>OY728148.1:863344491-864544491 GCA_963277665.1 Viscum album
TTAAAACCACTCAAATTCACAATTTATCACTATTAATTATTTTGATTAAAAAAGTTGTTTTTAATTAAAATTTAGTAATTTTCACTATTCATCAAAATATGAAAGTTATCCGAAAAGTACCAAAATTTCACCTTAGGCTAATTCGATATTCCGAATCTAAAAATAAAGTCCTTTCTAAAATATATAATTTCAAAAATTAGTTATTAGTATTCATAACGGCTAGTTTGATTGGTTACGGTGTGTTAGAACTCGGTGTTGCGTACAACACACGCTAGCGTACCGTGGATGCTTGGGATGTTTCACTTTAAATTTTTGATGTCCCCATTTAGTCAAATATAGTATCTAAAAAGGGTTCACTGTTAAAATTTGGTAAAAGTGCAATACTGAAAATGAATTTGTTCTTACATTATGTCTAAGAAACTCATAATATGGATTCTAAAATTATAAGGATTATATAAAGTTTAAAATTTAGTTAACACTATTCATAACCTCTTTTGAACAGCTTGTTTGGTAAGTCATGGTGCGATTGAACTTGGTGTTGCGTGTAGTGAAAGTTATTGAATTATTTTTAAGAAATAACACACTATAAAATCTTGGGGTGTTACATTCTCCCCTCCTTCAATAAATTGCGTCCTCGCAATTTGAAATAGTTCTTCAAAAATAAAAGGTTGAAAATAAAAAATATCTTTGTGGGAAAACCCACATCGGAAATTGGGTTACTAAAATTTAATCTTAATATGAGGAAATGAGAAATGAAAGGGTCACCACCAAATTATGATATCGATTAGGGGAACATTGGTGGCAATTAGAGACATATAATTGGAGGAAAAAAGTAAATATTTATGGGTAGTGATTGAGGTCATCAATCACAAACAAGTATAAAATTGAGGTCCTTAAACTCATCAATCTTTGATGATTTGAAATACCATCGGTTCAACAAAACATAGGGTATTAGGATAACACATTTTTGACGTTTCAAAATATCTTAGTTGAAATCCCACATCGAAAAATAAATTAATGAGGCCTCTATTTAAAATAAAGAGTGGAAATTATGAAGATTACCGAAAATAACACATACTAGGGTTCCAGGTAGGAAAATATGGATATGGAAGAAAAATCTAACCATCAGTTATCTGATGGAGAGTGGTAGAGAACATGGCTATGAAAAGGCCAACAATCCCAAAGCCATAAATTAGTGATGATTTAAGGTACCATCTAGGACAACATTTTTGTTCTAAGTTCCTTTTCTTAATGATGAGGAATTTATTTATGAGATTGGATAAGATCATAAGGAGATATACTTTCTTTATAATTAGAGTTTTATCCATTAATAAATTTCTACCAAAAACTCATCATTCACTCGTAAAAAAAAATCTATTTATACTATTCATAGAGGGTTCCAAAATCAACGAATTTATAATTCATCTACCATATCTTTTAAAAAAACTTATTTATTTAATCCAGGGCATCTCATGGGATAGTGGTTGGTGATACACCCTTGTCGCCCTTCGGTTGCGGGTTCAAGTCCTGCGGCCTTGCCGGTCATGACGGGTTGCCGCCCGACCTCTGGGTTGTCCTTTTATGGTAATCAAAAATTAATCATAAACTAGAATTTATCCAAAAATACTTCTGTCCAAACTCACAGTCCAATGTTTATAAGGAAGGTAAACTTAATGTAGATCCTTTTTACCCCGTAATAGCATATGAATACCTCTATCATGTATTCTTTTAAAACACTGAAACATCCTAAATTTCCATAATACTTATTGGTTACATTCATGCTCCCTTATTCCATATAGAATGCTGGATATACTTCATCAATCCAAAAATGTTTTAAACCCCAATAATGATGGAATATACAAATCATTAATCAGCTTCAAGGTAGTCAAGAATATCCAATATAATTTATCCAAATCAATCATGTATTATTCTAAAATCACTACCTCGGTATCAGAACCATATTATGGTTTATCTTTCTCTAAACAATATATTTTCCAAAAATTTAACCTGCTATTGAGTCACTTTTCTTTGTTCCACACAATCTCAAGTCCTTAATAAAAAAGTACTGCAGTACAATCCTTATATACTCCATAATTATTATAACAAGTACATTGTTGATACAACACTCAAATGACATAATCCACATAAGAACTCTAATCATTCCTCTTCATCTGTGGTAGTATCATAACATGATTATTATCCAATAGAATCATTTGCGGCATAGTCTGATGACTGGGACATAGGTTCGCGTAGTGTCCAAACTCCTTGCAAATGAAGCATTGTACATTTGAAACCATTTTCTTACCCTTGAAGTCACGTACTTTGTGCCCTTTTCCTCCACACTTATAACAAACTCCCATTCCTTTCAGACAAGTTCCAGGGTGTTTCTTTCCACAGTTACCACATATGGGAAAATTCTTCTTTTTCCTCTTCCCTTTATCCATAATTCTCTCTTCCACCCTTTTCTTCTCTTGCTTCCCTTCAAATCCATAGGACTCAGTAAACTCTTTACTTATCTTATCAACACATGATATTATTTCATCATATAATGATAATACATGAGAGACTATTTCTCTTTTAAATTATATCTTAATACCATGAAATATATGATCCTTCTTTCACTTTGTATCATGTGCATTGCTGGAGTTCTCATTCCATCTACTAGGAGCCATTTCTAAACAATGGCATACACTAGATTAGTTTATGAATAACAATACCTAATCCCAAACTTGTGAAACACATAACATAAATTAAATAGTTTATGGATATAATCCATAATCATAAAAATGTCTCCTTTGAGGAAGTATATACTCATAAACCCTTCATAATGATTTGTAAAGAAAATGAGAGTTATCCTAAGCATATCCCCCGGGAGTGTCGTAACCAAGAGTGCAGCAAGGCCCGTTATCGTGCACTAGTTCCCGTTCGAGTCTAGCTCAAAGCGGTGTTTTCGGGTTATACCCCTAGGTACATCTGTGCCAGAGCCGCCTCTACCTGCTCGTATCCAGACAGGGATGTATTGCTCGGAAAACTCACAAAATCTCTACAATACCAAAATTCTAGGAAGTTCTTCTATACTAATCCTCAATGTTCATCTTAGGTCTACGTGCTCTAATCAGAGTTTATCTAAATCTAGCTTCCAAGGTTTGTACTAAACTTCCTCTAATACCAACTGTAACGCCCCGACCCTAATTACTTAGAGTCGGTGCATTATTACATAACATTGGCATGATCACGAGAAAGATCAAGTCTCGAAAGACCGATTAGATTAGTAGCCTTGGAATAACTAGATACATCCATAAATTTTACATTACATCATAAAAAAAACATCTTGTCTTCATATCCCCTCATACTATCCCTACAGGTCATTCATAAATTACTTCTTCATAATCCTGGAAAAAAAAATAAAACTTTGAAAGGGGTGAGCTCAGATGCTCAGTAAGGATAACATTATAGAAGAAGCTTTCATAAATAAGCATAAACACTTAAGGCAATTTATAACTAAAACAAAAGCCTTTTAAACTTGAACTTCAGCATAAAATGGCAAAGGTAAAATGAAATAATGCCAATTACTTACTCACATGGATATTCTACTAGTCGAATGATCAAATGCAATATCAATAACCACTTTCATAATGATGGAATGCATAATGCTAAACTTTAATTTCTTTTCAATGCCTCGTCCCAAGACCTTGGGGCTAACTATAACCGGAACCCAACCCGGAGTGCCTCTAATAACCGGACACCAACCCGGAGTGCCTCTAATAACCGGACACCAACCCGGAGTGCCTCTAATAACCGGAGACCAAACCGGAGGGCTTACTTTTACCAGTCCCTAACCTGGAGGGCTTACATTTACAAGTCCCCAACCTAGAGGGCTTACTTTAACCAGTCCCCAACCTGGAACATACTTGTCCAACACATTCATATGAAGTAAATCTTGAAATATAACATAAACATTCTTATTGGAACTAGCATACAAAATGTCAATACTTTACTCATAAACCATGAATGCTAAATAAATGACACATCTACAGTCAAACATATCACAAAACTTCATTACAATATGGATGTTTTAAATCATAATAAATCAACTTCAAATAATCTTAAAATCCATCAAAGGATGTTGACATTGATGAAAATGTTTTTTTAAAAATTATTGAGAGAAATATCCATTTTTCATGAAAACATTTTAATGTTACACAATTTAGAAATTAAGGCATTTAAATACATTTTTGAATCAAAGTGTCCCATACCACTTTGAAAATTTTGAATGGAATTAACACTTTTAAAACATTCATTTTCATATAAATAAATCCTTACAAACTATTTTGAAAACGTGGACATAAATGAGGATGATTTAGAAGAATAAGTATTTAAAACATTTAAAATGATGTTTTAGTAAAAGTTCCCTTAGAAATAATCCCTTTGAAAACTCTTTTATGAAATATGGACATGGATAGTAAATATGTCCCTGTAGATACTTACGTAAAGACAACCTCGGATATTAAAGAGATTGTGAAGTAAACCCTTATCAATTTGGTAACTTATGAAACATACAACCCATGAAAGAGGTATCATACAATGAAAATGTAAATACACATAAGGTAAAGTGTATTACACAAAAAATATAATTATGGGAAGTATATACACCACACAAAAGGTAATGGTGGCAATATGGCATGAATCTCACGGGTATAAGGAGTGAGATGAAAACCCCTTACCACGTTAATCAACTGAGTCGTATGGCCAAAAGTTAATAACCACCAAATGATTTACAGAATAACATGAATATAAAGAGAATCATGATAATATATATCAAATGGCAGTACACAATACACCACTTTCAATAATTTAGTGGCGAACAATGGAAATCTCACGGAATTGAATGTGAGATAAGAAAATCCCTTACGTTGTACTTTCACTTGGTTGGGGTAGGTTAATCTCCTGTATAATATTGAAATAATTGTTATTAAATTATACAAGAATCATATATATTAATATCAAATCATATATGATCTTTTAACTTTACTTTGTTAATAATGTCTTAGTATTATTGTTGTTTCGGGTGTTAACTTACTCATTTTCTTTTATATGTTTTATTACGTAATACATGTTTGTAATGGATAGGTTGTATATTATTCATATCCAGAATGATATCAAGTCCATAAACATCATTTTTAAATCAGAAAATGATAATTATACTTGAATGGATATGATGGAGAATGAATCTCATCGCGTTCGTGGAGACGGTAGTCCGTACGTACGCACGAGCGACAATATCATTCTTTTGATATTAAAATAATATATAAATGAATGGTATATCATATATACAGAATCACTAACATGTTATATTTATAATTTACCTGAGTTAAACATCATTATTATACCCATCCAAATAATAATATATTGAATAACAATTACACCACGACGTGGAGACGGTAAGTCGTACGTACGCAAGTATGGTGACATGTTATTCAAAGGGTGGATAGAATACTGAATATGGTTGTACCATATTTATAATAACATCACAGTATATATATGATACTGGAGATATTATTTTAGAATGGTAACAACGAAGTAAGAAGATGTGGAAGAAGAAGGAACTTGGAAAAAGGGTGGTGAAATCACTACCTCTTCTTCGGGTTCTTCCTTTTGATTTGATCAAAAGGGCTCCTTAGGTTGGCTTTCTGATCAAACTATGGCCTCTAGGTTGTAGTGAGGTAAGTTGGGAGAGTATTTGGGAAGATTTTGGCCAAACCAAAGGCTCTGAAGGTGTGAAGAAATGAGAAGTAGGAGTTCCCTTTTATAAGAGGGGTGAGGGACACCTTTGGAAAAGCTAGAGATATTAGTTTATAATAAATTCATAATCGGTTTCCAATGGCTCCAAAGTTGACTATTCAAAGGTTAAGGTGGTTATGGGTCGAAAACAACTCATCCAATAGAATTTAGACAGGTTGGGGTACTTATATTAACCTTATCTTTAAGTATTAACTCTAAGTTAATTAGTTTCACTTTTACAACGTCTCTTTATATTTTTATATAATATGGTTAATAAACGTACTATATACATCCAAGAGACCCCCAAGTGGTCCATTAATGATGAACCTATCATGATATAAGTCTCTTGGACGAACCTAGGATTTTTAGGAATTTAATATCAATTAATAATATAATATTTGTTTTAAGAACTCTTTTATGTCAATTTTGACACTATTCAATAGTTGATTTTTGTGAAACTAATAACAGATTGATTACTTCGAAAAAATTCAATTATATCAATCCTAATATATCATATTATCCTATAAAATTAGTTTAATTCATTAAAAAGTTCATATTATATTTATTTGGGTATTTATAATATCAATTATTTTAATTTTTCACTATTATAGTAATTACTGCATCATCATTGTGTCATAAATAAAATAACTTTTTTAATGTCTAAAAATTATAAATAAAATATCATTATGTAGGAAATCTTTTTATCTTTCTAATTAATATTTATAATCTAAAATCCAACATATATAACCTTATGTAATAATTGTTTTTCTAAAAGATATATGCTTGTGTCAATTTTTGTATTCATTTTAACTTAATTAAAACAAAGTGTCATTATCACTTACAAGTGGATCCATGGGGTCCCAAAATCGACCCAAAGATGCCCATGGTCTACCATGTATCAACCAATAGGGTTAAGAGACGTTTTAGGGTAATTTAGTATTATTATAATATTATTTTTTTTAACCCTTACTTATCGGATTTACCCTTAACCATGGTAAATAAAATATTTACCGCAATAATTATTCAAAATGTCTAAAAATAAAAGTTACCTATTTACAAAATTTGAACATCCTAATTCCACATATGGAATCCATTTTTCTAATTTCAAAACACAGAAGTGGCAGAAATTAATTTAAAATTAATTCCCGCTGTCAAAACAAAAAGCGTGTTTTTAAGAGATAATAACTATCAAAAGATTGACACTTGTTTATGTTCGGTTTAATTGTAAAATTATGTCCAATGACCAACATTATATTAAATGGTAAAAATATATTCTAAATATAATTTAATACCACTCAAATTCACAATTTATCACTATTAATTATTTTGATTAAAAAAGTTGTTTTTAATTAAAATTTAGTAATTTTCACTATTCATCAAAATATGAAAGTTATCCGAAAAGTACCAAAATTTTACCTTAGGCTAAATTCGATATTCCGAATCCAAAAATAAAGTCCATTTTAAAATATATAATTTCAAAAAGTATGTATTACTATTCATAACGGCTAGTTTGATTGGTTACGATGTGTTAGAACTCAGTGTTGCGTACAACACACGCTAGCGTACCGTGGAAGCTTGGGATGTTTCATTTTAAATTTTTGATGTCCCCATTTAGTCAAATATAGTATCTAAAATGGGTTCACAATTAAAATTTGGTAAAAGTGCAATACTGAAAATGAATTTGTTCTTACATTATGTCTAAGAAACTCATAATATGGATTCTAAAATTATAAGGATTATATAAAGTTTAAAATTTAGTTAACACTATTCATAACCTCTTTTGAACAGCTTGTTTGGTAAGTCATGGTGCGATTGAACATGCTGTTGCGTGCAGTGAAAGATATTGAATTATTTTGAAGAAATAACACACTATAAAATCTTGGGGTGTTACATATATCACCCCACACCCTTTCCCTCTTCCATTTATTTTGTTAAAGAGAATGTTGTTCATGAGGTGTTAAATTTATCACCTTCAAAAACGACATGTTCTCTTCTTCCATTTCTACCTTCAATCTGGTCATGAAACCATTTATATGGTTGACCCAGGTTATAATATATGTTTTATGACTCACATAAGGTTCTGGAATTCTCTTGTACTCATGATTGAAATTTATAATACTAAATGAGGTTGTAATTATCAAAGAACCACTTAAATGATCTAAACGAACATAATTAATGTTTTAACTTATGAATCATCATCATATAAAGAATCAAAGTGATAAATGGTATAATTAATGGTACTGTAAATATTTAAAAACTACTCCATTCCAATTCTGGATTTTCACTTCAAATCAACAAGTACAATTCATCATGAACCGATTGTGAAAATCACAAAAGAACTCACCCAAAATAATGCATGGAACAAAATACTAACAATGAAGGGGTGAAATGAGGTTATGAAATGACCATATAAGATGTTATAAACATGAAAATGTTTCTGTAAAATGATAATATCACTATTTTAACCATTATACAAGAGTTTAAACAATTTTGATGTAAGACAAGCCCAAGGTAAGGGAATTCTTAACCCGATTTCCATTCTTTGGGTTAACTATATACTTTATTATTTATGTGCTATTTAAATTGTTTGTGTGATGGTTTCTGTCAATATTAGGTATCATTTTGTGTGTTTATAGAGTATATACATATTCCATCCACTCAATTAAGTCTCACTACAAGTATATGATGTTTATAAGGGACTTTTCATCTTAAAACCCCTTTTTAAAAATTCTGTTTTACAAGATTCAAAAGCAATGTTTTTATGCTATTATCTACATTGTATGATTATGTTTTGGTTATTGGGAATTTTTTATAATGAAGGGTGGGACCTATATTTCCCTCCAATGCATTGGGTATGAGTAAGTTGGAGGTTGGCCGTATGGTTATTCCATGTGTAACTGCGATGGTTACACAAAGTATGGTAGCCGCGAGGGTTACAAAATTTTAAGGTAGTCAAGATGGTTACAAGATTATGTATGTAATTCCCCAAGATACCTCTATGATTATATTTATGTTTGTGTGAATCTTGTGTAATTATCATGTTACACAAAGTAAGTATTTATGGGTGGAAAGCATGTCTTTTGAAAATGTTTTCATACGTCATGAGTATTCATGATCTAATGTGATTTTTCCTTCTTTTTCATACCTTACTGAGATTTTGTGCTCATCCAAAGTTTTTAAATGATTTTTCACATGTTAATGTATGAGTAATACAAGTAAGGAAGGCATGTTAAATGTTGAAGAATTTTCAAGGAGTCTTGTTTTATGTTTTAATGTTTTATATTCTGAGGAAAATGGAAACTGGTTATTATGGTATCCACTATGTACAATGTGTAATGTTATGAATGTTTTGTCTTAATTATCTAAAGCTCTAAACTTGAAAAGATCCTCAATTTAAAAGGAAGTGTTTTCTTGAATAAATTCAAGATTATGTATAAAATAAGTTCGGGTTGTTACAGTTGGTATCAGAGGATGGTTTAGATAACTTTAGGGGTTAGGGTGATGCTAATAGAATACCATAAATGATTTTCAATCTATGTTTAATTTGTTATAGCATTAAAATATTACCATGTTGCTTCATCTAAGGAATGTTTGTTTAGAATGGTTGTCCGCAGAAGGAATATGGATGCTGAACAGAAGAGGCACCGACAGAATGACATCCTTCCTGATCTATAGCCCGGAATGGTAGGGATTGGAACCGAGCTGTTTGTGACAGTAATGGCTCAGCTAACACAGGCTATAAATGGTGGTGGAATCCATGCAAGAGAACCAATAGAGGTACCCCAACGGAACATGAAAGTGGTGGAACATTTTATGAGACAACATCCTCCTGCATTCAATGGATCTTCTGACCTAGTGGAAGCAGAAGGATGGATTAAATCCCTTGAAATGATATTTGATGTTATGCGATGTTCGGACAATCAAAAGGTAAGTCTTTCCATTTACTGTTTTGAAGGGGAAGCTGATCAGTGGTGGTCAATGGTAAGAAATATCATGGGTATAGAAGATTTTGATGCCTTAGTGTGGGATGAATTAAAAAGTATTTTTCTTGAAAAATATTTTCCTAACGTGGTGCGACTTATAATGGTGAAGAAATTCCTTGAATTGAAACAAAAGGAGGAAGATTCAGTGGCTGTGTATGAAGCGAACTTCACCCGACTGGCGAGGTATGCTCCATATCTTATTCTGGATCTCGATAGAAAAATCAACTGCTTTTACTCAGGATTGAAGCAAAGGTATCGAAGGGCGTTGGCCTCCCGTGAATTCAAAAGTTATGAGAAAACTTTTCCGATGTGCTGAGAGGGTAGAGATGGAATTTGCTGACGATCACATGCATTTTGGAAACAAAGAGAAGAAGAGGTCTCGTTGGAAAGAAATGGGTAAGAATCAACCAAAGAAATCTGATGGTAAGAAAATCCAGTTTCCAGTTTGTGAAAAGTGTGGCAAGAAGAACCCTGGGGAATGTCTTATCAAAATTGGGAAGTGTTTTAAATGTGGTAAGTTTGGACATATGGCCCGAGATTGCAATGAAAATGATCCAAAGACGAATCCTGATAAGAAAACTATAATTTGTTTTAAATGTGAAGAGATGGGTCACTATGAAAATGGCAGTCCAAAGAGGGATCCAAATGATGCAAAGAAGCCAGACTACAAGCAGAAAGGTGTAGTGAGATCCTTTGCGACTACGTCAGCAGGTGTTGGGACATGGAATGAATTTTTATCAGGTACTTTGTTTGTTCACTCAGATATTTCTAAAGTGTTGTTTGATACGGGGTCTACACATTCCTTCATCACTGAGAAATTTTCTGGTAATTTGGAAATATCACCTCAACAAATGAGACCTGAACTTGTTAAAACACCAGGGGGAAATGTTATAGCAAACAGGAATTATAAGAATATTTATATTGTGGTATGTGGAAATACATTACCTTCAAACCTTGTTATTTTATCCTTAGTCGAGTTTGATGTTATTCTGGGGATGGACTCGCTTTCTGATTATCATGCTAAGACTGACTGTAGAGCTAAAGAAGTTGTTTTTCAGAAAGAGTTTCAGTTTGTATACAAGAATGAACCCCTAAAATTGATATCATATCAGGAAGCTGAGAAACTACTGAAAGATGAAAGTGAATGTTATCTTGCTCATTTTTTTAAAACAGGGGAACTATTCAAATTAATGATGTGCCAGTGGTAAATGAATACCTTGATGTTTTTCCTGAGGAGTTACCCAGTGTCATACCTGAACGAGAAGTAGAATTCACAATTGATTTAGTTCCTGATGCGAAGACAATTTCAAAACCCCCATATCGTATGGCTCCAATAGAACTTCTTGAATTGAAAATTCAGTTGCAGGATTTTCTTGTCAAGGGCTTCATTCATCCCAACACTTCACCACGAGGAGCCCCTGTTTTTTTTGTTAAGAAGAAAGATTGTTCCATGAGACATTGCATTGATTATAGAGCTTTGAATAACATCACTTTTAAAAAACAAGTATCCTTTGCCTCATATTGATGACTTGTTTGATCAGCTCCAGGGAGCTCAGTACTTTTCCAAGATTGACTTGAGATCCAGATACCATCAGCTGAAGGTGAAGGAGGATGACATTCTGAAAATAGCATTTCATACTATATATGGGCATTATGAATTTGTTGATATGCCATTTGGGTTAACTAATGCACCTGCTGTATTCATGAATCTTATGAATAGAGTATTTCATGAGTTCTTGGATAATTTTGTGGTTGTATTTATTGATGAAATTCTGGTTTTTTCTAAAAATAATGAGGAGCATGAAAAACATATAAGGGTTGTTTTACAAACTTTAAAATAAAAAACTATATGGAAAATTCAGCAAGTGTGATTTTTGGTTGCAACAAATTTCTTTTCTTGGGCACATTTTAAATAATGATGGAATAACAGTTGATCCTACCAAAACAATAGTAGTTGATGAATGGCCAAGACCCACAAATATTACAGAGATTCGTAGTTTTCTTGGCTTAGCAAGTTATTACCGACGGTTTGTTAAGAACATTGCACGGTTATCTAGCCCAATAACTAAGTTAACAAGGAAAGGGGTTAAATTTGTTTGGACAGAGGAATGTGATGTTTGTTTTCAGGAACTAAAGAAGAGATTGGTGAATGCTCCAGTTTTGGCCTTACCTTCTCGGAATAGTGAGTTTGTCATCTACAGTGATGATTCTTTGAAGGGACTTGGTTGTGTTTTGATGCAGAATGATCAGGTAATTATCTATGCTTCGAGACAACTTAAACATCATGAGCGGAATTATCCCACACATGATTTGGAATTGGAAACTGTGGTTTTTGCTTTGAAAATATGGAGGCATCATCTATACAGAACCAAATTCAAAATATATACTGACCATAAAAGTATTAAGTATATATTCACTCAGAAGGAATTAAACATGAGGCAGAGAAGATGGCTAGAACTGATAAAGGATTATGACTGCACGATCAATTACCATCCTGGAAAAGAAAAAAAGTAACAGATGCCTTAAATCAGAAAAATCATGCATCATTAACCATGCTACGATTGGAACATTATCCCTTGATTAATGATTTGATGAACTTTGGCATAGAAGTTGTTGGTGCAGGGAATATATCTGTTTTGTTTCAGGTTTCAGTGCAGTCTTCGTTGTCAGACAGAATTATGAAAGCACAGAGGGAAGACCGTGAGCTATAGAAAAAGGTAGAATTGGTTAAAATGGTTAAGTTTCCAGAATTTAATCTTGATAAAGATTGTGTTTTAATATTTGGAAAACGGTTGTGTGTGCCTTGTGATTCCCAGCCGAAGAAATAATTGTTGTGTGAAGCTCATAGTTCTCCATTCTCTGTTCATCCTTGAAGTACTAAGATGTACGGAGACCTTCGAGAGTATTACTGGTGGAATGGGATGAAAAGAGATATTGATGATTTTACAATGAAATTTTTGACATGTCAGCAGGTTAAAGCAGAGCGGCAGTTACCGAAGGGGATGCTTCATCCTTTGTCAGTTCCAGAATGGAAATGGGAGAATATATCCATGGATTTTGTGGTGGGACTACCAAAAACTTCTCGAGGTAACAATGCAATATGGGTTATTGTTGATAGGCTAACAAAGTCTTGTCATTTTCTTTCTATTCGAGATACAATGACATTAGATCAGCTTTCTCGATTGTACCTCAAGGAGATTGTCAGGTTACATGGTCTTCCTCTTTCCATTGTGTCTGACCGTGATCACAGGTACACTTCTAAATTTTGGAAGGGACTTCAGAAGTCATTGGGCACAGAGTTGAATTTCAGTATAGCTTTTCATCCTAAATCAGATGGGCAGTCAGAACGAACGATTCAAACTTTGGAGGATATGCTTCGAGCTTGTTCAATGGACTATCAGAGAAGTTGGGATTATCATCTTTCATTATTTGAGTATTCTTATAATAACAGTTTTCATTCCAATATTCAGATGGAACCTTTTGAGGCCATGTATGGAAAGCGATGTCAGACTCCTTTTTTTTGGGATGAAGTCGGTGAAAGAAAGTTGATGGGGCCAGAATTAGTAGAAGAAGTGGCTGAGAAAGTGAGGTTGATCCAGCAACACATGAGGACAGCTCAGAGCAGGCAGAAAATTTATGCAGATAACAGAAGGAAAGACTTTTCTTTCGAGGTTGGTGACCATGTTTTCCTTAGAATCTCTCCTTGGAAATTTGTGACGTGTTTCGGTAAGAAAGGTAAACTAAGTCCACAGTTCATCGGTCCTTTTGAAATCTTGGATAAAATTGGAACAGTTTCATACCGCGTAGCATTGCCTCCGAGATTATTTCAGGCACACGATGTTTTTCATGTTTCGATGTTGAGGAAGTATGTTCCAGATTCATCACATGTCTTGAGGCCAGAAGTAGTTCAGCTGGCAGAGAACCTTTCTTATAAAGAAAAACCGGTTCAGATTCTTGATCGAAGAGAACATGTATTGCAGAATAAGGTAATCCACCAGGTAAAGGTTTTGTGGAGAAACCACATGGTTGAAGAAGCAACTTGGGAGTCTGAAAATGCTATGAGGGAAAAATACCCTCAGTTGTTTAATATGTAAATAAAATTGCGAGGACGCAATTTCAAGAAGGTGGGGATAATGTAACATCCCAAGGTTTTCTAAAAATAAATTGAAAATGCTTGAAAATTTGTTTAAGGTATATATTTATAAGTATCCTTTAAAAATAATTTTATTTCTCTTATGTTTTGAATTTCAAGAAACTCTCATCTACAATTGTGTTCAGTATGTTATTTAGAGTCTAATGAAACAAACTTGTTTTTTTGGTGAATAGTATCTACACTTATGAATAGTAACCCACACATATGAATAGTAATATGACCCTTATGAATAGTAAATAAGAGTAATATTACCTATGAATAATTTAATAAAATTTAGACATCTTAGAAAGTGACAATTTGACCTTAGTAAACGTTTTAGGTATTTTATAAGTCATAAGTAAATAATTATAATTAATTAATTAATTTAAAATAATATTTATTTTCCTGTAATTTATTTATAAATTTTTGAATCAATGTCAAATAGTTTTTAGATAATTTTATAAGACCTTACGTAATTTTTGAATGAACTATAAATTCAGTTTTAATCTTAAAAACTGTTTTTTTAAGTAAATTATGATTTTTATTAATTATTAAATTAATAATATTTAGAAAATTATTTTTGAAAAATGGACTTAATTTTTCGATTCTACACGTCGAAAAATGGTTGGGGTAAATTTTTGAGATTTTTCTGAGATACTTGAATTTTTTATGAATAGTGGAATCTGATATTTCACAATAAATGCTAAATAATGTATTAATTGAGTCACCGATGATGTTCTGCTGATGTAAGCCCACTTGGTCTGGGATTACATTATATAATTACTATTTCTGGTCATCCATGATTCACTATTCCTGGTCTTTGGTGAAATTAATAAACTAACCAATTTTATATTAAGGAAACCCCTCTCCCCTCCACTATAAAAGCCACCCTTCACTCCCTCTTTTCCTCACACCTCTCAAGCTCCAAGACTTCTATAAAATCGGTCCAAAAACCTTCTCTAGCTCATCCCCCACGTCCAAAAGCTTATGGTCTCATCAATAGACCAATCCTAGCTTCCTAAAAAAGGATCTCAAGAGAAGGATTCTAAAGGTAATTTTCTCTCTCTTCCCCTTTATTTTCCTTTGAGGTTCAAGTTTCTTTCTTGATCTCTCCCTACCTATATTCATCCAAATTGTAATGTAAATCCAGTGTTATATATATAATGTAATATTATGATTCTAATGTTATATTATATCACCCCACACCCTTTCCCTCTTCCATTTATTCTATTAAAGAGAACGTTGTTCATGAGGTGTTAAATTTATCACCTTCAAAAACGACATGTTCTCTTCTTCCATTTCAACCTTCAATCTGGTCATGAAACCATTTATATGGTTGCAACAGGTTATAATATATGTTTTATGACTCACATAAGGTTCTGGAATTCTATTTTACTCATGATTCAAAGTTTTAAGACTAAATGAGGTTGTAATTATCAAAGAACCACTTAAATGATCTAAACGAACATAATTAATGTTTTAACTTATGAATCATCATCATATAAAGAATCAAAGTGATAAATGGTATAATTTATGGTACTGGAAATATGTAAAAACTACTCCATTCCAATTCTGGAGTTTCACTTCCAATCAACAAGAACGATTCATCATGAACCGATTGTGAAAATCACAAAAGAACTCACCCAAAATAATGCAAGGAACAAAATACTAACAATTAAGGGGTGAAATGAGGTTATGATATGACCATATAAGATGTTATAAACATTAAAATGTTCTTGTAAAATACTAATAACACTCTTTTAACCATTATACTAGAGTTTTAAACAATTTTCAAGTAAGACAAGCCCAAGGTAAGGGAATTCTTAACCCGATTTCCATTCTTTGGGTTAACCGTCTACTTTATTATTTATGTGCTATTTAAATTGTTTGTGTGATGGTTTCTGTCTATATTATGTTTAATTATGTGTTATTACAGAGTATACACATATTAAATCCACTTTATTAAGTCTCACTTCAAGTATATGATGTTTATAAGGGACTTTTCTTCTAAAAACCCCTTTTTAAAAATTCAGTTTTACAAGATTCAAAAGCAATGTTTTTATGATATTATTTACGTTGTATGATTATGTTTTGGTTATTGGGAATTGTTTATAATGAAGGGTGGGACCTATATTTACCTCCAATGCATTGGGTATGAGTAAGTTGGAGGTCTTCCGTATGGTTACTCCACGTTTAACTGCGATGGTTAGACAAAGTATGGTAGCCACGAGGGTTACAAATTTTTAAGGTAGCCAAGATGGTTACAAGATTATATATGTAATTCCCCAAGATACCTCTATGATTATATTTATGTTTGGGTGGATCTTGTGTAAATCTCATGTTACACAAATTAAGTATTTATGTGTGGAAAGCATGTCTTTTGAAAATGTTTTCATACATCATGAGTATTCATGAACTAATGTGATGTTTCCTTCTTTTTCAAACCTTACTGAGCTTTTGTGCTCATCCCATGTTTTTAAATGATTTTTCACATGTTAATGGATGAGTAATATAAGGAATGAAGTCATTTTAAATGTTAAAAAATTGTCAAGGAGTCTTGTTTTATGTTTTAATGTTTTATATTCTGAGGAAAATGGAAACTGATTTTTATGGTATCCACTATGTACAATGTGTAATGTTATGAATGTTTTGTCTTAATTCTCTAAAGCTCTAAACTTGAAAAGATCCTCAATGTAAAAGGCAGTGTTTTCTTGAATAAATTCAAGATTATGTATGAAATAAGTGCTGGTTGTTACAATAATAGATTCCATGGATGGAAGACACATACTTGTACATCCTAAGAGATAGATATATCTTGAATGGGTGATGACACTTTTCTTCTAGACAATTTCGATAATCCCACCTTCATTACTATTGAAATTTCATGTGACCCTGAAAATCTTCTCAAACACTTCATATCTCAATTTGGAATGATTATGGTCCCACTATATCAATTGGAGGCAACAAAGATGATAGTTTTTTAATAGACTCTGATAGTTCCAACCTTTTTTTGGTACAATAGTCTACCAATAGAATCCATTGAAGGATTGTATGTTCACTATCATAAATTTCTTTATCAATTCTGGTCAACGCTAAAAATAATCTAAATATTTGACCTAAAAAATAAAAAAATTGAAAATTATTGTGTCTTTGAATTCATAGGCTTATTGAATGGTTTAACATTATTCACTCGATGTACCTCTATCATATGACAAATTTTTGAATTCTGTGGTAAAAATCTCTAGGATGAGTTACAAACACCTTTGATACAAATGATGTATCCAAGTGGGTTTTGCGAGATCACAAAAATGTCACAATGTCTTGAGGAATAAATTTAGTGAACCTGATCCAAATCTTGACTCATTACCTAAAAAAATGGGAAAATTATAGGAAAATCAGAAGTTACAACAATCACTCTCAAGCTAGTAGTAGTACCCATACAAGCACCTAGAAAGGTCCTTGACCACCCAACACCTCTTTTCGAGTGGAGAAAACAAAAAAATCACCATTTTCTAGAATCGCATAGAAATCAGGGTCACCCAGGATTTCAGGAATGGATGAATAAATCATATTCCATCAAAAATGAACATGTCCCTAGTTATTTCATTTCATCCATGGACAATAACTTTCTCATGAAACCATAGTCCAGGATGCCTGATTTGGTCAACCTCACCGACCATCCCTACTACTTCACTTTTGATAAAATGTTGGGTCATAATATACGATACTACTATATATTCAATTATTTCCTTCTAGTCATGGTCAATTCTGGATAGGTGGTGTTTGATAACTCCTTCAAGCCAGTGGCCTGGATAATCATTTCCAAGTCCAATGAGGATGGTGATTTGTAGAAATTTTTGGTTATGCATAAGAAAAAGTTTGACAACATGATTACTTAAAAAATATAAGACTATGCTCATTCCACCCTAATATCATGGTTTCTTATACCCAAAATAGCTCCACCACCCAAGGAGGTAACATCAGTTATGCCTCTTTCATGTGGGTGTGATCACCATCATATAGAAGAAATATAAGAGGAGGGTCCATATTCTGCACCAACGTAAGGTCTTACTCTTATGGATTTCTTCCTTATGACATCTGAGACATAAGAACCGCACCTAAAAATAGAACCCTTATCAAATGAAGAGATCATATTGGGTTATGATTACAAGATACACTTATATGACCCATTCATTAATGATTAATATTCCCTATAATACGAATTCCCATCACATAATTGGGAAATGGGAGGTTGCATGCATAGTAATTGAGGATACATGGGACAATACATGCATGATCGGAACCAATATTTCAGTCTTGTATCCAAAAAGGACATATATGAGGGAGAGAAATGTTATAAAGTTCTTTAATAGTCTCAAAAGAGTCATAGAGGTGTCCCATAACCATCAAGTGGTCGTACACACCTAGTTTTCTAATGTGATCATTGAGCATGGTTTCGATTATCTGATCAAACCGAAAAATAGGGAATTTCAGAATGACCTTCTAAACTCGTAGAAAATTAAAACACAACATCTAAAAAATCGCATGGCTTATCAACCTAGAATTATAGGGATCATGAGCCAAATGTTAAGGATAAGACCCACATTGTGAAACACCACCCTTTGGCACAAAAGTATGACATTCTAAAATAGATAGGAGTTTTCCCATCAAATCTCCCAATCCATGATGCACTCCATCTTTACAAATTAATTAGGGATGCAATTGTTGAATCCTTTCAGATCCCAAATGTGTTAGAGAAAAAATTCATTGCATCCATGTTATATCAACTAGAGACCATGACAATAGAGATTGATGTCCCCTTATCATTCACTGAGTAGGACTAGGAAAATTTCATCTAAGGTCACATCAAGACCCTATATGTTTCATGTAGACTAAACGATGTCGATATCACAATGAATCTATTTTATAATTATTATGGGATCAAACTCATCCAAATTCAGACCGTCCAATTTTTTGATATAGTGAAGTTCACTATCTCTCATAAGGTATACAATCCAATGGTATGATAAGAATGAGGAAACACCTCCTTGGAACATTAAATCAAAATTCAATTTTGGGATATCACATTTTACACTATGTTATGGGTAATATATATAGGAACCACATAAAATTTCCTTCCCAGGTGGCCCAAGATCCACTACCACGTGATGGTACATTCAACATTCCATCAATGTCAGAAATACCTGATAGATGGAATGGATGGAAAAATACATGGTCACAGTTCCCCCATTGAGACGTTCTGGGCCACATATGCTGATGAATGATTCTAAAGTAAGGGATAAAAACCTATGGTGGATGAAGATATATATTTTTCATGCCCCAATTAATTTTTGAATGACCCAAAAAATCCCTTGAGTATGATCGACAGTGACTATGTGCTCCAAGTAAATCTAGTTGAGGTTATAGAATTGACCCCAGATGTTCAAGAACATCTTGTACCTAGGAAGAGTGTACAAAACATTCATATCTAGAATATATCTACCACAATCCTAGTAGTAGGGGATTATAATGTATCTTATCATGGTCACTCTCACCTTAATAGTGACAGAGAAGCCCCTAGATTTCTACCTCTTCCTAAGAATTTTTCCACATACATGGAGGTGTATGAAGATAACAGTAATACCATAAATTACCCATCCACATTTGTGGAATGTGCCTCCACCAACATTGATAAGTCAAGAATGTAAATATAAAAGTATAATAAGACTCTTGACCTACACTAATTGGTTATATCAATCCCCTCAAAGAAAAAAAGATATCTAATGAATTTATGAAGTAAAAGTAATATGTGTTTTCATGAAACTATACCGAAAAAAAATATTGAATACAGATGTGGCTATGCACCAGCTTAGATTACCCAATGCATACCAAGGCTTCAATAATCTAGATATGATGATGCAACCATCTCATGCCACCAATGTAGTGGAAAATGATAACAAACTGATCAATGTAAACATTTTCTAGGAAGTTAAATACCCAAAATGGATTTACAACATCATCACTATCAATTCAAATTATGGAATTATTACAAGGTCTATATATTTTAGAGATCTTAATCGACACTTCCCAAAGAAATATTTCTCATTTCCAATCATAGAACTCTTGATCTATGTACCTTTTGGCTTCCAAACCATTTCAATCTTGGATGGGTATTCATGGTAAAATCAAATAATGTTGTCCCTTGAATATGAAGAAGCCACTGCATTTATAGCACATCAGGGGATATTTTTCTATTTGTTCATTCCATTTGGGTTAAATAATGTTGACTCTACATAATAACATGCCTTGTATCAAATCATTAAGAAATTATTATGAATAATAACTGAATATGATGATGATGAACTAGTTTTAATACCCTAGTAGAGATGTGATAACTTCACTAATGTTCATAAAATCATTGAGAAGCTATGACAACACATTATAAGGATGAATCTACTAAAATGATCCTTCGGGGCAACATCAAAGAAGTTCCTTGGCATTGTGGTTTTCAACCCTGGCATCAAGGTTTACCCAAATAAGACTAGTTCTATTTTTGTAATTTCACCCCTATAAATGTAAAATAATTGATGGGGATCCAATAGAACCTAAACCACATTCGATTTTTCATAGATAACATGTCTAAAAAAGCACTCCCCTTTACTAGGCTATTGAATAATGGAAATACCTATCAATGGGATCATGATTTATAAGAATCCATTGAAAGTCTCATGCATTATTTACTAAACTCATTGGTTATGATGCCTCTGGTGGAAGGTAGGACAGTCATATTGTTTGTGGTCGCCATGGAATGCTCTTTGGGTGACCTCCTCCCATAGAAAAATGATGTTGGGAGTGTGAACAGTATATATTACCTTATTTAGACAATTCTAGGTACTGAAACAATATTCTCTGATGTTGAGAATAACTACATTGCACTTGTCTTCATAATGAAAAAGGTGAGGCATTATATGTATCACCGTAATGTCCATCTAGTATCTCATATTGATCTATGAAACTAACTCATTAGCCTTCCTATGTTGACTGGGATCTTGGATTTATGAGCATTCATTATATAGAAATACGACATTTAGTTCGTATCATATAAACTAATGAATGAAAAAGACATGGATGATTTCCTCACAACACATCCTAACCTGAAAAATATTCCAGTGGAAACGAACATTCTAGATAATGATGAATTTTATTACCATGACACCCTCTGGATGTGGGTGATTTATTTTGATGGTTCCTGTCGACGTCACATCAGAAAAGGAATGGAAAACCCAAATATCAATATGTTTGGTTATGTGATTGTATCTAGAAAAAGCAGTTTGGACCTAATATTTCTCACAATTTGATGGCTCCATGAATAATGAATCGGAATACCAAAACATCATCGCTGGGTTATAATTATCCCTATGGATGTAGATAGACTACCTTAAAATCAAAGGGGATTTAAAACTATTGATAGTAAAGATAAATAGATAATATGCCATAATAAAGGAATAAATTTCCCCAATAACTATCATCAGAGGATTGATGATAGAGTTCCATTTTGAGACCACAATAAACAATGTTCCATGACCATACAATTCTCATGGAAACTCATTGGATATGCATCGATAGTCTTGGTTTACCCTTATTAGGAGGAATAAATCATCTGTATCATGCCTCGAAGAATGGTATTGTCGAATATCATATGTGATATGAAAGAAATCGCTCATGATAACACCACCCTAGAGTGAGAGGAAATGAAATCCACTCTTTTATGGATAGAACCATAACTGGTAAAATCTAAAATGGTGTTCTCCTGATAGATCGTGATGAAAGTGAAATGATTCAGCATCAAGAAGTGAACTATAAAATACATATCAATTCAAATGAATAGAGGGACCCCAAAAAGAATTTATTTTATAGAAAACTCTTTATATGAATATATAAATGAATGATTCACAATGTCATTGAAGCATTCAATGCAGGCTCCTATGGCGCTCATTAATCCAAGAACATGATCTCCCACCAAATTTGGAGGTTGGGTTACAGTTGGAAAACCATGATATAGGACTGTTTGAAATTCATCCAGAAATATCATTGGTGCTAAATCCATGAAAAGATCATCCATCAGCCCCTGTAATTGTTGTATACAACTGAATAGGGTGGCCTTTTTCCATTTGGGGAATGGATGGTATTGGGCCATATCCCCTAGCCACAACTAAAAAATTTATGTAAATCCTTACTGAATTCAACTTATTTTCCTAATGGGATGAGATGATACACCTCGAGGAAGTTAGAATAATGAATGTCATCATATTTGTAATTTACTATATCATCACCATGTTCGGACTCCCTCTCAAAATATTGATACACAGAAAGAAGAACATATCTTATAAGAAGCTGAAAATTTATACATGGTGTTCAATATTAGGTCTAATCAATCATATCTCTACAATGCAATGGAATATAGATAGATAGAGGCCCTAAATAAACTATGAAAATATACTCCTAAATTTAGTGAACAAGGGTAATAAGACCTTTCAGAACAAGCTCCTCCATGGTTTATGGGCATACCATACCACCATGTGTACTACCACAAAAGAAATTCCATGTTTATCGGTGTATGTGACTAAGCTAGTGTTACCCATAAAAGTATAATATCCTTCAATACCAATAGAAATTTTTGGAAAGATCTTAGAAGAAGAGAAATCATAAATTTTGTTGGATGAATTAGAGTGGCTTGATGAGAATAGGTTGCGTACATTTCACATCCATAATTTCCATTAGAATTATATCACATGTGAATTCAATAAGAATGTTCCCCTTCATTCATTCATATTAGGAGAACTAGTATTGTATCTCTAAACCATAATGATATTAGGAAAGAATCATCCTAATCTAGAACCCAAATTGGAAGGGACTTACTCCATCCATAACATCTATAAAAATAGAGCTTAATTACTAGCCACAATGGATAGAAAGCATGCCACACCCCCATCAAGGTTAGTGTACTAAAAAAATACAATTCATAGAATTCATTATGTTCAATGTCCTAGAAGAAATAATTTAAACTACATGGAATCCCATATCCTGACAACATCATGTTGTACTATAATTTGAAGTTATAGATAACGGATATTAAACTGGAAGGCTTCCCACATCCTGGCCACATGAATTTTTATTGTATGCATAATTCATAGAAGCAAAACATTAAACTGCACAAAAACCCATATCTTGACCAAATGATGTAAAATTGTGTAGATATGTCTTTACAGCATGATATTAAACGGAATAGAATATCATCATAAGAGCATAACATTAAAGAAAATGAAACCCATCTCAGTAAAAAGGCATTAAACTACATAGTTTCTCTCATCCTAGTAGTATGATGTTAAACCACACAAGCACATCCTCACCATAAGATGTTAAATAGAATGGGAAGCAACAACTCACTAATGAGTCACCACAAACAAGCCAGATATGTGTGATGGAAGGATGAGATGCCCCATTGCCATGTGAAATGTATTTCCACATATGAAATCTATTAATCCAAGAAATACATGTGGATTGATTCCTACAATCATAGGATATGTAGTGACACGCAAACCTATAATCTTGGGCCCAAACACAACAATAAATTTCCTTCACATATTTTGATACTAGTCGTTACCACATTACATTTAACTACATAGAGGATGTCTTTACATTATGACGTAAAACTACATAGATCCATAATGTTACTTTCCAATCAAATCAGGTGACCCACATCCTCACTGCATGACTTTAAATTGCACGACTGATGTCCTTGTCGTACGATATTAAATTGAATGGGTCATTAGAACTATGTATGGATTAATTCTCATTTTCACTGATATGTGTAGGGATTAATTCATCGAATATATTTTTCAAGAAACCACATAATGAAAATTTACCATTACATATCCTTAATCACCTCTGCATAGTGAGAGTAACCCACACCATTCTTTACTTATCATATTGAAGATAGCTCAAGTGAGCATAGGAATTAAGAAGGGCTTCCCCAAAAAAAAAACAAGTCACAATAACTTGAAACAATTTTACCATGATCTAGAATGTATGAACATAAAATTACTACCATGATTCCTTGCCACATTACCATAAATGGCACAGTTTATGACTTTTTCACTGTATAAAAGTACTCATTCCTTTGAACCTCACTTGATAGGACCACTTTTGTTGGTTATAGTCTCTTTCCACACCTCCATTTAAGATCTATGTGTTACTTTATTTTCTAATCCATTGGATAGGAAGTGACACCTAGATAATCAATCATAGGTCCATTCATAAAAAATATAAAAATAACCCTTCCATATTTAGAATCAAACATCTATTCTTTATTATGTTAAACTGCATCATTCCTAAAAAACAATGTGTGTCTTGATTCTTATCATCATTGGATTGATAGTGAATACTAGATCATCAATCCTAGGATGAGCTACAACAATAAATGGGGAAAATTCCCACCTCTTTGTATGGGTCAGACTTGGGTAGAGTGTTTCCCTTTCAAAAATAATGTATGTCTTGATTCATATCATCATGAGATACATAGTGAAGCTCAGATCTATAATCGAAGTACCAACTACAAAAATCAATGGATACAATTTTCACATATATATACAATCCAGACCATTGTAGAGTTTTTACCATTCAGTAACTATGTGTTTCGTGATTCCTATCATCATAGGATATGTAGTGATTCCCAGTACTACAATCCTAGGTCGATCTTCAACCACTTTTTAAAACAAATTCACCCCATATGCAAAGGGGTTGAATTAATTCAAATCAATTTTAATTATAACACCCCAGGTAAATAAAGAATATGACATTTTTATATTTATCCTTTTTTTTGAATAAAATGTTAATATTAATTTAAAGGGAACGCTATGATTTATGGCATACCCAATACGCCACAACGAGTTCCTTTGAAATATTACGTTGCACTATAATAATAAAATAAAATTATTTTAAATGTTAGTTAACACATAGCCGTTTTATTGAGGGGAATGAATAAAAATAACTAAAATATGATTATATATGTTTGTTAAATGTTTTTACATTTATCCAATAAAGGAGAAAGGCTTAAAATATGAAAAGAATTCAATTTTAGGCATATATACTCTAATTTTCACTAAATGCCCACTTATCAACTTTTGATGGAAAACAATCATTAAATATAATTTTGGTAACTCTTATACATTCTATTGGACCAAATAAAACTCTTCTTTATAATTGGGACATCAAAATTCATTTTGTGTATATTTTTGGTATTCTTCCGGTAAAGAACATTTTTTAATGAATAGTGACAAATGTTGTATTTTAATTCAAAACCTCTTTTAATATAATTTATTTATATGATTAGATTATCTTTTGAATTGGTTTCAAAGTGAAATTAGAATATATTTTTACCATTTAATCCAATAGTTGTCGTTGGAATTAATTTCATCTTGAAATTGGACTTAAACTAGCGTCAATCTTTTGATACTTATTGTTTAATAAAAACACGATATTTTCTCTGACAGCGGGAATTAATTATTAAATTAATTTATCTAACTTACATGTTTTTAATTTTTTAAAATAGACATCATTTTTGAATTCGGAATATCAAATATAGCCTAGGGTAAATTTTTGGTAATTTTTTGAAAAACTTCAATTTTTGAAGAATAGTGAAACCACTAAGTGGTAGTTAAAGAAACTGATTTTTTGTTTAAATGAAACTTTACCACTTCTGTGATTTGAATTTCAAAAATCTGACATACATGGTTTTAATTAAGAAGTAAAATGTGGTTCAATGGGATTAAAATAATTTTTTGGTGAATAGTAACTTTTAAGCTTATTAATCGCGAGTAGAGGTAATTAGTGTAATTTAAGGTAAAAATAATGTTTTCATAATATGAAATGTCCTAGACACATGTCCTACCCTCATTGTATGTGTCATGGCCGACCAAGACAATCCATGGGTCAACTTGGGGACCCCATGGAGCCACTTTGGTAGGAAAATGACATTAATACCATTATATTTAATGTTAAAATTAAAATTTCACAAACGTGTATTGTTTTCTAAAACAATTTTTATATGGGGTTATACAAGTAAGATTTTTATCTATAAATATTAATTGGAAAGATAAAAATCTTTCCTAAATCATAGTATTTGTTTTATAATTTTTAGACATTAACTAAATTAAATTATTTATGACACCATGATGATGCAGCGATTACCTCATTATTTAATGATTTAAATAAAATGGAAAGATAATGTAAAATCTAAAACCTAAACATGTAAAAATCCATTTGGATTACTGTATTTAGATCCCTTATCAACTTATCCTCGAGTCACATCAATGTGGGACCTTTAAAATCCGAGACTCATTCTAAAATAAAATAACATTTCCTTCCTTTCAAAGAGTGCCCCTCCTCTCCTCTTATAAAAGGCCCCCACCTCTACCTCCTTACCCACACTTCTAAAGCCTTTGGATCGGCCAACCCCCGACAATTTTGTCGCTCCATATCCCTCTATTACTCCTAGAAGCCTCACTTTGGGCATAATTCTTCCCAAGGAAGCCTTTGAGCTCAAATAAAAAAGAGTTACCCAATTTAAAGGTCGTGTCTTCTCTTATGTTCTTTTGTTTTATTTTGCTTCTCCAACCCCCTAAACTCTTTTTATTCTTTTCTTTTGTAACAACTCCAGTATATTAAATATACTAGGATGTTGTTATAAGAATAATTTTAGCTACACTTACACATACCTACATCTAATGGTTAAAGAACATACTGTTTCTGTGGATGGCGAATTTCTGCCTCATGAAACGATGATTGTTCAACACACATGTAACACCTTCAAAGGTGGACATTAAGATGTCACTATATTTATATATTATATATAATATGTTTATGTTTCACTTAAGACTATGTATTTTTCTTTTGTGGCATACCTTTATGGTTTCCATTGTGGGTAAAACACAATAATTTCATTTTAGGAAGTGCGGACTACCGCCCCCTCAAAGTGATTTGATTCGTTAATGCCATATGTGGGATGTATAAAAGATGGATTTAAAGTTATTATATATGATGTATGTTACATATAAATGATTAATATAATTTCTGAATTAAAGTATACATACCTCTCATTTGGTTTTAATTCCATTAATATGACATAGAAATGAAAATAGTGTTCATGCGTACGTACGACTTACCGTCTCCATGAACAGTGCATTTCATTTCATACCTCTAAATGATTATGTAATATTATAAATACTTGTATATTCTGGATATATATGATATATATGATATCCAAATCATAAATATCATTCTGTATATAATGATCCTTTGACCACACGAACAACATGTAATTGTAAGAAGTCCACATTCGACTTAAGAACCAAATATCGACAAAACAAACATTATTAACTTAAATGATTACATAATGCTTATAACATGGAAATAAGTGATATAAAATGAATAATTAACTTGAAAAACGTTCTTAATCTAGTGTAAATTAACTCAAGTTTATTATTGAGGACGTCAAAGAACGATCAAGTCAAGTCGGACCTGAGGTAAGGCATCCTACTCCTCTCTTTCTTTTTAAGTACACTTTTTTATGTCATTTATTTTTAGATCATCTTTCTTATGATTGGGATGTTATTTTATATTACTCATACTGTACTTTTTATGGTCATATTATGAGAGACCCTATTTTATCTCATAAATCCATTTTTGGATGTTTTGGGTGGCGCCGTTAGGCTGCTGAATTTTCGTAAGAGATCCAACCTCTCTCTTTCTTTTTAAGTACTCTCTTTTATGTCATTTATTTTAAGCTCATATTTATTATGTTTGGGGATGTTATTTTATATTTATCATACTGTAATTTTTATGTTAATATTATGAGAGACCCTATTTGATCTCATAAATCCATTTTTGGATGTTTTAAGTGGCGTCGTTAGGCTGGTGAGTTTTCATAAGGGAATTTTCATCTCACTTTTATTCTCGTGACATTTATGCTACTTTTTCCACTATTTCCTTTGAGTGGTGTATGTACTGCACATTATTATACACATTTTGTAGTATAATTTTATTTATGGTTATTTACGTCTTCATTGTATGAACCTTCTCCAATGGGGTGTACTTTTCGAATGTTACCCAACTCGGTAAGGGGACCTTTCACCCTCCTTTTTTTAAAAGACTTCTTTTGTTATGTCTTTTAATTCACATAATATTATGTTGCGATATGTTATTCTATATCCTTATTTATGTAATTTTTTTTCCAAGTTATGATATCCCCTTTATCTCTCCCATCAACCATTTTTTTAAAATTTTATGTGATGTTGTTAGGCTGTCGAATTTTACCAAGGGAACTTCTTAACCCAATTTCGATTTCTTTGGGTTCAACATATAGTTATTGAATATGTCATCCTTTGAATATGTGTGAATGACCTTTGATTGTTTTAAAGTTAATATCCACTTATATTGGGTGTATTTATATTTGTCACAAATAATTATGAGATTGATTTATCCTTAATTTAAGGATACCTTCTTTATAATGGATTTCATCTCATTTTACATTTCTTATGAGACTTCATTGTTGTTATGCACCTATTCACTTTTATATGGTGTGTATACTGTCCTTTGACATATTATATCATTAATCCCTTTATTATCATGATATTATAAAGTTTGGATTAAATTTTATTCCTCAATTATTTGTATTTAAGAGTCTCTCATTTTGTTAAAAACTCTTTAACAAAAATATCGTTTTAAATGTTTTAAAGATTTATTATTCTAAATATTTATCTTTAATGTCCATGTTTTCATAATGGTTTTAAGTATTTATTTATATGGACATTAATGTTTTAAAATTATAATTCCATTAAAAGCTTCAAGGTGGTATGGGACACATTGATTCAAAAATCTATTTTAAATGGTTTTTGAAAATGGATTGATTTATTCAATATCTTGGAATTACCTATTGTGATTGGAAATGAAATTTTGTTATTGAAATGTTTATATGTTCAATATTTTAATTGTAATAATGGTACGTGAACATTTTATGGGTGGTTACGTGATAAGCCATATGATGGGTGGTGTCGTGAATACCAGGACAGATGGTTACGTTATAACCTCCAATGCATTGGGTATGGATGTCGGCCGTATGGCTATTCCATTAAGTATGTGTGGAAGTTGACCGTATGGCTATTCCATTTCAGTATTTTTATGTCCCAAGTTACCTTTATATGTTATGTGTTCCTTATATGAGTTTTATGGTAATCTTTTGGTTACAAAAGTCTATGTAATGATATTTTATTCAGTGAAGAGTTTTTAATATTTCCTAAAGGTGAAAGGTATTACTTTGATAAATTATACATGGTTTACTTGTTGCTTTGAAAAACTAATAATTTTTATTCTTCGTGTATCCCTTGCTGAGCATTTTATGCTCACCCCAAGTTTTTTTTGAAATGTTTTTCACAAGATATAATTTGGAATAGGGTCAAGGATGTGATCAAGGGAAAGTCATGCTATCTAATACATGGAACTAGACCTGTTTATTTTTAAGAGATTTTATTTTATGGAAATTTAGTAGAAGTGACTAATTTGTATACTTTTGGGATGTAATAGTTATGTCCTAATTTACTAAAACTCTAAACCTGAAAATATCCTCAATGTGAATTATTCATTTAATTCAATATTAAGTAAGGTTTAAGGTCGGGGCGTTATAGTTGGTATCAAAGGTCGGTTTATACAACTTTAGGGATTAGGAGTTTTTTATAGACACATGGTTAGTCCCTATATCTATTATTTTAGATAAATCCTTATTTTTTAACTTTTTTTCAGGCCAAGTAATCTCAGTTATGAATGGACGGAGAAGTATCTCAAATGACATTCCTATATCCTCTTGATGACATGCTTGCAATAATTATTGCAAAGTCATGTTCGGATGATTGTGAAACATTTTCTATCATACAACTCACTTTCAAGAAGTTGTTTGAGATCTCAAACACCTCCACTATACCTCGTTATCATCATGGATCATGGGTTGTATTTAGACAAATACTATTTTCACAATATTCTCATATTTTCAAGAAAGGAAAATATTATCAATGTATTTTCCAATATTTTACCTTATCACAAGAATTTGAAGAATATTATGATTTAAAAAATGGTACTGAGGAAGGAGAACCTTGCACAACCTACTTATATTTTATTTTAAAATATAGTCTCTCAGTACATACTTATGGTATTTTAAATGGACCAATAATAGAAAGTTTCAACTCAAATTCTGTCTGACTATTTTATAGAAATCATGTTTTATCAGATGTTTTGGAATTATATGTCATACATGATTATTTTCCAAAACTGTTTTTCAGTGAACACCCATATGACCCATGTTGTACAAGGTGTATTTGGATGGAGGAAGCAAATGATTTTGAAGGATCTCTAAATCATTGTTGTAATGAATGGGACGTCTACCTATATGAACAAGATGACGATGAAACCGAATGGACTCCATGATCAAGGTATGATGTTATTAATTTTGGGATTCATTTTATGATATCTTATGGTGGTGAAATAAGAATTCAAGAATTAAGATGTTGAGATCGTAATGAATTTGGATGAAAATGAGAGGTATAAGGAAACTATTGAGGTTAAATAATGTTATGGTTATTTATGATGATTTTATCTTTTATTGGGGAATGATTTTAGAATTATATATTTTGGAAAATGGACAACACGCATACCGTGTGACAACCCGTCGCGTCGAACAAAACTGCGGGAATCGAACCCACAACCAAAGTGTGACGGGTATTTATCGCCTACAACTAGACTACGTGAAGTCCCTGGTTAGTTTGACTGACTCTTTTTAGTTAGATGATTTTATTAATTAAGATTAAGTTGATTTTGGGTTATCTATGGATATTTATTAACCTATCATGGAGAATATGTGATTATTTTAATTACTTTTCAATATGAGACATTAAGAGCAACTGATGTTATTTGGAGATAAGTGTTATTTTGTACCTTGGAGGACTATGTGAATTAAATCCTTCAAATATTTGGGTTTCAATCTTAGTTTGGTTTACTTTGAAGAATTTTATGGAAAAATTGTATATCGAATGGTCCTCGTTGAACTTTGGGTTTTGTTGGACAAATTTTGGAGATTAAGAATAGATTTTCTTTTTATAAAGGGTTATCCTTTTCTGGATTATCTGATCTTGTACTAACCTTTTTGATTTTTTTTTGGTTAATGTCTAAAGACATGGGAAGTATATAGTTATATTTTGTGGATTAGGTGATTCTCTAGAATTTGATTATAGTACTGTTAATGTGAACAAGTCTTCCTAAATACTCGTCTTTTGGAGAAAATATGAGTTTGTGTCAGTAATCTAATAAAAGTTAAAATTCAACATGATAAGTAATTATGTTTCCTTAGGAATAAATTACTCAAAAAAAGTAACTTAAAACAAAAATGTTGTCTATTAACTTTTCCTACTGGGGAATCGAATACCGGTTAACCCATCACACGTTTGTGATTTTCTTGTTGTTAACTTTCTCCTAAACATGATTTCTATCACTCTCCATCAGAACATGACCCTATGTTTTCTCCTCCATGTCCATGTTTTCATACATGTAATCCTAGTGTGGGATCACATGGGTGACCTCTGTACTTCTCTTTCTTTCTTTTAAAGTGATTGTTTTACCGACTCTTGTTCCGATGTGGGACTTTCAATGAATTTTCTGAGCCCAATTTTAAAATTGTGATGACGCAATTCCCAAAAGGGGGGAAGGATGTAACGCCACAGGTAAATAATGAATATGAAATTTTTATATTTATCCTTTTTTTTTGAATAAAATGTTAATATTAATTTAAAGGGAACTCTATGCTTGATGTAATACCCAATACGCAACAACGAGTTCCTTTAAAATATTATGTTGCACAGTAATAATAAAATAAAATTATTTTAAATGTTAGTTAACACGTAGACGTTTTATTGGCAGGAATGAATAGAAATAACTAAAATATTATTATATATGTTTTTTAAATGTTTTTACATTTATCCAATAAAGGATAAAGGCTTAAAATACGAAAAGAATTCAATTTTAGGCATATATACTATAATTTTCACTAAAGGTCCACTTATCAACTTTTGATGGAGAACCATCATTAAATATAGTTTTGGTCACTCTTATACATTCTATTTGACCAAATAGAACTCATCTTTAGAATCGGGACATCAAAATTCACTTTGTGTAAATTTTTGGTATTTTCCGATAAAGATCATTTTTTAATGAATAGTGAAAAATGTTGTATTTTAATTCAAAACATCTTTTTAATATTGTTTATTTATATGATTAGATTATATTTTGAATTGTATTCAAAGTGAAATTAGAATATATTTTTACCATTTAATCCAATAGTGGTCGTTGGAATTAATTTCATCGTGAAATTGAACTTAAACTAGTGTCAATCTTTTGATACTTATTGTTTCATAAAAACACGCTATTTCCTCTGACAGCGGGAATTAATTATTAAATTAATTAATTTAACGTATATGTTTTGAATTTTGTAAAATAGACATCATTTTTGAATAGGGAATATCAAATATAGCCTAGGGTAAATTTTTGGTAATTTTCTGAAAAACTTCAATTTTTGATTAATAGTGAAACCACTAAGTGGTAGTTAAAGAAACTGATTTTTCGTTTAAATGAAACTTTACCACTTCTGTGATTTGAATTTCAAAAATCTGACATACATGGTTGTCATTAAGAAGTAAAATGTGGTTCAATGGGATTAAAATAATTTTTTGGTGAATAGTAACTTTTATGTTTATTAATCGCGATTAGAGGTAATTAGTGTAATTTAAGGTAAAAATAATGTTTTAATAATATGAAATGACCTATACACATGTCCTACCCTCATTGGATGTGTCATGGCACACCAAAACAATCCATGGGTCAACTTGGGGACTCCATGGAGTCACTTTTGTAGTAAAATGACAACAATACCTTTTTATTTAATGTTAAAATTAAAATGTCACAAACATATATTGTTTTACTAAAACAATTTTTATATGGGGTTATACAAGTCAGATTTTTAACTATAAATATCCATTGGAAATATAAAAAGATTTCCTACATCATAGTATTTTTTTATATTTTTTATACATTAACTAAATTAAATTATTTATGACACCATGATGATGCAGCGATTACCTCATTTTCTAACGATTTCAATAAAATTGAAAGATAATGTAAAATAGAAGACCTAAACATGTCCAAAACCTATTGTATGAGTGGATTTCGATCCCTTATCACCTTATCCTCGAAAAACATCAATGTTAGACCTTTAAAATCCGAAACTCATTCTAAAATAAAGTAACATTTCCTTACTTTCCAAGAGTGCCCCTCCTCTCCACTTATAAAAGGCCCCCACCTCTACCTCCTTACCCACACTTCTCAAGCCTTTGGCTCGGCCAACCCCTGCCAATTTTGTCTCTAAAAATTCCTATATTACTCGTAGAAGCCTCAAATTGGGTAGAAGTCTTCCCATGGAATCCTTTGAGCTCAAATCAAAAAGAATTACCTGATTTAAAGGTAGTGTCTTCTCTTGTGTTCTTTTGTTTAATTTTCCTTATCCAACGCCCTAATCTCTTTTTATTCTTTTATTTTGTAACTAATCCAGTATCTCCAATATAATAGGAATTTGTTATAACAATAATTCGTGCTACACTTACACACACCTACATCTAATGGTTAAAGAACATGTTGTTTCTGTGGATAGCGAATTTCTGCCTCACGAAACGATGACTGTTCAACACTCATGTAACACCTTCAAAGGTGGCCATTAAGATGTCACTATATTTATATATGATATATAATATTTTTATGTTTTACATATTCTTATGTATTTGTATTTTATGGAATACCTTTATGCTTTCCATTGTGGTTAAAACACGATAATTTCATTTTAGGAAGTGCGGACTACCGCCCCTTCAAAGTGATTTGATTCATTAATGCAATATGTGGGATGTATAAAGGATGGATTTAAAGTTATTATATATGATGTATGTTAGATATAAATGATGAATATAATTCTGGATTTAAAATATACATACCTCTCATTTCGTTTTAATTCCATTAATATGACATAGAAATAAAAATAGCGTTCATGCGTACGTACGGCTTACCGTCTCTATGAACAGTGCATTTCATTTCTTACCTCTAAATGATTATGTAATATTATAAATACATGTATATTCTGGATATATATGATATATATGATATCAAAATAATGAATATCATTCTGGATATAATGAAACTTTGACCACACAAACAACATGTAACTGTAAGAAGTCCACTTTCGACTTAAGAACCAAATATCGAAAAAATAAACATTATTAACTTAAATGATTACATAATGCTTATAACATGGAAATAAGTGATATAAAAGGAATAATGAACTTGAAAAAGGTTCTTAATAATGTGTAAATTAACTCAAGTTTATTATTCAGGACGTTAAAGAATGATCAAGTCACGTCGGACCCGAGGTAAGGGATCCAACTCCTCTCTTTCTTTTTAAGTACACTCTTTTATGTCATTCCTTTTAAGCTCATAATTATTATTATTGGGATGTTATTTTATATTACTGATACTATAATTATTATGGTCATATTAGGAGATACCATATTTGATCTCATAAATCTATTTTTGGACGTTTGGAGTGGTGCCGTTAGGCTGCCGAATTTTCGTAAGAGATCCAACCTCTCTCTTTCTTTTTAAGTACTCTATTTTATGTCATTTCTTTTAATCTCATATTTCTTATGTTTGGGGATGTTATTTTATATTCCTAATACTATAATTTTTATGTTCATATTATGAGAGACCCAATTTGATCTCATAAATCCATTTTTGGATGTTTTAGGTGGCGCCGTTAGGCTGCAGAGTTTTCATAAGGGATTTTTCATCTCACTTTTATTCCCGTGACATTTGTGCTACGTTTGCCACTATTTACTTTGAGTGGTGTATGTACTGCACATTATTATACACTTTGTGTAGTATAATTTCACTTATGTGTATTTACATCTTCATTGTATGACCCTTCTTCCATGGGGTGTACTTTTCGAAAGTTACCCAACTCGGTAAGGGGACCTTTCACCCTCTTTTTTTAAAAGACATATGTTGTTATGTTTTTTAATTCACATACTATTATGTTGGGATATGTTATTCTATATACTAATTTATGTAAATTTTATGTCCAATTGATGATATCCCCTTTATCTCTCCCATCAACCCTTTTTGTAAAATTTTATGTGACACTATTAGGCTGTCGAATTTTACCAAGGGAACTTCTTAACCCAATTTCGATTTCTTTGGGTTCAACATGTAGTTATTGAATATGTTATCCTTTGAATATGTTTGAATGACCTTTGATTGTTTTAAAATTAATATCCAATTATATTGGGTGTATTTATATTTGCCACACATAATTATGAGATAGATTTATCTTTAATTTAAGGACACCCTCTTTATAATGGATTTCATCTTATTTTACATTTCTTTGGAGACATCATTGTTGTTATGCACCAATTCACTTTTATATGGTGTGTATACTATCCTTTGACAAATTATATCATGAATCCCTTCATTATCATGATATTATAATGTTCGGATTAAATGTTATTCCTCAATTATTTGTTTTCAAGATTCTCTCATTTTGTTGAAAACTCTTTAACAAAAATATCGTTTTAAATGTTTTAAAGATTTATTATTATAAATCTTCATCTTTAATGTCCATGTTTTCAAAATGGTTTTCATTATTTATTTATAAGGACATTAATTTTTTAAAATTATAATTCCTTTAAAAGCATCAAAGTGGTATGTGACACTTTGATTCAAAAATCTCTTTTAAATGGTTTTTGAAAATGGATTGATATATTCAATATCTTGGAATTACCTATTGTGATTGAAAATGAAATGTTGTCATTGAAATGTTTATATGTTCAATATTTTATGTGTAATAATGGTACTTGGACATTTTACGGGTGGTTATGTGATAAACCATATGACGGGTGGTGCCGTGAATACCAGGATGGGTGGTTACGTTATAACCTCCAATGCATTGGGTATGGAAGTCGGATGTATGGCTATTCCATTAAGTATGTGTGTAAGTCGACCGTATGGTTATTCCATTTAAGTATGTTTATGTCCCAAGTTACCTTTATATGTTATGTGTTCTTTATATGGGTTTTATGGTAATCTTTTGGTTACAAAAGGGTATGTAATGATATTTTATTCTGTGAAGAGTTTTTACTACTTCCTAAAGGTGAAAAGTATTATTTTGATAAAGTATACATGGTTTACTTGTTGCTTTGAAAAACTAACAGTTTTCATTGTATTTGTATCCCTTTCTGAGCTTTTTATGCTCACCCCAAGTTTTTTTGAAATGTTTTTCACATGACATAATGTGGAATATGGTCAAGGATGGGATCAATGAAAAGTCATGCTATCTAATACATGGAACTAGACATGTTTCTTTTTAAGAGTTTTTATTTTATATAAATTTAGTAGAAGTGACTACTTTGTAATCTTTTGGGATGTAATAGTTATGTCCTAATTCTCTAAAACTCTAAACCTGAAAAGATCCTCAATTTTAATTATTCATTTAATTCAATATTAAGTATGTTTTAAGGCCAGGGCCTTATATTGACTATGTGTGGCTAAGATTTATGTACCTCCTTCTTATTCATGTAATATTTATTTCCTAATATTTTAGGTTTTTCCCCTAATCATTGCTAGATGATGTCATACTATAAGGAAAAAATCCTATCAAAATAACATTAAAACATCAAAATAAAAATATCCTTACCACATGACGTTAAATTTCTTGGAAACATCCTTACCGCATTACTATAAACTATTCAACAAACATCCTTACCACATGATTATAAACTTCAACAATAAAAAAACATCTCAACTACATATCGTTAAAATCTGCAAACTATCATCCATTTGTGTCACTTATTAATGGACCGTGAGTGCCTAACCACGATCATCCAGAGTATGTGGTGCTTCCATCATCTTTTGAGAACATCCATCCATAAATCATAATTCATGACTCAAGTGCCTCGAGTTCAAAAACCCATCCATGGACCCCAGAAAAGATTCCCAACATTAAGACACCATTTTTTATACTCTTCATGTATTCTCATGGCTCTTTCATAGGTGCTTATAGTCCTCAAACAAATGTTTCTCTCTTAAAAATGGCTTTTTCATCTTTGTGAGACCCAACATCACTGCAACAGAACTCAATAACTTAGTGTGAGCTGAACTACTCCTGAAAAAATTTTCCCCAAATCATTACTCATGACATAAGAACCTCAATATATGGTTTACAATATTTCAATCTCCCACTCAAAAGTATATTAGAGTGATCTTTTCCATGTGTATCCTAGTTTGGATTCTATGTTTCATTACCCACATTTGGTCCGTGAGTGTGATGACCTTAAACTACATATAATTTGGTCCATGTTGTACCACCTCAATCTCTATCTGATGATGGTCCAAATCACATGACCATTAAACTAATATTGGGAGAGACTCAAACCTTGTCTATTTGAAATATCGAAAATGGGGACCTAAGAAAAATTCAACTCATCTCACACTAAACTCGCCATCTCTAGAGTTTATAAAATAATTATGGCACAAATAGATAATGCATAAATGATCATAAGGCTTACATTATGTCCATACTAATTTCCAAATGAAGCTCGATGGACCCTCACCATTCATGAATAAGTTAGAGTATTTATTTTTAATATCTCATCTTCATGAGAATATGTTCTCTAGGTAGTGGAACATCATTAAGGGTTCTCTAAACCTTCATTCATATTACACTTTCTACAAATCACACTTCATGATTCAAGTGCCTTAGATCACCAAAAAATGTTATATCCCTTAGAATGGAAACCTAGATCTAATGTACCCTTTCCTTGAATATTCATTTCTACCTTTGGATCCTACATATGTGCCTATGGTCATAAACCAATTGTTCCACTTTGTAAAAAGATCTTTCTGACCTTCAGATCCTTGACATCAGCATAGCATAACCCAACACCTCAATGATTTTTGGGTCATTCCCAGTATGAATATCCCAAGCCATCCTCATGACCATATCACTTTAAACCATGATTTACAATTCTTATATCAAACAATTCAAGTGTATTTGACACCCTCGACATTACGTTATAGTATATTTTACACTTTCAGAAGTAAAAAATATGGAACTCCATTCACTTTACTTTTTTGGCCCAATATTCATGATTATAAACCATAGGGCACATGAATTTAGCTATAAAACTGAAGAACCTAACTACCCAAGGGTTCAATATCCCTTCCTAGATAGCATTCTTCCAACTCCCATCCTCATCATCAGGACATTTGAGTCTCTACAAGTCATCCATGGACCTCAGAAAAGAGTGGATTTCATCTTTTCTAGACAATGATACCAATGCATAAGGGCCTTGACCAACCAACAAAAGGAATCTCCTCCATGTACGAATGGTTATTCAAACCTTGTGTTCCCGGGATACAACACATCGGAACCTGAAACCTTATGGGTTTATGGGTCATCCCAATATGACATCCACACCAAATTTCATGTAATAAACCCTTTGGGTTTTGACTTATATCATCCATATTATAACTATCATGGATGACCTATCATCCTTTTTATTTCAACCTCAACCCATATTACCCCCTAAACCTTTTAGGACCATAGGAAAATAGTTGAGGAACCTCTGTGTTGAAATGCTGCGAGTGTATAAGGTCTCTGAACTACCAAATACTTTCATCTCCTCCTTGTAGGAAAGGATCTACGATCGTTATGAGCCTCGACCAGACTGTAGTACAACTCAACACCCTAGATTGTTTTGGGTCATTTCCGGTCTGTATACACTATATTACATGAACATTAATCTGGTTCTAACTAAAAAACACAAAACTACAGTGATATAAGGTCCGAGGTAAAGGAACCTAAAATACAGAAATAGAAGGGCTAAGATAAAATATCCCAAAATAAAGTGATATAAGGTTCAGGTTAAATGACCCAAATCTATATCAATAGATATTCTGAGGTGAAATACCCTAAACTAATTTTATAGAAAATCCAGCCAAAAAGAACCTAAAATACTACAATAGAATGTCCGAGCTGAAAGGCCCTGAACTAAATTTAGAGAAGGTCTGAGCTATAATACAATAAACTAAAGAGATAGAACTTCTATCCTAAAAGACCCTAAACTAAAGCACAACTATGATTCAGTATACAAGAATGTAAAACTATGAAATTCTTACCATATTCCCATAGAAAAAATAAAACAATGATCACTAAGTCTATTACCTTCAGAAAAAATATGTATCACTCTCACTATAGGATATATATTCTACTAAATTAACCATTTCAAAATCAGAAATCTTAACATAAATGGACTAATTATTCCTATATGGAATCTTGTTTTGGTGGGAATTCATGAGAATGTATCAAGAATAATCTATTAGAATAATAATATTAATATCCATACATTCAGGTTTAATTGATATTATGCAGAGTATGGGTATTGATAGAGATTCATATAATATCATATCAATGAAAAGTCATGGACATCATGAATGAAAGAAAATTGGATAGAAACACATAAATTTTCATAGGTATATTCATTAACATCATACAATACTAGGAATATCTAAATTTTAAATTCTCTCCAAGAATATCAGAAAAAATGGAGTTCATGTCAATGGTTAAACTACAGTAAGATTTAATCAGTTGTGCTTTCCAAGTCACCAATAGTCCTGTGAGAATTGCGAATTGAACACTCATGTGATTTTTTTCCTTCATCTTCTATTACCAACCCAGGAAGAAGATTCTCAACTAAATTATTCAACTCCTCAACTCTCTTTTGATCACTTTTCAATAGGGATATTGATGTTGGAAGGTAATCCCACAAGCGAGTTATAAATTCTTCATATCACCATATTTTAATAGTCTAGGAATCCATCTAGGAGGGAGAAAATTGAGGTCATACACAACACCCAATAAAGTCACTTTGAAAAGTACTTTTGCTTTGGGGAAGGTTCCTCATACTATCATTGATGACACGAGAACTACCATGTCAGCTTCCCTATGTCATGATTCTTGTCAATTAGTAGGAACTTGATGAACCTTCCAAATACAGCTGAAAAATAGGAGGGAAATATTAAATATGTGTGATCCTCTTTTGGTCTCGAAACTCAAGAGATGCATCACCGATGGGGAGAATGATTGTCCTTGAAATAATTTATGAAAACTCATAGAAAAGCCATGATTATTTAAAATAAAAAATCCATATAAATTGTAATGGAAGGAGGGAGAATATTGAGGTCATAAACAACACCCAATTCATCTCTACGTTCCATAAGACACCACATGCACCCATAAAAATGTCTGTATCGTGTCATGAAATCTTGCGGGCATATCATCCTCATCTTACAAAGGGACTCTGACATGTCCTTGTGACCTCGCACTCCCCCTTTGGATCCATAAGAAAAAACAGATGGAATTTTCCATGGAATACCCATACATCACCACAAAACCCATTATTGGCACCTGACACATCACTAATATGTAGTGTTTTTCTTCTATAACACTTATGAAACCTCATGAGACCCCCAACCATTATAAAAATTAAAAAACGAAATTAAAGAGGGGGGATGTGATCCTCTCATGGTCCTAAAAATCATTTGGCGATTTTAGGATGTCTGTGGAATGGTCTTGTAAGACCCCTTGAAAAGACGATATATTTTATTGAACTCCCCCTCACAATCCATCCTTGTCTTTTGAAAGGTTCCAAAAAATTATTCTATGATCATGTGAAGGCCTTCTATCATGCATCTGGATCTTGTGAATTCACTTGTATATATTTTATAAAATATATAAAATTCCCTCAGCATGGTCTCAGGATTCAACAAAACCCCTTAATTAGATATAACCCAATAAATTAGATGTTGAAGGGAAGATCCCACGGTCAATGAAAATCACATGACACCCTCAGAATGATTTATGGTGGGAGGTCATGAAATATATGGCTTTGAATCCCTCCATAGACTCCATCCTAGATTTTCACAATATAATACATGAAATATGGAGAACAATAAGGGTGGATAAGACTGTAAATCCCCCACCCAAACCTAAAAAATGCACAATGACCATGAGGGTGATGGCTAAATGAATAAAGCTAACTCTTCCAAGTCCAATAACCATAGTTGATTTCTCAACGCTATGGATCTCGCAACTGGAAATGCTTATCAATGGGTGAAATCCTGGGAACAACCAGAATGATATTGTAGAATTAATTAACACTTTTCATTAACACTTATAGATTTTGAGAATAACCTTTATTAAGACATGTGATGAACATCCCACGTATCTACTAGATCACTAGATATTGAAAACAAACTAACACTGAATAAATAAAAGGAATTTATAATAAATGGATGGATAAAAGACTAAAATATTGGTGACATAAGATAAGAACATATATTTTGGTCCTCTTTTTCTCCATATAAACAACCCAGGACATGAAACAACACCAGGACATGTCACCCATATCTCACGACACTCATTTTTATACCATTTCTATCCAGAAAAGTCCTCTAGACATGTCAAATCATGTCACATGGAGCCCCATGGGTATGACACCCAAGTCTTGTAAAGCCCTCAGGGATCACTGTCCAAAATCTACATTATCCTTCATACATTTCTCTTGACTCATATGAATGCACGAAAACCTGTTAGTTGTGTCTCACAATAGCTCCTGGGCACGTCAACGTACTCTCATGATGGCCTTTGGTCACACCAGCAAGATCTCATGAGGACCTCAAAATGTCTCAACCTAGATGATGTGTCACACTCCCTACATGACACATTGACTCTCACAATGCCCTTCAAGTGTGTAAGCCAACATTTATGATGACAATGAGGCATGTCACCCAGATCATTTAATTCCCTATAAAAATGTCACTAATGATCTTGTGATGGATTCTAGGATCCACTAGGCAGGTCTTGTAGTGTCCTCTAAACAAGTCATTCATGATCACGAGATGATCCTCAAAAATCCCATCCTAGATATGTGATGTCCCTATGAAAACTCAATTAGATCATGGAATTGTATTTGGACTTTTGTTGGAAGAAACCCTCTAATAGTTCATGTAACCAATCAAAGAAATGTTAAGAATAATGTTAAGAAAGAAATCTAGCAATGTCCAAGGGAATCCTAGGGCTTGAAATATTTTTCCATTGATTGTGCACGTCCTAATCAGAAAGGATCCTTAGTGTTTAAGCCCAAATTAAGGGAACTATTGTGAATATAATTTATAGTATAAAAAGGATATATAGGAGGCATCCTCAATGTTTGAGCTCAATATTAAGCATCCCAATGGAAGCCCCAATACATAAGTCCCACATCCATACGAAATGAAACTGATAATTTTCAATACATAGTTTTCCACACCGAGAATAGATATCATGTTCTTAGGGATTCACATTTATCATATAATTCACATCACATGTCTCTATCATATACGGGAAACCTCAATGATTAATCCCCTGAAAGTTTCATAATATGGCATGTCCCATATATAAAGGAAAATTTAGCATGTAAAACATAACTAGTAAAATTATGAGGACACTAATTTCAGAAATAACCAAGATACATAGGATGAATTCCTAATTCCCAATCCCAAACTCAAAAGGGAACATCAATTTAAGTCCCCTCATGTCTCTAACCTTTCAAAAATAAAGACCCAATAATTCCCATTAGCTAATTATCCTACCTCATCCCTCAGTGGACTTGAAAACCAATTGAACTATGGGGACACTAATTCCTTCCATAACTAAGATACATAGAATTCCATATTAATGTTGGAGCCCAAAATAAAAGGGGTATCCGCCTTATTGTAATATCCTCCATGTCTCTGAAAATTCATCCATTAAGACTTAATCATTCCCATGGGCTGATCATTCTACTATATCACTTAGTGCATTGAAAAATTAATTGAACTATAAAAACTCTAGTTTATGCCATAACTAGGATACATAGGAAGCCTCACTATGTTCTGAGACTGAACTCAAATAGGTATCCAGCTTAGTTTAAGCCCCAGTATGCCTCCTAAATTTCAACCATTGGGAACCAATATTTCCCATGGATTGACCATCCTACCTCATCCCCTAGCTGATTGAGAAATCAATTTAAAAATGAAGACTCCAATTACTACCCTAAACATGATATGTTGTATTCCTCCTTGATATCCACACTCTATATTAAACAACCCAAGGGAATTCTAAGAATATAAGCCCCGCATCAAAATGTAATGAGGTGAATCACTATCAATCCTTTGTTTATTACACTATGTGTAGCTCACATAGTCAGAGGGAGATGTAATGAACACATAATTAGCATCATAATTGTCTACTATGAAGAGAAATATCTGTATGTATGCCCTAATTAATGGAACAATATAAATATACCGAATATAAGGGAATCTTCCTTGGGGTCTGTCCCATGGGGTGTGATCGAACTATGATAACTCTAATTCCTACTACAATCGAGATATGTAGGATGTCTATTCAATAAACTAACATCAAATATATAGTTCTTAAGTTCCAATAAATATTTTCTTTCGATATAACATTAATCTTCATGGGTTTAACTAACTACATTGGTTTTGATTCCAATAATAATTAGGATTCGTAGGAAGCCCCATAATGGCTCAATCCCATCATCATAATATTAACTGCCTCCCTGTATGGTTGAAAATTATGAAGTACCTTTGTTATATGGCTTCATCATATAAGTAGATATTAATTATAGGAAAATGGTTGAAGAAACTCCAATAAATATAGATGGATTTACTAACATGACCCCCCCTTTCTTTTGTGTATAAAAAAATACAGAACCTTTAATTGTTTTTTAGGGTAACCAGTCTTGTATTGGTATTAGGAAGAGATTATCCAACACATATTAAATATACTAGAGAGTTTAAAGTATGAAAACATTCACTCCAAAAGGGTGTGATGATCTTGACCTCCCATAATATCGACCAATGTGATTCCCTAAGTGTCATTAGGTCTAAAACCCCAACTGAACACAAGAAATTGGAATGCTGGTATAGACCTATTAATGAATGAGGGTATTGTTGGGAGTTTCCATTAATAATCAAAAATGTGACATGATGTCAATGATTGTGTGAGAAATGACCTCTTCACAATCAACTATTGGAATAAACCAAACAACCTTGACAAGGGTTCAGGGTCATATCTTCTATGTTGAAATAATCATCTTGTTATAATATACATTAAAGAAGTGGTAAAGTTTAATGGAGTACCAAATGTTATATATGATCAATATAATAGGTATATCTCAAAGATATAGCAATTTATTAAGTAGGATATTGATATAGAGTTGAGTTTCAGTAATTTTGGTCATCCATATATAGAAGTTTTGTCTAATAGAACCATTCAAACCCTTGAGGATAAGCTGAGATGTTGTCATATTGATCTCAACTGTGGTAGGGATATACAACTACCTTTTGTAGATTTTTCGTACAAAAATTGCAGAGACCCGAAGCTTAAAGTACATGGAAATTACGTTACTTTTGCAGAATACCTAATACATAACAAAAACATACACACAAGGACCGTAATAGTTTAGTGTCTTTGGAAACATGGAACGTAATCTTCTAATCGTGGTGAAAGATCTTCAAAATCTCCCATAAATATCTTCCACTTTTTGTTTCCTTACCTAAAACCTTTATTTATATCCTGGGGAAAAGAAACCATAAAAGAAAGGGTGAGATTAAATGCTCAGTAAGGGCAAACAAAATAAATATCAATCACATCATATACATAAGAACATAACTTTTGGAAATCTTAACCTGCAAAAGAGATCATAATTTCATAACATGGGATAAATCATAGTAGTGAAATGTAATCCCAATAATCATAACATAAAACATGATACATTTTTCCATACACACATAATTATAGAGAATCATTTCTTTTTAGTCATGACACATTTCCAAGACTATCTTAGTGGACAAAGTCCATTTCTGAACCGAGTTCACTCCTCGTTTCAGTCCTGTTTCTCTGAATTGGAAAAACCTACCATTCCAGCCATGTCTATCTCATGAGATATAAAATCTTTACAAAATGCATTGGAGGGAGATATAGGTCACACCCATCACATAATGATACCATTCTTATGTGTGCCACAAAATCATAAAACATGTATCATTGCATAACCCATGTAGTAAAAATGGGATTCTTAAACAACATGACATCATAAAACAGTTCATATAAGATAAAGGAATTCAAAAAAATAATTTCATCACAACATAATCAAATCAATTTAATAATAGGGATAGAAACAGAACCCTATATTATCTTATATGGAAAATAATTTTGATAAAGCCCTTGAACTCCATTCTTGAGGAAAATATCCTTTCTACTTTAAAAACATTTTCTTTCTTTAACATGTCATACAGTTTTAAAGTAAAATAAGATGATTAAAAATAAACTTGAAAACTTATAAATAAAGCTTCTTTTAAATATTGTTTTAAAAAATCCATTCATGCCGTATAAGTTAAAAAAAACATTCTTCGTACTTTTGTCGGAAAAGTCAAAAAGTACCTCGTACGAAAAACGACAAATGATTCCATTCATATCCTTTACTAAAAAATCACTGTAGGGTAAAATTGGATTTAAACAATTGTAGGTGGATGGAAATATTATTATATATTGAGAAAACATGGATTTGGATGATAAAATACACCCCAGTAAATACCAATGTATAAACAATCTCGGATAAAATGAGATTGTGATATTTCCCTTACCTTAGGTCCGATTTGCTTCGTAAGTGTCCGAACCTCCTGTATAATGATTTAAATAATGTCATTTACTTATTCCAGAATCATAATCATTGTTATGATATCATATATGTTTCACTTATGACTTTATATTACCCGTTCTTTTGTAAATTCCATGTTAAAGAGCGTTTTGGGTTAAATTGTTTCATTTGTCATCCGTGTTTTGACTTGTAATTATTCATATGATTACATAGATCATAATTACATAATTCCAGAATATAAAACATGATTTATATAAAATATATATTCATAATATACATATATATAATAAATCAGTAAATCGAACGAAATACACCGTTCATGGAGACGGTAGGCCGTACGTATGCATGAATGATGTTTTCGTTTCCTTATTGAGTTGAATGGAATTAAGTAGATGACATACATATATATACACATAAATCCAGTATCATTATTATTCCATATATTTCATGATTACTTATTATATATACTTTATAATCATTCATGAATGGTTAACGTGGAGAATGAATCTCATCGAGTTGTGGAGACGGTAGTTCGTACGTACGCACGAGCGATGATATCGTTTCTCATGATCGTGGAATTGTATTGGAGTGAATGTATACTATTTCAGAATCAATAACACTTTACAATAATCATATATATTTATTATGTACACCATTAAACCCATCCAAGTAAGGTGGTGGTGGAAAAAAGATTACACCCCGGCGTGGAGACGGTATTTCGTACGTACGCACGCACAGTGATTTCGTTTTCCGTAGGATGGATATATGGTGTAATAGGGTTGTTTCATACTTGTAATAACATATCAGTATATTAGTGATACTGATGTTATTACTTCATAATGAAACAACCTAAGAAGAAGAAGAGGAAGAAGAAATAAAGTTGAAAGAATCGGTAACGGACATTATCTCTTCTTTGAAGCGGCTATTTGAGTCCTCTTCTTAGGGCACTACAATTTGTCTTTGAAGAAGACCAGAACCTCTAGGATGTTTCTAGGGAAGTGGACGAGAGAAGTTTGCAGGGGTTGGCCGAGATTTAAGGCTCAAAGTGGTGTGAGGAAGAGGGGGAGGAGGTGCCCTTTTATAAGGGAGGAGAGGGGTACCTTTGGAATAACTAAAACTATTATTTTATTATAAAGTCAAATTCTGTTTTAAATAGCTCCAAATTGATTTATTTAGAAGCTAAGGTGGGGATGGGTCGACATCCTCTCATCCAATATAATTTAGACAAGTTTAGGTTCCTATTTTAACATTATCATTTAGATTTAACATTAAGTTAAATAATTTTACTTTTACCATGTCTTCTTGTGTTCTTACACTGTAAGGTTATTAAACTTACTATAACAAGCCAAACGAACCCCAAGTTGTTTATTATTAATATATATAACCTTATCTAAGTAATTTGGCCTATCCTTATATTTTTAGGAATAAAATAACAACTAATAATATAATATGTTTTTTAAAAACTATTTTATGTCAATTTTGACACTATTTAGTAATTGATTTTTGTGAAAATCATAAAAGAATGATTAGTTCGAAAAACGTTAATTAAATAAATACTAACATGTCATATTAACCTATAAAATTAGTGGAATTCATAAAAAGTCTCGAATTACATTTATTTGGGTATTTATAACATCAATTATGTCAATATTTCACTAATAAGATAATTATTGCATCATCATTGTGTCATAAATAAATTAAATTATTTAATGTCTAAAAATTAAAAATAAAATACAATTATGTAGGAAATACTTTTAGTTTTCTATTGAGTATTTATATTAGAATTTATCTTATGTATAAACCTATATTAAAAATGATATATTTATTAAACTTTGATTTTAACTATTTTAACCCTTCTTTAAATAAATTAATAATAAATGTCTAATCTAATCCAAGTGGGCCTAAATGGTCATATTTTATTCCTAAGGTTGTTATTAGTAGAATTACACTTATCCAATAGAATTAGGACATGTGTTAGGGTAATAATAATAAAATTTTTACCCTTAATTACCCTATTTACTTTTAACCGTGGTAAAAAAAAGGTAAAAAGTTACTATTCAAAAAAAATTATTTTCATCTCATTGAACCACATTTTACATACTAACATCAACCATGTCTCTTGGATTTTTTAAATTCCACTCACAGAAGTGGTAAAATTATTTTTTATGAAAAATTCATTTTTTTAACTACCACTTAGTGGTTTCACTATTTATAAAAAAAAGAATGTTTCCAGAAAAATACCAAAAATTAGGCCTAAGCTATATTTTGATATTATGAACTCAAAAATGATGTCTATTTTACCAAATTAAAAACTTATCAGTTTCATTAATTAATTTAAAAATTAATTCCCATCTTCAAAACAAATAGCGTGTTTTTAAAATATAATAACTATCAAAAGATTGACACTTGTTTATGTCTGGTTTAAATGTAGAATTACATCCAATGACCAACATTTTATTAAATTATAAAAATATATTCTAAATATATTTTAAAACCACTCAAATTAATAATTTATCACTATTAATTATTTTGATTAAAAAATATATTTTTAATTAAAATTTAGTAATCTTCACTATTCATCAGAATATGAAAGTTATCCGAAAAGTACCAAAATTTCACCTTAGGCTAAATTTGATACTCCAAATCCAAAAATGATGTCCATTTTGAGAGATTAAAGTTATAAAATTTTAAAAGGAGGTTATTACTATTCATAACGTCTAGTTTTAATAATATTTTAATAACATATCGTTGTTTAGTGAAACTCGGTATTGCGTACTACACACGCTATCGAGGAAGGTTGTGATTTCATGTAATGAAAGGAAAGTCAAGGATGCGTGTTGTGAAAGCTTCTTTTGGTGTAGCGTACAACACAAGACATTAATGAAATTATAAAGAATATTTTTCATAAAATCTCGGGGTCTTGCATTCTACCCCCTTAAAATGAATTTCGCCCTCGAAATTCGTCGGGGTTAAAAATGGTTTACTACTCGAAAGTTTCTTTAATAGAAACCCACATCGTAAAAAGGAATACAAAAACCAATCTTTAAAAACAATAGTATGAAATGTAACGGTTACCCAAATAAACTAATCACTGGGTTTCCCCATAGGTGAAAATATGGATATGGAAGACAAATCTAGCCATCATGTTCTGATGGAGAATGGTAGAGAACATGGCTATAGAACAGCCCACAATCACAAAGCCATAAATTTGTGACGATCTAAGGTACCATCTGATTCATCAGATATAAGAGCACTAGGACATCATTTTTGGTTTTCAAGATCGTTTCCCTAAAGTTGATGAAATTGGAATTAGAAGAAATACTTTTGTGATTTTGGTATAGTCTCATCGTTGGTCGTTCTTTGGAAAATTTCCACTTCATCTCTTAAATAAATGAAGTTTAATTTGTCATTCGTGATGTGTTAGAAGATCATGGGATAGAATGATGGGTCATTCCATCTGTCTCAAACAAGAGGTTAGAAAAGTTATCAAAAAAATAAATAAGTACATCTATAGTGGGATTAATGATATACGGTTCCTAAAATGGACTTATACTTCAAATATCATACTGCTTAATATAATAAAACTAGTTTCTAATAAACAGGGACTTCCTGTAGGCCAGTGGTAGGCGATAAAGGCCAGTCGCACTTCGGTTGAGGGTTCGATTCCCACGGCCTTGTCCGAGGCGATGGGCTGTCGCCCGACCTGCGGGTTGTCCTTTTTTCAAAAACTATATAATATCAAAAGTTCTATCCTTAAATAATACTAACTTATTTCCAACATAATCCATTCCAATCATTAGGCTTATCTAAAATACTTCGGTCCAAGCTCATAATATAAAGAAAATGATTACTTGAAATGTCATCAACCAAGCATGTGAATACCATCATTTATCCCCCATATATCTTGTTGGTCACATTCAAATCATGTGAATACCTTAATCATGTATTCTCTTGAAAAATGAATACCCATTAAACCTTAGTGAAAACATGATTGTGGTCAAAAGTTAACTCATTCCAAAGACCAAAATTCAAAAATTCTATATACTCAATCCATTACATAACCTTCTCCTTATATCAGTCATGAGCTCATGAATAATATCAAACATTTAATTTTCTCCTTATCCCTTCATTATGCACATATCATCTATATTCCAAAAATATCTGAATATCCTTTAATGGATACTGGTACCATTAATCATACACATTCAAAACTCAAGGAAAGACAACAGTGTAACAATCCTTAGATGTCTCTTTATTCCATAGTACCATGAGATTACTTATACAACATTACAGTTGATAAACATGTAATCATTACACTACCTTCTTAAACCATTGACTGAGCTTCAACAATTCTTTCAACTCAAATATCATTTGTAGTCTCTTCATCAGCATCAACATAAATACTACTCATACGGTCGTACTGATTCCCTTCATGAGACTATCCCTTAGGGTATTGGTTTTCATAATGCTCGTACATTCCACATTTAAAACATTTAACCATTGTTGATGTCGTAGAAATACCATTTTCCACATCCATGGTGTTAACTGAACCTTTTCCTTTGCACTTACTGGCTTTGTGTCCTTCTTTTCCACACCCAAAGAATCTTCCAGTTCCCTTGAAACATTCTCCTTGATGCCTCTTCCCACATGATTTACATAGGGGAAATTGAACTTTCTTTCCTCTATGATCATCATGAAACTCCATCTTTCTCTTATTAGACGAGTCAGGAAACATACCAAATTTTACATTATTGATCATATTATGAGATTGATGATTCAACATAATAATGATGTTTGGACTTCAAAATCCCATTTCATTTGGTTTCTCATCATTTCATTGTCCATCATATCCTCCATTATCATGAATCATCTTGTTTCCAGCCATTTTCTAAAACCCAAAAAGAATAGTGTGAGAGGAAAAAATCATAATAAATGGGGAGTAACATCAATATCTAACATCTTTGGTTTAATCTAATATCGTTACCATAGTTCTAGGACTATATCCTATACGTATACTTATCCTTAGGGACATCCCTAGACATACCTTAGAAATATCTCTAGGGATCTCACTAACGTTCTCACATCCTAGTTTCCAATGGTTGACTAAGCCTTTCCTCTAATACCAACTGTAGAGACCCAATGATTAACGTACATGGACATTACATTAATTTTGTGGAATACTTAATACATAACAGAAACAGACACACAAGGACAGTAATAGTTTAGTGTCTTTGGAAACAAGGAACGTAATCTTCTAATCGTGGTGAAAGATCATCAAAATCTAGGATAATGATCTTCAACTTTTTGTTTCCTTACCTAAAACCTTTATTTATATCTTGGGGAAAAGAAAACATAAATGAAAGGGTGAGCTCAAATTCTCAGTAAGGGTAAACAAAAGAAATATCAATCACATCATATACATAAGAACATAACTTTTGGAAATCTTAACCTGCAAAAGAGATCATAATTTCATAACATGGGATAAATCATAGTAGTGAAATGTAATCCCAATAATCATAACATAAAACAAGAAACATTGTGGCATACACACATAATCATATAGAATATTTTCTTATTAGTCAAGACTCATTTCCAAGACTATCTTAGTGGACAAAGTCCATTTCTGAATCGAGTTCACGCCTCGTTTCAGTCCTGTTTCACTGAACAGGTATAACCTACCGTTCCAGCCTTGTCTATCTCATGAGATATAAAATCTTTACCCAATGAATTGGAGGGAGATATAGGACCCACCCATATCATAATGATATCATTCTTATGTTTTCCACAAAATCATAAAACATACATCATTGCATAACCCATGTAGTAAAAATGGGATTCTTAAACAACATGACATCATAAAACAGTTCATATAAGATAAAGGAATTCATAAAAATAATTTCATCACAACATAATAAAATAAATTTAATAATAGGGATAGAAATAGAACCCTATATTATCTCACATGGAAAAATAATTTTGATAAAGCACTTGAACTCCATTCTTGAGGAAAATATCCTTTCTACTTCAAAAACATTTTCCATTCTTTAACATGTCATACAATTTTAAACTAAAAGAAGTTTGTTAAAAATAAACATGAAAACTTGTAAAGGAAGCTTCTTGGAAATAATGTTTTAGAAAATCCATTCATGCCGTATAAGTTAAAAAAACATTCTTCGTACTTTTGTCAGAAAAGTCAAAATGTATCTCGTACGAAAAATAATAAAAGATTCCTTTCATATCCTTTACTAAAAACTCACCGAACGGTAAAATTGGATTCAACCAAATTTAGGTGGATGGAAATAATATTACATATTTAGTAAACATTTATGTGGATGATAAAATACACCCCAGTAAATACCAAAGTATAAACAATCTCGGATCAAATGAGATTGTGATATTTCCCTAACCTTAGGTCTGATTTGCTTCGTAAGTGTCCGAACCTCCTGTATAATGATTTAAATAATTTCATTGACTTATTCCAGAATCATACTCATTGTTATGATATCATATATGGTTCAATTATGACTTTATATTACCCGTTCTTTTGTAAATTCCATGTTAAGGAGCGTTTTGGGTAAAATTGTTTCATTTGTTGTCCGTGTTTTGACTTGTAATTATTCATATGATTACTTAGATCATATTTACATAATTCCAGAATATAAAACATTATTTATATATAATATATATTCATAATATACATATATATATAATAAATCAGTAAATGGAATGAAATACACCGTTCATGGAGACGGTAGGCCGTAAGTACGCATGAATGTTGTTTTAGTTTCCTTATTGAGTTGAATGGAATTAAGTAGATGACATACATATATATACACATAAATCAATTATCATTATTATGTCATATATTTCATGATTACTTATTATATATACTTTATAATCATTCATGAATGGTTAACATGGAAAATGAATCTCATCGCGTTGTGGAGCCGGTAGTCCGTACGTACGCACGAGCGATGATATCGTTCTCATGATCGTGGAATTGTATTGGAGTGTATGTATAATATTTCAGAATCAATACCAATTTAAAATAATAATATATATTTATTATGTACACCATTATACCCATCCAATTAAGGTGGTGGTGGAAAATAGATCACACCACGACGTGGAGACGGTATTCCGTACGTACGCATGCACGGTGATTTCGTTTTCCGTAGGATGGATAGATGGTGAAATAGGGTTGTTTCATACATATAATAACATATCAGTATATCAGTGATACTGATTTTATTACTTCATAATGAAACAACCTAAGAAGAAGAAGTGGAAGACGAAATAAAGTTGAAAGAATCAGTAACGGACATTACCTCTTCTTTGAAGCGGCTCTTTGAGTCCTTTTCTTAGGGCACTAAAATTAGTCTTTGAAGAATACCAGAACCTATAGGATGTTCCTAGGGAAGTGGAGGAGAGAATTATTCAGGGTTTGTCCGAGCATGAAGGCTTGAAGTGGTGTGAGGAAGAGGGGGAGGAGGTTCCCTTTTATAAGGGAGGAGAGGGGTACCTTTGGAATAACAAAAACTATTATTTTATTATAAAGTCAAATTCGGTTTTAAATAGCTCCAAATTGATTTATTTTGAAGCTAAGGTGGGGATGGGTCGAAATGATATTATCCAATAGAATTTAAAAAAGTTTAGGTTCCTATTTTAACTTTATCATTTAGATTTAACATTAAGTTAAATAATTTTACTTTTTCTGTGTCTTCTTGTGTTCTTACACTATAAGGTTAATAAACTTACTATAACAAGCCAAACGAACCCCAAGATGTTTAATATTAATATATATAACCTTATCTAAGTCATTTGGCCGAACTGTAGATTTTTAGGAATAAAATAACAATTATTAATATAAACTTTGTTTTAAAAACTATTTTATGTCAATTTTGACACTATTTAGTAATTGATTTTTATCAAAATCATAAAAGAATTATTAGTTCGAAAAAAGTTAATTAAATCCATAATAACATGTAATATTAACCTAGAAAATTAGTGGAATTCATGAAAAGTCTCAAATTACATTTATTTGGGTATTTATAACATCAATTATGTCAATATTTCATTAATTAGATAATTACTGCATCATCATTCTGTCATAAATAAATTAGATTATTTAATATCTAAAAATTACAAATAAAATACTATTATGTAGGAAATATTTTTATCGTTCGAATGAGTATTTATAGTCGAATTTATCTTAGGTATCACCCTATATTAAAATTGATATACTTATTAAACGTTGATTTTAACTATTTTAACCCTTCTTTAAATAAATTAATAATTAATGTCCTAATCTAATCCATGTAGGTCTAAATGGTCATATTTTATTCCTAAGGTAGTTTTTAGTCGAATTAAACATATCCAATAGAAATAGGAAATGTGTTAGGGTAATACTAATAACATTTTTACACTTAATTACCCTATTTACTTTTAACCGTGGTAAAAAAGGTAAACCGTTACTATTCACCAAAAATTATTTTCATCTCATTGAACCACATTTTACTTACTAACATCAACCATGTCTCTAGAATTTTTGAAATAACACTCACAGAAGCAGTAAAATTAAGTTTTATGATAAATTCATTTTTTTTAACTACCACTTAGTGGTTTCACTATTTATCAAAAAAATGAAAGCTTCCAGAAAAATACCATAAATTAGGCCTAAGATATATTTGATATTATGAACTAAAAAATGATTTCTATTTTACCAAATTCAAAACATATCAGTTGCATTAATTAATTTAAAAATTAATTCCCGTCGTCAAAACAAATAGCGTGTTCTTAAGAGATAATAACTATCAAAAGATTGACACTTGTTTATGTCTGGTTTAAATGTAGAATTACATACAATGACCAACATTGTATTAAATTGTAAAAATATATTCTAAATATACTTTAAAACCACTAAAATTAATAATTTATCACTATTAATTATTTCTATTAAAAAAGTTGTTTTTAATTAAAATTTAGTAATTTTCACTATTCATCAGAATATGAAAGTTATCCGAAAAGTACCAAAATTTCACCTTAGGCTAAATTCGATACTCCGAATCCAAAAATGAAGTCTATTTTGAGAGATAAAATTTCTAAAATTTTAAAAGGTGGTTATTACTATTCATAACAGCTAGTTTTAATAATATTTTAATAGTATATCGTTGTTTAGTGAAACTCGGTATTGCGTACTACACACGCTATCGAGGAAGGTCGTGATTGAGTGTAATGCACGGCAAGTCAAGGATACATGTTTTGAAAGCTTCTTTTGGTGTACCTTACAACACAAGACATTAATGAAATTAAAAAGAATATTTTTCATTAAATCTCGGGGTGTTACAAAAATAACATTCAATCATGCATTCATATGGATCCTTATGATAATAATTATAGTAGGAAGTGCAGAACTACAATGTGATGGAATAACGTAAGTCAAAGAATGCTATTAAGACTTTTGCTAGCTAATGAAATGAAATATAAAGATATATCCATTTAGTAGCATATCAAGGGATCTTAGAGAAGATAGAAATGTTGTGCATAAAATCATCAGTGATATTTACAATTCAATGCTGGTGGGAGGGTATTTATATGAATTTGACAATATAATAAGTTAATGTGATTTAATAATGGTTTTAAAATTAATATTAATTCTTTTATATTATTAATAATATAATTTTGGTCATTGGAATTGAATTTATGTGGATATTTTTATAAAAATATTTTATACATGAGAAAAAAAATATAAAAAACGCATTTCATTATATTTTGTGTGTTTAATATTAAATTAAAATCATTATATCATGTTAATTGAATTATATAAAATGAAATCAATATTTGGAATCATAATTTCCAAATTGGGTTATGATAGCACTTTCATTTATTGGTCATAAGGAATAGTAAAAATAGCCAAATTTTATCACCTTGTTTATGGTTAACATAGGGGTTAAAGAAAGAGATAAGGGTAATTTTTCCAAATAAACATGTCCAAATCCTTTTATCATGAAATATTTAAACCTTATCATATCCTTAAACTAATTCACACATTTTGAGACATTTATTTCAGTCAATAACAATAAAAAATATCCAACATTTTAATCCCTATTCATGTGGTTTTTTTCTTCCCAAAAGACCAACCATAGGGTCATTAAGATATGATCTAAAGGAGTTCTCTCAAAGAATATGCAATCACATTAATCGATCAATTTCTTTTTTTACTTATTCTTTTTTCTTCGATAAATATGCGTTATTTATATTAAAATAATAAATCCCCTATCCCAAATATACTAATTGTTATTATGAATATGAAACCATCATTATCTACCATATTTTCCTTTAAATGGGAAGAAAAATTTTGGCTTATTAATATAAGTGGACAACCACCTCCATGTAGCGATACAATTCATTTTCCATCACCTTATTTCATAGAAGGTTATTATTATGTTATTTATGTTCATATATATATATATATATTATGAAATAAATATGATTTATGAATTATAATATCATATATACAATCTTATTATACCACCTATTCAAAAATGACAACATTTATCACACATACGTGTGGACGACCACCTCCCGGAAGAAATATGATTCGTTTTTCATTTACGATTTACATGAATGGTAATAAAGGCATATGTAATAAATATATATTATATATAGGGTATAACAATAATACTTTAAAGGTAAATAATAATTTACCAATATTTTTCTTTATATGTTAAAAAGTGAAAACAGAGTTCATGCATATGTATGGCCTATCATCTCCACGAATTATGTAATTCATTTATTATACCTCTACCTTTATTTGATTATTCAATATATAGATAAATATGATATTTATATCATGATTAAAATTATGAATATTGTTGAACCATGATCAATATACATTGACCAAAACTACATAACCAAAAAAACATGAATGTTGAAGCAGTTATCTCCAATAATAGTTATTTTAATAAATAATTGTGAACAAGCTAGTGATAAAATTTTATAAGTAATTCATATATCAATTTTTGGGATTGTTTATGTTTAAGACTCCACTGGATAAAATATTTGATATTTCTATCATATAAAAATATATTTTATTCTACCCTATTAATTAATATAAATTCAATGTATTGATTTCATTTTTATATCTTTAGGTACCGATGATAACAAATTAATGTTTAAAAATTAAACCGATGGTTTTTTTCTAATCGTTCAGGAATCATTTTCATCGATGTCCATATTTTCATTATAAATTTGTAATCAATGTTTTTAAAATTATCCATTTTTATTAAATATATTTTATCCCATGTTTTAATTTTCTAATAAAGGTTTAAAGGAAAATTATTATCATTTTTTGAATGACGTATTTTTGACATTTTACTAAAAATGTGAAAGGAATATTTTTTAAACATACATAGCATGAATATGACTTACAACCTTCATTACAAACCAATTATTTGAATCTTACATTACATGTTTAAAACGTTCTATTAAATGATAAACAAATTTTAATATTTTAAATTTTTTTATAATTTATATAAATAATTTAAAAAAAGAAATGGTATTTTCCTCAAGAAATTTTCCAACAATATTTTTCATGAATTTTATCAATTTTAAAAAAATTATTGAATACAATTACTTTTAATGGGTATAATATTACAACACCATCCACGATATTTTTTTTTATGGTTTATGATCATTCTTACCAAGGAAATTATTAACATTCAATATCAAAGTTCTACCAATATGAAAATTTATATATTTTTAAAGCATGATGGTTATGTTAATATGTTTATTTATATGACAGATGAATTGGAATTATTATGTGACTAGTAGGGAACAAAATTACATATCCTTTCAATGCATGAGTAGGTCTCATGAGACAGAACATGTTGGGTATTTGGATGAGACCTTATATATTTATATATATGTCTTGGCATGAGGCCTCAATAGTAAGTTTAAGATTTATTGAATTATGGATTCCATTATTTTGAAATTAGTTATTGATTCCCATGTTTTTTTTTGAATTACGATTTCTATGTATAGGTTTCATGATCACGTGATTTATTATATGAAATTATTTATTCATTATTTGTTCTTAACATATTATTTATGCCTTTTTTATTCCTTTTTAGATTCAACATTATACATATACTTACAGAGCATTTTAGTTCTCCCCTTTGTATTGTTTCCTTTACTTGTTATTCTAGGAATTGTTTCGTGATTGTTATATAAAGATATAATATACGGAATAATGATTTTCTCAAAGAGAATATAATTTTTTATTTTATTTCTTAAAATATAAATTTATATTTACAAATTTATTTATTCCTTTAATACTACTAATCTATTATATACTTTAAGATGTGATTGCTTCTATCTTGTACCAATGTAATAATGTAACAATTGATAATGGGCTATTAGAGTCATGGTATTTGTAGTATAGGTCCCTTGAGTCCTGAGGATTTGTTGGTGCTACCATGTATATAGATCCTACATGTTACATGGGAATCACAATCATGAGTACATTTTCTGAGACACCTGGACATAAGATGATGTAGGTATGGAAAAATGGGGTCATATACATAAGGATCATCAGTGGTTTTATTTTATTTTTATATATTTTTTCTCATATAGGATCAGTGTGTCACATTTCATGAACATTTTATTAACAATAGGTTATTTGATAACAATTAGGGGTGACCTATAGAAGTTGATTTCTCACCCCCTCCACATAAACCATGGTGTGCCTAAAAACCTTATGTATTATATTAAGTTGATCCCAGATGAATGAATAAAGGGGTATTGTCCAAGTATTTCATGATTATGCAGATATTTTCAAGTGTATCCTAATGATTTTTATGGAATAGCTCAATAGTTTGTTGGAGACATGGTGTGTGGCACGACATGGATATGCAAGTTGACCTTTGTGTCTTTTTTTAGATTTTTATTTACTATATGTAATTGGCCCAGTGGATGATAATTTTTTTTTGTGTGGAATTACTATTTAGAACATTAATTATTTTCATTTTATTATAACGTTTTCATTTTATTATAACTTTTTCATTTTATTTAATCTTTATATATAATATAATGTTTCTAATTATTTTTTATTTATTTATGATTATTCAAATTTATATGGGGGTATATTCTTCAAACAATACCAGCTTCAACCCCTGATTATAGTCAATAGACATTATCATATGAGGAGGTTCCCCTATAACCACACAAATAGCCTATCCAAATACTGTTTAGAGTGATCAAAGATAGTATATTACAATGTTTTATCAGATCATGTTTTCTTTTGTATTTTTATTTTGAGTTCTTAAAGTTATATGATTGGAATGTGTCAGATATTGTGATGGTTACTGATCTAGTGCATCCTGAACACCATCATCAATAGAATGTCTTGGTTTCCTGATATGATATTTATGATCTAGATTCTCTTTGTTATGTATGATATTGTTTTTACCTAGGTGACACACATAATTTTTGATATTGATGATGATTTGGGGAAATTTATCTCTTAGCCTATAGAGGTAAGATGAATATCATGTATCATTATCGGGAATGTAAGATTAATGGGTCCTTTAAGGGACTTCTAGTGTGATATTTTTCTTAGATAACTAAGGATCATCTATTTAAAGTGCCAGAAACTCCTCATATGACAATTTACAATATATGTACTTGGTGTAATTAATCTCTAGTAGACCAAAATATATATGAATTTCATTAGGTTGTTTGGTTATGTGGATCTATGGTGAGATTATCAAGATAAAGAATAAATAGTCTCCTAGTGTATGGGACATGGATTGAGCCAATTATGTTAATCAATGAATTTGATTCCTTAGTTGGAAACCCCCTATCAGTTGTTTTCATCCTTTGTCCATTACTTAATGTGTCAGTAACTAACAATATGGAATTTTACTATATATTTTGAAATAAAACACTACTTAACTAGACTGAGTGACTGTGGTCTACAAGATTTGGATCTCCATAGGGGTGATGCCGGTGGAATATACGATATAGGTTTGGTTATTTAAATTTCTAGTAACAAGATATTCATTATTTTCTCATAAATTATGAAATGACATTTTATTTAATAGTGAAAGTTTATGTGGTTTCCCTTATCATTGATAGGTATGTAAAATGTCATTTTCCACGATAGAGTTTAATTCAAAGATGATATTATGATTCTCAAGGTAGAATACCCATAGATGGATGCTTAGTGAGAATAGGTGACTTTGTGGGTTGATGGATTAAGGAATCGTAACATTGTATGTTGTAGATTGTCTGTTTCCCCTTAGTGGGTAACTACCATGTGAGATGATTTTTTGTGTTTTATATAGGATTAGTGAGTACTAACCAATGGGTTGCGACCTATATGAGTGACATTACTTTTGGGCTATGTGAGGGACCAAGAGACCTTAAGATGTGACTTAGTGATTGGTATTAATAAGGGTGACCTATTAGTGGGATTAGCGTTATTTTATGTTCTAGTTGTAGTTAAAATCACATGCATGTTCCATGGGGTATGATACTGACGAAAGAGAGGTGCTTGTAGTTCTACAGTGGTAAAAAAAATTAGTAGTTGTTCTGTGGGTATTGATGCTAGTTTTGATAGGAAGGATTGTTTGGGTGTTTGAACTTATTGACCAACAAGTGTGGTTTCCAAGGAAGGACTAGGGTCACATATTGTATTGTGTGTTTTGGGTGTGATTTCAATGAAGTGGGATATATCATGGGAGGTTCATCATGATTTGGAATGGTTCTATATAGTGGATAAGTATGTGGATAAGTTTTAAATAGGACCAAAGCCAGATTTTTCATAGAAATGTTGAGGGTGCTCCAAATTATTGGGAATGGCCTATATGAGGATCTTATTTTGTGGTTTATTTCTGTAATCCTAGGTTCCTGGTATGTTGATCAAGTGAGCATGATATCATGTTTGATATTCTTATGTAAATACTCTACCCTGAAGTGAATAGTGATAGATGGATTGAGTTTTTTGGAATGACCTTTTTGATTGAAGGTGTCACGACCCCTTCCCCAGAATGTGCACCCCTCCTCGTCCGGAAATGTGATAAGGGAGATAATGACACTCGAGTCCCGCCTCTAGTAGGCCCTGGGATGGAGACTAGCACCGAGGGTATAGCAAACATGCAGATGGGATGCATTACCCTCTAAGAGAACCCATGCAGAAGAGAGAGATAAGATTGACACCATCCATCCCAAAATCAACCAGTAAGATGAAAGAAATCTCAACTACACATATGAAATTTCATGAAAACCCACTACAAATGAAAGGGGTAAAACGGAATGTACCCAAAAAAGAAGTAAAAAAACAGCAACCACAAGCCCGAATAGCTCGATCAACTACAAGCTAGTAGAAACTATATTGATCTCCAACCTTCAACAACTGACCTGAAAACATTTAATATATACATATGGTGGGTATAATAGTATACTCAGTAGGACCCTCCCTAAATCCTCTCATGAAAATGTAATGAAAGCATGATAAATCACAGTGAACAAAAAATAAAACTAACTCATCTCCTAAAAAGGTATACTGTGTTCCCAACCTTCCCATGGCTACTCTCACCGTATAATGCATACAAGACTATATAATATAATAATGAATATAAAGGGTACCCCACTACTACTTCCCCACTGGTTTTCCACTTTTCCCCAACGTCGCACGTCATAAGCATCTCTCTCCAAAAAGGATAGCCTACAGACCCCTGGGCGAAGAACCACCATGTGAACCTCATGTCGCAAAACCACCACGTCCACGCAAGAAAGTAAACTGGTAGTTTCTAGGATCCACCACATTCCACATAATTTGTATCATACATCGGTTATTATACCTCAAGACATTATAGCCCATACACCAAGTAAGGATCCTCAAGCCATCCCAGCTTATACACATTACACCTATAGTAGTCCATGTGAATCTATATCCAGAATATATGTGTGTGAATAACCACAAGCCATTGCATCCCTCTACACACATATATAGTGAAAACTTACTGTTGTTCCTACAAACATAGGTAACTACCGAGAGAAGAGAGTGGGGCTAAAGGGGGTAGTCATCCATTCATCCTCCCGCTAGAATGTTGGGGAAAACACCCACCCAGGACTCAGAATTCCCTGGGTGTCAGTTGCCCTTACTGAAAGGGTGGAGTAGCATTTAGAAACACAAAAAGTACAGGATATACTATATCTCACAACCACACTATGGACATAAACTAGTCTTAGACTCAACTACAGCTAACGTGTCTTAGACTATGGGATACAACCTCTAAGAATAGGTATCCTATATGCACAGAACCATTTAACGAGATTTAATAGACTATTTTATTCCCTTTACCGGTTTCAATTTATGTTAATTAATTTTTAAACATTAATTAACCAATAACAATTCCACATTAAACTCTATTAGCATGACTCCCAAAGTACACTATTCCTTTAAAATTACAATAGATTAATTATATTCCAGTAATCTCCAAACGCATGGGTTGATATCATTTATTGAATTATTCATTACATAATTACTTTCTCACATTCCGAAGAATTATAGAAAAACATTCTATGCTACTAAACACAAGGGGGATCAATATGGTTAGTAGATTTACTAGTCGTCGAGTCTTTGCCGCCTATAGAAAGAGCATAGATCCACCCTCCCTTGAGAATCAAAACATGGAAAGAACGTGGCATACCCTAGGCTTCATTACCTCTTTCAGAATAAGGGTAAGTAAGACCAACTTCCTTAGGAAGTGGGGAAAAGTAAAATAGATAACCAATCTAGGAAACAACAAGCATCCATACATTAACATCTAACCCATTCCATTATCCATGGTGTCCTCCCCGACACCCACATGCATACAACGATGCATCCCGCCACTATAGCCATCAATTACTGCCACAACCAATATAACTCCATACCCCCACATATCATAACATCCATCTAGGCTCACATCAATATATAAGCAGCAGGAAAACAAGCATCTTAATAATTGGGCTCTTGGACCTTTAACAATCAAGAGGGTAACTCAGAACCCTATAAGGAAATATCTTTTATCAAACCACTAGTTCTTTGATCCATCTTTGAATAACCTATTTATTATACGTAGGTTCCAACTTTGGGAAACCTAAATAGTAATCTATCACAAAATATTAAACATGTATACTACCCCATTTTCATTATCATCAAGATTACTACATGAAGAACCAAATTCATTCACATGCCTCTTTATCATTATACAAACAATTATAAATTATTTCCAGTTTAAGTTCATTACCAATTTCTATCAAGAACAAACAAATATATGATGAAATCATAGAAAAAATACTATCTAGAAAAAAGAGGCAATAACTTTCCATTAATATCAATTTATTTTCATGTTCAAATATTTATTATGTCAATTTCATTGTGATCATGTGAGATAAAAAATTCTAACTATAGATTTGCACATATAAGAAAATAGAAGAAATTAATCTTTTACCTCGAATGGTTATTGATGTTTTTAATATGAGAATAGTCCACACAAAGGTTCACGATCGCCTCCTCTCGAGATATCTGCATCCACCCCAGGATGTCACGGTACGACCGCACCAACCAGAACCCAAGAAAACTCCATTAGAAGCATGGATATCATATGATTAAATATGGAAATGAGAAACAGGAGAATATGAATCCCAAAAGATAGATGATAACACATACCTTATATCTATAATTGATGGATACTTCTTAGTTTCATAGAAATAGGGATTTCACTTGCAGCAAGAAGAACGTCGAGGAAACCAATCCATTGGGAAAAGATAGATCTCACAATTCCTAAGGGAATGACGTAATGTTTCAAGTGTCTCACACCAAAGAACAAGGTGCAAGAACAAGAGGGGAATATACCCTTCCCCTTTTGAAGATTTAATGAAGCGACAATTTATGATATGCATGATTTCTTAGTAAAATATGATCTCATTAAACCACATGATTTGACCATGTAAAAACATCCCGAGCCTTATTAATAATTAATATAGAAATTATGTCCTTTGATTCGACCATAGAGTCCTTAAAATGATGCTTTAAATGCATTTTACGTCAAAGGAATCATCAATGGGGTTAAACATTAGGAAGTTGGAAAAACATTACACCCTACTGTTCTGGAAACTTTGTACACTCTATCATTCTAGAAAAACTGTACACCCTACCATTCTGGAAAAACTGTTAATGAACCTCACTTTTGGGACCACACTATTCTGGAAACGTTGTTCATGAACCTCTCCAATGGAACCTCACCGTTCTGGAAACACTATTCATGAACCTTAGAGTTCTGGAAGAATTATTCATTAACCTCATTGTTGGAACCTTACCATTCTGGAAACACTGTTCATGAACCTCACCATTTGAACCTCACCATTTTGAAAAAACTGTTCCTGAACCTCACTGTTGGAACCTCATCATTCTGGAAACACTATTTATAGAAGGTCACCATTTCATTGTTCACAACGGTCTACTATTGGACTGTTCACCTAAGGTTACCGATGCACTTTCCACAACAGTCTACCATTGGAACTGTTCACAGAAGGTCACCATCACACTGTTTGCAATGATCTACCATTGGAACTATTCACCAATGGTTACCGATGCAATGTTCACAATATTAGACCATTGGAACTGTTCATAGAAGGTCACTGTTGCACTAATCACAACAGTCTACTGTTGGAACTGGTCACCTAAAGTTACCGATGCACTGTTCACAACAGTCTACTATTGTAACAACTCACAGAAGGTCATCGGTGCATTGTTCACAATGGTATACCATGGAAATAGTTCACCTAAGGTTACTGATTCACTATTCACAATGGTCTACCATTAGAACAGTTCATAGAAATTCACCATTGCACTATTCACAATGGTTTACAGTTGAATCTGTTCACCTAAGGTTACCGATGAACTGTTCACAATGGTCTACCTTTGGAATAGTTCATAGAAATACAAAACTGAAAAATTGTTTGGGATAAGTCACCTTGAACTCCCAAAACACTCAAACACCTTAGTTTCACAATGGAATTGACCAGAGAGGTCCAGGCCATTGCATCAAATACCTCTCAAAACATTCTCATCCCCAAGAATTCAAAACCCACCTAAAGGGAAAAAACGGGTCCGAACAACCACCAATTGAGATACCTCTCAAACAGAGAAATCCACATGAATGAAAGAAGAAAAAAAATAAAGTCATCTCATATACATGAATGGTTTATAACCACAATGAAAAATTCATTACATGAAAAGTGTTAAACATCAAAAAACTCTATGTTCTGAGCACGTTTCTGTGACTCACGTTCCCAAGTACTCTCCTCCATGCCACTGTGTCGCCACAAGAAATGAACTAACGGGATAGAACACCCACACAACACTTTCTCCTTGTGGTCTTGGATCTCCACAGGTCACTCCTCAAAGGTGGAATCATCATCAACATCAATCTCTCCCCAATAGATGACGTGAGAGTCATCATGAAGATTACAACGGAGCTGTAATACATGGAAAACATCATGTATCTGACTCATATACGGGGGAAGTACTACTCAATATGCCACATATCCAACATGAGATAACACCTAGAAAGGACTAACAAACTAGGGAGAAAGCTTACTCCCACAACCAAACCTTCACTACCCACGATAGGGAGTCACCTTTGGAAACACTTGATCCACAAAATTAAACTCTAAGGGTTTCCTCCTTTGATTAGAATATGATTTCTGATGATCATTCATTGTCTTCATCCTCTCACTAATCACCTGAACTATCTCTGTTGTATTTTTCACTAGTTCATTTCCAAGAATTGGTAACTCCATGACCCCATTACAGCACAACATAGAAGGGAAAGGTCAGCCATAAAAGGCTTAAAATGGCGCCATATCGATGGTGGAGTGAAACTATTATTATAAGAGAACTCCGCCAAGGGTAAGTTCCTCATCCAAGAACCCCCAAAATGATTAACCCAATAGCGTAACATGCCTTCAAAAGTCTAGATGGTTCGCTTTGTCTAACCATCCATTTGGGGATGAAAAGCAGTGTTAAGGAATAGTTGAGAACTGAAAGCATGTTGGATACCTATCCACAACCTAGAGGTAAAACGAGGATCTCAATTAGAAATGATCATCCTTGGGAATCAATGAAGTCTCACCAACTCCTCCAGATATTGCCTCAAGAAAACATCTACTGAGCTAAACTCCTTGATCATTATGAAGTCGGCTGATTTTGTTAAATGATATACTACCACCCAAATAGCATCATGTCCTCCCTAATCTCGAGTTAAACTACTAAAAAATTCCATTGAGATGTCCCCCCACTTCCACTAAGGAATATCTAATGGCTGGAGAAGACTGCCAAGAACACGGGGTTTGACCTCAAACTTCTGGCATACCGAACATCGAGACACAGACTCCGAAAATGCACGCTTAAGCCCAGGACAACAAAAATGGCTTCTCAAGGCTCCATACATCTTTGTCACACCAGGATGCACTGCTAAAGGATAACTATGAAACTCTATGAGAACCATCTCGCGCATCATCAAAGGAAAAAAAATCCTTCCATGATACAACACTCGGTGTTGTTCAATCTCCGACCAACCATCAGGGGCCTCACCACAAACAACTCGGTCTCTCCAGACCTCCACCTCTAGATCCCCCAACTGGGACTCTCCCACCTTCTGCACTAGGTATGACGATACCATCATCTGAAAAAGGAAACCTCTTCCCCAAACTTCTCCCATATCAAGATGTAATGCTGACAGCTCTTCTATTACTCTCCAGAAATCTCCAGATTCATGCACATCATCACTACGTGACATTTGACTCAGTGCATCAGCTACAACACTCACCTTTTCTAGTGTATATGATATCTCAAAGTAATATTCATGTAATAACTCCATCCACTGATGTTGTCATAAGTTCAATCACACTATGTGAAAACACACCGCAAATTATTATGATAATTGAAAACCACAAAGTGCTCACCAATGAGGTAATGTCTCCACAACATTAGAGAAAACAACATAGATTCTTACTCAAGATCATGGGTGGAATAGTTACATTAATGGGAACACAAAAACTGTGACCCATAAGGACAAATTGATCTATGTTGCATCATAACACAACTTTAACCTAGATGAAAATCATCGCAAAAAACATCACACTAAACTCCCTATGTGGGAAGTCATTGAACCTGAGAACATACTAAATTCTACATTAGATACTCAAATGCTACCTGACACTAATCAGTCCATATGAACACCTAATCATTATTAGTCAAATCTATCAGAGGAGTCACAACTCGTCAGAAATCAGTTATGAACTTTCTATAGTAGCCATCGAGACTAAGGAAACTTCGCACCTCAGACACTGTCTTGGGGGATACCCAAGACCCAAATACATCTATCATTGATGGATCCACAACTAATCCCTTCTGAGACACAACATTCCCCGTGAAACATAATTATTGATCCCAAAATTCACATTCGATAACTTCACAAACAGTTGATGTTGTCAAAGAACTCCCAAAAAGGAATGTAGATTCTTTGTATGCTATTCCTCAGACGTGGAGTACACAAGGATGATTTCGATGAAAACTAAATCGAACTTGTCTAGGAACTCACGAAACATCATCTTCATCAATCACATGAACACACATGAAGGATTTTTCATTCCTAACGACATTACAATGAACTCATAATGCACATGACGACAACATAAAGCAATCTTTGGGATGTCCTCATCCTTCACACACATCTAATGATATCCTGTCCGTATGTCAATATTTGATAACCAAATTACACCCTTTAGTTGATCAAATAAATCATCAATCCATGGAAGAGGATAATGATTCTTTATTGTCACTTTGTTCAAGCGAAGATAATCGACACACAACCACAAACATTCATTAGTCTTCTTCACAAAAAAAACTGGTACACCACATGATGACACACTCAGGTGAACAAAACAGCACTGTAATAGACCAAAAAGCTGAATACATAACTCTTGAAACTCATAAGAGTCCATCTTATATAGAGACATAGAGATAAGAGATGCTCCTTGTTGTAATTAAATCCGAAACTTGATCTCTCGTCGAGGGGGTAATTCTACAACGTCTTATAGAAAGACATCATAGTACGCTTCTACAACCCTAGGATACGCCAACTGCTGAACCACTGAAGAACTCAACATCATCTCAATCATCATGGATGATGTGGATGGAACATGCCTATGACCAATTCAAGGATCTCAATCACCAAAAAACACCACTGAATCACCATCAACATTGAAGAAAATGAAATACTTCCTAAATCAATCCATGATAGCCTATACTAAATACAACCAATAAATTCTGTGGATGAAATCATATGGTTGTATTCGTAAACATATGAAATCTCCCCAAGAGCGGTGTTGCCCCAACACTAGATCACAGTCTCTACATACATCAAACATGTCAGCTCGACCTCTAACTAGCGTATTCAACACCAAGGGAACAGGAATCCTCTCAACCTCAATTCCCAAAGCATGGAAAATGATAGATGATATAAAGGAGTGTGGCACTATTGAATCAAAAAAGGCATACACAGAGGTAGAAATCAAATCAAAGGGTGCCTTCAACAAAGTATGGCTCACCTGGCACTGGCAATGCTAAAGCATGAAGCTAATCATGACCACCTCCACGACCTCTCTAACCCTGATGAAAACCAACACCACGGCCGCACTATGCTCTCTGAGGACCTGGAGCTTCATTGGCCTATCATCTTCCTGCCCCATCAACCCTCTACAGATCTAAAGCTGGTGAAACCTACTGCTGATGCCTCTGCTAGAACTACCTCAATGGAGGAACCTGGAGCGGAAGACCTGGGGAACGTTGACTGCTCTAAAAGGTTGGACACTCTCGCTACTGATGACCTCAATCACCACAATAAAATAAAGCGCATGATCTCTTGGACTATGATTAATTGTTTCTTACTATAGAAAAAAGATATGTGAAGGGCTGGGACCTACCCCCGACTAAACGGAAACTCTTATTCCTTAAAACCCAAGAACCCCGGACCACAGCTCTACTTTGTGAGGAATCATGACCCCTCTCGTGATGGTCCAGTCCTATCCAAATCCCTCTGAATGACCTCTTCCCTTTCCATCACATCAAGATATCTATCCAACATAAATGGGGTGACATTGGGCTAGATCTCTGGATGCAAAGCCTCCTCGAAATGCCTCACCCTGGCCTCCTCATCTGGAAAAAGGTCTGAAGCATATCCTTAAAGGTTCCTAAAAAGAATTACAAACTCTCGCACGCTAGATCTTCCTTATGAAAGGTTAAGAAAATCCTGGCGACTGGATGCCTTCGCAGTTGAAGAAAGAAATTCGTCCCTAATAATTTCTCGGAACTCATCCCACAAGATCAATGGCTCCTCATGATCCCCGAGGAACAAGAACCATCACTACCTCACTACTCCATGCAAAATCATTACAACCAAGGACACCTAGTGCTCATTTCGAGAACAGATCAAATTAAAGCTGATCTCGACCTCCTCTATCCAGTATTTCATGACTTCATCTGAAACGGAGCCCTTGTACTTCTGTAGACTATGGATCTAGAACTCTCAGAGTGTCCTCCTCCAAGTTTTGTGGTCGTTTACCTCTAACCGGCGACGATCAACAGGAACAACCTAAGAGAAATAATCTATGAAAACCTGATGATAACGTCGACCTAGAGCCATACCTATAAAATAACAATTAGTCAGATCTCCAAAACCGTGAATATGGAAGAATCAGAAATAATTAATTTGTTGTTTTCTTATATTCATTTTAGGTTATCCTATCCCATGTTCTACCCATTCAAACATAGAAACAAAGAAGAATGATGTGTGATCCTTTCCTAGGACTCTACACTATAACTAGTATCACCTTGTATAGTAGCCATTGTAAACATAATGGTTTGTAAATCAGATCATATGGGGGCCTAAAATCCTATGCCTCAGTTGGTCTCCAGTGTTTACATCACTCGATAAACATGAATGACACCATTTCACTACCAACCCATGCATCCTCGCTTGTTATTAACACCAATCTCCGTCCTATCCCCCAATCAGACCCACTCTATCAAGACCCCCTCCCTAGAAAGTGTACCCCTCCTAGGTAGGAAATGTGAGAAAGGAGATAATGGCCCCATAGTCCCACATCTAATAGGCCCCGAGTTGGCAACTAGCACCGAGGGTTTAGAAAACACACAGATGGGAGGCATTACACTCTAAGAGAACACATGAAGAAGAGAAACATAAGATAGACCCCAATGAACTCCAACTCAACCTGTAAGATAAAAGAAATCCCAAGTACACATTTGAAATATCTTGCAAAACCTCTACAACTAGAAGGGGAAAAACTGAAAGTACCCAAAAAAGATGTAAAGCAGCAGCAACCACAATCCCAAATAGCTTCTACAACAGCAATCTAGTAGAAACCAGCCTGATCTCCAACAAAAGAACAATTTCACCGCATCAAATTGTCCATCGTAGCTTCCATAGCATCCATTCATGAGAGAACCCAACCCACTAGGTTGGGAGGATTTCTACCACTATCTATTCCCCTAATTTTGTCAATTCCTAATAGGATTATGGTTATATCGAAAGAAATTGAAAACAAACCCCTTCCCACAAGCTAGGGGAACTTATATCCCAATGAATATTTCCATGTTCCTCATCCACTAAGAGGGTCATGGGGAAATCAATGGTGATTCAAGATCAAACCCATCATACTATGCTATAGGAATTTATATATGATGAAACACACTTTTATTGAATATTTTATTGATAATAATTGATATAATTTCCTAATATTGTGCTCAATGTGTTTATGTACAGAATATTTGGGATTATATCATTTATTTGAAAATTTGATCAAAATTACAGTTTTACCGATTAAAATTCATTTTAGTATTTAGAACATAAATATAAATATATATATTATAATTATTTGAACATAAATTTTTTTAACTATGTTCTTGACTTAATGGGCTATAACTTTAATTTAGGATATATTAGATAAATTTTGAATTATATTGGACTAAATATAACATGATGTCCTAGATGGACTTGAATCACTAGATTGGACACCACCTCAGTATTTTGGCTATAAAATCTTAATACTTACATTAGTTGGCCCCAAAATTGGATATGAAATCTTTAACAAAATAACTCACAACTACACCTTCTGGAAATATATTTTATTCATTCTTTTTCAGTGTGAAGGAGGTGGTTCAAGTTGGATTAAAATATTTTGCTGAATTTTCCCATTCACACTAGAAACCACGTTAACCTAGCCTCCCCTATACTCTATAAATATGTATTTTTATCATTTGGAGGGGATGGGACTGACATGGAGAGATTGAAGTACTGGAATAATTGGTTTCATTCCATTTATCCTGGCATTTCATGAGGGGGATCTCTAGAAGCTAGGATCCCTACATCAAATCATTCTTATTCTTATTCACATGTTAATGTTTTTTCTATCAATAAACATCATAGTTACCCTTATATTTCTTATGATTTCTTCAATATTATTCTTATATAATATTCCTATTTGGTCTATAATTTATGATTAGGAATGGTATTTGGTTATACCCTTTCTAAACATTATCAAATTCAATACGTTTTTACCATTACTACACGACCCATGGTAGAGTAGTTTTTTATTAATAGATCTACCTATTAAATTCATCATTTATTAATTTTGAATCAATGTGATTTTTAAATTCACATAATATGATCCATGAATTGAGGTTTTAAATTAGAAAAACAATGAATAAATTTGAACAATTAACACAAAAACATAAGAGTTTGATATTTATGTAAATTGTTAGAGAGCATATTTAATCGGTAAAACAAAACCCCATGGGATAAATTTGTATAGTTAAAATATAATACCTAATATCAATTTATAATAATTTATAAAATATATTTATTACCTAATTTAACACTGAACATAATATATCATTATAATGAAAATTAAATCAGTTTTTTGTAATTTCATTTTCGAAGCTAGCCTAACGTTTAACTGTTTTCATCTTTGTGGTAAAGTAAATTATGATAGGTTCAGGTGTTAACAAATTGAAGGATAATTATTAAGTGGATTTTAATATAAATTATAATGATAAATAAGTAATTTAATGGGTATATTTATATTGATTGTACTTTCTAAAAATAATATATAAAAAATATCTTTTCATTGTGTCTTATTAATCCAATTTAATTTCAAAAAGAAAAAAATATAACCATTTTATAGCATACTTATTCTAATTTTATAAACAATTAAACCCCCCAACCCCATAAATTTAATTAGTTTTTTTCTTCCCTTTTATTTGATTTTCAAATACCTTTAATATATTGATAAATTTACTTCTTCCATTGAGAAATGACCTTGGTAAGCCACTCTTCTACACCTAAATAACCCAAAAAATGAACATCGTTCAAGAAAGTCCACAATAGTGCTGATGTACATGGATTTCGCATGTATTTTTATAATTTTTTAACATAGTTTTAATTAATCAGTTTAACCATTTTTTATATTTTTAGTTTTCTTTTGTAGTTTTACAGTAATTTAGATATTTTGAAAATCTTTAGTTAATTTATATACTTATATTAGTAATTTAGTATTTTTTTATTAAATTATTTTCTTGTATTAAATTAATATTATTTTTTATTAGTTTATTATTATATTTAATAGTAATGTTATATTTAATAATATTATTATATTTAATTACATGTGCATTAATATTTAAATTTAAATACTATTTTATTATTATTATTATTATTATTTATTAACTTTTAGAAAATAGATTTTTTTATAAATTTAATTTGAATATAACTTAATTTAATTTTATTTTATAATTTTTTTAACTCCTCACACCTACCCACGTCACCCCTCCCCATCCGACACTCTCTCTCCAAACCCATCTCCCCTTGACCTGTTCCTCTCATATTCCCTCGCTAACCTTCCCATCTCTCTCCAATCCCTTCTCCCCCTGACCCGCCTCCCTCTACCTTTTCCTCAGCCCCTTCCCAGCCACTACCCCTCATCTCCCTTCCCACCCACCACCCCAACCTCACCCGTGGGCCCTCACCTACTCATCCCTAGTGCCCCGCCCCCACACTCCCTCTCTCGACAGACCTGCTCCCCTCCCTCTACTCTGCCATTCCCCTCTCATCTTTCCTCCATCTCCCTATTCCACAGCCCAGCTGCCACTCTCCCTACCCAACATCCCTTCCCAACCGCCACCCCTCATCTGCTCCCCACACCTTCGGTCGTCCATCTCCCCTGCTCCCCTCTCACCCGCCTAATCCCACCCGCTGCCCCACTCTACCTCTCTTAATCTCCATTCCGACCCGCCTCTCCCCTCTCGCCTTGGATGCCTAGTGCCCTCCTCACCTCCCTCACCTCTCTCGGCCACTTCAATATTCAGCAGGAGGTAAGCAGTGACGAACCCATCACTGATCAGCACAACTTCCAGCAACCTCCCGTCCTCAATTTTGGGAGGGTAGCGGTGGTTCAGACACATCATCGACATGTGCGGTAGTTTGTTTGGGATTCCGAAGATTGAAATCACACTGTGAGAGTGAGAATAGATCAGATCATATTTTCAGCATCTCGGTGGTTTGATTCCGATGTGGTGCCAACGACTGCATAGAGAGAAGCGATGATTATTATTTTGCGATTGTTGAAGGTGTATCGTGATGACCAAAGCAATGACATGAGCACAGTGATATATTCTATTCATTATTTTATGTTCCATGTCGTCGTGATGGATGGCTAATACTTTTTTGTGTCACATTTCTGATGAAAGTGATGATAATTGAATGTCTTTAATTTATCCTAATGTTTGATTTCCTTTTGAATTAATTTCATTTGGATGTTTATTTAATATATTGTATCTCTGTTTAAATTAATTTTTATTTGGACTCTGCACACATTTTTTGGTGCTTGTTCATGTGATACCTAATAAGTAATCAGTAACAGGATTTCATCAGAGAATTTATTTATCTGGAATTTGATCAAGCGCGTGAGCGAATTCTGAATAAATAAATATATTAATTGAAAAATTAATATTTTGTGTGTGCACTTCTTCAAATTTGTGTGAGTGATACTAAATAAGTAATCTCATGTGAGTGAACCCGATGCAGGAATATACTTTGACTTTGTGAGAAACGGGTCGTCGTATTTCACCAAGTGATTCAGTGCTATAATGAAGCGCAAATTCTTCGTCAGGATATTGAATGAAATGACAGATAATTTGTGTAAACATTAGAAGAATGTCTAACACCAGAGAACGAGACCATATAATATTTTGATTAAATTTGTAATCAGTTATAATTGAATAAATAAATATTCAAATGTGGGAATTAAATAATTGACATTACAGGCACTTGAACGGATGCCACGACTCTGATAATTCCATCTCTGCCAGTTTCTTTCATATCTTACTTCAGTTAGATATTTTTTGTTAATTTAAATAGTCATTATTAAAATAGTCATTTAGTTTTTAGAACTTTGTTTTTAATCACACAATTAATTACCATATGCTTGAACATTCCTCCAAAAGGATATTCTTAGTGTCTACTCACATTCTCTATGTGGTTTGACCCTGCTCTCCACTTCTACAGTAGTTGGTATGATATTAAATATTGAAAATTTTCATGCGTTTCAACACGCATGCCAAATTTATAGCACCATTTATGGAGATAATTGTAGCATTATACATTCCTTTAAAAGAGTGACTTAGGTCAAAAAGACTAATCAAACAAAAAAACAATTTAGTACTCTAGGAATTTTTCATTGCATGGATTTTCAAGACACCTAGAAGATCAAAATGACGTGGGATTAACCACACAATTACAACCAGTACCCGCTATATGCAGCCCCAACTCAATGTATGATGTATAATGATTCACCGCACAAGATTTATCTAGGTAATCACATTTATTTCAATGATCTTTATTCATTTCCATGTTATGATACATATGATAATATTTCTCCTTTCTATGAAACAAGTCCTTATAAATCTATTGATTATTTTCAAATTCAATGCATTCATGAAAATTTAGAACATGATAATTTATTTCAAACGAATGATTCAATAATTGAGCAAATGTTGCATTGTGATATCACTGAGACAAATCAGAGGTTTGAACATCAAGATGAATGCAATGAAAAGTTTCTTTCCTCAAAAAAGATCTAGAAAATAAATAGAAAAATTTAGTAAATCAAATGAATCATATTTCCGAACTAGCTGTGTCATTACCACTTGATGATCTAATTCAAAACAATTATTTTGAGGAGAGTGTAGTAGAGGTTCCATTTAAACAACATCCCTTTCCCGAGTCTGATAACGAGATCATTCCTTCTTCCTATCATACCATTGATAACTCCTCTCCAACAAAATTTAATTATTTCAATCTAATCATATATCCAGAATATGAGAGCTTGGTCTTCCTCCCTATTGAAGATTATGGTCCCTCAGAAAATGTAATTTCATGTCTTACTTCTATGAGTTCACAACCCAGTCATCCCAAAGTGAAAAAGGGCACATTCAATGTTTATCAAATTTCACCTTTTTAGGATGAAGATGACATTGAATAAGGACCATTCATTACTATGATATATTCAGGATTGAAACAAAAGACAATGGATTTCCACACTCAAGAGGACATCACATCAAATGACATCGAATCATTTCTTTCTAAAAATCTTTTTGAGTTCGAAACATTTTCTAAAATGGGGACCTATAAAACATTTTTGGAGTTAGAGAATCAATAAAAATTGGTGGTAGATAACACTAATAATTTTTTAGAAATAATGGAAAAATGGGATTTCTTGGAGGATCTTGAGTTTGTGGTGAAACATGTACCAACAGAGAAATATGATGATGGTAGTGTAGAAGACAATTTTGAAAAAGATTTCATTCTTGACACAATAGAGTCATCTGCTCCAATTTATCCCACGCCACTTGCTCCACACATCGAGGTTAAAAGCACTTCACTTGAAATACCCACATATGATACCAATATTGTTGACCTTGGTACAATCAATGAAACCATTGAGCATGAATTGAGTTGGAAACCAATATATTTCCATGTACTAGTGGTTGGGTGTGAAAATGAATTTGGATACATAATTAAAGGAGTATTCTGAAGGAACGTTTCCACCGGTGTATTTTCAAATAGGTAATCTTTCAGATCTTTCTGTTTATATCCTTTTCAAAAAATTCAATTATTCGATGAGTATTTCTTCAGGTGAGGTATATTCATTCCCTTTTGAGCTGTCATATTTTCATTTCTTTCCACACATCCATTATTCTAACAAGATTCCATTTAGATTTTGTTCCGCTTGCAGGATTAACTCATCTTCAACGAATGAATTCCATACTCCTACTGAAAAAGAAGTAGATTCATTGTCTATATTTCTATTCAGTCCGAGTGGAGTTTCAATAATGTATGGCTGAAGATGAATTAAACATAGAACTCAATGGGGAAAACCCATCATTTTTTTTTGTTTTCTTTTCAAAGAATTTAATTTATTTTCATTTAGTTTTATTTTATAATAAAAAGGAATGCATTTACCACAATCTGTTTTCTCCTGGAACTGTAGTGGAGTTAAATTCATCATAAATATTTTTATCATCCACATGATTTTGATTATGGTGTGACTTCTTTGATATAATGCGAGTATGTGTTGTCAATTTTTAGGTATTATAGGTATACTATTTCTAGAGCTTCATCGAATACAAACAACCTCTCCACGTCATTCTACACTTACACAGGCAAGTTTTTTATTTTTTCCATATTTTGTGCTTCCAAAAACACCATGTAAACTAAGGAAAAATACAATAAAATTTTGAAAAAAAATGACATTTCTGTCATTGATGAAACCACATGAAAGCCACTTCATTTTTGTCGTAAAGCAGTCGGGGAACTCCACTTGTGTCCCTAAGCAGTTTGAGCACCTGATTCTTGTTTGGAATTCATTGATCCTTGATCTCATAACATAGATGATTACTGATTTTATTTCATGGTTCAAAAATGTTGTTGAAAAACTTTTATATTTTTTAGACGCTTATTTTCACTCTTTCTCATCTATGTTGTCCAAAATTATATTTTTATACCCATGAGGACTCTGAGCCATTTTAAATCATCTCTTATTTATCTTTTTCTTGAGGGGATCTCAACCATGTTATGTCTTCTAGAACATTCCATGTTTTTCCATCAAAGCGATAATAATTTGAATGTTGAACTAAAATGGATGGGGCATCTGTTTGATATTTTAGCCCTGTTGACCCACTGAGCCACCCATACATTTTCTATATAGTGTAGCCTTAAGAAGCCATGAAGAATCATTTTTAGGATAATCCCATAACCGATAACATTCCCAGCCCATTTCTTCAATTTCTGCATTATAATTTTCAATCTAAGTGCGGGGAGAGATTTACTCATGGAGAGGGTTCTTTGAGGGGAAGTGAGTCATTTGATGCACATGGATCGAAATTATCTCATCATGATCATATGAGTTATATTTCAAAGTATCCACATTAATTGAATGTATTTTGATATGGTAATATAATATTCTTTTAGTTCCACCAATGAGTACATTGGTGTTCATTAGGCGATAACCCTCACCTTTGGGGATACCTATAAAAGTGATGATTCATTACTACAGGAGCTAGAAAGTTTTCTATATGACCTACTTTAATTGAGATGTTACAGTGTATACTCTACTTGTGTACCATTCTTTGGGATTATTTTATGACATTTATTTCATGGGGTTTTGGAATTGATACTCACTAGTTTTTCATACCCATCTTATTTGAGTGAGTTGTGTAAAAAAAGAGGGAAGCATTGGATTATAATATTCTTGGTTATAAGTAGTGTTTTATGTGTGGGGGAGCTAGAGTTTGAGGGAGACATTTGGATTGACATATATCATGCATTTATTTCAAGATTCAACCCTACTTTTTACCAAACAGATGTCAATATTTTTACCCACAGTCCCGCAGCCTTAGAGACATTTGAACCACATGTAAAGTCCTTGAGATTGGTTCATTATTTTGATTTTCACTAGTGGAGATGTGAAATTCATGGCAATCCTATAGTAATCAAGCATGTGTATGAGAATTGAGAAAAACATTGATCAAATATTTTGAGCGATGAGAGTAATGGAAGGTAGGTCACATGATAAATGAGTCCACATACTTGATTTGGAAAGAATGAAAGTGAAAGAAAAATTGTTCTCGAACATTGAAGTTTTAAATAAAGCATGTTATTTTATGTGTAAATGAGATTGAAGAATTTTGTACTTGTAATATTGATATTTTGATTTTTCTATGACCACTTGTGTTTTCATTCTGATTGTTTTTCCCAGGAGTGAAAAGGTTTAAGTGTGGGGGATTTGATATACATGGATTTCACATGTAGTTTTATAATTTTCTAACATAGTTTTAATTAATTAGTTTAATTTTTTTTTATTTTTTTAGTTTACTTTTTTATTTTTATAGTAACATAGATATTTTGATAATTTTTAGTTAATTTATATATTTATATTAGTAATTTGGTATTTTATTTTATTTCATTATATTATTGTATTAATTAAATAGATTTTTTTGTTAGTTTATTATTATATTTAATAGTAATATTATATTTAATTACATGTGCATTAATATTTAAATTTTAATATAATTTTATTATTATTATTAATTAAATTTTAGAAAATATAGACTTTTTTAATTTGAATTTTAATATACATTTTTTATTTTATTTTCCAGTTTTCTTAACTCCTCACCCCTACCCACAACACCCCTCCCCACCCCACACTCCCTCTCCAATGCCATCTCCCCTTGACCCGTTCCACTCCTATTCCCTCGCCAACCTCCCCTTCTCTCTCTAATCCCATCTCCACCTGACTCGCCTCCCTCTGCCTTATCATCGCCCCCCTTCCTAGCCACCGCCCCTCATCTCCCTTCCCACCCACCACCCCAACCTCAACCGTCGACCCTCTCTACTCTCCCTACCCACTACCCGCAGTGCCTCCCAGGCCCTCACCCACTCATCCCAAGTGCCCCGCCCCCACACTCCCTCTCTCCACCGTCCTGCTCCCCTCCCTCTACTCTGTCATCCCCCTCTCCTCTTGCCTCCCTCTCCCCATTCCACACCCCAGCCACCACTCTCCCTACCTGTCTTCCCTTCCTAGTCGCTGCCCCTCATCTGCTCCACACCCCTTCGGCCCTCCATCTCCCATTATCCCCTCTAACCCGCATAACCCCACATGCCACCCCACTCTACCTCTCCTTATCTCCCTTCCAACATGTTGTTCCCCTCTCACCTTGGATACCCAGCGCCCCCCTCACCTCCCTCCCCTCTCTCAGCCACTTTAGCGTGCAGTAAGCAGTAAGCAGCGATAACCCCTCTCCTGATCAACTAAACATCTAGTGACCACCCCTCCTCCATTTTGGGAGCACAATGGTGGTTTGGACACATCATTGACATGTTCAATGGTTCTTTTGGGCTTCTGGAGATTGACGTCTCTTGGCGAAGTGAATGCAGATCAAATCATATTTTCAGCGGCGCGGTGGTTTGATTCGGATGTGGCGTCAGCGACTGCACGAAGTGAAGCGATGATTATTATTTTTCGATTATTGACGTTCTATCATGGTGAACAAAGAAACGACATGAGCACAACGATATCTTTTATTCATTATTTTATGTGTCGTGTCGTCAGGATGGCAGGCTAATCTTATTTATGTCAGATTTTTGACGAAGGTGACAGTAATAACATGTCTTTAATTTATCCTCGTGTTTGATTTCCATTTGAATTAATTTAATTTGAATGATTATTTTATTAATTGTAACTACATTTAAATTAATTTTCATTTGGGATATGCACACATGTTATGGTGCTCATTCATGTGATACCTAATAGGTAATCATGAATGGGATTTCATCAGAGAATTTATTTTTCTGTAATTCGATCAAGCGCGAGAGCGACTTTTGAATAAATAAATATATAAATTGAAAAATTATTATTTTGTGTGTGTGCTTCTTCAAACATGTGTGAGGGATACTGAATAAGTGATATCATGTGAGAAAACTCATTGCAGGTAGATACTTTGACATTGTGAGAAACAGTTCATCGTATTTCACCAATTGATTAAGTGCTATAATGACACAAAAATTATTCGTCAGGACAGAGAACGAAATGACGGATAATTTGTGTAAACATTAGAAGACTATCTAAAATCCGAGAATGAGACTAGATAGTATTTTGATTAAATTTGTAATCAGTGATAATTGAATAAATAAATATTCAAATGTGGGAATTAAATAATAGATATTGCTTGCACTGGAATAGACTTCACGACTCTAATACTTCCATATCTGCTAGTTTCTTTCATAGCTTAGTTCACATAGATAGTTTCAGTTAATTTAAATATTAATTATTAAAAATTTCAATTAGTTTTTAGAACATAGTTGCTAATCACAAAATTAAATTCCATCTGCCTAAAAATTCCTCCAAAAGGATATTCCTAGTGTCTACTCACATTCCCTATGTGGTTCGACCCTGCTCTCCACTTCTAGAATATTTTCTAGGATAATAAATATTACAAATTTTCATGTGTTGCGATGAACGTGTCAAGAACCATTAAAATTGATATCATTTTTGTAGATTCAGGTAATTATTTCAACCAGTTAGAGGTATTTATTTTATTTTTCATTTTATTCTCTTCTTCTCTTATTTATTCCTTTTTATACCCAATCTAAATTTTTTCTTCTTCTTATTTTGTTTTCTTATTATTATTCTTATTTGGAACACCAACTCGAGATTATAATTTTTATTTTATTATATTCCACATTTATTATTTTAATTTTTTTATAATTTATGACAGGAACTATTCCTAAGGATATCTTTGATCTTGACCCTGAGATTGAACGTAGCCTTCAGGATCAAATTAAACATTCTCAATTTTTGGGAAGTTTTCACATTCTACCAGTTAAATAATTACACCATTCTAGTAACATTGAAATTGGATGAAATTATAATTCAAAAATAAAATAAGAACAAATGGATAAAAATGATAATAAATATGTTAATAGAACCATTCGATAAATGGATGCACCTGACATTAACTATCCGCATAATTGTATTTCATATCCAAACCTTGAATCAAATTCTGAAATGAAATTTGCTTTAATTCACCTTCTTCAAAATATTCATTTCTTATATGGTGAGGCTCCAAAAAAATATTTAAAACATTTTATTGTGGTTTTCTCAACCCTAAAAAAAGAAATACATCTAAAAATCAAATCTAACTAAGAGAATTCCCATTCTCACATGATGGAAAAACAAAACTCTAGATTTATTAATTATAACCCGAAGATGTAACTTTTTGGATTATTTTGAAACATGTTTTCTTAAAAAGAATTTTTCTAGCCTTAAGAACCTCTTCCATTTGGAAAGAGACCTCAAGAATCAATCAAGCCAAGGGGAGTCAATATATAAGTACTAGGAGTGATTCAAGAAGTAATGTGCAAGCTTCCTACATCAAAAAATCAGTGAGAAACTAATTATATAGTAATTATATGAATTAATCACACCTATAGAGAGAAGAATGGTGGAAACCATGGAAATAGAGGCATTGGTTGACAACAACCAGAATCTACACATGAATTGATTGACAATATGGAATAAAACTCCCATAAATTTTGTGATCGAGGTACACCACATGTTATAAGAGTACATTAGGTGAGTCATATTCTCTGGAAACTCATTTAATTGATACCATGTTAAAATAATTAACCAATATTTTGAGGTTTATTTCTTTGGATCAAAATACATACCAACCCACACCTTTGAGGCCTTATGGAATTTGCAGTGAAACCAACTACCCAACTGATTGTTTCCCTCAATTACAAGAGACAGAGGATTGTGTATAATTATTCCTTGGGAGACCATATCAACAGCAAAAAAATTTACATTCCAAGAATAAGTATGAATCCTTTGAACCAACATACAACCAAGGGTGGAATGATCAATTAGACATGAGGTATGGATCTAGACAACAACCAAGGCCCCCTTTTCAATAAAATTTCCATCAACCTCCACCATACCAATAGGGTTTCCTAAAACCCCAAAGGAGATTTGAAACTCAAGACTCAATAAGACAACAACATGGTAATTATCAAGAAACGGTTTATTCTAACACTAATCATCATTTGAAACAAAATTTTCATAATAAGTAGCGTAAGCTAAAGTGTAGAGATTTATAGTTGAGGGAGTTGAATACAAAAATAAGCTAGATTTCCACCACCATCCATGAACTATCAAGTAATAACACTAAAAATATTCCATCCCAACCTACACAAAATCCCAAGGGGAATGTTAATGGCATCACATTGAGAAGTGGGAAGCAAAAAACTGATATATCTGCACCTTCAATTCCATTGGTATTCACCTCAACTCTAGAGAATCCCCATTCCATACCATCTAAAGAGAAACCTAAATGTGATGCCTTAATCTATATTCTCTTCATTACAGGTTGGTGGTTTCAAGACGATGAGAGTACTAGTGCCATTGGAGAATATATCTATGGCATATTTAGTAGGATTCCTTGAGTATATACTTATTTGGGTAAGAGGCATGATATTTATATTATATTTCTACAGGATTAACATGGAGGATGAGTAGAAATATTATAGTTCCCCATTATCTTAGGTATGCCATTCATAAAAACAACTAAAATATTAAAAAATTACAATGAGGGTACACTTTATATAGAGTTTGGAGGTGAATTGTTTTATAATTAATGTTATGGACTCCATGAAATAACCTTCAATGGACCATTTTTTTGTAGTCTCCCATTTTGAACCACCGCATAAAAACACCATATATTTTGATTTTCGAAATCTTAGAGAGATTATGTGTATTGGTTATAGGTTGATTTCAATGATCAATTTCTACAACTTTTTATAATGCAAAAAACTTTATTAGATTTTATTTTGAAATGGATTCATATTCTAATTTCAACTATGCTCATTCTGATTATGACATGGCTATTATGTATGCTGATGGTTTTGAAGCATTATTCTCTGATTTTGATGATCTCTATTATGTATGATGTTGGATTCTATATATGACCCCCTACATTGGAAGTCAATCCATTTCTACCAAATCTCAAATAATCATAATTTTCTACTGGTGAGAGATTACCTGTTATAATTTCTAACAATATTCATTTTGAACATGAATAAAAACTTTTGAATCTTTTGAGGGAGAACAGTAGGGAAATCGGGTGGACCTTGGCTGACATATCAAGTATTAAACCATCAAATTTAATTCATTTGAATCTTTTTGAGGATAGGGATAAACCGGTTAGGAATCCACAAAGGAGATTGAATCCAATTCTTTTCAATGTTGTTAGAAAAGAAGTTGAAAAATTACTCAAGGTAGGTATAATTTATCCCATTTCTAATTCATAGTGGGTGAGTCCAATTTAGGTTTTTCCTAAGAAATGTGTTGTTACTATTGTTGAGAATTATAAATAGTAGTTAGTTTTAATGTAGGTGAAAAATAGTTGGTGTGTATGTATTGATTATAAGATACATAATTTGTCCTCTCGTAAGGACTATTTCCCCTCATATTTATTTATCAAAAGCATGAGAGAATAGCTATGAAGACAAATTATTCTTTCATGGATGGATTTTATAGAAATTTTTAGGTTCTTATAGATCTTAAGGATAAGGATAAGACATCATTCACTTGACCATTCAGTACATTTTCCTAATGAAGGATGCCATTGGGGCTTTGTAACACCCCAGTTACCTTCCAGAGATGCATGTTGATTATTTTTTATGATTTCATTGACAAATAAATGGATTTATTTATGGATTATTATACATTTTATGGGTATTCATATGATTATTGTATCTCTAGTTTGGTAAAGGTGTTGATTCATTGTATTGAGAATAATCTGGTCTTGAACTCTGAAAAGGGTCATTTCATGGTAGAGCATTGGATTGTTTTAAGTCATGTAGTCTCAAAACATGAGATAGAGATTGATAAATTTAAGGTAGATATTATTAAATATTACCTCATCCTTCATGTGTGTTTGATGTTAGATCTTTACTAGGGCATGCACAATTTTATTAGTGCTTCATCAAATAATTCAGTAAGTTTTCTCTTACTATATTGTGACTACATCAAAAGGATTATGATTTTGTGTTTGATATTTCTATAAGGGATAGATTTGATGAAATCAAATAGTTTTGACCACTCTAATAATTATACATCCCCCATGGTGGGACATTCCAATCGAGTTGATTTGTGATGCTTCAAACATCGCAATTAGATCAGTCTAATAACAGATGGTGGTGTGATGTTCAAATTATTGTCAATGCTTTAAGAACATTGGATTACACCAATCAAACTACACAGCCACAAAAAAGGAGTTTCTTTCCATAATATATTCTTTTGAAAAATTCCTTTAAAATTTATTGGGCTCAAAAGTAGTCATTTTTTCTGACCATACATCTCTATGGTACCTCTTGAAGAAGCTAGAAGTGAAGCCAAGGCTTATTCGATGGATATTGATTCTTCAAGAATTATAATCTATGATATATGATAAGAAGGGTTCAGAAAACGTTGTATAAAACCACATGAGTAGGCTTAGTCACACATTAGAGGCTGACACCTTGGACTGGATACCAATTCGGGACACTTTCCCTAATGTGCATCATTATTCCATCTTAGGCACACATCCTTGGTATACAGATTTTCGTAACTACCATGTTGCATCTAAAGATCCTAAAATGTAAAGAAACACCAAGTCCAAAAGTTATAAAGTGAATCAATATTTTATGTTTGGGATGATCCCTACCTCTGGCGCATGGGTAGCGATCTAGTTATTATGAGGTATATTCCTAATCATGAGTTTGAGTCTTTTATGTAATTATTCCATACACATTCATGTGTACGACATTTTGGACCCCAAGAAACTGCTATGAAAGTCTTAGAGTCTTGATTATATTGGCCTAGCATACTCCATTATTCTCATGTATTTTTTAACTCATTCTCGCATTTCCAACACACTTGGAACATTTCTAGGAGACATGAAATACCCTAACAATCTGTACTATTCTATGATATTTTTGAGGTATAGTGAATTGATTTTATGGTTTCTATTCCTAGTTCATATGGGATTTTTTATATTTTCGTTGCTATTGATTATTTTTTATGTAGTAGTGGACTTTTTTAAGACACTATTTTTTGTTGGTTTGGAGAATCAAAGGCCATCATCACTGAACAATGGACACACTTCTATAATCAAAATTTGGTTTACATCATTTGGAATTAAGGGGTGACACACAAAACACCAACACCATTCTACCCTTTATAAAATGTCCTTGTTGAGGTTTAAATTTAGGAGGTGGTTTTTTTGGAGAAAACTATATTGATAAATATAAAGAATTGAAGAAAGAGGTAGGATGATGTGTTGTTTCCTTATAGTATAACATAAAATCCCCCCATCTGTATGAACCCATTTATAATTGTCTTTGGGAATGATTTTAATCTCCCCATGGAGGTTGATCATCAGTGATATTGGGAAACAAATAAATACAACAAGTATTTGGCACAAGTTGGAATTAAACGGAAGCTTCAAATTCAAGAGCTTGGGGAGATTAAATTATCATCATATGAGAACTCAAGGCTCTACAAGGAATGATAAAAATTCTCTCATGTAATAATGAACCAATAAAGGGAGTTTCATGTTGGGGATAATGTCCTTCTCAATAGTTGATGTTTCAAGATGATGATTGGTAAGTTTCCTTCCAGATGGTTAGGTCCTGATATTATATCTAATTTTTTTTATAGTGTAGTGGAGATCACACAAGAGTACCCTATAATTATCTTTATGGTCAATGGGAAACTTTTGAATCAATACATTGATTGAATTTCTACAAATGAAGTTGATTTCATCACACAACATGACCCCATCATTACTTGAGAATATCAGGTTGTTCCTAGAACTTTCATTTTATATATTTTTTCCTATTTAAATATCTTCATCTCATGTAGACATATCATCACATGGGTTCACATTGAGCACAATACAATATTTTTTATGTGTAGGGGTGGAGACAACACCTTGTGGTAGATATTTAGGATTTTTATTTGTGTGTTTTATATTATGTTATTGCTAAAAAATTTCAAAAAAACAAAAAAAAATCAACAAAAAAATAAAATAAAACATATCTTGTAACATGCTCATTTAAATATGGAATATATGGAAAATGCTTGTTTTCAAAATTCATTGGTGGAATGATAATAATGATCAATATTTCGTCATCAATGGTATATTTTTATAAGAATTGAGGTCATTGGTTATATGATTGGTTGTGTCACAATAAAACCTTTTAGATGATGACACCATTCTTTGTGATTTTTATTCATGGTAAATTGTTTCATTGATTTCTCCACACATCTTTTCACACAATAATGAAATGGGATTTTTTCTTACCCAATTGATGTATATTTAGGGTAAGTAATTATTTTTGGACTATAACACGATCTTTACATATGTTCATTTCTCTTCTGATCGTTTCCATCACTGTAACAGATTGACCTATGCACGGTCACCTAATATATAAATATTTTAAATGCTCAAAAAATAAAATAATAATAACAATAATAAACAATCAATAATGAAGGTACTGAATAAATGTACATCATGTGGGGATATTTATGTCTGGAGCTCATGGTTTGACTTATTGGAATGATTAAATGAGTGGGTTTTTTAATTTGACTGCAAATTATTTTGAACATGTTCAGTTTAGTAGAATCAGGTAATAATAAGTGTTTTTATTGACCTTAATATACTATATAAATAGTGGAGAGACAATATTGAAATGATTTACACACACATATGTGGGAATTCATGGCATGGTAGACCCAAGATTTTTTTCACTCTGAATAGTGTTATTAAATTCACTAAATTATACATTTACATAATTTTTTTGAAAATGAATTTAAAATTTATTTATATTTACACTTGATGGGATTATTACTCTTCTTATATTTCCTCCACCGGTTGATGAATATGAATATGCATATCTTGCTATAATGTTTTGGAATACATGATACGAGTTTTTTTTCGGGGAGAAATGAGGAAAGTGTGGGGGAGTTGATAAAACACAATTTTATTGAATATTTTATTTATAATAAATGATATAATTTTATCAAATTGTGATAAATATGTTAATTTATAAAATATTTGTGATTAGATCATTCATTTGAAAATTTGATGAAAATTTCAGTTTTACCCTTTAAAATTCACTATAGTATTTCAAACATAAAAATTTCTATTTGCATTATTTGAACAAAAATTATTTTAAATATGTTCCTGAATTAATGGAATACTTTTTTCATTCAGGACATATGGCTAAATCATGCATTATTTTGGACTAAATGGGTCATGAAGTCAATGATAGACTGGACTCTCCAGATTGGACATCTCTTTAGTAATTAGTCCATAAATTCTTCATCTATTCTTATATTGTCTGATATTTATAAATGAGATCAGTAACACATTTTCTCAAAAATAATCCTACTATAAGGATATCCGATTCACACCTTTCTATTGTCATGATGGTGGTAACAGTAGGATTAAAATTGTTATCTGAATTTCCCAATTCACACAGAAAACAACTTGTAACCTAGCCTACCCTCCACTCTATAATTATGTATTCTTATTATTTGGATGTTTTGGGATGTGAATTGAGAGATTAAAGGTAGAGGGAAATTTTTTTCACTCCTTTTATCTTTTCAATGCATGAGGGAGAGATTTTGACTCTATGATCTCTTTATCGAAGCCTTCTTCTTCATCACTTGTTAATGTTTTTATTTTAGAAATAAACTTATTAGTACCCCTTATATATATTATGTTTTCTTAAATTTTATTCTTTTTTAAGCTTCTTATTTGATCTGTAATAAATTAGTAGATATGTTATTGGTTTATACCCTTTCTAAAACATTTCAAATTCAATACGTTTCAATGATGACTACACTACCCATAGAACAATTGTTTTCTTAATAATCGGTATACCTCTAACCTTCTTCATTTATTTATTTTGAATAAATGGGATACTATAATTCACATAATATGATCCATGAATTGAATTATTAAATTAAAATATACTAATCATGAAATTGAGAAATTAATACAAAAATAGGCAGGGTCGATATTGTTGTAAATTGTGAGAGTGAAAACTTAATCGGTAAAACAAAACCACACGGGACAAATTTGTAGAGTTTAAATATAATCCCTAAAAACAATTAATCATTATTTATAGAATGGATTTATTCCCTAACTTACCAATGACGATAATCTAGCCTTATAACAACCATTAATGTAGGGGTTTTTGATTTCATGTTTCGAATCTAGCCAAGGTTTTACCTCTTTTAATCATTGTGGTATTGTTAATACCCATAGAGTTAGAGGGTTAACAATTTAAGGTTCATTATTAAGTGGATATTAATTTAGATTATAATGATAAATAAGTAATCGAAGCATTATTGTTAGATATATTATGCCTTCAAAAAATATTTTCTCAAAAATACATCTTCTTGTTGTGTCTTATTAATCAAATTTCATTTTAAAAATAAAGAAAAATCAATCTTCTTCCTGCGTACGCCATCATTTATAAATGATAAACAAACCCCCTAATTATAATTATTTTTTTTCTTCCCTTTTATTTCATTTTAAAATACCTTTAATATGTCGTTATATTTACTTCATTCTTTGAGAGATGACATTGGTTATCTACTCTACTAGACATAACTAGCCCAAAAATGAACACCATTTGAGAGAACCCATGAAAGATCCTTTAAATGTCTCAATGCCCATATCGGGAGTCATAATATCCCAAACTATTATCATGGGATCCTCAATAATATGATCAATAAAATCCAATTGCGGTACTAAATAGCCATTAGCCCACAGTGCTGGGGGAAATTTATTCATCATCATCATCAAATGAAGAATACATATTCCTAAGGTTAGGAGGTAAAAATCAGTGGTCATCATCCCATTAGTTCCTACTACTGCATGATAAACCATTAATATTTAGGGAACATTCAGAAAATAAAAGTGGATGCTCTCTCAATGTCACTATACATAGACTAAGATGGGGGGTAAGATAAAGTCGATCAGACCATGCTAAGGATGCAAGCCAAAATAGCCCAATATGGTCATGGGTTTCAATAACAACCCAAATGAACTTGTTACAGAATCAACATGTTGTGTTGAAAGTAATTATACAACCACCATATCCAGAATTGACACTTTTAATGTCATCACTATCAAAAATATATATATAAGGTATCACGATGAAAATGTAGAGGGTCATCATAGAGAAAATATACCCCAGGAGGAGGGTGATTTGGATGCACCAAAAATGGATGCATGCACCCAGAACCAAAAGAGGCTGAAAAATTTAACACCACTAAACAATAGGTTTCCACCTCTCTCGGAGAACACTACCAATGAAAAATGGAAATGTGTCGTGACATCCAAACCACAACTCAGATTATTTGTGGTCCCATACATGGTGGAACTATTTTCATGACCTGAGAGTGATATGTGAACTCTCAAAAACACAATGAGGAGATACTAAATATTCCTACTAGGTATCATCTTCATGATGAGACAGACATACACCCTCCTAGGGATGATCCTCTATAAAGAGAGGTATCTGAGAATTAGATGGTATCTAGATCTAGGAAGCCAGCATAGATAAATGTAAAATTTTAAAAAGATTATGAGTTCCTTATGTTTTGGAAATATTCTGTCCATCACTAGGTAAATAATTTAGTTATAGGACAAATAGATAATTATTGGGAGATGAAGGTGAGGCCATTTCATTGGCCACTGCCACCACCTTGATGATGGAAGTAGGCTTAGATTTATATGCCACATAGTTTATTAATATCATCAAGTTCGTAGATACTATAATAGATTCCATGGATGGGAAACACATACTTCTATATTGTAAGAGGTAGACATATCATGAATGGGTGATGACACTTTTCCTCCAGACAATTTCTATAATCCCACCTTCATTACTATTGAAATTGCATGTGACTCTAAAAATCTTCTCAAACACTTAATATCCCTATGTGGAATGATGATGGGCCCTCTAGATCAATAGGAGGCAAAAAAGATGATGTTTTTTTAATAGACTCGGATAGTTCCAACCTCTTTTTGGTACAATAGTATTCCAATAAAATCCATTGAAGGATGTTATGACCTCTATCGTATATTCCTTTATCAATTTAGGTCTACGCTAAGAAGAATGAAAATCAACGACCTAAAAAACTAAAAAAATGTGAAAATGAAAATGTATTTGACTTCATAGGCATATGGAATGGTTTAAAATTATTCACTTGATGTACCTCCATCATATGAAAAATTGTTGAACTCTATGCTAAAAATATCTCAGATGTGTTGCAGACACATTTGATTCAAATGATGTATCCAATTGGGTTCTACGAGATCACAATAATTTCAAAATATATTGAGGGATAAATTCAGTGAACCTGATACAAATATTGACTCATTCCCTCAAGAATTGGGAAAAGTCTAGGAAAAGAAGAATCTACAACAATCACTCCGAAGCTAGCTATAGTACCCATACTTGCACCTGGGCAGGTCCTTGACCACGCAAAACCTCTTGTCATGTGGAGAAAACAAAAAAATCACCATTTTTCAGAATCACATAGATGTCAGGGTCCATGGGATTTCAGGAATGGATGAATAAATCATAATCCATCAAAAATGAACATGTCCCTAGTTATTTCATTACATTAATGGACAATAACTTGCTCATGAAACTGCAGCCCAGGATTCATGATTAGGTCAACCTAAATGACTGTCCCAACTAATTCCCTTTCAATAAAATGTTGGTTCATAATATATATGAGAATACTTCATATTATATTATTTCCTTCTAGTAATATTCAATTCTAGATCGTTGGTGTTTGATAACCACTTCGAGATGGTGTCCTGAATAACCATTTCCTAGTCAAAATAGGATTGTGATTGGTAGAATTTTTCAGTTATCCCTAAGCAGAAGTTTGACAACATGATTACATGAAAAATAGTAGACTATGTTCTTTACACCGTAATACCATGGTTTCTTATACACAAAATAACTCCACCACACAAGTAGGTAACATCAGTTATTACACCTAAATGTGGGTGTGATCACTATCATATGGAAGAAAAAGAGGAGGAGGATTCATATTTTTCACCAACGCAATATCTGGCTCTTATAGATTTCTTCCATATGATATCTAAGACACAAGAACCACACCAAAAAACTGAAACCTCATCAGATTAAGAGATCATATTGGGTTATGTCTACAAGATACACTTATACGATCCATTCTTTAATGATGAATATGCCCTAGAATATGATTTTCCATCACATAATCGGTAAATGATAGGTTGCGTACATAGGAACCGAGGATACATGGGACAACACAGGCATGATCAGACCCAATATTTGAGTCATATATCCAAAGATGAAATATATGCATTAGATACATGTGATAAAGTGCTTCAACAGTCTAAAAAGAATCATAGAGGTGTCACATAACCCTCAAGTGGTCATCCACACCTAGTTTTCTTGTGTGATCATTGAGCATGGTTTCGATTTTTTGATTAACCCAGTAAATGTGGAATTCCGGAATGTCCTACTCCACTAGTAGAAAATTATCACTCAACCTCTGAAAAATCCCAAGGATTATACACCTATAATTCCATGGATCATGAGCTGAATGTTAAAGATAAGACCCACATTGAGAAACCCCACCCATTAGCACAAAATTATAACATTATGATATAGATAAAATTTTTCCCATCCAATCTCCAAATCCTTGATGCGTTCCATCTTTCAAAATTACACAGGGATGTAATTGTTGAAGCCATTTAGAGTCCACATGAGTTAGAGACAAAATTCATTACATCCATGTTATATCGTGTGGAGAACATGACATCAGAGTTTGATGTCCCCTTAGCATTCACAAATTAGGACCAGGAAAATTTCATCTATGGTCACATCAAGACGCTATATGTTTCATGTTGACTGAATGATGTCGATATCCAAATAAATAAATTTGATAATGTTTTGGGATCAAACTCATCCAAATTCGGACCCTCCAATTTTTTAGATATAGCGAAGGGCCCAATCACTCAAAAAGTAAAAAATCCAATGGTATGATAATAATGAGGAAATTCCTCCCATGAACATTAAATCCAAACTCAATTTTGGGATATCACATTTTACACTATGTTTAGGGAAATATTGTAAGGAACCACATATAATTTCCTGCTCAAGTGGCCCAAGATCCACTACCACATGACAGTACATTTAACATTCCATCAATGTCTGAAATACCTGATAGATGGAATGGATGGAATTATACAAGGTGATAGTTCCCCCATTGAGACCTTATATTCAATATATGATGATGAAGGTTTCTATAGTAATGGATATGAAACCTATGGTGGTTGAAGATATATAAGTTGTAGGCCCCAATCGATTAGTGAATGCCCATAAAAACCCTTTGAGTATGATTGACAGTGACTATGTGTTCCATGTAAACCTAGTTGAGGTTATAGAATTGACCCCATAGGTTCAAGAAGCTCTTGTACCAAGGAAGTGTGTAAAAAACAATCAAATCCAGAATCTCTCTACGACAAAACAGGTAGTAGGGGATGATAATGTATCTTCTTATGGCCAATCTTACCCTAATAGTGATAGAGAAGCCCCCAGATTTCTACCTCTTCCTAATAATTCCACTACATACTTAGAGGTGGAAGAATATGGGAATAATACTATAAATTACCCATCCACATTTGTGGAATGTGCCACCACCACCATTGATGAGTCAAGAAAGTGAATCTAGGAATAGAAGAAGACTCAAAACCTACACTAATTAGTTCATTCAAGACCCTCAAAGATAAATAGATGTGTAATTAATTTCTGAAGAAATACTGATATGTGTTTTCATAGAACTATATAGAAAAATCAATATTGAATATAGATGTGGAAATGCACCAACTCAGATTACCCGATGCATACCAAGGCTTAAAAAATATAGATATGGGGATGTAACCCGCTCATTCCACCAATGTAGAGGAAAATGTTAACAAACTAATCAAAGAAAACATTTTCTGGGAAGTTGAATACCCAAGATGGATTTCTAAAATCATCCCTATCAAGAAACATAATGGGAATAATAAATGGTCTATCGATTTTCGAGACCTTAATCAGAACTTCCCAAATAAAATTTTCTCATTTCCAATCACAAAACTCTTGATCTACGTAACTTCCAGATTCCAAACCATTTCTATCATGGATGGGTATTCACGGTGAAATAAAATAATGTTTTCCCTTGAATATAATGAATCTACTGCATTTATAGAACTTCAGGGGATATTTTCTATTTGTTTATTCCATTTGTGTTAAATAATGTTGTCTCTACAAATTAACATGCCTTGAATCATATCAATAAGAAATTATTATGAAGAATAACTGAAAATGATGTTGATGAACTAGTTTTTATATCCTAGTAGTGATGTGATAACTTCACTAATATTCATAAAATATTTGAAAAGCTATGACAACACATTATAAAGATGAATCTGAAAAAATGAGCTTTCAGGGTAACATCAGGGAAGTTCCTTTTCTTTGTGGTATGCCACCCTGGAATCGAGGTTAACCCAAATAAGACTAGTTTTATTTTAGTAATTTCCCACTAGAAATGAAACATAATTGATGGGGCTCCAATGGAACCTCAACTACGTTCGATTATTCATAGATAACTTGTCTAAAAAGGAACTCTCCTTCACAAGGATAATGAAGAATGGAATCACCTATCGATGGGATCATGATTTATAAGAATCCATGGAATTTCTCAAGAATTATTTACTACAACCATCAGTTAAGATGCCTATGGTGGAAGGGAGGCCAGTCATATTGTATGTGGTTTCCATGGATTGCTCAGTGTGTGACCTCCTCACATAGAAAAATTATGTGGGGAGTGTGAACATTCACTACTACCTCATTAAGACAATGCTAGGTAATGAGACCAGATTCTATGATGTTCAGAAGAACTAGATTGCACTTGTCTTCATAATGAAAAAGGTGAGACATTATATGTACCACCATGATGTCCATCTAGTCTCTCATATTGATCTGTGCAAGTAACTCATTTTCCTTCTTATGTTGACTGGAATGTTGGATTCATGAGCAGTCATTCTATAGAAATACGACATTTAGTTCATATCATAGAAATTGATGAAACAAAAATCCCTGGATGATTTCCTCACAACACATCCTAACTTGAAAAATACATCGGTGGACACCAACATTCTATATAATGATTACTTCTATTACCATGACACCCTCTGGACTTGGGTGATGTATTTTAATGGTTTTCATCAATGTCAAATCAGAATGGAATGGAAAACCCAAATCTCAGTCAGTTCGGCTGACGGAATGTATCTAGAAAAAACAGTTTTGACCTACTATCTCTCACTATCTGAAGGCTGCATGAATAATGAATCGGAATACCAAAACATCATCATTGGTTTAGTATTATCCCTATGGATGTATATAGACTACTTTAATATCAAAGGGGATTTAAAACTATTGATAATGAAGATAAATGGATAGATAGTATCACGAGATGGATATTAAGGACTTGGAGAGGGGGTGAATTCCATGATTTTCAGCACTAAGAGCCAGTGTATATGGAACGCGAGGAACCAGGCTCGATTTGAAGGTGTTATTCCTACTGCAAGGGCCATCGTGGTGAGGTTACAGAACCTTCTAGTGGACCTGGTTACACCTATTCCCAGATGGTGGGAGGCTCCTCAGTTGAATCTACTTCACGTGAGTGCACTCCCGGATAACTCCTCACAAAAAAGGTCATATGGATAATGGATACAATGGAACCCTTCGTTTTTGGCATATAAGCTCAATTCAGATGGCACATATCAGCTAGGGGAAATGAATAGTGGGGGAATTGTTAGGGACATGTGGGGCAGTTTTATGTTGGATTTCACCACATCCTATGGGAAGGTTTCCCCACTCCGGGTAGAGGCCAAAGCATTGCTTGTAGGTCTATCTCCATCCAAGCATAGGAACATCGTGATTACCCAAGCTGAGATTGATTCCCTGATTCTAAATAACTTTCTCAATGGAAAGGGTCACATACCCTGGCCGATTTCATACATTGTTAGGAACTGGTTTTTCCTTCTCCATAATATCAGGGTGACTCATACCTAGCATGAAGGGAAAAAAGTTTTGGATCATCTTCCGTTTATTGAAAACATGGGGCCCAACATCACTTTAATTACATCGATCAACCTCTTGAAACCTAAGGGAGTTAACTTGATTATAGGAGACGCTCTTAGTCTACATTACTTCCATCCCCACTAGTCTAGTGGTACTCATGAATGTTTATTGTGTATGTTTCTTGTGGCTCGTTTCTTATCCCTTATTTTGTTTCTAGTCTCTTTTTCTTGTATCCCTTTGGTCTTCTTTTTTCTCTATTTTTCTTCTTCAATAAAAAATATAACATTGGATGGATGAAGATAAATGTATTATATTCCGTCAGAAAGAAAGAACTAGCCCTTATAACAATCATCATAGGATTGATGATAGAGTTCCCTTTTGAGCCCACAATAACCTATGTTCCCCGACTATACAATGCTCTGGGCGACACATTGGATAATGCATCCATAGTCTTGGATGACCCTTATTAGAAGGATAAAATCTATTGTATCAGACCTTGATGAATGGTATTGTCAAATATCATATGCGATATGAAATAAATCTCTCAGGATAACCCCACCACAGAGTGTGGTGAAATGAAATCCACTCTTTTATGGATAGAGACAATAATTGGTAAACTCTAAAATGGTGTTATCTTGATAGATCAAGATGCATGTGAAATGTGTTAGCATCAAGAAGTGGACTTTACAATACAGAGCAATTAAAATGAATAAAAGGACCCCTAAAATAAATTATTTTATGGAAAACTCTTCATATACTTTTATAAATGAAAGATTCACAATGTCATTGAAGAATTCAATGGAGGCTCTTATAGCGCTCATCAATCCAAGACCATTATCTCCCACTAAATTTAGAGGTTGGGTTACTATTGGAAAACCATGATACAGGACTGTGTGAAATTCATCCTGAAATATCATTGGTGCGAAATAAATGAAAAAAATCATCCATCATCCCCTATAATTTTTGCATACAACTAAATATTATGGTCATTTTCCATTTGGGGAATGGATGTTATAGGGCCATATCCCCTAGACACAACTAAAAAATTTATTTTTATCCTTATTGAATTCTACTTCTTTTCCTAATGGGCTAAGATGATACCCCTTGAGGAAATTTGGATGAAGAATGACATCATATTTGTAATGTACTATAGCTTCACCATGTTCGAAGTCCCTCTCAAAATATTGATACACAACAACAGGAACATCTCTTCTAGGAAGCTGAAAAATTATACAAGTATATCAATCTTAGGTCTAATCAGCCATATCTCTATAATTAAATGAAATTTGGATAGATAGAGGCCTTAAATAAACTATGAAAATTTACTCCAAAATATGGTGAACAAGGGTAATAAGTCCTGTCAGAACAAGATCATCCATGATTTATGGGCATATGATACCACCATGCGTAATACCATAGAAAGAAATTCCGTGGCCATTGGTGTATGTGACTGAGCTAGTTTTACCCATAGATGTCTAATGACTTTCAATACCAATAGAAATTTTTGGAAAACAATCAGATGAAGAGAAATCATTGAAGTGGTTGGATGGATTAGATTGGCTTGATGAGAGGAGGTTTTGTACATTTCACATCCATAATGTCCATCAGAATAATATCACACATGAATTTAATAAGAATGTTCTCAACCAATCATTCTTATTCGGAGAACAAGTATTAGATCTCAAAACCATAATAATATTAGGAAAGAATCATCATAATATAGAATCCAAATGGGAATGGACTTAATCCATCCATCACATCTATCAAAATAGAGCATAATTACTAGCCATAATGGATAGAGAGATTGTCACACCCACATCGAGGTGAGTGTTCTCAAAAAAATACCTTTCATTGGTTTTATTATGTGTAAAGTCCTAGAATAAATAATTTAAACTCCATGGAATCCCATATCCTGACCACATGATGTTGTACTGTACTTTGATGTTAGAGATAAAGGACATTCAACTAGAAGGCTTACCACATCCTAGCCACATGAATTTAAATTGTATGGATATGTCTTAGAAGAAAAACATTGAACTTCATGACAACCCATATCCAGACCACATGATGTAAAACTATATAGATATGTCTTTACAACATGATATTAAACGGAATATAATATCATCATAAGAACATAACATTAAACTATAAGAAACCCATCTCGGTAATAAGGTGTTAAACTACATAGTGTCCATCATCCTTATTGTATGATTTCAAACAACACAAGAATGTCCTCACCATATGACGTTAAACAACAAGGGAAGCAAAAAATCCCTAATGAGTAACCACACACAAGCCAGATCTGTGTGAAGGGAGGATGAGATTCCCCATCCCCATGTGAAAAATATTTCCACATATGAAATCTATTCATCCAAGAAATATGTGCGTATTGATTCCTACAATAATAGGATATGTAGTGACACCCAAACCTATAATCTTGGGCCCAAACACAACATTAAATTTCCTTCACATAGTGTGATAATTGTCCTTACCATGTTACATTAAACTGCATCGAAGATGTCTTTACAGTATGACATAAAACTATGTAGATTCCTAATGTTACTTTCCAATCAAATCAAGTGACCCATATCCTCACCGCATGATGTTATATTACACTGCTGATGACCTTGTCGTATGATATTAAACTGAATGGGTATTTAGAACTACGTGTGGAGTAATTATAATTTTCACTGAGATATGTAGGGATTAATTCATCCAATATATTGTCCAAGACACCGCATAATGAAAATTTACCATTAAATATCCTTAATAACCTCTGCATAGTGAGAGGAACCCTCTCCATTCTTTACTAATCATATTGAACATAGATCACATATGCATAGGAATTCAGCAAGGGCTCCCCCAAAAAAACAAGTCATAATAACTTCAAACAATTTTATCATTGTCCGAAATGAAAGAACAGAAAAGGCCTTCCATGATTCATTTCCACATTACATTAAACTGCATGTTTGATGTCTTTCTCACTATATAAAACTACTCATTCCTATGAAACTCACATGAGAGGACCACTATTGTTGGTTATAGTCTCTTTCCACACCCCCATTTATGATCTATGTGTTACTTCATTTTCTAAAACATTGGATAGGTAGTGACACCTGGATAATCAATCATAAGTCCATTCATAAAAAATATATAAATGACCTTTCTCTATGTATAGGACAGACATCCATAAGATGTTCCATATTTAAGAACTATATGTGGATTGATTCTTCTCATTATAGGATACATAGTTACATCTATATTTTTATCCCTGGTTTTATCCCCCATACCCCTTTCCATATTTAGATTCCAACGTCGATTCCTTATGACGTTAAACTGCACCATTCATCAAGAACTATGTGTCTCTTCATTCCTATCGTCTTTGGATACATAGTGATTCCTAGATCTTTAATAGTAGGCCTAGCTGCAACAATCAATGGGGAAAATTACCACTTCATTGTATGGTTCAGACTTGTGTAGAGTGTTTCCTTTCAAAAATCATGTGTGTCTTGATTCATATCATCACGAGATACATAGTGACGCCCAGATATATAATCCAATTACCAACTACAATAATCAATGGATACAATTCTCACATATATATACAGTCCAAACCATTATAGAGTTTTTACCATTCAGTAACTATGTGTGCATTAATTCCCATCATCATAAGATACATAGAGATTCCTAGTACTCCAAACCTATTCTGATATACAACAATGTTTTAAAAAAAATCACCCCATATGAAAAGGGGTTGAATTAATTCAAATCAATTTTTACTATGTGTGAGTAAGATCAATGTACAACCTTCTTATTCATGTAATATGTATTACCTAATATTTTAGGTTGTTCCCTTCATCTTTACTACATTATGTCAAACTATAATGAAAAATTCCTATCCAAATAACATTACAACATCACAATAAAAATATCCTTACCACAAGACGTTAAATTTCATGCCAACATCCTTACCTAATGACTATAAACTGTACAAAAAATATCCTTACCACATGATAATAAACTTTAGTAATAAAACAAAATCCCCACTAAAAAACGTTAAAATGTATAGACCTTCATCCATTATCGTCACTTATTAATGGACCGTGAAGGCCTAACCACGATCAACCAGAGTATGTGGTGCTTCCATCATCTTTTTAGAACATCAATACATACATCATAATTCATTTATCGAGTGCCTCAAGTTGAAAAAACCTTCCATGGACCCTAGAAAAGATACCCAACATCAAGAGACATTTTTTTAGACTATTCATGTATACCCATGGCTCTTTCATATCTGCCTATAGTCATCAACCAAAGTTGTCTCTCTAAAAAAGGTATTTATAATCTTTGTGATCCCCAACATAACCACAACAGAACTCAATAACTTAGTGTGAGATGACCTACTCTTAAAAAAATTTCTCCATATCATTACTCATGACATAAGAACCTCAATATATGGTTTACAATATTTCCATCTCCCACCCAAATGGATGTTGGAGTGATCTTGTCCCTGTGTATCCTAATTTGGTTCCTATGTGTCATTACCCACATTAGGTCCATATGTGTCATGAAATTAAACTACCCATAATTTGGTCCAAGTTGTACCACCATAATCTCTGTCTTATGATGATCCAAATCACATTACCTTTAAACCGATATAGAGAGAGACACAAAACTTGTTTGGATGAAATCTCGAAAAGGTTGGGCTGAGAAAAATTCAAGTCATCACTACCTAAACTCGTCATCTCTAGAGTTTATGAAATTATTAGAGCAAAAATAAATAATTCATTAAATATCATAAGGCTTACTTTGTGTCCCTACTAAAATCCAAATAATGCTCGAGGGAACCTCACCATTCAATAATAATTTAGAGTATTGATTTTCAACATCTCATATTTGTGAGAAGATGTTCTCAAGGTAGTGGGACAACATTTAGTGTTCTCTAACCCTTCATTCATACTACTGTTTCCTCAAATCACACACCATGATTCAAGTGCCTCAGATCACCAGAACACTCTATATCCCTTATAATAGAAACCTAGCTCTAATGTACCCTATCCCTAACTACGAAATCTTGCCTTTGGATCCTACATATGAGCATATGTTCTTAAACAAAATGTGTCACTTTGTAAAAAGATCCTTCTGATCCTTGTGAGCCCTCACATCAGTATAGTAGAACCCAAAACTTCAATGATTTTTGGGTCATTCCCAGTATGAATATCCCAAACAGTTGTCATGACCTTATCACTTTGAATGATGATTTACAATTCTAATATCAAACAATTCAATTGGAATTGACACCCTTGATGTTACGTCACCATATATTTTTCACATTCAGAAGTAAAAATTATAGAACTCCATTCACTGTACTTTTTTGGCCCAATCCTCATGATTATAAACCATATGGCAAAGAAATTTAGCTACAAAACATAAGAAACTAACTATCCAGGGGTTTTAGATCCCTTCCTAGATATCATTATCCCCACTCTCATCCTCATCATCTGGACATATTTAGTTTCCAAAAATAATTCATGGCCCTCATAAAAGAGTGGATATCATCTTTTCTAGACCTTTGTACCAATGCATAATGTCCATGACATACCAACTAAAGGAATGTCCTCCTTGTATGAATGTTTATTCAATCCTTGTGATCCCTGGAAACAATACATCAGAACCTGAAACCTTCTGGGTTTATGGGTCATCCAAACATGTCTTCCATACCCAATTTTCTATAATAAACCATTTGGGTTATGACATATATCACTGATATTCTAACTATCTTGGTGGACCTATCATCATTTTTATTTCACCCTTAACCAATATTACCCCATAAACCTTCTTGGACCATTGAAAAATAGTTGGGGAACCTCTTTCTGGAAATGTTACTAATGTATACGGTATGTGACCTACCAAATACTTTCATCCACTCCTTGTAGGGAAGGATCTATGATCCTTATGACCCTCGAACAGACTGTAGTACAACTCTACACCCTAGATTGTTTTGGTTCATTCCCAGCCTGTCTACACTATTTTCCATGATCATTAATATTGTTTGAACTAAAAAACACGAAACTACAGCGATATAAGGTCCGAGATAAAAGACCCTAAAATACAGAAATAAAAGGGCTGAGCTAAAATATCCTAAAATAAAGTGATATAAGGTTATGTTTAAATGACCCTAATCGATATCAATAGATATTCTAAGGTGAAATACCCTAAACATAATTAATAGAAGGTCCAACCAAAAAGTCCCTAAAATACAACAATAGAATGTTTGAGCGGAAAGGCCCTAAACTAAATTGACAGAAGGTCTGAGCTAAAATAAATTAAACTAAAGTGATAGAACGTCCAACCAAAAAGAACTTAAACTATAGCACAACCACAATTCTTTCTACAAGAATGGAAAAATAGGCAATGCTCACCATATTTCCTTATAAAAAAACAATGATCACTAAGGCTATAAAATCCAAAAAAAATAAGTATCACTCTCCCTCTAGGATATATATTCTACTAAATTAACGTTTTCAAAATCTGTAATCTTATATTAAAAAATAGAAAATATACCTGTATGGATATTTTTTTGGTGGGAATTCATGATAACTTATCATGAATAATATATTAGAATTATAATATTAAAATCCACACATTCAGGTCTAATTGATATTATGCAGAGTATGGGTATTTTTAGAGATTCATATAATATCATATCAATGAAAAGTCATGTACATCATAATTGAAAGAAAATTGGATAGCAGCACACAATGTTTCATAGGTATATTCATTATTATCATACAATACTATGAATCTCTAAATTTTAAATACCCTCCAAGAATATCAGAAAAATGGAATTCATGTCAATGGTTAGACTATAATAATATATTATCAGCTTTTCTAGCCAAGTCATCAAGAGTCTTCTGAGAATAACCAATAGAACACTGATGTGATCTTCGTCTTTCATCATCTACTACCAACCCAGGAAGATTATTCTCAACTAAATTAGTCAACTTCTAAACTCTCTTTCGATAAATTTTCAATGTGGATTTTGATGTTGGAAGGTCATCCCTCAAGAGAGTTATAAATTCCTCATATCACCATATTTTCATAGTCTTGGCATCCATGTAGGCTTTTAATCATGATATAATATGATGAATCTACTCTGCTGCCTCAAAAACCTCCTTTAGATGTATGAAAAGAGGATCCTCATCTTCAGAATCACGCATTACCCTCTCCTTGGTGGCCATATATTTTCGGGATAAGATAATTTATTTCATGATTTGGTATAGTGTGGGTTGATCAAAACCACCCACCCCAATTCATTAAATTGCTGATTAAGGCATTCTCCTTTGTCAAGTAATTTTTCCAAAGGATTATCAGTAATCATGGAATGAATCAAATTCCATGACATCCTATATCATGTCTAGGCGTTTGGGACTAATAAGACATGAGAACCAACAAGAGGAATAGAAGTTTGAGATTGAACTTATATGGTAGTGGAGTCTCTATATATACTCTCCTCGGTAGAGGCATCACTCATTTCTTGTGTCTAAGGGATGATTTCCTTGATAGATTCACTGGCACTCTTGGGATAGTCATATTCAGGATGAGGGATCGTCATCGAATTCATGACCATATCTCTAATCAAATAAATCATTTCTATGGATAGATTGGTTGGCGAGGAAAATGGAATGTCCACATGATGAACCAGTCATCCTAGCACACCACATGGATATTCTTCTACCCAATATTGGGAATAATCCTAAGTAATAAATAAGAAAGAAATAGTATATTCATTAATTATCTTATCATCAGTGTTTCACATTGCAACATCAACCAAAAATGGTGGATCATCCGAGGGTATTACTCACCTCAATCACCATCTGAGGGAAGAGGATATTCCCTTTAGATTTAACCAAACTAATGGAAAAACTGATTAGGTGTTAATGGATTGCTGGTAGTCAGCTCTTCCATCCTGTCCATGAGACCTCATATTTAAGGGAGATCATGTGTGATTTTTTAACGAGAGAGCCATTACCATTGTTGATGATCACCCATTCAGCAAGGGATCAGGGGTGAAATTAAATCTTCTAGATCAAATGAAGGAATTTGTAGCATCATTGGATATTAATTTCATATACCCAATCCTAGATATTCTTACCTACCAGATATAAGATAAGGAAATAGAGATCCTAGTGCCCTTGTATTATTTGTAGCAATGGAAATGATCCCCTACCTAGCTGGATAAAATTTGGAATGGGTTGTTGATCATATAAGAAGTGTTTCCTCATTGAATGTGGACCAAAAGATAGTAAAGGTATGCATGGTTTGTAACTTCTAAATTAAGGTGTCATACCTCTTCTAGTAATGCTAAAATTACTAACATAACTAATCAGATCCCTATACACACATCCCCAGATGGGAAATGAAATATGTTCAATATAAATCCCATTAAGATAGCCAACCTAAGGGTCAAATAGATCTATGAATTCACTCTATATCCCCATGATGTATTATCCCCAACTTTTAAAATTCAAAAATATCAGTCACAACTATCACGAACTTATTGGTAAGGGACCTAATGTTGGTGGATGGCAGCTAACCTAACCCCACTACAAAAAAAGGAATCTGTTGATTCAGTCCATGAAGAAGATAATTGAGTGCATGGTTAGATCCTTCCTCAACTTCTCCTTCCCAATGATGTTTAAGTCCCTATTAAATACTAGTGTTTAATAAATGTCATCCCTGATATCCTCATCATGGAGGAACTCATCGTACATCTCTGTGAGAGGGAGATATCTCCTATTTTGTAGATATATCTTAGGCTGATTCCAACCTCACGGTGGGATAAATGAAATTATTTAGTGATAATGAACCAAATGTTGATCAGTTCTGGATGATGATTGGGCTGTTGATACATAATATATTTTGAAACCCATATTTCATTATAAATTTTGACCCTGTATAACTATCTAGAAAACTATAAGAAATATGCTGATGAGAAAAATAATAATCATATAGGTCTAAAGGAGAGTTTGACAATATATAATACAATCCTTGGGATCGATCTATGACAAGTTGTTCATTCTCAACAATTGTCATCGAAATAATGTCAACAGAATCGGACACCTAAAAAGACGGCGGATTGAATTCTGAAGGAGTAATGATGTCATTGTCCAATAAGATGAACCCTTATAGAGTGGAATTTGGTGTGATAAAGTATAATTTTGATGCTTGAATGAATGATACCATTTCAGAATCTCGTTCTCATAATTCTAGTGATATTGGGGGGAGTATTGTGATTTCTATAAATCATGGCCCTTCGATTCTCTATAGTAAATAAACATTCACAGGAACCCGAATCCATCTAATGAAAAGTAGGTCTCGTAAGAGAGATAGATAAAATAAAATCATATTCATATTAAAGGCACAAAACCAAATGCATCATACACTTCACATGAAATAGAAATGAATTCATGAATCACATAAAGAACTCATAGATCACCTGATTCTTGAAGTTCTCAAAGATCGCATAACCATTATGGAATCATTAAATTCACAAAACCCCACAAAGACACACTATCGAGCGACATTAACATTGTCACATGAGATACACAATAATCAAAGGATCATTTGATGAACCCATAAAATCTTATGAAACCCTCAATATGATCTCATACCCATAAAAAAGATCAAAAAATTACCAATGTTTAGTAAGTTTTTCATTGAAGAAGGAACCGAGGAAAAGGAGGTCTTGTGGAGGAGTTCTCACGAAACAGGATCATGGAGATGTATCGGGACCAAGTCTTGTGGGAAGTTTATGTAATGAGGACACACAATGGAGGTAGTTTGTAGGAGCTTTGGGGAATCATGTAGTTTGTGAATGAAGTCTCTATCCACTCCCCTATTTATAGGGAATCTTATGGAATACCAAACAATTCTCGATAGACCAAGTGTCACCAAAACAACGATTGGGGAAAAATCTAAAGATTCATTCAGGCATTAACATTCTTCAGAACCAAGCCCGAATCCCCAAGGATGTCACTCCCAAGGGGGTGAATTTTTTGACACCCACCAAATGAGCATCGTAAATTTCAAAAAGGAATAAATACCAAAATAAGGGTATTATTTTCCCCAAACTCAAAATGAATTATAAATTAATCAAGATCACATGTATCGCATGAACCATAGGAAAAAACATGATTGAATAACCTCTGGAAGGTCATGTAGATGATCGTGTACAACCCTTATCCTATATAATACCCCATGAAGTCAATTTGATAAGTACTTTTTCTCTTAAAAAGGTTCCCCCAACTATCACTAATGACACCAGAAATACCAAGTCAGCTCCCCTATGTCATATTGCTTGTCAAATAGTAGGAACCTTATGAAACTTCCAAATACCATTGGAGAATAGTAGGGAAGTTTTGAATAGGTTTGAGCCTCTTTTGGACATAAAACTCAAGAGATGCATCACTGATGGGGAGAATGATTTTCCTTGAAAGCATTCAAGAAAACTCACCGAACCTCCATGATTATGTAAAATAAAAAATCTATATAAAAAGTGAAGGAAGGAGAATATTGAGGTTGTAAAAAACACAGAATTCATCCATAAGATCCATAAGACACCAGATTCACCCATCTAAATGTCTGTTTCATCTCATGAAATCATGCAGGCATATCATCCTTGTCACACGAAGGGCCTCTGACATGTCCATGTGACCTCGAACACCCTCTTTCGATCCATAAGAAAACAAGATGGAATTTTCCATCAAATACCCATACATCACCACAAAACCCATTGTTGGCACATGACACATCAATAATTTGTAGTTTTGTTTTCTTTAATTACACTAATGAAACGACATGAGAGCTCAAACCATTGTAAAAATAAAAAAAAAGGAAATTAAAGAGGGGATGATGTGAGCCTATAATGGTCATAGAAATCATGTGTGATCCAATGATGTCTATGTAATGGTATTTTAAGACCCCCTAAAAAGCTGATATAGTTTCTTGAACTCCCCCTCACAAGCCATCCTTGTCTTTCGAAATGTTCCAAAAAATTATTCTAAGATTGTGCGAAGGCCTTAAGACGGGAATCTTGATCTTGTGAAGGCACTTGTATATATTTTATGAAAAATATAAAATTCCCTTCGCATGTTCTTAGTATTCAACAAGACCCCTTAATTAGATATAACTCAATAAATGAGTAGTTGAAGGGATGATCCCATGGTCAATGAAAATAACATGACACACTCAGAATAATTTATGGTGGGAACTCATGAAATATATGGCTCTGAATACCTCCATCGACTCCATCCTATATTTTCACAATACAATGTGTTAAAATTGGAGAACAATCAAGGTGGATATGAATATAAATCCCCCACCCAAACATAGAAAATTCTCCATGACCATGAGGATGACGGGTAAACCCAGAAAGATGACTCCTCCAAGCCCAATCACCATAGTTTTTTTCTCAAAGATATAGATCTCGCAACTGGAAATGCTTCTCATTGGGTGAGATCCTGGGAATAACCAGAATGATATTGTGAAATGAGTTAATACATTTCATGATCACCTATATATTTTGAGAAGAACCTTTAGTAAGACATGTGACGAACATCCCACATATCTACTAGATCACTCGATATTTAAAACAATCTAACAATGAATAAATAAAAGGAATTTATAATAAAATGATGGATCAAAGACTAAATATTGGTGACATTTGTGAAGAACATAAATTACGATCCTCATGTTATCCAGATAAACCGCCCAGGATATGCAACAACACTAGGACATGTCACCCATATCTCACGACACACATTTGGTATACTATTTCTTTCAAGAAAAGTCTTAAAGACATGTCAAATCATGTCACATAGAGCCCCACAGGTATGCCACCCATTTCTTGTAAATCCCTCTGGGATCACCATCCAAAACCAACATTATCCTTCGGACATGTCTCTTGACTCATATGAAGAAACAAACACATGTCAGTTGTGTCTCGCAATAGCACTTGGTCACATCAACTGACTCTCATGATGCCCTCTAGTCACACCAACAAGATCTCAAGAGGACCTCCAAACGTTTCAACCTAGATGATGTGTCACACTACCTATATGACACGTTGACTCTCTCAATTCCCTTCAAGTGTGTAAGAAAACATTCATGATGACAATGGGGCATGTCACCCAGATAATTCAATTCCCTCTAAGAATGTCAGTAATGATCTTGTGATGGATTCTAGGATCAGGAAGGAAGGTCTTGTAGCGTCCTCTAAACAAGTCATTCATGATCATGATATGACCCTCAATCATTACATCCTAGATATGTGATATCCCTATGAAAAATAAAACAGATCATGGAATTGTCTTTGGACTTGTTTAGAAAAAAACCTCTGACAGTTCAAGAAAGCAATCAAGGAATGTTAAGAAGGATGTCAAGAAAGAAAGCAAGAAAGGTCCAAGGGCATCCCAGGGCTTGAAATATTTTTCCATTGACATTGTGGAAGCCCTGATCAGAAAAGATCCTTAGTGTTTAAGACCCAATTAAGGGATCTATTATGAATCTAATTTATAGTATAAACGGGATATGTAGTATGAATCCTCAATGTTTGAGCTCAATATTAAGCATTCAAATGGAAGCCCCAATACATAAGTCCCACTACCATAAGAAAGGACATTGATAATTTTAAATCCCTAGTTTCCCACACCAAGAATAGATCACATTTTATTAGGGATTCACAGTTATTATATCATTCACAAGACATGTCTCTATCATATAAGGGAAACCACAAATATTAATCCCCAACTAGTGTCATAATATGACATGTCCCATATATAAGGGAAAATGGAGCATGTAAAACCTAACTAGTTAAATTATGAGGACACTAATTTCCGAAATAACCTAGATACATAGGATGAATTCCTAATTCCCCAATCCAAAACTCAAATGGTAATATCAATTTAAGTCCCCCATGTCTGCAACTATTCAACAATAAAGAACCAATAATTCCCACTAGCTAATGATCCTACCTCATCCCTCAGCTGACTCAGAAATCAATTGAACTATGGGGACACTAATTCCTTCCATAACAAAGATACATAGGATTCCATAGTAAGGCTGGAGCCCAAACTAAAATGGGAATCCACCTCATTGTAATACCTCCCATGTCTCTGAAAATTTACCATTAGGACCTAATTATTCCCATGGGATGATCATTCTACTGCATCCCTTAGTGCATTGAAAAATCAATTTAATATGGAAACTAGTTTAGGCCATAACTAGGATACCTATGAAGCCTTCCTAAGGTCTGAGACCAAAGTAAAATGGGTATACAACACAGTGTAAGCTCCAATATGTCTCTGAAATTTCAACCATTGGGAAGAAAAATTTCAATAGGATAGATCATCCCACCTCATCCCCCAGCAGATTGAGAAATCAATTGATAAATGATGACTCCAATTACTACCATAACCAAGATATGTTGGATGCCTCCCTGATACCCATGCTCTATATTAAACATCCAAAGGGAATTTCAATAATATAAGCCTGAAATCAATATGTAATGAGGTTAATCCTTATCCATCCTTTGTTTCGTACACTATGCGTAGCTCACATGGTCTTAGGTAGATGAAATGAACACATCATTGTCATAATTAATATCCAATAGGAAAAGAAATATCATTATGTAATTCCCAATTAATGGAACAATATAAATATCCCTTATATAAGGGCATCTCCCTTTTGGCCAGTCTCACGGCGTGTGATCAAACTATGATAACTCTAATTCCTTCTACAACCAGGATATATATGACATCTCTTCAATACACAACCTCAAATATCATGTTCTTAAGTTCCCATAAATATTTTCTTTCCAAATAACATTAGACTTCAGGGGTTTAACTAACTACATGGGTTTGGATTCCTATAATAAATAGGATTTGTAGGAAGCACCATAATTGCTCAATCCCATCATCAAAATATTAACCACGTTGATTATTAGAAGAGAATTACTAAGTACATAGTTATATGGATTCATCATATAAGAAGATATTAATTATGTGGAAATGGATGTAGAAAATGGAATAAATACAGTTGGATTAACTAACATGATCCCCCCTTTCTTTTGCATATAATATTTAAATAACCTATAATTGTTTGTTAGGGTAACCGGTCATCTATTGGTATTAGGAAGATATTCTCAAAAACATATTAAAAATAATAGAGAGTTTAATAGTATGAAAACATTCACCCCAAAAGGTAGTGATGATCCTGACCTCCCATCTATCGACCAATGTGATTTCCTAGGAGCTATTTGGTCTAAAACCCCAACTTAACACAAAAATTGGAATGCTGGTATATACCATGTTATGGATGAGGGTATTTTTGGGAGTTTCAATTAATAATGAAAATTGTGACCTAATTTTAATGATTGTGTGAGAAATTAACTCCTCATAATCAACTATTGGGACAAACCAAACAACCATGATAGGGGTTCAGGGTCATATCCACTATGTTGAAATAATCATGTTGTTATAAAATACATCAAAGAAGTGGTAAGGTTTCATAGAGTACCACATATTGTATCTGATCAAGATGTTAGTTTATCTCAAATATCTAGTAATGTATTCAATAGGATATTGATATAGAGTTGAGATTCAGTACTTCTTGCCATCCATATATAGAAGTTTAGTCTAAGAGAACCATTAAAACCCATGAGGATAAGATGAGATATTTTTATATTGATCTCAACTATGGTAGGTATCAACAACTACTTTGGATGATTTTTCATACAAAAATAACTTTCAATCAAGAATTAATATGGATACTTATGATTATAAATATAGTAGGAAGTGAAGAACTACAATGTGATAGAATGAGGTTAGACAAAGAAAAATATTAAGACATAATCTAGCTAATGAAATGAAAGATAAAGATAGAGACATTCAGTACCATATCATGGAATCTTAGAGTATATAGAAATGTTATTCATAAAATCATCAGTGATATTTGGAATTCAATGCTGGTGAGAGGGTATTTATATGAATTTACCAATGTAATAATTTAATGAGATTTAGAATGGTTTTAAAATTAAAATTAGTTATTTTATATTATTAATAATCCAATTATTAGGAATTAAATTTCTGTGGATATTTATATAAAAATATTCTATACTTGAGAAAAAAATTCTAAAAAACATATTTCATCAGATTTTGTGGGTTTAATATTAAATTAAAATTTTCATATTATGTTAATTGAATTTCATAAAATGATTTCAATATTTGGAATCATTATTTACAAATTGGGTTATGATACCACATTCATTTCATGGCCATAAGGAACAGTAAAAATAAAAAAAATTATCACCTTCTTTATGGTTAATATAGGGGTTAAACAAAGAGATAAGGTTATTTTTTCAAATTAAAAATGTCTAAATACATTTATCCTAAAATATTTATTCCTCGTTATATCTTGAAACTAATTCACACATTTTGAGACATTTATCTCAGTCAAAAAAAATAAAAAAAAACTATCCAACATATTAATCCCTATTATTGTCGTTTTTTCTTCCCAAAAGACCAACCATAGTGTCCTTAAGAGAAGATCTAAAGGAGTTCTCTCAAAGAAGATGTAATCGCCTTAATTGATCAATTTATTTTTTTACTTCTTCTTTTAGCTTCTATAAATATGTCTTATTTATATTAAAATAATAAATCCCCTACCCCAAATATACTTAAATTTTATGATGATTATGAAACCACCATTATGAACCTTCTTTTCCTTATATGATATGCAAAAATTTGGCTCATTAATATATGTGGACAACCACCTCCACATAGCGATACAATTTAATTTCCATCCCCATATTTTATGGAATGTTATTATTATGTTTTTTTGTTTATATATATATATAATGAAATAACTATGCCTTAAGAATTATAATATCATATTTAATATCTTTCCATCCTATTCATTCAAAAAATGACAACATTTCTCATGCATACGTGCGGACTACCACCTCCCAAAAGAAATATGATTCGTTTATCATTTATGATTTAAATGAATGGTAATAAGGATAGATGTAATAAATATATATTATATATAGGGTATAATAAATATAGTTTAAAGGTAAATTATAATTTACCATTATTTTTCTTTATCTATTAACAAGTGAAAACAATGTTCATGCATATGTATGGCCTATCATCTCCAAGAACTATGTAATTAATTTATTATATCTCTACTTTTTATTGATTATTCAATATATATATATGAAATTTATGTCATGATTAAAATTCTGAAGATTATGGAACCATGATCAATATATATGGACCAAAACTACTGAACCAAAACAAACATGAAGGTTGAAGCTGTTATCTTCCAAAATAGTGATTTTAATAAAGAATTGTTAACAAGTGAGTGATAAAATTTTATAACTAATTCATATATCAATTTTTGGGATTGTTTATGTTTAAGACTCTACTAGATGAATTATTTGATATTTCTATCATAAAAAGAATATATTTTATTCTACCCTAGTAATTAATATAAATTAAATTTATTTATTTCATTTTCATATCTTTAGGTACCGAAAATAACAAAATAATGTTTAAAAATTAAACCAATAGTGTTTTTCTAATCCCTCAGGAATCATTTTCATCCATGTCTATATTTTATTTAAATTTTTTAGTGAATTTTTTTAAATTATCCATTTTTTATTAAATATATTTTAATCCATGTATTAATATTTTTAATAACCATTTAATGGAAAATTATTATCATTTGTTTAATGAGGTATTTTTGAAATTTTACAAAAAATGTGGAAGGAATATTTTTTAAACATACACAACATGAATCCAATTTACAAACATAATTACAACCCAATTATTTAAATCATACATTAAATGTTTTAAATTTTCCTTTAAAAGACAAAAATAATAATATTTGGGAATTTTTTAAAATTTATACAAATAATTTCAAAAAAATATGGTATTTTTTTTCAAGAAATATTACAAGGATATTTTAAATGGATTTTGAAAATTTTAAGAAAAATATGGAATACTATTATTTTTAATGGTTATAATATAATATTACCTTCCATGATATTTATCTGTATGATTTATGATCATTTTTAACAATGAAATTATTAACATTCAATATGAAAGTTCAACCAATACGAAATTTTATAGATTTTTAATCCATGATGGTTAAGTTAATTTGTCAATTCATATGACAGATCCATCAGAATTACAATATGACTAGTAAGGATCAATATTACATATCCCATCAATGCATCATTAGGTCTCGTGAGATAGAACTTGTTGGGTATTTGGATGAGACCTTATATATTTATATATATGTCTTGTAATGAGGCCTCAATAGAAAGTTTATGTCTTAAAATATAAATTTATATTTAATAATTTATTTATTCCTCTAAAACTACTAATCTATTCTATTCTTTAGGATGTAATCGCTTCTATCTTATACCAATGTAATTAAGTAACAATTCATACTAGGATATTAGAGTCATGTTATTTATAGTATAGGTCCCTTTGAGTCATGATGATTTGTTGGTTCTACCATGTATTTAGATCTTACATGTTACATTGTATTCACAATCATGAATATGTTATCTGAGACACCCTGACATAGGACGATGTAGGTATGGTAAAACAGGGTCATAGACCTAAGGATCATCAGTGGATTTATATTATTTTTATATATTTTATTCTCATATAGGATTATTGTATCACATTTAATGAAAAGTTTTTTGACAATAGGATATATGTTCACAATTAGGGGTGACCTACAAAGATTGATTTCTCACACCCTGCACATTCACCACAGTGCGTGTACAAACCTTTTGTATTATATTAAGTTAATCCTAGATGAATGAAAAAAGTGGTATTGGCCTAGTACGTCATGATTTAGTAGATATTCTCTTGTGTATCCTCATGATTTTTATGGAGTAGCTCGATATTTTTTTGGAGACCTGGTATGTGGCACGACTTGGATATGCATTTTGACCTTGGTGTATTTTTTCTGATTTTTATTAACAATATGTTATTGGCCTAGTGGGCGATAAATTTTTTCTGAATGGAATTACTATTTAGGACATTACTTATTTTCATTTTATTATAACATTTTCATTTTATTTATTATATATATATAATCTAATGTTTCTAATTATTTGTTATTTATTTATGATTATTCACATTTATATGGGGGTATATTCTCCTCATCGTACCACCTTCAACCCCTACATATATTCAATAGACATCAGTGTATGAGGAGGTTCCCCTAAGATCACCTGAAGAACCTATACAACTACTGTTTATAGTGAGATAGGATAGGATATTACAAAGTCTTATCAGATCAAGTTTTATTTTTATTTTTATTTTGAGATCTTGAAGTTAGATGATTGGAATGTGTCCAAAATTGTGATGGATACCGATCTAGTGCATCCTGAACACCATCTTCAGTAGAATGTCTTGGTTTCCTGATATTATATTTATGATCTAGATTCTTGTTGTTATGTTTGATATTACATTCACCTCAGGTGACACACATCATTTCTGAGATTGATAATGATTTTTGGAAATTTAGCTCTTACCTTGTAGAGGTATGATGCATATCGTGTATCATGATTTGGAATTTAAGATTCATGGGTCCATTAAGGGACCTGTAGTGTCATATTTTTCATGGATGACTAAGGATCATCTATATAAAGTTCCAAAACTCATAATATAACGTTTTACTATATATGTAAATGGTGGAATTATACTCTAGTGGACCAAAATATATATTAATTTCATTAGAATGTTTGGTTATGTGAATCAATGGTGAGATTCTCAAGATGAAGATGATATAGTCTCCTAGTGTATGGGACATGGATTGACCCAATTATGTTATTGAAAGAATTTGATTCCATTGATGGAATCCCCCTATCAATTTTTTCATCCTTGTTCAACTACATAATGTGTCGGTAACAAACAATATGAAATTTTACCATATATCTTGAAATAACACATTTCATAACTAGACTGAGTGAACATGGTTTACTGGATATGGATCTCCATAGGGGTGATGTCGGTGGAATATACCATAAAGGTTTGGTTATTTAAATTTTTTGTAAAAAGATATACATTATTTTCTAATATATTATGGAATGATATTTTATTTAATAATGATTGTTTATGTGGTTTCCCTTATCATTGATAGGTATGGAAAATGTCATTTTCCACTGTAGAGTTTAATTCCGAGATGATATTATGATTCTCATGGGATAATTACATAGGTGGATGCTTAGTGAGAATAAGTGACTTGGGGGGTTAATGGATTAAGGAATGTTATCATTTGATGTTGTAGATTGTGGGTTTCCCCTTAGTGGGTAACTACCATGTTAGATGATTTGTGGTGTTTAAGACAGGTTTAGTGAGTACTAACCAATGGGTTGCGACCTATATGTGATACATTACTTTTGGGATACGTGTGAGACCAAGAGACCTTGAGATGTGACTCATTGATTGGTATGATTAAGTCTGTCAAATTAGTGGGGTTATCCCAATTTGATGATCTCTTTGTAGATAAAATCGCATTCATGTTCCATGGGGTATGATACTGATGCAAGAGTGGTTCCTATAGTTCTACAGTGGTAAAAAATGTAGTGGATGTTCCGTGGGTATTGAGGCTCGTTTTGATAGGAGGGATTGATTGGGTGTTTGAACTTGTTGACCAACAAGTGTGGATTCCTGGGAAGGACCAGGTTGAAATACTGTATTGTGTGTTTTGGGTTTGATTTCAATGAAGTGGAAGATATCAAGGGTTGTTCATAATGACTTGGAATAGTTCCATATAGTGGATAAGTATGTGGTTAAGTTTTAAAAAGGACCTAAGCCTGATTTTTCATAATAATGATGATGGTGATCTAACTTTTTGGGAATGTCCTACATGAGGATATTGTTTAGTGGTTTATTTTTGTTATCCTAGGTTCATGGTATGTGGATCATGTTAGCATGATATCATGTATGAGGTTCTTATTTAATTACTCTGTCGTGAGGAGACGAATGATAGATGGCTTGGGTTTTTTGGAATGACCTTGTTGATTGACGGTGTCACGACCCCCTCCCCAGAAAGTGTACTTCTCTTTGGTCGGCAATGTGAGAAGGTAGATAATGACCTTTGAGTCTTGCCTCCAGTAGGCCCCGGGTTGGCGACTAACACTGAGGGTATAGAAAACATGCAGATGAGTGACATTTCCCTCTAAGTGAACACATGCAGAAGATAGAGATAAGATAGACACCAACAAACTCCAACTCAACCAATAAGATGAAGGAAATACCAAGTACACATATGAAATGTCATGCAAAACACTACAACTGGAAGGGGAAAAACTGCAAGTCCCCAAAAAAGAAGTAAAACATAAACAACCATTATCCCGAACAACTACTGCAACCGTATGCTAGTAGAAACCAGCTTGATCTCCAACCTTCTCCATGTGACCTGAAAAATAGTTTATATATACATATGGTGATTATAATAGTATATTAAGTAGGATCCTCCTTGAATCCTCTCGTGAAAAAGTAAGGAAATCATGGTATCACACAGTGAACAATAAGTGAAACTAACTAGTCACCTAAAAAGGTATACTATGTTCCCAACCTCACCATATCTAATCTCACCAAGTAACGCATACAATAGTATATGATATAATAAATAATATCAAGGGTACCCCGCTATTAATTCCCCCACTGGTTTTCCACATTTTCCCAACTTTGCACCTCCTAATTATATCTCTCCCAAAAGGCTTTCCTGCTGACACCTGGGTGAATCACTAGAACATACACCTCATGCAGTAAAACCACAATGTCCATGCAAGAAAGTAACCTTGTAGTTTTTGAGATCCCCCACAGCCCGTATAACGTGTATCATAGGTCGTGTATTATACCTCAATCCATTATAGCCCATACACTGAGTAAGGATCCTCAATCCATCTAATCCTATACATGTTACAACTATAGTAGTCCAGGGGAAACTATATCCAGAATATATGTGTGTGAATAACCACAAGCCATTACTGCCCTCTACACACATATATGGGGAAAACTAATCATTGTGCCTACTAGAACATGTAACTACCAAGAGAAGAGAGCAATGCCAAAGGGGGTAGTCATCCATTCATCCTCCCACTACAATGTTGAAGAAAACACCCCCTAGGCCTCAGAATACCTGAGGTTTCAGTTTCCCTTACTGACTGGGTGGAGTATCATATAGAAACACAAAAAGTACATGATATACTATATCTCACAACCACACTATGAGAATAACCAAGTCTTAGTCTCAAATGTAGCTAATGTCTCTCTGACTCTAGGATGCTACTTCTAAGACAAGGTATCATATAAGCACACAACCATTTAATGAGCATTAATACATTATTTTGTTTCCTTTACCAGTTGCACTTTTTGTTAATTAATTCTCTAAAAATTAATTAACCAATAAAAATTCCACATTAAACATCATTACCATAACTCCCAAAGTACATTGTTCCATAAAAATTACAACCTCATCGTTATGTTCCTGCAAACTCCATCCCCATGGGTTAACATCATTTATTCAATTATTCATTCCATAATTACTTTCCCAAATTTCCAAGAATTTTATAAAAACATTCTATTCTACTAAACAAAAGGGGGCTCAACACGGTGAGTAGATTTACTACATGTTGAGTCTTTGCCGCCTATATCAAGAGTTTATACACATCCTAACTTGAGAAGCTAAAAATAGAAAGTACGTGGCATACCTCGTGTGTCTTCTCCTCTTTAGGAAGAAAGGTATGAAAGACCAGCTGCCTTAGGCAGTGGGGAAAGTAAAATAGATAACCAATCAAGGAAACGACAAGCATCCAAACATTAACATCCAACCTGTTTCATCATCCCTAGGGTACTCCTCGACACCCACATGCATACACTGATGCATCTTGCCACACTAGGCATCAACTAATGCCACAATCAATTGGCCTCCATGCCCCCACATATCACAACAGCCATCCAGGCTCACATCACCACACAAGCAGCTGGAAAACAAACATCTTAACAACTAGGCTCTTAGACCATTAACAATCAATAGGGTAACTCCGAACCCTAGAAAGAATTATCTTTTATCAAACCACCAGTTAATTTATCCATCTTGGATTAAATTATTTATTATTCATAGGTTACAAGTTTGAGAAACTTAAACATTAATCTATCACAAAATAATTAAACATGCTTACTGTACCATTTTGATTAACATAAAAAATACTAAAAGAAAAAACAGATTCATTCCCATGCCTCTTTATCTTTATCCAAAAAATTATCAATTAATTATGGTTTATGTTCTTTACCAATTTCCATCAAGAACGAACAAATAAGCGAAGAAAGAATAGATATCACACTATCTAGAAAAACAAGAGGAAATAACATTCGATTGATATCAATTTATTTTCTAGTTCAAATATTTATTATGACAATTTCATTGAGAACTAGTGGGATAAAACATTCTGACTATATAGTTCCACATATAAAAAAATAGAATCAATGAATCCCCTACCTGAAACTATTCTTGATGTTCTTTATATTTGAACATTCCACACAATTGTTCACGATCTCCCCCCTTTGCGACAACTACATCCACCCGAAGATGCCATGGTACGACCGCACCAACAAAAACCCATGATAACTCCTTTAGAAGCATGGAGATCACATGTTATAATATGGAATGGAGAAATAAGAGAAGATATACCCCATATGATCAAAGATAAAACATACCTTATATCGATGATTGATGGATACTTCTTGGTTGCCCCGAAATAGGGGGTGCACTTGCAGCAAGAAGAACATCGAGGAGACCAATCCATGGGGAAAATTTAGATCTCACGGTTCCTAAGGGAAGGAAATAAAGGTTCAAGTATCTCTCACCATTATCGAAAAACTGTTCATGAATCTCACCGTTGGAACCTCTCCATTCTGGGAACACTATTCATGAACCTCACCATTGGAACCTCACTGTTATGGAAACACTATTTATATACCTCACCATTGGAACCTCACCAATCTGGAAACACTATTCACAGATGGTGACCATTGCACTGTTTACAACGGTCTACCATTGGAACTATTCACCTAATGCTACTAATGCACTGTTCACAACAGTCTACCATTGGAACTGTTCATAGAAGGTCAGCATTGCACTATTCACAATGGTCAACTGTTGGAACAATTCACCTAAGGTTTCTAATGCACAGTTCACAATGGCCTACCATTAGACTATTCATAGAAGGTCACCGTTGCACTTTTCACAACGGTCTACCTTTGGAACTATTCAACAAAGGTAACTGATGAACTGATCACAATAGTCTACCATTATAACTATTCATAGAAGGTCCCCATTGCACTGTTCACAATGGTATACCAATGAAACTGTTCATCTAAGGTTACAGATGCACTGTTCACAACGATCTACCATTGGAACTGTTCATAGAAGGTCATCATTGCACTGTTCACAACGGTATACCTATGAAACTGTTCACCTAAGGTTACCGATGCACTGTTCACAATGGTCGACCATTGGAACTGTTCACAGAAATCTAAAATCGGAAAAGTGTTGGAGATAAGTGACATTGACCTCCCGCAATAGTAAATCTCTAGATTTTCACGAAGGAATAGACTAGAGAGGTCCATGCCATTATAGACGGCTTGTTTATATAGGTTATATGCAGTTCTATTTGTGATATGTGTGGGACTATTTTATTTTTGTTAGAATCTTCAAGAATCCCAACCAGTGTATCCATAGTGGACCTATTGAGGTAGGCACATGATGATTGATGTGAGGAAAAAATTATGGTGGGGATAGAATCATATGAAATTGATGGATATAATAATCATTTTAGATTGTTTGTTGGTAATATAGGTTTCTATTCCTAATGATTCAATGATGAGTGGTTTTTTTGTTATTGGTAATTAGGTGTATGTGTTTTGGCCATATTCAATAATTCTGTTCCATATTGGATTGATCATGGCTCATCAACAATTATTTCATTCATGTGGTTATGATAAGAATAATATTATATTGTAATGTATCTGATCAGTCATGGTTGAATTTATCACATGTTGGGAAAAGGTTGTGGTTGATGTGAGTCCAATAAATAATGGTTGAGAGGGCATTGGTTCTGATAATTCTCATTGTGAAATAATGTAAACATATTTACTATTGATAATTATTTAGTATAACATGTTGAATGGTGGGGAGATTGTAAAACCCAAATTTTATAGTTTGTGAAATTTATATAAAATTTGAATTTTTGGATTTGGAAGCTCATGATGGGTAAAATGACCATTTTCACTTTCCAGATGGCATCAAAATTATTTTTTGACCAGATTATGGGTCTCGAAATAGGGTTTTTACCCTAGTATAAAAATTTATTAAAAATTTTAGTTTCTTTAATTTTTTCAGAATATATAATATTTATTTACATATTTATTTACTTTTTCATTTGATTTTAGATTGTGATATCATTTTAAGGGAGAATTGGATTTATATTTTGACTCCATAGTTGAGTAAAAAATTATGGGGGATTATTATGTGAGACATAAATACAACATGGGCTCCAGGACTCATCCTGGACCCATTAATCTTTTTCTTTTCTTATCCATTCCTGTTCGTTTTCATTTTTTCTCATATCCTCATTTTGTTAATTCATAAAAATCAATTGGGTTATTGTGTCTAATTCGATCGAAAATTATAGGGAGAGGGAGATAGAGAGGGAGTATGAGGTTCCATAGCAAAGCTCAGAAGAATCTGAATCATCTTGTGGTAGTGATATAGGTCAGATGAGCAAATGATGCAAGACTCCATGAACACATGTAGGGTGTTTTCTTGTTTGGGGAAGATGGTTTTTTTTGGAGTATACACTGTGTACATGGAGTATATTACGTGTAGAGGTAAATGGCCACAAAACATACATCTTGGGTAGAAACCCCATATAAGGGGGGCATGGTCATGTCGTAGTACAGGACCAGACCATAGGTGTGCTCTGGCCATGTAGTAGTACATAGCTAGACCTTGAGTAGAACAAATTTGTGTAGAAGTAATGTTTTAGGATGTATGTTTTAGTGTATATGTCACTTAATCAAGGTAAATACATTTTATTTCACCCTTGTTACCTATTTCAGGGTTGTGGATTATTTTTTAGACCATATCTAGAAATGGACAATATAGGATTCCATTCTCAAAAAAAAATTCATGTTGAATTGGATGGTAGAACCCATGGAGATATTTTAGTAGGTTTGAAAGGTGATTTACTGAGAAAATTTTATCATATAGAGGTTATCCCCCTAGTCATTGAATTAATAGGTCTCTTGAGTTTGACATGAGATGATACCAATATGAGAGTCACAAAAATGGATAGAGAAAGTGGAATAAGATCACTAATTTCCTCATTTTTTACATATCATGGGACCTTCCCTGGTTAGAGGGATTATATTGCTACTCTAGGAGACATATTGGTTAGGTGTGATAGATATGCTAAAGTATCATGGAAAATATATATGGGATTGATTTCATCTCCCATGCGAGGCTTTCTCTCATAGTCATGTGAGGTTGTGAGATGTTTGAGATTGAGTTTTTTGGATGTGTACCCCGATGAGAAGGGAAATGGCCCGAGTGACTAGTTTTGTCGAGGATCTAAATAAGGATTCCTCTACTTATGTTCTATCCTAGAGAATCCTATGGGGGAAGACTCTCCTTCTATATCAATTCCATGGATTCCAAGATGGATGCATCCATTGACATTCAAACCTGTAAGAACTGATTGGATGCATAATTGGTTGACCAAACTTGATTGGGTGTGTGTGAAATTGGATAGAGATGGTTGCGTGTTTCATATAGAATATGAGTCGATGTGTAAGATGAAAATTCACAATTTATAGCGACTAGTTTGGGAATCCATCCAACAATTAATATGTTTTTATATATGTTATTTATGATGGAAACCATGTTTACACCCTTCATGATATAGTGATGTAGTATAGAAACAACATTAGAAAGATGGATTCACCAATTGAGTATTTAAAAAATTTAAAGATTAGCGATAGAGCCTCCTTGGATTTGAGGTTCGGATATGGAAGATACTACCATGGATTTAGATCTTGGATGATAGGCATACCACAGATTATATCCCTAATGTTTTGAGGTTTCTGATAGGGACCTCCAGGGATTTGGAGCATGGATGATTAGAATATCATGGGATGGGTCCCTGGAGTTGTGAGTATTGGCTAGGGCTACCATTTATTTGGATCCTACATGTTACATAAGATGAACTTTTATTAAGTGTTGATCTCAGACACCCTGATATTGGAAAAAAAATGTATGATCGATTAGGGTCATAAAAATAAGGATCATAAATGGATTTTAGTTATTTTATGCTTGGATGCGCATGTCATATTACACAAATATGTTATTCAAAATATATTATAGGTTAAACAATATGGATGGACTATAGATATTTATTTCACACCCCATGTATGTTCACCATGGTGTGCATGAAAACATTATATATGGTTTTAGGTTGAGTAATGATGCATGAAGGATGGGGAAGATGTCCATGATTTCATAATCAGGTAGATACTATCAAATGGAGCCTCATCATTGGGTGGGATCATCTAAACATAGATTAGTTATATTTCATAAATCAAATATGGTATTAGATCCTTGTGTCTTTATTTTTTTAACTGTTTATTTTTTATTTGTGATCAGCCCATTGGGTTCTCAATTATTGTATGTATGGAATATTTGTTTGGGACTTCAATGTTTTTCATTTTTTATTGAATGTTTAGTTAATTTAATATTTCTACACACTCTTCTATGTTTATTCTTGGTTATTTATTTATTATTTTGTTCTCTGATATGGGGGTATAGTCTCCTCACAGTACCATTATAGGCCCCCAGTACTAGTTAGCAACCTCTTGAAAATGAGGAGGTATGCCTGAGGTCATTCAGTGAATTAATCTAGATACTGTTTAGAGTGAGTTGGGTTGAGACATTATAGTTTTTATGAAATTTATATGATGGAAGACTATTCAACATAATATATATTTAAGGGATTTTGATTTATTTCGGTGAATTTAATTTTTTTCATGATAGCATGCTTTCACTATTTGATCATGATGACATCTAACCACGTACAAATAGAAAATATTCACCATAGGTTTATTCATTTTAATCTTTTTATTATTGATAATTATTATACACTGTGATCACCTAAAAACACATTCAAAGAAAATAATAAACTATGTATACAGTAAATATAAATAGATAAATAATAATGTAATCATGATCTATTAAATATGAGTTTATCCAATGAGAAATTAATGGATCAACTAAATCCTAGGGGAATTTCTTAAGTCAATACCTTAATCGAATTTCAATAGTCACAAACTCCTTTAAATTTAACTTGTTTCATTTCACACCATCCCTCAACTAAAACTGCATCATTTTGAATGCCTTTAATAATTACATAGTATACTCGCACACAAGTGAATGAATCGTGGAATGTGAAATTACTTTTATCACCTAAAAATTGATACATAAACTCATATATTATTAATTTGTGAGGAGAAACATTAAAATTTACATAACAAAAATAATTATTACACCTTAAAATGTCAAACTCAATAATAAATTTAAATACAATTATACCAAACAAGAATGGTTTGGTCTCATTTAATTATATGGAAACACATAATTAAATTGAATAAGGAAAAATCTACTATAGGGTAATTTTTTTCCATTAAACTCAATTTAAAATAATTTTAATAAATTATCAATATCCCCATGATACTTAAAATAATTAAAATAAATTCGATATGAAAATATTTAATTTCATGAATTTATTTATAATTTTTTGAGTGTATTTGGACATGAGGTGGGTTCCCAAATATTAAAATAGTCTAAAACTTGGTATAACAAGTCATAATGGTCAGATCTAAACTGACATGGCTAAGACCTAGATCTGGTGAAAATGAAATAAACTAGGCACCCAAAGGGGTATCACAAATATACAACTAATATCTTATACACTATATAATATATATATATATACCTATCAAAAAAGACATCATTTATTTTAATTTTTTGGACTCCTCCATGTAAATTCAATAAAGGAAGGTCCCCACCCACGTTGAAAACCATATGTGAACTTATAATATATATATATATATAATATTAATTCATGTCGAAATTTTTCATAATCACCCATGGTTCTTTGATTGATTATATCATGGTCATATGATCTTGGATCGATGCACCGTATGTGTCATTGAGGCCATATCAAAACCCTATTTCCAAATCATACAAAATTTAATCTATATTTAGAACTCTTTTACCTAAATAATTGTGTGTCTGATGTAATACAAATTAACAGAACCCAAGGATTTATAGAAGTATGAAAAAAATATTTTTTAATTTATTGGGATCGGATTCATGTTAAAAACACTAAATACATGATACCCCTTTAGCATATTTTTCATTAATCACATAAAATTAAATTTATGAACTAAAAAATCAATCATAACCATAAAACATACTTTGTTTTTTTGAAAATTATAATTTTATTTTCATACCATCGATGTATCATAACTAGAAAGTGAAAAAAGAGATGAAATATAGATCATCCAAATGGGAACCATAGATAATTGATCATCATTTATTGATTCAAGGGTGCTAGTGTTGAAAATAAATGTTCTTTGTGAAATCCCATTGATTGCATGAAGAACAAGTGATTGATTTGTGAGGGGGAATTGATCAAGAATTTTCCTTCCTTAGGGTTCTCTATCGAAAACATGCAAGAGATATAGGATGATATCCAAATTCATGAAAGACGATAAATATCTCATTTTTAGGACAAAACACATTTATATACTAAGGTTTAAGTTTCTATATATTTTATTTTGTCCCCTAAGTAAACATAACCATTAAAAACACCCAAAACGCAACTTATGATCTAGTTGCCTCATTATAAGAATTGTAATTATTTTTCCAGAATCTCGAGACATTATTAAAAAATCAATGATAAAATTAAACCATTTACTGAAATCGTAAGATCCCATCATAATTTTATCAAACCTTGAACGGGATATGGAAATTAAAAAAAAAATTATTTATATTCTATTTTATAATTAAATAACTTATAAATAACTTAATAAGAATTTATTTATGTTTTTATTCTAAACATGAATAATATTATTTAATTTTTTTACATATGATCATGTACACTCGGATGTTCAAAATTCCCATCACACATGGCCCAATTTCTCGTTATATCATAAGATGACATCAAATCTCATAAGGAGATAAGGAATATTATAACTATGACCCCATCATGCAAACACATGTCATGTAATATAATAATTTTGTCTTGTTATATCTCATAAGATAGGATTCTCACTCTTTTCAATCATACTTTATTTATTTATTTATTCATTGGACTTACTAAAGAGGCATACCTTTAATTACCATGAACATTGATTTAATAAAGGTACTACTATATTAATCAATTGAACCTGAGATATCACTTCCTTTTGAAATTGATAAAACCTTTCATAATCATTCAACTAATTTCATACCACCAATGAAACTCCCAATTCAATCTACCTCATCACAAATTCAATGCAATGATTTTTAAATTTCATCAATGTGTGAGATAAAATTTTACAAATTGATTATTATCTCATTTAAATTGTCCAAAACACATGACCATATATAAGAACAAACAATGTTTCTAGAAACATGTGGTTTTCCTATTTGATGATTAGCCCTAATGACCTCCTCCACTTGAGATCACAAAGATTTAATTTCATGTGAATATGTCTCAATTTTTATGTTCCCCCATAACTAAATTCTTCAATATAATATATATATTATCAGTATAATTTATCTAGACCAAATAAATTTTGTTTAATTTTACTATCACAGTATCTAGGTGTTCATATTATAGCTATAAACTACTATAACCTTTTGATTCGACATGTATTGTAAGGGAATTGTTGTAAAAATATCAAATTTAGAAGAAATATTAATATTATGGTATGAAAAACACATTTATTTATCAAATTTTATAAATTTTATGGAATGTAAAGCACATAAGAGAGCTGGGTCTAGGGAACTATCTCACAATGCGTTTTAATGACATTAGTAGGAGCCTAATTCAAAAATTGGTAAAATTTTCCAAATAATGTAACAAAATTTTAATTAGAGTGTTGTAATACAATAAAGGTACATAAGAATAAAAGAACAATATTAAACAAGGAAGGATAATTTTAAAAAAATTATGAAGTAAGCATTTTCAATATAACTTCTTCCCTCAACCCAGAAAACCATTCATGTGTATTGTGGCCCAAATATATCATACATAGATATTAATTATCATTGATGAATATTCATTACACAATACAAAAAAACACCTAACCATCATAAAGGTATAGTGAATTTTGAAACTTAAAAATATAATAAACTGGTTAATAAAATTTATACATCGTCTCCCACTTAGTTACTCGTAACTAGAACCCTTATTAGACATATAAAACATAATACCCATCATCATAACATGGGAAAAAGAATCATAATAAAGGTTGATATCTGATGACCAGTAAATGTAAATTAGGGAAATAGATAAACATAATGTAAGAATAAGGGTATGAGGATATGATAAAAATATATGAAAACTATACCCTTGATATAGAAGATCAAAATATTTAGAAATGGATTTATTTGAATGTTCATAAGACATCAATCATAAGAAAATCAAGGAACATATTCCATGAGAGAATAACAGTGGAATGAGAAAAATATTTTTTTCATACACATATGTATATAAAATAATTTCCATAGTATTTCAAGGATAACTTCCAAGACTATAATAGTGGAATGATTTCACTCACCAAACTATCATTGTAGTCATGTTTCACTCCCACGACTATCATAGTGTACAATGTCCCTTACTGAATTGGTTTTTCTACAAATTCTAGTCCAAATTATCTCATTAGATATCAATATTTACCCAATGCATTGGAGGTGTGTATAGTTCCCACCGATCACATCATTAAAATCATGCGTACATTTTTCAAAAGATCATAAAAAATTCATCATATAAAATCCATAAAAATGGATTCATAAAATTTTCATCACATAAGAACCCATGAAAATAAATGACTTCCACAAATATTTCATCATATTATGACCTATGTAAAAGAAACAAGTTTCATATTCATTTAATTATTTCTCCACAAAATAACACATCAAATATGAATTGGGTTTCAATATCATTTTATCATGGTATAACCCATGGAAGAAAAAAAATAATTAACATATTTCCATCATAAACAAATACCATTCCTAAAAGTAATAAAAATTGGATCATTAAATATGATTCCCAATAATGTATATGTTACATCAAATGATGACATAATAGATTGAAAAGGCCTTTGAAATAATTTTTGGATCTTTTATTTAGGATCATATCCTTTCCAATTTGAAAAATAATTTTTATAGTAGAAAAAATTTTCAAAATAACATCGAAAAAAACATTTTGAACAAATAAGGATGCTTAATTGATCATTTAAGTCATTTCATGAGGAAAATGTCCTCTTCACTTTGAAATAAAATTTAAGATAGAAAAAATTTTAGAAATAAATTTATTTCAAAATAACCTTGGAAACATGTAAATGAAGTATTAAAACATTGACTTATTTTTGATGGAGAGAAATTATGTTCATTCGATACATGTTAATACTAATATTGTTCACACATTTTCATTAAAATCCAAAAGGGACATGTTTAGAAAACAACATGGAGATTAATTTTTATTTTTATAAGATATTCAAAAAAAGTGTATTTAATAAATAATTTGGACAATGTTAAAAAAAATTATTTTTTAGAAAATATGTCTTTGGAAGGAAAATGGGTTTTTGACTGATAAGAGAAAAAAGATGATTTTTCATGAAAACAATATTTTGAACATGTGAGTAAATAAATAGAGGAAAATAATGGGAATACATGTATTCTCATGAAATAACTATAGGAAATTAAAATTCATGGGATCTATTGGAGATGGAACATAATAGTTCCTTATCATAAGCGTCAATATACAAAATCCTAATAACTGATGAGACTGTATTATTAAACAATAACCACTTTAGTCATAATAAATCATAAGAACCATAAAATTATTACATTAAATAAAACAATAAAATAATGAATAGAAGGATATTAATGTTATAACTAGTCAAATGGGGGTATATACACCTCATAAATGAAGATAGGGTCATAACACAATATAAATCTCAAAGAAGAAAAATTAAGACAAGCCCCCTTACAAATTTGGTGTCTTTTGAACCATAAGTCTTCTGTATAAGGTATCCTAAAATGGATATTCAAATACCCATAATCAGCATGTGATTAAATATTAATTAAATTCATAAATATTATATACATCTCATATAATACAAAATTGGTGAATATGGAATGTATCACACATATATAAAAGTTAGATGAAAATGTACTCACTATAAGAATCAACCTCCTCTATACACATTATAATTCATGTAATATAAATATATTTTTATTATAAATATATAAAAGAAACATAATTATTTATATTATACCATATATTATTTACTTATGACCTTTTATTACCCATTATTCAATAATTTCTATCATAATTCGTGTTTTGGGTAATAACTGCTTTTTCCGTGTAAGTTTAAATTTTTTATTTTTAGTCCAATTACTATTATATTGGATCCATAAATTCCGTAATGTTAAAATTTATATTAATATATTACATATTTATTATATATGTATTTATATTAAAATATAATTTTTATCCATGGAAATTGCAATACACTATTCAAGGATGTGGTAGGTCGTACGTACACATGAAGGTTGTTACCAATTTCCTAACGGATGAAATTAAGGAATGATAAATAATAAATTACACTTGTTGAATAATTATTATTTAATTTATATCACATATATTAATTAAATTTTCTATTATTTCCTTCCATGAAAAGGTTAAATGAAAAATTATTAACATAGTTTCACTAGGAAGTAGTCTAGCATACACATGAATGATGTTAATGCATTCCCCATGGAATAGAAAGTACAATGTTTTAGGTGATATTATAATTCTATAATTATAATTATATTTGTTATTTTATATGTATTCATTTAATATATCGTTATTACCATTAAAGTAAAACGTAAATGAAAAACACACCACATCGAGTCAAGAGGCCGTAGTCCACCTTACACAAGTGTGAAATAACTTTTTTCCAATGAGTTGGGGGGAAATAATGTATATGTTGTATTATAATTTGAAATTTATAAAAATATTTTTTTCAAATGATTTTTTCTTGGGTGCGTCAGATCATGTGTGTCGACACATGTCGGCATGAAATTATTAACATTCATTCCCACTTTCTAAAGGTTGGTGACTTTCATCACTTTAAATAGTGATGGTTTCTCCTTGTTTGAAATGTAATGATGGTATGTAAGTTTCATCATACATGTATTCCTCATTGGAAGACATTTCCTAGTCCGGGTCTCCCCTATATAGTTAATTCAAGTCCGTTGAACTCATTCCTAGTGCCATCTCGTTGTGGATGTTGGTCGACTACACTAGTATTGTATGGACATACCAGAGGGTATTTAAAGGGAAGAAACATTGTTCTATAGAGTAGTCACATTGGTCAATGTTGGTATGTGTGGATGCTAGGAACATTTGTCACATGTATTCATCCTCATAAGAGGGAATATCATAGAGGCATCTTAGGAATCTAACCCAAGGAATCCCATATCGATCATATGGTATCTAATGTCAAATTCATATCTTCCATGGGTTTCACCTCATGAATCCAATGTTTATCAAGAGGTAGATGAAATCATAGGCTCATATCTTCCAGGATTACATCTGGCACCCGATGTTTCTCATGAGGTAGTTGGTATGAATCATGAGTTTAATATCTTTTAAGGATAGAGTTGGATGATCAAAAATCCTAATGGAGGTAGACTATGAAGGTGCATCCCTAAATGGAATCATCGGGAAGGTTTATTAACGGATGGATCAGAATGGACATAGAGGTAGAGCTGGGAGGTGTGTCCCATAAAGAGAACATGTCCCACCATGAAGGATGATCTGAACACACCTAGAGGGGAATAAGGGAGGTGAACCCCTAGGAGGGTGTATCTTGGATTACCATTAGTCATGATTGAACCTCGTAGAGGCATCCTACATACCCTTATTATAATATAGGGATCAAACTCCACATTGATAGATTTCGTTTTGTAAGGTCTGGTGACATGACCATTCCATGTAGTTTTGTATCATGTGGGAAGGATGATCACACTGAGAGAGGAATGTCAGAGAGGGTTGGTGTCAGAATTACACATGAGAGCTACAGACATCAATATGATGTCTCTTTTATGGATTTGTTGGTTTGGGGTTTACACATAAGACCTACATGAGTTCCTCTAGAAGAAGAGATGATATGGATGGTGCTTACGTGTAAAAGCTACCCAAAAGGACCTGAAGAAGATGTAGTCTCTTGGTAGGGAATGATTGTACCAAGATTTAGAGGCCTAGTAAAAATCAAGACTTATGTGGATGAAGTAAATAGTGTGGATAGAGTGTTGGGTTTGGACCTCATGTTGGATTTCTAAGTATCCAAATTAATTGGGAATCAAATCCCATGTGGTCAGGAATGGGTTGTGGAATACACATGAGGAGTAGTACCAAGTGTGAGTATGGTTGTTGTGGATTACACTCAGGAGGATTCCCATGTAATTGGATGTTTTATTTCATGGTCACTTATAACCTATAAGCTCTCATGAGTCTTGCATGGTGTGAGAAACTAGAGGAAGTAATAGACCTAAAGTTCATTTTATGAAAGATTCTCTAACAAGAGATGGTGTGGGGATTACTCATTGAATATTCATAAAGAGGATTTAATACCATTTTAGGAGGATATCAATCCATATGATGAAGATATCACTCCCTATTACTCATACATGGAGTATCTGATTCTTGTGGCACAGGGTGTGTGGGGATTACGCATAAAAGAGTCCTTGTATCTGAGAATCATCCCATTATGGGTAAGAAGGTAGCATCCCATGAATATTATACAAGGGGAATCCTACTTGTATCACATAGGGTATGGACATAGTTTTATGTCATGTGTTGAGGATGTTGGTGTTGGGCTGTTTAACCTCATGCAGCGTGGATGGGGGGTACACAATTCTTTTCCTGTTTAGGTTACATAGTTGAATCTCGTGAACCCTTGGGCGGGGCATGGATTTAGAAATATCAGGTATCAAGGGTGTGGGGGAGTGGTCAATCATGAATTCCACATTAGAATTCATATTATGAGAAGAAAAATGAATTAGTGCATCAATTCTAAGAAGAAATATGTATGAAAACACATGCACTATAGGTATAGGGGAAACCTCATAAGGGACCATGGAATTGTTTTGTGCAATTTTAGAGGGTTGTCTATAGGTGGTTCATGAAATATTGTAGATTTGTGCACAAAGGGTCCTTAAACATACCTCTTTAACATAGGTACTACCCATGTGCTTCAAATAAGGGTTCTGTGTAAGATTTGAGGGTTGCACGCAAGGCCAAGGTTTCATGAAGGAGGATCTCATTTGTTCTCTTAACAAATGTTAAATGAGGTTGGGTGAGGATTAAATAAACGTGGGGCCACTCAAAGGATGACCCAAAGGGAACCTGTTATGAATGATCTTGTACTTCAAGGTTTCCATGCTTTTTCAATGTCATGGATGGCCGTTCTTACACGCTATAGTGTGACATTCCACTTTCAAAGTGGTCACCCAGATTAAGGGGGTGTCCTTCTATTTATACCCATATTATTTGGTGATGGTTGCACAATAATTTTATCATTTAAGTGTTATTCTAGGTATCCACATGTTTAGTCATGGTGAATGATCATTCTAGTCGTTTGGTTGATGTCGTACCTGATGCACAAGAGAGTTTCACATTGATTTGGTATCTTGAGTGCAATATATACATCTTGTGAGAGGAATATTTATCTATTTAAGGGGCCTACATGTATGTAACACAAATTGAAATTGTATTGGGAATGAATGGGTCTTGTGTGGGGATTTCAATCTTGTGCACATATCTTTAAACCTATGTGTGCCTTCCTCTACATTCTCGGAATTCCCCATCGAGTCGGATGATGGATTCAGATTGTCCAAAGTGGATGTTTTTCCCTTAGGTATAATTTGGTGCCAATAAAATCCCCCCACCATTATAATTTTATCTATAAGGGGGATATAATGTCAAGTTCTGATAGAAATGCTGAAGAAAGGTATTGATTCCCATGGGTGCATGAAAAATATGTCAGTTGGTGTGTAAGATAATTGTGTGCATGCAGAGGACAAGTTCCAAACCTATAAATTAGTGGAGGGGACCCCCTATATAGTACCTTTAACATGTCATGTGATATTTTTGTCACTATCGTTCCTTTAATTATTCCCTTTTATTGTGAAAAATTATGCCTTTTCCACTTATTTCTCGTAGGTCCTTCCTCAACAGTGTATACGACTTTGGGAAAATATTTACATTTTGTGCACCACCTACCAGAATTTCATGCACCATCGTTTCTTATATCCCAATTATTTATACATATGTGATATGCCATTATATTTTTTAGACACATTATAAATTACCAACCAACAGAACACTGGTGATATCCATGCCGTTTTTAGTGCTCAGAGGGAAGACATGACTAGAAATTCCCAGATCCCCCAATCCAAGGTGGTCTTACTGGATAATAAAACTTTTTGGGCTATGCTGACCATGTCACAAAAGAATTATCATATGAGCGAATACCACCAATTATGGAGACTTGGGTTTCAAGATTAAGGGATCATTTGATCATTTTGGGTTGATTCATCGCGATCATGGTTCACTTGCGAAGATGGTCTCAATCGTCAGAACATCACTATCCATGATCATCTCACCCTGGGGCATGAACCTATCACTATTTAAATGCATAATGGATGGACTAGGATGGTTACATGGGATTAACCAAAGAAAGAAGTGTTCCCTTCCCACTACGCCACTACATTCCAGAGTAGTATAAGGGACAATGACATTGGCTGTAATAAGGATTGGGACTCGAGGGTAGAAGGAAAATTCTCCAGTGAATGGGCATGTGCATAATGGGTGCACTACATGTGTAAGAAGTATGGGGAAAATTACGACACCATAAATATATATGTTGGAGTGTGGATGTCATAGTTCCACTTTTACCACCAACAAGATCTAGTACCAGAGCTCCTCAATTGATAGTCCCTATGTACAAACACATTCCATATCCATCATGGGGAAGTCAACATCAGTCTGCGGGACATTTATTGAAGAAGTAGAATTCCACATGATGTATTTCATTATGACGAATTACATCCATCATAAAATACCTAGAGGAAATGGGAGTGGACTACACTCTTGGAACAACATCATTTTGAGGAGTTTAAGGAGAAGCTTAAACTCTTCACTTTTTTCAGAAGGGTATTCTGTTCATGACATAGTTCAACATGATCCTCAAGAAAGAATCGAGAGTGATGATGAATGGTTGATGAAAACAATGTCCAACAACATCACAATGGAGGATTTATGGATCTTTCTATTTGGTTATAGTGGAAGGACACTATCAGATGTGGGGGTATATCATGGTGGGAGGCACTGCTTTATTGTTTTTCTATAATGATTTCCTTTCCACATTTCTATGTGGGTGGATAATGGAAGTCTGGGATACAAGGGTGGGAATACGTCTGGGGACGTCGGCAGTGGTGGTGATCCTAGAAGTTTGAAACATGGCCAACATGGAGTTACCTGAGATTCTTAGAACTTACAGCATACTAGGCCACATTGTGAGGGGAAGCATGCCTTGGAGAATTTTTGGACCATATCAATTATTAAATGGTTGGATCACATCACACCTCAGGGTATATAAATTCATTAATACTTTAGTCCTATAAATGTCATTCTACGGTCGTCTTGGATGAACAATTCTAGGGTCTGACATGTGACACTAGATGATGTCAGGATTGTAGTCCATATTAGTAACCATGAAAAAATAAACTTCAACCCCTTCAAAATTCAAGTTGGTCCAATGTTGTTCAATCTTACAGGATAATGGTAGCATAGGGAGTATCTATAAAATTTTAGAGGTTGGGTGCTGTTGGTTATGATTCACAAAAAGGTTTATATCGATTCGTAAATATCTTCATTTTTCAAAATGATTTTGGGTTCCTTAAATGAGTGGTGAAGGGAGTCTACATGGGGGTATGGGAAGAAATTCATCCCTATATCCTTCACTAACTATGGTTCATGATGGTGAATATGGGATCAAGTAAAACATTCATATTGCCCCTATCAAATGTTGGCACTGGCCTTTCGATGGATAGAGTCATCCCTATATATTTTACCAACTATGGTTCATGATGGTGAATATGGGCTCTAGTGAAACCCTCATTTTTCCCCCAACAAACATTGACACTGGTCTTTTGATGGTATGTGCTATAAACTGGGTAGAATAATATCCAGAATAAATCCAATCAAAGTGTATTATGGTCATTGAACCGTTGAGCGAAGAGCCAGAGTAGTGAGGATGCAAGTGGGATGGTCCCTTATAGGAATGTTAGGTATAAGCTAGAACCGCACGAAAGAGACATCACATGGTGCTGCGTCACCCCCACCTCCAGGAGGGGACTGGTGTTGGAAGACACCCCAAGGATGAAAATGGAGGGTCCTTGGAATATGTTGATGAAACATCTATAACCAGTTTTTTATGTTGTCTTACATTCCTTTTTTTGCATCCTAGAGGACATTTCTGATTCCCATATTGATGGAGGGATTATTGTAGAAGATAAAGAGGGATGGGAACAGGTTTCCAATTTTTGGTGTCATTAGGGTTATAAGAGTGAAATTTCAAATAATACATGCATATTTTACCACCATGGATGTATATGCATGTTAGCAGGTGGAGTATGAAACCCCTTTAACCGTAGTGTGGGTCTTTTTTGGAATTATTGATGATCGGGAGGAGGAACCAATCGTTGAAGTTCCATTAAATGATGAAGAAACATATGAAGAGGAGGCAGAGGAATCCAATGATAGATAATCTTACAGACAAACTTCCCATCAATGGATTATATAGGAACGTAGAAATACCATGGCCTTCGATGAAGAATAATTGGTTGAGTAACTTGAGGTAAAAATTAACGCAGTCGCATCCCACTTTGACTCTTACCTTTCCACCCTCCATATTATCTATCTATAAGTTTACCTTTATAGGATAATCATGATAGAGTGTGTGGGACCCCAGCTGAAGGGAGAGAATGTGCATTGTTGGGTGAAAAGGAATATATGGGCCCATGCCAGGGGTTGAAGCAAGTGGTGGCTCAGTTGAGGAGGCTGAGATGACATCGTCAAAACCTCATGTACTCTTTGTTATATACTAGGGACCTCAACATGTAATTTTTATGGTTTAATCCACTATAAGAGAGGTGACGCACCTGAGATGGCTCGTTATTGAAATTCCTCCCCCACAAGTTAACAGAAAATCTCGAATCATTCATCCATAACCATATTCAATAGATCCTTTTTAATGTATTTTTTCATCTCTTACAATTCATTCTTAACTGATACAATAGTAATCAGTAATAATCATTGAAATACCCATCGATATCTAGGGTTATCTTGAGGTGGAAATCTTTACAAATGTTTGGGGACTTAATATAATAGTGTCCATCCTTCAGAAGTCCTTAGCCATTGGATGACCTTAACTTATCATATGTTGGCTAGGTTGACTGAAGTGTTCTTTTTAAAATATTTCTATTGTGTTCTCACCAAGTAGAAGAGGTCATATCATCTAGGGTCCCTTCTCTGATAGCTACTATGGTTCATCTGTAGTTGGACATCCAATAAAGTATATCCTTGGTCCATGGAAAACAATCTTCTATGGATGTGAGTAACAACACTTGTGGTGAAGAACTTGATTCTTTTAGAGATTAATTTTTCAAGGTAGGATCAAGTGAAGCTGAACGTCCCCACAATTAATAGCATTGTCCTTCTGAGAGGGTACTATAGGATTATCCTGTCACCGACCTTCTTATAGCCTTTCTTGAGTATGATACTACACTTACCAAAATAGATGGATGATTATGACAGTGATGACGCTGAAGAGGACCACATCATTCCACTTAGGGAATGAAATTGCATAAAATGCTTCAACCATCAATCTCCAGAACCGTGACTAGTGATCCAGAGAGGTATCTTCACCATTGGTTGTGAAATCTATTCACTAGAGTGATAGAAACTAAGGGTCTTCATGCATTGGTCCAGAAATTTATTTTTTTATGAGTGTATGTTTGAATAAAACACTTATACATCAACTGGAATCATGAAAAGTTTGACAGCATTTGAAAACTCCAACAAGTCACTCATGAGATCAAAAAACTCGAAGAGAAAAAAAAAGATAATAATTCATTCATTGAAACTCAATCATTAGCCATCAACCAAGTAAGGCCTCAATTGGAGTTGGTCGAGAGTTATATGAGGAAGGAAACACTTTATGTAGATGATATTCTTGTTGAGTGGGAACATTCATTACTCAGAGATGACAAGTTTATTTCGGTAGATGATGAGGAGTAAATTGAGAATAAGAAGTAGCAGCAGACCTTGGAGGCCTTGTGCTAGATGATAGGGGATCGATAGTTATTGATCACTAGAGAAGATCCATAAGAGAAATTTCTCAAAGACTCATGAGAGGGTACAACATGTGGATGTCCCATATTACTACCACAACATGCTTCCAAATTTTTTAAAATTTATTTTTTTATGGATAAATTTCCTTTAATTACATTAATTATCACAATTCAATAATATTTGTGAGAAAACCAATGATAAATCCCTAAGATCAGGTGGGTCATGTCCGCTATGATAAATAAGGGAAACCACATGATTTCTCATTCATACGATAGTGTTAGATAATCGTCGAACACTCGAGGTCTACTATTGATTACTGATCGCCAAGAGTGTTCAATCCATGAAGGGATGCAACTAGAAAATATGGCTCTTAGAATAGTCGAATCTCTTTTCTAATGGAAACTAATTTACAAATGTGATAACTCATGGGGTGTTGAATTCTATCCAAATAAAGGTAAATGGGAAGTGTGAATCACAATTCCTACAATATTGAACACATGATGAGTGGAATTGTGACATATGATAATTGTTGTCTATGTTAGAGACACAACGTTCATACTGTTATCCTATAATGGTGACAAATGAGAACGGTTTGACTGATGACCATATTAGAAACATAGAACCTATCTCTAAATGGCATCCAATGTCTTCTAGGACATTGTTCCAAGATGGTGGGTTAGCTAAAATGTCATACAAACAAACCATTAGGGGGTCACTTCATACATCTAAGAGGATGAGTATCCAAATAAGGGGAATGTGATGCATGGGAACATAGTGATGGAATATTTTAATGGATTCTAATACTAACAAGATTATGCCATCATGGCTTAAAACACGTTGGTATAATCATGTTGTCTTGAAAAAAGATCAAACCGATTTTCCAGGGGAGTACTCTCTCAGATGCCGAGAGACAACTAAAAATGAGAACAATATTATAGTTGACCAAAACTAGGGAAGATTACCTCTAAGGGAAGGGTCTGGGATGATTTTATGTTTTATATCATCAAAAAGATGATGATAGACACATATTTCAACATCATACATTGAGGATGATGCATGGTACAGTTTAACTTATGCTCCTTGTACAAGCCTTATAGTTTAATGTCATGTGTCTAAAAAGTTTTAAAGAATTTAAGTTTGTATATCATAAACTATATCAAATAGTTTAAAGTTTTTTACATGAAAAATGGAAATGTATATTCCACGTGTATTTGTGAGTAAAGGAAGAAATAAACCTAGCATAAATGATCCAAAAGAAAATTGTGTACCACACAGACTGACTGGAAATTAATTTTTTATTGAAACGTAAGACCCTCATAAGGGTGAGGGGGACCTAAAAATACATTAAAGACTAAAAGAAATCTTACATCCAAAGATCTAAATCCCAAGGCCCATCCTAGATTGAGACAAAAAAGGAAGCCCCTCCCCGTCAATGTACATTAAGACCAGTTTCACCTTCTCATTGTTGCTCAGCAAGCAGTTACGTGCAAGTATGCATGTGCACAGAACTAATGGAAAATGTCATACCATCTCAAACATAAAAATCCAAAGAGAAACGATTAGATGGAAACTATCTGAAACTCTTCTGGAGCATCCCCTTAAATTAGAACTGGGATAGTCCTTAAAACCATGAACTGCAGGGCCACAAAATGAACACCATCATGAAATCCAATCCAAAAACTTTTAATTAATGGATAGAAAAAAAGAAATCAATAACAAAAGGAGAACACCGACACATTGAAAGACCATTTGATTTAAAAATAGAAAATCTCCTTAAAAAATCTCTTGGATATCGTGGAAACCTGAGTGCTTGGTTTATCCATTAATAGAAATTCAAACTCAATGGCCAACTTATCCGAGTACTGAATGTACTCCTCTAGACTTATCTTCCCATTTTTGAATTCCCCAACAAAAATTAGTTCATATTTTTCAATCAAAATATATTTATCCTAATTTAGAGTCACCCTTAGTGACCTCCCCATAATTTTGGAAGTTTCCTCTTAAAAAGCATTGAGAAGAAAAACCTGATTGACCACATCTGCTTCCAAATTCAAAATAAAATCCCAAGATTGATCACACACATCATCGACATCCACAGGAAAATAGTATTGCTATATATCTTCTAGGCATTTAACTGTTTTTCTGATCTATTCTTCATTGGAGGAGGTAGATATGAGTAATCCTTCCCTTTACAGATACCCTTCCATCTCAGGATACTCCTCAGGCTCATAGGCTCCCCTGTAGAATTACTAGTGTTGTCTTCACTAGAACCCCTCTCGTAGACCCCGTCATTGGCCTGGAGAGGGTCTTGTTGATCAAAGATCAATCATTCAACTATTTGGCCGACAAACCAGATGTTCAACCAGACTGGAGACCGGGTCATTGATTTGGAACCCCCTGCAAGTCCAAACATGGTTTGATTATCCATGACCTTGATAGTCCCATGAATTTCCTCCTTGGGGGGGACTCCAAATACTAACATCTCTACAAACGAAGCATCACATGATGTGGGAGCGTGTCTAGAGGTTTTGTCGTCCCCTCTCCAAAAATATGATCCTCGTAGCCTACCACCCAAGTCACAATAGCATTACTCTCAACCAACCGGTCCTCACCCATGACTTAAGAACCAGCCATATCCAAACTCAACCTATTAACAATCACAGAGGCCTTCAAGTTAGAAGTTTCCATAGTTGTTTTATTTTTTCCATTGCATCATCTGAATTCTTCATACCAAAAACCTTGCCATCATATTGAACTGATCCTTTACAGCCTTCAGTGGAAACATATAAATCTACATTATTTCTCTTACCAACATGATGGACCAAAGATGGAGGCACCTGGACATCCCTACCCAAATGCTTTGGCCCCCTACTCCTACAATCCTACATCTTGTTACCCCATCTAAACCATGATGAATAGAACTGAAACCATTATTTAAAAACAACATCATGTCTATATTGGAACTCCCCACCCACCGCAATAAAAAAATACTTGATCAGCAGGTTAGCAACATCAAATTCAACAAAAATCATTGGAGAGATCAGATGACAAAACTCATTAGTTCTACAGCCCACACATAGGAATCATCCTACCAGATTACCAGGCACACAAAGAATCGAGTGGTTTTAGAAGGGGAGAGGGAGTTCGGTTAGTCTTACCCATACTGCTATTTTCCAATAATACCACTTCAAATAGAGTCATAGGACCACTTGAATTTCAGAAAAATCGGGCACCACCACATATGCGAGGTGTGCTCGACCAGTCATGAATTAAATCATCTTCATATGCAAACCAGATATCAATGTTTTTAGAATCAAGAATCCCTACCGTTTCTCGTAATTGTAGATCCCATGCTTTGAAAATCCATCGGTCGAAAACATCCTCCGACATACGACAATTTTTGAAGCGCACAATAAATTTCTGTTGCCACAGAGATGATGCTTCTCTGAATTACGAAGTTGAAATTGAACGTTTCAGTGTTCCATCGAAGCATTCATGGAATATAGGGCCTAGAGAAATCAGATGGAGGGAGGGTAAAAAATTAGGGTTAGATAATGGAATAAATGTTTGAAGCTGACCACTAGAGAGAGGCGATGGAGGACCCTCCCCCACCAAGTGGAGAGGGGCCAGTGCAGAACCCATCGCCACCTAGGATGAGCTAGTTATAAAGGAATCAAAATACATTGATCATTAGGAAAATAGATAAGTGTCCATGTAAATGACAACCAAGAAGGTCTGCACCACACCACACATCCCTAAGAGAATTCTAATGAAGATTAAATCCATTATTTAATATAAACTCTTTGTTTAAGGTCATAGATTTCGACCATGAGTTCATTTGTGCATTTGGAACACATCTATTCACACCCAACTAAAACTCTGAAGCCTACGTGACCCATGCTTTTTGTGGTAAATAATAAATGATACATGGTGTCTTCCAAACATGTGGAAGTTCACATTAGGGGTGACTCAAATGAATTTTACTTCCACTAAAATACATTGGAGTGGAAAGGAGGTAAGTTGAGACCTTTAAGATCAAGATAAATTGGAAAATAGTGAGTAGGGATTGATAGTAGACCATGTTTGAAACATTGGGACCATAACCATACTAGTTATGAATGGGGAGATAAAAGGTAGGACCAAATTTCAACCAAGTGCAAAAAAAGATCTATTTTTTTCTACTAGAGATCATTTAGGGAAATGGCCCAACAAGGGAGGAATGAAAAAATGGCATGAGGCCATCATCCCTATGTGATCCTCCTTTATTTTAAGGATGATGGAAATTGAAACCAAGAAAAAATCAATGTGTGGAATAGTTTAATCAAAATATAGGATTCAAATGTAAGTTTTAAAAAATGTTTAATGTCATATTGCATGAACCATAACCACATGATTTAGGTCATAGAGCTTGGACCATGAGTTCATAGTTTAAGGACATATAATGTAGACCATAGGAAGTATCCCAAAAAGGGAGATGTGTAGCTTGGAGAGTGACTGAACTGATGGTAATGGGGGCCTAGGATGCCCAACACCACACAGATACATTCTTTAGAAGACCCTCATATAGTTTAAATTCATGGTGCTTGGACTATAACTGATGAAAAGGGGATGAACAGTTGAGAGACCTGTGGTTGGGCTTGAAGACAAGATGTTCCAGCATTAATACATATCCAATAACGATGGGAATCCAAAAATAAGTAGTTCTAGAATGCATTGTGGTGAGATACCAATATTGGTGGGGTAAATATTCTCTGGTGAGGGAGATGAGTCATACCTTGGTTATCATGAGGCATCTTGTTTTGTCTTAGGGTGGGGTTGTAGTTTAATATTATGGGTTAATGAGGTTAACTTATAGTTTTTGTTCATGGAGTTGGGACCATCAAATCTTAGTTTATGGTTATAGAATTTAGGCCCTTGCGAGCAGTTTAAGCACATATTTCCTGAAGGCACAGGTTGGTGATTAGTTTAAAGTTATGAAGCACTGAAATGGGGTAAGTTCTCCAAAGGCGATATGTTTATGGTGGTGGCATAATGAATTTGGTGTGAATGAGGTCCATGGAAGCCAGAGCACCACACCAAATTTTATTGAGGATACTTTTGAGATGGCCCTTATAAACACTTATAAGGCATGGATTGAAAAAAGACTAGAATTGAATGAGGAAAAAGGGTATGAGTGTTCCATAAATGGGGCCTTATGGTGAATGAGGGTTGATGAATTTTTATTTGGGCCTAGAGATGTGAATTATGGATGTAAATGAATATTATCAAAAGTGAAGGAATCAAGTCGTATGTAGTTGTTGATGGAAGTCTCTACATGTTGGTATGACAGGTACATGGGGTGGGTGAAATTTTATTAGGGTGACTAGACTAGGATGTAAAAATCCATTAATCACTTCATATCAAGTGTATAAAATAATCCAATTCTACTTAGTTCTAAAATAAGGCACTATAGATGACCAATGCAAAGGGATACATCCTCTCTAGTGAGAACATTATGGTGCTATAAATTTTATCATATTTTTGACAATATAATATTTTTAACAATGCTTTACATCATAAAACAAGTACATTAGTCATTCTTATTAATGTAATGAAACTAGGATGTGTGGCGGTTACATAGTTTAATGTAGTGGAAATAGGAAGAATGGGGTAATGTGTTCTAAAATGGAGGTTAATGAAATAACAGCTGTAACCTAATGTGAATGAGGACCATGGGGCCCATTTTTCACAATACCCACCAAAATTATATTTTTTATATATTTTAAAGTCGTCATTCCTATACTTGAGATTTTAGTTTAATGATGTAGATATCAGACCGTAATATTGTTCATAGCCTAAAGTATTATATCTTGGACCAGGTTCCCATTTTCACAACATGTTCTTCATACACTAGATACAAGTAGCTTAATGTCATATAGATTAGACTATAGTTCCTTACACAATGTACTTCTTGAGAAACATGGCATTTGTTCGAAGATTTTTGTGCTCTCTATTCATGTGGAATAAAGAGTATGTACCATTGGGATAGACCTTATGACTGATGTAGGGTCCTTACGAATTGTGATCCAACATTGTGTTTTTCCTTCCATGTATCATCAGTGTTATGAGTTCCAAAAAAATTCACCATAGAGGATGGAGCATAGGGTAGCCTTATTATTAAATGCTATAGATATCTTATTATGGTGCATCACAATATTGTGTAAGGATTAGAGTATGTTCTCTTTGATGGATTCCAGCTCTGCTAGATAGACTTATTAAAATTTTACAACAATAATATGGTCATAGATAGTTGTTAATATTGACGGCCGTTGAATATCAATGGGTAGGAATGCCTCTGTTTTATACACTTGGGAATATGTGGTCACCTAACTGGAATGTCAAGTCATCATATGATAGTCCAATAGAGTGTTGGGGATCTGGTCCGACCAAATCTTAATGTTATAGACCACCATATTTGACAAAATTTTGGATAGGGTCTTGTTAAATAACATGATCTTTCCATTTTCATGTACATGGGGGCATGAAATATGGATGAAACAAATGATGTACTTAGCCAACAACTTATTTATCTCAACATCATGGAATTTCGTGATATTGTATTTGAGAATTTCATGAGGGAATCTGAATTAGTGGATGATGTGGGGGGATAAAAATTCTAACAATGATTGGGTATTCACCTCTTTATGTGTAATCACTAATGCCCACTTGGATAAGAAATATTTGGTTATCAGAATTAACATTACTGCTGAGATTTTGTTGGAGGATAGGGTTCCTTGACATCGAGTCCCCAGATAGTAATGGGCCATGATTAACTAGTAGTATGAAGGGTATCTAGTGTTCAATACACTAATTTGGAATATATCTAAAAATAATGGATCCTCTTCATGAACACAAAATATTCATGGACCATAAGGGGCCAGAAGTATCCCAACCTTTGAATCTGGTGGGAGAGCTTCAAACCTGCATGATGAGAACCACATGACCTAGCATGAACATCTTTCAAAACCTGGGGATTCTCATCACCTTGAATGAAAAATATGAAAATTCCATCAAAACTGCACCTGTAGAGAGTCTTCTTTGGGTTGGGCCCACAATATAGGTGAATAGTACTGCATGTTGTAAAACTCTTTCACGTTCGGCTCAATCCAGTGGGAGAACATTGCATTGGAGATACTCAATGAAAGGCATTGTCCAATCGGAGGCTTCTTCCACTGTGAGGGGGATCAATAGGTCTTGATTTGGATGCAATGGAATTCAACTGGTTCACTTGATGGATATCATCATTATCTAGAATTATAGGATAAATAACTCTTTAATGATCCAATTGAATGAATAAATCATCTTGATCAGGCTCTTGAAGAGAAGAATCATTATTGGATATTGAATCAACATTACCATTATGCAACTGAGGAACATGAGTCACCTATAGTTGAGAAAGGAACTAGTCCATAAACTGTAATTTTAACTTTAGAAAGGGAACATGATCAGGATTCCTAATGATATAATCACTATTGATTTTCATGATGACTAATTCGGGTTCTCCCTTAACATGAAAGAGGGGGACTTAAATATCAAGATCTATCTTGAGATTAATAATGAAAAAATTATAATCTTACTCATCATTGGTGAATCCTTATAATAGTAGGAATTAGTATAGAATGATAGCTTGTGTTGGGGTTGTGAAGACGATCCCCATGCATACTATTTTGAGCTAGGGATCATTGATCCTTCAACGTGTTGGGATTAGAGACGAATTATCAAAATGAATTTTCCAACATGGAATAGCCTTGTCTTCTAAATGGATAGCCTCTTCTAGGAAATCAACATCCATAGACAATAATTCAAGAGCCGGATGGGTGTCTAAGAAGTCCTCAAGCGATTGATCCTAAAAGGATTTCTTCAGAATGAACCTGATGTCGATCTATAGAAGGATCACTGCCCAATGCACAATCCATCTAATCAACATGGGCCAATTAATGATATAATTTAGAAGATCCAAAAAGGAAACTAAATATATCTTTTGATGATGTAGATAATGTGACAACTTCGGCAATGTGAAAACTAGGATGATGTAACTTTTATTGAATGGAGAGTAGTTGGAATCTATATTGTGGATCATGAGACTGAGATATTATAAAATGTTCTATCTTCTTTCTTTGTTTTAGGATATAAGAGAACTAAGGGTTCATTCCATGTTTGTCACATAGTGGTGTAGAGGCTACCCTAAAATATTTAGAATAAAAATCGTAAGCTATAGAAGATATTGCTTTATTTCCTGAAATGTGGCCTGACACACATCATCCCATTTTTGGATGGTAATTTTTTTCATTAGTCTTGAAAATATATTACACTTTCCCACCATATTCATGATGAATCGTCATATGTAGTCTATGTGTCATTGAAGGCCATAGATCTCCTAGATGTTGCTCGGAGTAGGCACCTGGCTGATGGCATTGATTTAATCTTGGTTTATTTATATGCCTCTTTATTTGAAGATGAAATCAAAAGAACATACCATAGGCTAATGCTAGAAATGTATGCCTTTTCTTCATATAACTTCCTCATAACTACCACTAGCTGAATGTTGGTTGGTTGAGGCCTGCCTTTAGCTAGATGTGGTCGATCATGATACAGTTGTGACTTTTCTCCCCTGTCAATTAGCACAGTTAGCCATGGCAGTGTGTCTGAAAGAATATGTTGGGAGTAATATCCTTACTAATCTATGCGAAAAACCTGTTGTATGGTCTCTATTTCAAGAATGACATGGCTTGAGTTATTTTCCTGATAACTCTTCCATTTTTCATGCCTTTGATCATTTCTTCGACATTGTAATCCCAAGGTACTTGGGGAACTTTGCGGACATTCTTTGTTATCAGGGACCAGGTATGGGTATACCATCTCAATGGTATTCACAGAGGCATGCTCTGGGTCATCATCAGATGATTCTTCCAATACTAGGAAAACTATGGGTTTTATTCTCATATCTAGAGGAATGAAATCACTGAGTGTGTGGGAAGGATTTTGGGTCAATGGAGGACTTTTATTACATTAACCATTAGTTCCTACTCTTCTAAGATGTTGAAGCATTTGATATAGACGTATATACATCAAAAATAGAATGTGTAGAGACATTATGATATTCATGCCATCTTTAGTGGGAGTGCATGACACCATGGGCATGAGTCACTACTATGCGAGCCAACATTTCGTTATAATCCTCAGTTTCACAACCAGAACCATGATTCCATTCACCAGAACATTTCTCGTCGTTGTCGGGATTAGTAAAGATGTGTACCACCTATTTTGAGACATTTTGAAGTGTGACCTAGCCATTATCCACTTGGTCCTAAAGTCACTGTTTAAACACATATCATTGCATGATGGTATGTACATGGAATTTTTGGTTGGGACAATAATCAGGGTGATTGTTGAGATCAACTTCATGGTGCTTTTTTCATTCTTCTAGCTTTATAATCCCCATCTCCAAGGCACTATGGAAATAACCAGGAACCTAGACATATTAAACGGAGTGTATTTGGTTCATCTTGAGTGAGAAGGAAACTCTAGGAGTATGACCATGATGAGGTTTTAGAGCCTGATGAGGGGTCAGTCCCAGATTCTCTCATATAAATGGTTGTTCCTGGTTAGGTGAAGCCTAATGAGTCTTTTCTGGATGATATTTTCACACATGGAGAAGTTGTTCTTGGTGGGTATTTTTTGAAAACTACTATATCATCTTAGGTTCTTATACCTATAGGGTTGAAATAGTCTCATCCATGGTGGTCCATCATGAAGGTTCTAGAAGAGGAAATGGATGTGCCTACTTGGCCTACTATAAGGCTTCCTCTAAGAGATGATATTTGTCAAACAAGTTCCAAAATCTAGCTTTAAATTACGAGTGATGAGGGTAGGGACCAGTTCATTATTGGAGTCCCCATGTAAATTGTTAAAATCTTTTCAATGGTCAGCAACATATCAAATGAATTTTGAGGCCTTTCCACAGAGATACGAAGTCTATGAAAAACTCATCGGGCTATTGCATACACTATAAGAGTTTAGTAATGATTTTTTAATATGTTGTGGATCTAAAATAATTGATAAATTATCTACATGGGTCTTTCAAACAAAAAATGGATCTTATGGGTAACTAGTTGTAGCATAAAAATGTGATCCCTTCCAATTTTTTTACAAAAAATCGGACCATGGTGTTTTCCTACTTCTCTGGGGTCCCCAACGTAGGCCTTCACCTTATGATAAAGTAGTACATATGCTTCTACAGGTCACCCATTCCATTTAAAGGGGATAAACTGGGGTTCCCAAAATCTAGGGGTTCCTTCATATCATCCACCAATACTAGATATGGTTTTTCATTTGCTGATGTTTCCATGTATCACATCTCCATGGCTATGAGTATAGTGGTGAGAGAAATTATTTGATCATATTGGTTGGGATTATTATCTTGATGAGGATCTATGATCATCAGTGTGTTGATAGTCTCTTCAACATGGTAGGAAGGCTTAATGGGTCCTCGAGATTATTGTGGAGTGGCTCAATCCATGCCCCAAAGAAGATTATCATTTTTCTTGGGTAGGATCCACAAATCATATCATGGTCACTTTCCTTACACTCACAACTATACTCTATCAGGATACACGATATTATTATCATCGATTGGGATAAACTGTTAAAGGTGGACCTGTGGTCACCCATGTTGTTCTAGTAGAGGAGGAATGCAATACTTTCAAGGAGCACCATAATATGGGTTCCACTCAGTAAGGATATTATTAATGATACTTTTATGATCTACGATATGCTAGTGTAAAGCGGTGATAGTGGGATTGACATCTATATTCTCTGAAAAATAATATGGATCAACGGTCTTATAGGTCCTAGTCTTTTATTTTCCCTTGTTGATGTTTCGGCCGAAGGAAATATTGTGGAGGGATCTCTGAGGTTTGGTGCATTTATTTTTAATATGTGTTCATACACCTATATGTGCATCTACCTGATATCTTGCTTCCATAGGGGGTGGGATTTCTTTGTCAGAATCTATGTTGGTTCCCCTTACTTGAAAATATTCAGAAAGAACATATTAATTATGATGATACCTAGATGAAATACTACACATCGATGGGTAGTTAAGGCTATCACAAGATGGGGATAAAGTAGAGAGAATAATAATTTCCTCACCCCCTGAATCTGTATGTGAAGATATTCCACATCCAATATTTTTTGGAGCACAATGAGTCTCTTGATGCATCACTATTTGAGGGTTTGGTGGTATCCAGGTCATGGAATGTGTTGAACCATGAAGACTGCTACCAACTCAACCATATAAGAAAATTGATCAATTTTGTTGAAAATTTTCAGACATCCAAGTTATAATAATTGATGGACCCAATTGTTAAAAAGTGTCATCTAGATATTTCAGAAAAATCCCACAACCAATCCATCAGTTAGGGACTCCAAAAAATGATGTTGGAAGTTTCATTTGGTCAAAACATGATAGTTTTATGATTGGTAGCCAAATAATCCCACATAAATTCTTATATAAATTGGGTTCCTACTCTAGGTTTTCTCATGATCCAATCTATTCAATTTAATGGATTGGTAGTGACACTTATGTAGATCAATTTGGTAGTGGGCTTGCCTGTGGGGGATCGACTGTGTGAGACGATTTCTCACTACAGATTGGGTCATATTTCAATGGTTGTTCCAACCACATCATTACATATTTATGTGAATGAATTCTTACCATTTCTTCATGCGTTATTGAAGTAGTGTTCATTGAATGTTCTACTAGATGCTCGTAATATCGGGTACAGGTAGATAAGTAAACTTATGATGATAAATATATCTACACCACAAGACCCTAGAAGGGAGGAAGTACTTCCTCCACTAGAATTTACCAATGGAGGTATTTGGGTATCTATTGAATATCACATTCCAAGATGATGAACATCGCCTTCTAGGATCCTTTCCCAAAATCTGGTGTTGATGATTGGGGTTAAGGTTCCATCATGGAGTCACATTTTGCCGTAGAGTCTGAAATGAGAATGGCACTGACAATGACTTGATGCTTCCCATAATTTTCAATTTGGTGGAGGTGGCTCTCCCTTCTTGACCGGGATGGTTCTTCAGTGTAGGTAAGTTATTTAACATGAAGAAGATAACCAAACATCTAGGTGAAGCATGGTGAAGAAATTCTTTATGATTTTTTGGATATGGGTAGGTCCTCTTATTGTTTTTCATCAGAATGGTGAGAACCTCCACTTTGACTCCTGTAAGTGTTGGGAGGACCACCACTATGCCTATCAATGTAGCGAGGAGGACCTCTAAATTGGTCGGTGGTAACATTTGGAGTACCTCCATGTTGATCTATGATGATGGAATTGATTAGACCGCCATACTAGTGGGGTGAAATGTGAATAGGGCCATCATAATGATCATTGCCGGATCAGGGAGGACCTCCGCTTCAACTGCAGAACATGGGGAGGACCTCAATGTTTGATATTAAAGGAGTGGGGAGGGAATATACTCTATTTGGTTGTGACATGGTTAGGACCTATATGTTGGATGGTAGATATAGCACAAGGATGATCCCCTTGTTGATTGTCGATGAAGTGGGGAAGTCCTTCGCTTGAGTTGATGGGAACATGGGCAGGACCTGCATGTTGACATTTGGTGATATCTTGGGGAGCACCGATGTACAGGCTATCAAATATTTTATGGCCTCTTCTTGAACTAGAAATGGATTAAGAGGACCTTTATGCAAATTGTGAGAGTGGGGAGGACCATCATATAGGTTAGTGATGGTGCAAGGTGGACCTTTACACTAAAACTCATCGCCATGGGTTAGACCATAATGGATTATGTGGGAGCCATCGATTGATAGATAAAATCTAGACTAGATGTAAGGCTTCTATGTTATTGATCCTAATCAATAAAATATGGTTCCATTCTCAGCAGTTTTATGGATCTGGTGGTGGCATGGGGCCACTATAGCTGTATAAGATGATACCCCTTGGCAGGAATTATCCCAAGTTTTCACTTGACATTAGCATTGGTTCATTCAAATTGGGGCCGGTATAGTAGGGGTATAATATACTTGTTTCTCAGACTGGATGACCAGTAATTGTTGGCATTGGTGGGGGAGGGTGGGAGCTCTTCATGGTGGCTCTCAGGAAGTAGTCACACTCAAGGTAACTCCGGTATCCCCAACCCCATCAACATAGGGGAGAGAGTCATAGGGCATCTATAGGGATAGGCTCTCAATGATAGTAACTATTGGAGTTGGCAGATGTGGCTCCCTATGTGTCCCTTGGGGGAGGTGGTGTTATTGAGGTGATAAAGCCTCTAGGTCCTGGCAGGTACTCTCCTTTATGAGAATGACCTCTCCTGCTTATACGATCATATGATGGTGTTCATAAACTTCATATAGATGATTTTAATAGGTGAAATAAGGCTTGGGTTCCTATTAGTTGTAACTATTTATAAATTCATGGTAGAGGTAGTGTCGTGCAAGATTACCATGTTGAAATTTCTCTTTCCCCTACATCTGCGAGTGTTGGGTGGTTGGCTTCCTATAGCTTGGTTCTTACAATGTATAATGATTTATCCATTAGTAAATGTCCTAGGAAATTGATGTCTACTTCCACAAAATAATCTATTCATCTGATGGTTGAGAAATAGATTCGTGTTGACAATGTCGAAGTTCAGAATTCTCAATGTTACTGCCCCACATTCTGGTGAGTTTCATGCTAAGCCACTATTTTCATCATGGTCTTGATGCCCAATATCTAGATCCGGGGAAATTTTAGTTTGCTGAGGTCTCAAATTCTACTGGTCTCAATGTGTAGGAGTAAAATTTTATGTCGACATCACCATTTTTTGGTGGACCAACATCAACAACGTCTGAGTAAAATACATAATATGATGACTAACATAGATAATATTCATCATTGAATGAGAAAAGATTCATGTTGAGTTTACTATTTTAGTCTCAAATGCTTTCCCTGGTGCACCCCACCTCTCATGTATCGACACGCACTGGCATCAAATTGTTTCTCTACATTCTTTCTTTCCAAAGGTGGTTGGATTTCATCAATTTCAATGACAATGTATTCTCTTTGATCAAAATAGAATGATGGGATGTCATTTTCCAATTCCACAGATTCTTCCTTAGAACTCATTTCCTAGACCGAGTCTCCCTCATAGATTTAATTAATGTTCATGGTACTCATTCCTGATCCATCTCTATATGGACTCAATTTAATTACACTACTTATATTAGTACATTTCAGGGGCTCTTTATAGAGAGGAAAACTTTTTTTGGAGAGTAGTTACGTTGGGCATCGTTGGAATGTCTGGATGCTAAGAACATTGGTCACATGTATTCATCATCATTGGAGGGAATCTTGTGGAGGCATCTTTTGTGTGGAACCCAAGGCAAACCATGTCGATTGGAGGCTTGTGTACAAAGTTAAAGTTGTGTGCAGGAGGGTACCATGCATGCACCTGACATAGGATGAAGTTGGTTGGGTGAGGATTACGCAATAGTTGGCCCGCTCTAATGGATACCCACACGGAACCTTTCATGAAATATCATATACCCTTAGAGTCCCATGGTATCACGATGTTACAAAAGATCATTATTATGGGAAACATAGTGATTTACGAATGGATGCTTTAGTTGTTTGAGTTTCTTATGAGTAAAGGACACCAATTGACACCGTATTGGTAGTGCAAGGGTCTTGTACATAAATTTCAATTTTGAACGCACTACATAAAACCTGCATGCACCTTCGTTTTCATTCTCGGAATGCTCCGTCGAGTTGGATGATGGATTCAAATTGACCAAAGTGGTCGTGTGTGCTCTCATGTGGAATTCATCACTAAGAAATATCATAAATATCATATATAATAATTAAATATATCATTATATCTATTGAAATTTTGTTCCCTATACTCTACATGTGTTTGTACTTTGATTATCGTTACATGTACACAGGTTGATATAAACATGTGATTATCATACCAAATTAGTGATGATACTTCTACATTCACTATATTTATGGTAATTTATATTGAGAAATATTTCTGTCAAAATTTTATAGTAGTTTCAAAGCTGTAATGACTTTTTAGAGATACTGTGAAATTAATATTAAAATTTTTTCATAGGATCAAAATTCATTATACTAACTGGAAATGGTTGATGTCTAACTATTTGGTGTTGGGGGCTCATAATCATTGATATTTATCATCAAAAAGTTCACACACAGAGATCCCTAGTAGTTGATATCATGAGGAAAGACCCACCAATAAGAACACCCTGTGTTTTGGGTTTCATTTGTTGTTACTATCTATGAACGTGTGTATTGATCTTCTGACTTTTGATCAATATCAATGTGTGGTATTTATTAAAGTACATTAATGCAAGAAACAAACCCTAAAACTAAATTTGTGGCATGTTAGAATTTTATGGGTATGTCTTTGGTGGCATGACATTGGTTGAATGGTCATGATTGGATTTGTCGCTTCCATACTGAGGAAGTGATATCTAAGGCCTAAAAAAAGGTATAGTCAAACATTGATCGAATTGAATGAGGTAACTATTTGTGTTTAATTTTTTTCTTTGATAATTCATGTCATTTTTTCAGACCCATATTGGAGCTTGGATATATAGAGACGATGAAGATACATCAATCCAATAATGAAATGTTTCAAATCTTTAGCCCACCAACTTCTGATGTGCACCCCGATACCTTAAATTAGTATTAGTTCCACTGGGTGAATTTTTTGAGGTAATAAAAAATTATTTTTAATTAGATTATATAGGGGGTTTAATTTGATTAATGCTGAACAGATGACACGTCGACCCAATTTCAGATGGCCATGTTATGGCCTTCCAAAATTTCCTATGACGATTGAAAATGTCAGTGTTTCACATTAAGAATTTATGAAAAGTATAAATTTATATCGGTTCGGTTTTTTATTTTATGGATATGAAATTATGCTCAGGTTTTATAAAAAAACATTTTCCCCCTAATAAGGTGCAAGTTTCCCTTGGATGATTTTAAAAATATATATATAATAATAATATTGTTTTTAAAAATCACTAAAATTTTAACCTTTTGGTAATTGAGATACAAAAAAGGGTGGGAAGGGGCCATTTTCCCTAATAGACAAACACAAGAAATTAAATTGGTTTTCTTCCGATGGATTTCAAGCCTTGGATGATTGGCCTCCAAGGTTTGGGGACCCATCGTCGTAGCACTCTCCAGAGCCCACAACCTTCCATAGAACACCTCCAATATGTGTCAAGTGACCGCACCAGTGACCATTCCTCTGGCCATAGTCCTGCAATGCCACCCATCCAGCCCCGATGCATCCCTCACCGACCCTCACTATGATCAGTTTTGACCTCTAGCACCCATGTCTAGAATCGTCGACACCGCCACCTCCACCAGTAGTGACAAATATATTTGATGCTCCGGTTGGCCACTCACCACCCCACAAAATTTCCCACAGGCCAGAGCCGGCCACTGCAACCACTAGAAAGATACCGTTCCAAGCTTCCCAATCCCAAATATTTTCCCCGCCCATATCCGGCGATATAAACCACTACAATTAGAACTGAGAGTAGCCACTCCTACCATGCTCATTCCTTCGGACCCTCCCATTTTCCTCCCAACTCAATCATTGTCTATAAAACCATCCCTGTTTATCTAGATACGGTACAACAACATCCCCTTCCATACAACACATGGTAAACCTGATCAGTCATCCCAGTTCTCACGGCCACCATGATGCCATCTCAGAACCACCCCTTGAGGAAAAAACTAGGTCTCACCTATTTGAAACGGGTTATGATATGTGTGACTGACCCAAAATTACCCATTTCTAGTTATTAAGAGGCCCAAAATAATGTTTCCTAGGTTCATCCTGACCATCATCTATGTGGGGTTCTAGGGCCTGAGATGATTTTTATTAAACGTAGAATTAATTTAGTAATTTATAGTTTAAAATTATTAATAATTTAATTATGCAAATTAATTAATTTAATTATTTTCACTATATTAAATAATTTAATTAATTTAATTTTTGGAAATAAAATTTATGTTCATTCCTGTGCTCACAAGAATAAGTTAATTTAATTAGATAATACATTTAATTTATATTTATGTCATCAAACATAAATTAAGTGCATTTTAATTTTACCACATATTTATTTGATATACTGAATGGTGTTGTGTAACCAACAAACTCTTTTATGTTACGTTTTTTATTAAAATATATATTACTATTGTGTGAGCTGTTTGTAAAAATTAGTTATTTATTAACTTTCTACACATCGTCTCTTTTTATTCAACATGTATAAGGTCCTACATGTCCAAGCATATCTATATGTATATTATACATCCAAAGACCCATGTGTGACTACATTTTTACTATTGATGATGACAATGTATGATGCACTCCAGGGGCGAGTTGTAGGAGTCCAAAAATGACTCAGGTATGATACGACAAGGTTACAATTGATCTATTGAGTTTAAATGAATCAACCATTCATAGAACCTCTAGACCAGTTTGGGAAATCGTTTATTATTTTATTCATTTTCGTATCTGTGGGAACACATAATATAATAAACAGATAAAATGAATAAAGGCGTGAGAAGTGTATTTTATTGAATATATGCTCATTTGTGCGTGCGAAAAGATAGTAAATAAATATTTAATAGAAAAAGATTAAATTCATCAATAATATTAAAAAACCCCTCAAAGAAAATATTAAGTTAGGAGTATCATCAATTGATAGAATTTGCATAATCCTAGGTGTATAAGGTGCTCATTAGTAAATAATGAGGTCCCCTCCTACTACTATGGAGTTATTATGAGGGTGATGGGTTGCCTTAACGGAAGACAATAATAAATAAGTCTACATGGATAGATTCATTAATCATTAGAGAAAATTATTGAATAAATAATGACTATGATTTTATAATATTTAACTTCATTCAACATATCAAGGATCCAAGAGTAAATTCGGTTAGCCTGTCAAACACGTCCCTTCATCTCTTCATGTAGAGGTGTATCCAAATCTTTCAGAAGAAGAGGAGAGATTTCAAAGATCCTTATCACTATTATACTCAATAGATAGGGTATTCTACTACTAGTATTGAGGTATGATAGAGTTTAACAACATTGTGGGAGAAATTCATTGGTTTAATTAATTAATATTAATCTCTAAAAGGTAATCCGATAAAGTATTTACTAATATATTTTTAGTAGATAAAATGGAAATTAGTAATATGATTAGTAAATTATCACTATAATCAATACTGTATAATGAAAATATATTGAAAAACCATAAATTTCAAGTGTAGTAAAGGTGCTTGTGTATAGTAGTAAGCCAAGTAAGGAAGCAATATGTGATGGAGCCCTCATTTCCTATTGATCACCCGCAGGGAGAAAGCAAGGAGGATAAATATAAATATAAAAGGATTGTAGATGATGCACTATAAGTATTATGTATCATGTTTTTATCCATGTCAAGTCAATTGCAGAAAATCAATGAGGATAAAGACGCATACACCATTGTAACTTATATCCAAGTATTATATCTGAAGAAAGAGTGGAATGAAAGGTATGAGATATCAAATGAATTATATAGGTGTTGAATAATATAAGGGTGTCATGAATAAACCATGGAATCAATATAATTAGGTATATTGATATAATTGAAGAACATGGGGTCAGAAAAAACCAAGAACTAGCGAATGATCACATTGTTTAGTCTTCCCCCCCTATACTTCTTAAATATTATTTTTAATTATAAAATGAATGACATGAAAAAGACGCTTCCATATCCTTTGGATTAATTTCACTAAGACAAAAAAGATATGAAGAATACAAATTATTTATACCTTATGGAGAAAACTAAGTGAAAGGGAAAGTCCATAGAATATAAGGCTAATTCCATGTCGATGAAACCTAATCACCATCCTTACATGAAGCCCAATATATAAAGGGAAGGAAATGAGCATGAGGTTATCTAATTTCCATGTGGTAATAAAGAACACTAGAAGATTAATTATATATTTTGGAAGAATAATCAATGAGATGATAAAATATTATTTATTTTTGTCATTGAATGAAATATATATTCATCTTCAAGTTGGGTATTCTATACAATGTGAGGGTCATATATTTTTATCCAAATAATAGAACCATGTATGTTAAAGATATTGAAAAAGGGAAAGGTGTATCTACATTCTAACAACGGTTCCAGTCAAGAAGCATTGGTAGTGATAGAATATAATATAACTTTACCTAGTAGTTGAGTTCTGGTATTGAATAATTTCTATTATCTTCCTTCAGTTAACAAAATCATAATTTAAATATCAGGTTTGGATACTATGGGTGTTTATATCATATTTGTAAATAAATGTTGTCTATTTTATGAGGATTAAATATGTTATTTTATGAGAATCTTAAAATTGAATAATAAATAATTGAACACAAAACCTATTGGAAATCAATGACAAAACCAATGAACATGACTCATATAACACCCATATATGGAAATTCATTCCTGGACAGGTAAATGAGAAGTGTTTACAAAATTTACATCATGTAGTGTATTTAAACTTGAATGTGTTAAATCCAAAAGATTCATTTAAAGCTTGTTTACTTGGTAAAATTACCAAACAACCCTTCTCTAGAAATAGAGTAAGAGACACTAAATTACTATAATTGATTCAAATTGATGTATGTGGTCCATTTTTTATAGTGTAAAGTGGAATGTTTTCACACATCATAAATTTTATTGATGAATAAATTAGGAATAGATAAATCTACTTAATAATATATCAATCATATTACTTTCATATGTTTATGGAATATCTAAATGAAGTAGAAAACCATATTGTTAAATATATTAAGATACTCCACTCAAATCTAGGTGGAGAGTATATTATCCAAGATTTCATTGATCACCTTAAAGAGTGTGGGATAGTATCATAAATCACTCCCCCGTATACACCAGAATGGAATGATGTTAGATAGAGGAGGAATCCAACCATTATTAATATTATTAGATCAATGACAATTTTTGAAAATATTTTATTATAAATTATGGGATAAGTGTTTTAGATAGTGTGATATAACCTTAACAGAGTACGTACTAAAATGAAAGAAGGGATTTCATATGAGTTGTGTTGTGGAAAGAAACCCAATTTTTCATACATACATGCACTATGATGAAAGGTTTTCTTCAAGGCTGTATCGATTAAAAAATTATCAGTTATAAGAATGCAGTTCATCTTTAAAGGTTATCCTAATGAAAAAAATATATTAACTATATAAAACATATAATAAAAAAGTGATTATGGAATGAAATGAAACATTTCTAGAAAGGGAACACATTTCCAAAGGAAATAGAGAGAATAATATTTAATTCAATAAAGATAATGCTCCAGATACCTAAGACTTTTCCTGGGAAAAATACCTCCAAGATATAGTAGGATACAAATAAGTCCTTGGGAAACAAGTATTACATAGGTCTACTCGAGAGGTTAGAGAACCAAGAATGTTATGGTTTTTTTCCACTGTGTCAGGTGACACATTACTCCATAAAAATGATGAACCTCTAATGTATAATGATGCGATGGAAGGAAATTATGTTTTTAAACTAAATGATTCTATGTATTCTATGATGGAATCCATGTTCCTAAATCAAATTTTCAATTTGGTTGACCCTCCAACAATTGTAAAACCCACTGGTTAAAAAAGTGTATTTAATAACCTGGAAATACATGATAAAGTCACTACGTATAAGAATGACTAGAAGTCATTGGATTTGGGAAACATAAAGGAATAGACTAAAAAAATATCACCAATAATGATTCTAAAATTTATGAGAATATTACATGCAATAAAAACCATCCAACATTAGGGGATTTGAAAAATGGATGTCAAAATTGGTTTTCTAAATTTGATGTTTGTTTAAGATGTCCATATAATAGAACAAGAAGGGTTTTTTAAGTCATGGAATTTTAATATATTTTTCATGTTTTATATATATATTCATGGGTTGAAGAAGGAATCAGAATCATTGAGTGTTCATTTTGATTTGGCCCTATGTGAATTTTATTTCATCAAGAGTGAAAGTGAGTGACATGTCTATAAGAAGGTTAATGGGAATGCAATAATTTTCTATGTATTATATGTTGATGACACATTAATCATGGAAAATGAATTGGATGTCATACATTCAGTTGATATATGGTTATATGAATTATTCTCCATCAAATTCATATATTTTGTAGCCTATATTATAGGGATCAACATCTGTCTAGATATATCTTAATGATTTCTTGGCCCAAGTTAGAGTGAATTTTATGTAATGATAATTAAAAGGTATAGTATAAAACCATCAAAGAGTGGGTAGTTTCTAATACCCCATGGTATCATTATCTCTATGAAAATGGGTTCACAAACATAGTTTGATATTTAGAGAATGAGTATAATCCCTTATATATTTGTAGTGGTTTGTATTATGCACAACATGATATATAGTAGGTTTGATGGTTCCATTGCATTAATAATAGTGGGAGGATATCAAGATAATTATGGTGAGTTTCTTTGGGAAGCTGTAAAAACTATAATGATGTACTTAAGGCACAAAAATATTTGATCCTCATATATGGAGAAGATGAGGAACAATTCGTGAGGGTATACACTGTTGAATGTTTCTAGATAGATCATAGTGATCTAAAATCTCAGTCATGCAATTTATTTACTATGAATGGTGGTGTAGTGGGCTGGAGAAGCTCAAAGAAACCTATGGTAATTGACTCTACAATAGTGTCTAAATATATAGTAGCATCTGATGTAGATAAGGAGATGGTCCAGATACAAATCTTTGTCTCAAGAATCAGTTATGTTCCTAGCAGTGCATGCCCTATTCCAGTTTACTGTGATAATACTATATTAGTGGTGCTTTCCATGGAGCCCAGGTCACACCATATGATAGAGAATATAATTCAGAAGTTTCTTCCCTATGGATATTTTAACAATATAGGTGAAGTCCTTATTAATAGAGTATCCATATAGGATAATTTGGTAGACCCCATGAAGAAATACATATCTCACAAGAGGCATGATCCTCATGTGAGAGCTATCATATTGAGACATTTTATTAGATGGATCTAGTGCATGTGGGATTATTGAATTTGGGTTCTATAAACCCAACTTATGTTTGTTCACTAATTACCATTAATTATATATTGTTTGATATATCAATAGGTCTATATTACCATAAGAGTTATGATACCTATAATTTCACTATATTAATAGTAATGTCAATATATTAATTATAATTTGAAAAGGATATAGTAGTTAGAATGATATAATAAGAACCTACAGATAATATGAAATTAATCTTAAAAACATTTTCCTATAGTATAGGTAAATAATACTAGCTAGACACAGTTTATTTCAAACTATTAGGTTCTAAGAGATCAAGAGCGTTGCGACTTCTTCTCATGATGTTTTCACATAGTGATATCTTGTAGGTGAGATCATAAGGACATAACCACTAATAAGTACACCACATTTTTTGGGTGTCATTATTTATTCTTATATATGAAAATGTGTATTGGTCCCCTGGCATGATATCACTATCAATGTGTTCCATTTGATCATGTACTTTGATGCAAGGAAGAAACCATGGCATTGAATTCATGGTGAAGAAGAATGTGTTGCCTACATCATTAGTGGCATGACTGTGGTAGTAAAGGAAAATCCATACAGGTATATAAAAAAGTAAGTAAAGAATAGATGATGGCACACATTATGCATATATCAATATAAGGTATCATAAGACAAATAGATTATATTACAATATTCATTTTCATAGTATGGATTTCATTTCTATGACCATTACTTATCTCTTTAGATACCTTAACGAGATTATATAATATACACCTAGAATGTTAATAATATTTACCGCTATCAAGATAAAGTATAAGAGGGTCATACACAATAGTGTATTCGAGAGTCTTCTATGTTCTTTTGTATAGGTGCATAAGACATCATGGGCCCTACCACGAGGTCCAAGTGTTGTCCAAGTTTTAATGATCATCGTTGAAATAATAAATTCATTACTATTTAGGTATATAATAATTGAGTTGTATTTATTTATTAAAAATACTTACACGTTTTTATGTAAATATATTTAATAACATTATAATATGGAATATTATTTTAATATTCAAGGTTCGTTTATTGTTAGAAGGAATTACGAGTTAAGATAATGACTTGGTTTTATGACGTAATATGTTTAAAATATATTACATGTAAGTGATAAAATATAAATAATATTTATTACATTTTTAGTTCTTCAAAATTATTTATTTATTACTTATTTAGTGGATGTTAAATATATGGTGGTTGGTAACCCTATCCGTGTGTTTCTAACATCAAGTATATAAGCCTGGAAGAGATCATTTTTTAAGGTTTTTCATTAAAATGCATTGGGAGATCATATCTCTTCTTGTATCATAGATATAAAAATGATCTATCATAGTCACTGATCTACAAGAATATTCACGAATTGACGGCTTGAGATCGAGTTACTCAGCACAACATCGAAGCAATCATCAATGCTCCACGCCTACACCAAAATTTCCAAAAATAGTGTACACATGGATTATTGAAGTGTTTTTAGAAAATATTTATGGATTAAAATTAATATCCTTTATTAAATATTCAATGGAAATAAACTACATCATAACACACATTTAATTGAATATTATAACAATTTCGGTTTAGTTTTCTTCTCTGGGAATTCACATGAGAACCTTAGACCTCAACTAGGGCTCAGATCACCTGAGGAGATGATGTGACATCAGCCTGGTGGGTAAAATTTTAAAATAACTAGACAAAAATAATTCCAATATATGCCTTGGAAACATCAAAATCCATCCATGAGAGGTGTTGATGGAAGAAAAAATAAAATTGGTTTGCATGGCAGTAGTCTGCCTTATACACAAAGGATGCTTTTGAATCCTATTTGGACGAAGTATAGAGAGTTGTAGGTCATTCTTTTAACATAGAAAATATTAATATATCCAATATAATGATTTTATTATATGATTATGGTTTAATAATAATTAATGTTTGTAGTGGAATCAATAGAATAAAATGCTCTGTTATGGATATTACCTCTTATTTGGAAAACATCTTTTTTGGTTTTCATAAAAATCCTTCCTTTGGTAGTATTTCAAACCCAAATAAGGCTTAAATAATCTGATAAGGTAATTATTTAAGTTATATATTAGGTTTATTTTTAAACAATGGATTTTGAATGTGTGGAGGGGATAAGAGAGGGGGTGGCATTTTATATGTGAGGGAAAGGACATACTTGGTATTTTTGAAAAGAATAAATTGTACCAAAGTTCTTCAAATGAAAATAAAGTTCCAAAATGGAAAATTATAAAAAAATAAAGTTGATAATGTCTATATTTTTCCATACAACATATTTTGGAAAATGTTCTAGGCGATTATACAACTTCTCATTTTATTTTACCCCCCAGTAAGGCAATTTTTACATTAATAATGGTAATTAATTTTTAATTCATTTATTATTGATAATGGTAAAAAATAATGTTAACCATATTATAAAATATAAATTATATTTAATATAAATATATAATATAATAATTAAAATTACATTCAAATAAGTGGAAAATTTTAATTTAAAATTAAACCTGTAGACGCGATAAAAAAGTGGGTTTTTTCCAAGAGAATATATTCAAATGTATAAAATGTTTTCATAAAAAAATCAATATTAAAATGATTCCGATGACATAAAATGGATTAGTGGAAATATAATTTAACATATTTTAATTTTATAACTATCATAGAATAATTGATAAATTTTCAATCAATTAAAAATAAACGACAATTCATAATAAAAACACGAATTTTTCAATATTCATCGATAAAATTTAACTTTTCCAAAAAACATAGAAATCCCCTCCAAGATAATTTATACACATGCGTTCAACTAATTTATTTTTTTTTACAAAAAAATATTTCCAAAATATTAATTTCTTAAAAAATTAGTAGGCATGTGGAGACAAAATATTTCTTAAAAAATGATAGTTTTTTTTGTGTGAAATTGGGTTTATCCGTATCCCATGTCTAAAAAACACATAATTTGAATGATAATAATTTGGTTGAATATAAAATAAATAAACATAATTGACATCATTCCATAAATGTTATTTTTTTCAAAAAAATATTTTTTCATAAAAATATTTTCCAGGTTTTCAAATGGTTTTTATTTTCATTTATAATTAATTAGTCACCAAATAATTTATTATATATAAATGTTAAACCATATATTTTCAAATTTTAGTTAATATTATTTACACCCATCATTCCAATATCTTGTTGACCAATCATATTAAATAATAGTATTTTAATAGTATATTGTGTTACATTATAGCCCAGTGTTGTGTGTAATGAAAACTAAACTAGGTGTTTCATATAATGAAAAATATAGAGAATAATAAATTTAATTTAATAAAAAATATTTCCATAAAACATTGGGTATTTAATTTTACCCCCCACCCCCACAATTAATTTCTCCTTGAAATTAATCACTTATGTACCAATAACCGAGGAGTATTCTACCTAATTACATCTTTAGGTTCCCACATAACTTCCTAGAGATAATGGTTTCACTAAAATAACATTAACTAGGTGATTAATATATTTTTTAAAACATTATCTATTAGTTATATAATATTCACATGTTATTAAACATATAAAATATCTTTCCCTAGTGGATTGGCCTCTGATATCAATACATGTGATGGATTAGGAATCTACTTCGTCAGTAGAGATATATAGAACACGCCATGAACATGAGAATGGTTTGGTGGATGTTCCATGAAATAAGCTTAGGTCCAAATATGATCAACAATTTCATAGGTATCTATATATCTAGGACTTATTTAACTCTTATTTCATACATGATTAAATTTATAGAAACACATTATCAATAACTTTAAATTATAGATAGCATCAATGTTTATCCACATAAATTTTCTGTTGACATTGTGATACCCTTATTCATTGATGAATGGATCTAAAAGTATTTGTCATTTCATCAACTAGATTAGATCCCAATATCATTCATTATATAACCTCATTCTAGTACATTTTTTTTCTACACCTATTTCCCTAGAGGGATTCATAAGGAGCAATCTGAATGCTTCAGTGAATGATATTGTTCTGTGAGAATAAAAATTTGGGATGGTGTTGATCTTAACAAACATTCAAATATATAGAATAATATATCATAAAATCCTGCATGGTTTTATTTTTTCAACCACATAAACCATTTTTATAGAGATAATATGAAATACTGAAACATTTCTCTACATCTATGGAATACAAAAGACTTATCCATAACATCAAGGAAAACATTGCATCTCAATTAGATACAATATAATATTGTGCACCATAAAACCATAACACTCCTTTAATGTATGTCCTAAAAATATTATGCAATGTTAAATATTCTCTAATAGATACGAAGTGTTCAATATTTTTAAAGAGATAAAAACAACCCATTTAGAATTATCCCATTTAGATGTTTTGGGGAGTCTGATGAAAAAACTCATGGTGATGTCTTCCCATTTCGTTTCTATTATGGATGTTGGAAGTTTAATCCTGTTATACATTTATCTCGTATAATTTATTTTTTGGAATAAAAATCATAGAGACACATACTCATACATATATCTCTTTATATTTTCCAACCATAAATAATAATTCATGTAAACTATTGGTGTGTACTTGTCCCTTACCACTCTTCATTTATTGGTCTATGCCCCATGGACTTTCTTGATGCAACATGTTGTTTATCAATGTGTATGTTATCCTTTTTACAATACTAAATTAATAAAAACGTTCTAAAATTTAAATAAACAATAATTTTCTTAACATAAATTATATGATGAACCCTAATATTTTTCAATATATATAATAATATACCCCGAAAATATAACGTCATTCAACTTCAAATAATATTTTTATACTAAAACACATACTAAACCAAAGGGTTGTATTTCCATAAATGTCTCCCGAAATATCATTCATATTAATGAACTCACATCCCATAATTCCTAAAAATTTTATTCTATGGATTTTAAGTATTGATAATCCTTCAACTCTTAAACCCAAGAGGTTACCCAAAAACTATTAAGTTGATCTAACATGAAGACATATATTCTACCAAAACTAACACAGTCCATATATGTTTAATGACTCTCACACCAAAATACCATTGGTAAAAATAATTCTTAAATATATTCATTGAATCACAATTCATAAATAATTCAATATTTACACATCAATGATTGCAATGGAATAAGTTCTTCCTTAGTCTTGAAATTAATTCTTGGGCCACGGTAATGGCTTGGATAATAATTTTTTTCTACACACATAATACATTTTACATCTCAATAATTTATAAATTTATGAATATCTTTTCCACAATGAAAACATATTCCCCCATTTGATAAATCATTCAAGGTGATTCTTCCAACCTTCTTGACATATCAGAAGCTGAATCTTCTTTCATCTATGTCTATTACCACCAATATTCATACGCTATCATCTTCCACTTATTTTATACTTTAGGAATCTCATAAAATCTCAAATTAATAAGCATATATCATGATAGTTAATTAGGAATAATAAAAATATATTTCTCTTTAATTATAATCCAATTTGGTTTCTCATAGTAATCAAATTTCCCATTAGATATAGCATTAAAATGCTTCCTTTGGGATATATTCATTGACTGAAACCAAAAATAATAGTGTGATAAATAATAATAATATTGGAAAACTATATAACATTGGAAAATCCTCTATAGGAATTCCAAATCATGAATCCTTCATTTTAATATAAGACACATTAGGTTTAACATAGGTTATTTATATCCATCATCTATTTATATCCTTAATTTTAGTATATAAAGTGTTTGTGAATATCCACACCATATCCCTTGGGAGTTTTAAACCTAGTGTGTTTATAGGATCATTATAATTCTCCATGTGAGGATTGAGTCTTTCTCAACGCACACTTTTTAGAGTTAGGAACACAAGGTACCTTTTTTCTAGAGACAGATAAACCTGTTGTATGAATACATAGATGTAATTTCCTAGAAACCACCCACTATAACCTTTAGCAATACTCCATGAAATGTTTCTATACTTTGAATAATCACTAGAATCATCCTTAGAAACTCACCATGAAATATCCTTATATATCCCTAGGTATCTCGCCATTGTTTTCTCATGAAAGTAACCAACAGTTAACTAAACCAATATTATAATACCCACTAAAGTAGGCCAAACATTTCAAAATTATGGATTAATATTAATTATATTACACAAACAATTGATTGAAAATTGTAAACGTATTGTTCCATTGATAACATGGAAACATAAAAAACTGGTATGAGAGTGTTCTAAATCACCTCACATATAGCTCCTCATTACTAGAAACCATCTTATACATATAAAAATAGTACCAACCATCATAATATGAGAAAAAAATAAATAATGAGATCATATGCTCATTCATGGAAAACAATGTAAACATTTAAACATAACATGATCGTAAGGGTATAAAAATTTTATAATAACATATTAAAACCATATGGTTCATATCAAATATTAAAATCTTATGTCATGGAATAAATATTAGAAGTTTATAAGAAATAAATCATAAGGAATTAATAGAAAAAAAGACTTGATAATAATATCGATAAAATAAATAGATTTTTGGAATTCACATAAGTATAGAAAATATTTTTTTAATAGTACAATGATTTCTAAAAAAACTATCATAGTAAAATGAGTAAAATCATAAAACATCATAATAATCAAAGTTTGTGTTCAATATTATCATTGTGGAAAAATACCCTTGCTGAACTGGATTCACTCCATATTACATTACTATTTTTTTCATGAGATATCAATCATTACCCAACACATTGTATGGAGATATATGTACAATGAATCATAGAATGAAAATCATACATACATGTTACACAAGGTCGTAAAATAGTCATCTTATCAGAACCCCTGTAATTAAATGGGATTTATAAAGCATTTATCAAAATAGAACCCATGAAAATAAACGGGGTTTATAAAAATTTCGTCATAGAATAACCTGTGGAAAATAAAGAGGTTTCATAATAATTTTATCATTTTATTACATCATAACCATATAAAATGAAAAAAGTATCATAAAAACTCTATCTTGGTACATCCAATGTAAGACAAATAGGTCTTATAAACATAATTTCTTCATAAACATAATGCACTCAAAGAAATAATTAGAATAGTGTCATTGGGTCGTGTACCTAGTAAATCTTATGTAACAAATTAAGTTGTAATATTATATTCAAATAGATTTTGAGATGTAACATGGAAAAATAATTAACGAAATTATCCTTTCCTCTCTAAACAACACATTTTAAAACTAAAAACATTTCGAAAAACCTTTTATATAAGGATAACTTTGAAAAATTATAAAGTAATCTTTAAAGATAAATTAAAAACTTTCTTGAGGAAAATATCATTTCAAAATTTTTTAAGACATAAATATTTTTTAAAATAATTTTAAAAAAAATAGATTTGAAAAATTCAAATTATGCTTTAAACAACTGATTTGTCATGATGGTGGGAATTTCTGTTCATTTCGTACATGTTAAAACAATTATTCCTTTCATATTTTTAGTAAAAGAAAAATGAGTCTTATTTAGAAAATGACAAGAATATTACATTAAAAAATTTGTTTAAAAATAAAACATGGGAAATTTTTATTTTTTCTTATAAAAAACTCCAACATGAATTGGTCACCCAATTCATGACGATATTAATTAAAATCAAAGATATCGGTTCAAGCACGATGTATAAATAATGTACACCAGTAGGGAGTGAAGGGGAAAAATTAAAACATGAACAAAAATAATAAGAACATCCAGATCAAGGTATTCAGAAAGTAAGGCATTGATGTTGAAGTCCAAATTCAGCAGGCAACGTGGAAAACGCTGTAGTTCACCTCAACTATAGTAAGCAAGATGGACCACCGGCTTGGCCGTGATCATGTTTGGACAACACAGGTTCCACAAGACTGCTTCAATTAAAACATCTCTTCATTTCAATATGCATAAATAACTTTAGTGAAAACCTCAAAACAAGCATGACCAAACATAACTAGGCTACATGGTACTCCCAAAAGAAAAGAAAATTAGCGCACAACACCCCTCAAAGGAGAAGAATAGCCACATATCATTAGCCCAAAAGAATAATCCATGGGTAAATTTTTCTTCAATAAATCATTTAGAAAAGGTGAATAAATTATCAAAATGATCTAATTAAATGAACTTTTGGAAGAAAAATGGGTTTTCAATTGTAGATAAAAATAAAGATGAGGTTCCATAAAATACATACTTTAAACTCGTCAGTAGATATATAGTGTAAAATTAAAGTAATCCATGTGTTATAATTAAATATACATAGTATAATATGTTTAATGAGTTTCTTTATCTAATTATCTTAATATTTCTTCATTGAACGAATAATCATAATCAATCTTGATAAATGATGTGATTGAACTGTAAATTAATTACAACTTTGGTAACATTGAATCATAATCCCTATGAAAGAAAAAAACTAAATGAAACTTAAAATCTCACAAATATAAGGAGATTAATTATACAAAATTTCAATGGGGAAGTATATACCCTTCATAAAAGATGATAGGGGAATAAAACAATATTTGTCTCAGAGAAAGAAAATTGAGACAAAATTACCTTATGTCTTTGGTGTCTATTGAACTATAAACAACATGAAATAGAGATACTAAAATGGATATGTAAATCCCCAGAATTTTTATTATAATAATTATAAAATTTATTCATGTATATTATATGCACCACATATAATAAAAAAGTTATAAATATGGTATGTATCAAAGGAATATAAATGTGAAACGAAATATCCCTCACCATAAGTCTCAAATTACTTCATAAAAATAATAACACCATATATAATAAATATTATTTTATTATTAATATATTTTGATAAATTATATTTCTCATACCATATATGATTTACTTATGACATTTGATTACACATTTATCTATAAATCTTTATTAATATCACATTTTCAGTAGTAACTTATTTGTTTTTCATGTATGTTTTATTTGTTATTTCTAGTAATATTAATTATATCATTGTTACATCATATATATAATGTGAAAATTATATAAATATCATATATATTTATTTAGAGTAATCCATAAATGTTAGATATAGAAAATTATATACACCATTTATGGAGACAGTATATAGTACATACGCATAAATACTATTTTCATTTTTAAATTGAAGAAAATAAAGAATAGTAAATAATATATTAAAATTAAATAATATTAATCATTTAATATATATCAAATATTTTAATTATATTTACCTTTATTACTTTCTATATAAAGAGTTAGGGAGAATTGAATGATCTTGCTTCGTGTGGAAGTAGTCCACCGTACACACAAATGACGTTATTCTATCCCACATAGAATGGAAAGTAAAAATGTATATGTTATATCATAGTTTCAGAAGTATAATTTTTTTTCAAATAACTTATATATTAATTCAATATATCATTATTATAATCCATGTAAAAAATAATTGAAAAATAAATCAAACCTATCTGTGATGTTGTAGTTTTTCAAACACATAAGGATCATTATTATTTTCCAACATGTAGGGAGGTATGAAATTAGATGTGGTATTATAAATATAAAGGAATAATATTATCATAATTATTATATATATACATTAAATCCCTTATTAAATCAATCTATTATAGGTGTTGATGGAAAAAATTACTATCAGTTCGTGAGGTGGTAGTCCACCACACACATGAATGCTGATTTTATATCCCATTAGATGGAATTTTATATGGTTTTAGGTAACGAAATTTAAAAAAGAGTATATGTAATATAATATGGTTATATTATTATCATGGTATAAAAATAACTTATATAAGTGGAGTAAGAAATAGAATAAAATGCTCAATGAGAGATGTTTCCTTTTTTTCGGACAACTTACTCTTCTTTACCACAAAAGTCAAACTAAAATGGATTTATGACCAAAATATGGATTCTAGGAAGAGATTATGGAATTAAATGAATTATTTGGAAATTTATTATATGAACCAATTGGTTTTGGATTTGTGAGGATGAGAGGATATGGGGTTACCTTTTATAAGTGGGGTAGATGACACACTTGGCATTTTTGATGAGAATAATGTGTTGCAATGTTTTCTATCTGAAAGAAAGATTAGAAATGATTCATTATAAAATCATAATGGTTAAAAAGTCTAAATATTTATAATTTTTTTTGGAATAGTTTCTAGTTCATTTTACCCATTTTCATTTTAGTTTACCCCCCCTGAAAACCTAATTTTCACGACAACCAAATTAAATAAATTTTACTGATTTTACTATTGATAAAAGTAAACAATTATGTTTAATCTATTAAAAAATTTATTTTTTTATGATTTTAAATCTGGAATATATTTGTTACCAATTATATTCATATAATTTACATAAAATATTTTAAAATTAAACCCGTAGTTGTGAGGGAAAAGATGTTTTACAAAGACAAAATCATTAAATCATTAAATATTTTTTCTAAAAATTCAATATAAAATTGATTAAAATAAAATAAATTTTATTATTATAAATATAATTGAATTAAATTTTCTTTTATAACATTAATTAAGTAATTATTTAGTTTTTATATTCTTTAAAATAATTGAAAATTATCAATAAAAACAAGTATTTATCACTATTAATTAAAAAAATTAATCTTTTTGATAATTTTTAAAGACTCAATATAATATAATTATGAAATATTGATATCATATATTAGGTTTATTTTTAATGATAAATTTTCTGAAATTTGAAAAAAATTAATTTTAATATAATTCTTCAAAAGGAGATAAAACTACTATTTATAATAATAAACATTTTAAGTGTAAGATTGAATTCATTACTATATATTTTCTAGAAAAGAAATAATATGAATGTTAAAAAAAATTAGTGAATATATAATATATAAATTTCATTAAAACAATTCAAAAAGGTCATTTTCAAAATTTTTTGTGTCAAAAAACATTTTTTTTGTATAAAATTTGTTTTCCAGAAAAATTATTTCCTTTGTTTCAAAATGGTTTTTATTTTAAATTTTAATTAGTTTTTCATAAAATAATTCATTATATATACTTGAAAAAATAATATATTTTCATAACTAGATTAATACGAATCATACCATTCATTCCAATGGCTAGGTGAAAATTATCATAATATAAAATGTTATTTTAATAATATGTTGGGTTTTGCTAAAACTCGGTGTTTCTTGTAATACATGATAAACTCAGTGTTTCGTGCAACAAAAAACATCAAAAAGATTAAATTTATTTGGAAAAAAATTCACAAAATATTAGGGTGTTACACCATGAAAACATATATTTTCCCTCAAACCCATGAACACTACAAAATTCCCCAACACCTAAGTGGATAATTGACTCATGATAACTTATACAAGAAGAATTTTTCAGGCTGGTTGAAATGGGAAAAAAGTGAGAGAACCCATCTACATAATTTTTAAAGACTTTATTCCATCAAGGGGGTCCAACATTTTTATATTTATAGTATACCACTTTTGTTTCATCCATGTATATAAGAAAGAGGGCTCACACAACTCTCAATCTATAATTTTGTGCCAGTCTTAGAGCTGGTTGCTTTCCCATATTTAATTTTTAACACTGCACATGTATTGTTTTCTTAAACATGTTTCTCTTTTTATTCTAAATGGATCCAATTAAAGGTGTATATATTGGTAGTAATATATTTTTCAAGTAAATTAATTTAATTTTGAGTAGAGTATTTAAAAATCATGGATAAATATATGTACACCTTAATCATAATTGGATCTACTAACTAGGTTATTCAATATATGAAAACACTTATTTATGTATTCACGGATTCCTGGATTGAATCTCCCAGATGCCCATCTCTTATCCAAAGTGAATTCCCAACAAAAGCCAATGTGGACACTCTTATTCATGGAAAGAACCACCATGATCCCTCTAATTTAGTGTTCCACACACAACCTATGTCAATGTCAGGAAGCCAAATTGATTTGACCACCAATATGGGAACACTAGGTTATTTATGTTAGGAGAAAACCACACCCAAATCAACAGATGATACCCCTAGAACTCACCATATTAGAAACAAATTTATAAAACTCCCTAGATACATATGTACTCTCATGACAATAATATAAAAAATATTAAAAAGTTATACCATGATAAATAACCACACTGAGTCTACCATGATGTACATAAGAAAAATTAAGAAGAAATAAAGTGAAAAATGCATAAAATAGGAAAATAATGATTACATGTTTCAAAAATTATGCCCTATATCAATGGGAGAACACCTCCATATTTTCATTTCATAAAAACATAAATGTATTATAATAACATTTTAATTACTACTTATTAAATGACTAAACATAGTTAGTAGGAACACCTCTATAAGTGGTCCCACTGCACCATTATAATATTCCCCAACTAATCATCTAGTTTCACTAACATCCAATTTCTATGGATGTCAATATATTGAAATTGTTAACCACCAATGACCTAAAATAATATTTCCTTAATTAGAATTTTATGGTAACTAGTTCATGGTAATCTTATATTTCACTTCAATTCCTATAATATATCATCATTTTACACAAAATCATGAGGAATGAATTTCAAATATTATCATTAGATAATCTTACATGTGTTCATAACATCTATATAATAATATTCTATTTAACTTATCATATATACACCTTCTGAAACATATCCCACCACACATCCCAGTTCAAAATAAAAATTAATGAAATTTAATTTATGAGATAATATTCATACCACTATCTTCATCAAACTGAATATATATTTTAGTTATTATCTATCTAGTAAAACTAAATCAATAAATAAATAATTATTTCATGGAATCTTTGACTACCTCTAACACTTATTAAATTTTTATCAACCTTAATCTTGAAGGAAATAATATCTTCAACATCTTTTGATTACCGAAGTCCCATTAAGGAATAATGTTTCCATCGATATTATAGATCTAAAACCTTCGTTATAATTTTAGCTATATTATATAGTTAAGTTATCATCTTATGATTTACCACTTTTCCCTGATGTATCTTATGAATGAAGTGATATTTTAGGTAAATGTGTTTTATCAGAGAGTAAACCACCATATTATTTGATAGATGTATTACAATATGACTATCTGTAGCGACCCAAAATTTAATTAGTGAAATTTTCTTCTTAAAATTATTTTATATATCATAAACCACATAAATTTACATTTAGAACACAATACAAGCTTTAAAAATTAATACTGAATAAAATAAAAAGTATTACTAGATATTAAAAAACTTATACGGATAAAATAGTAACGTTACTTTTGGAATAATAATATGAAATTTCTAAAAAGTAAACTGGCCAACCAAATAGTAACCTCACCCATGAAAGAATAAATAAACTTCAAGAACCTTATAAATGAAAGTATTATATAATTATATAATAGTATAGGTAAGTAAATGTGTTAGAAATTATTAATTAAGTGTTTGAATTTTTATAAGTGATAAATAATTAATTACAATTTTATGATTAATTTAATAATTTAAAATAAAATTTACTTTCATAAATTGAATCCATAAAATAATATTTTACTATATTATGATTTTAAAATAATTTAATTAGACCCTAGAAATTTTTTCAAAGTGTTATAAAATTATTTATAAATTTAAAATCTGTAATTTTCCAATAAATGATGATTTTAATTAAAAAATAATTTTCCCATTCATAGAAAATTATTTTAAAAAAATTCAGTTCATTTTTAAATTTTAAATATTGAAAAAAAATTTGCGTAATTTTTTTTGATTCTTCCAAAATACTTGAATTTATGGTGAATTGTAAAATATTATAATTAAGATAAATGCTAAATACAGAAATTTTTGGGTCATTATTGGTGTAAAGATGAGGTAAGAACCATAATCTAAAAACTGAATCTCCTTTAAATTATTTTTTCATGGTATCCAATACTATTCATAGTCTTGATCCGAAATAATAAACTGATGAATAATATAATGAGAAAACACCTATGTCCTCCACTATAAATACCACCCCTCACCACCTCTTATCCTCACACATTACAAGAACTGATACATGCCTTAATTATTCCTAATATTTTTTCCAATCCCTTACCCCATGTTATGGAATATGTTTTGTCAAAAAAATATAATATCCTTTTCATTAATGAGGTTCTTTGGGAGGATAAATTCAAGAGGTAAAATTATCTTTCTTTTCTTTTAATTTATTTTTATCTTCATTTCTATTCTTAATCTCTCTTAAAATCCACTCATCTAAATATCATGATAAATCCATTAACATAAATATAATATATTTTTATTATGCTAAAAAAATAATCCATCACCAATCCTCTTCTGGTCGCCCCTTTATTCTAAAAATGAAAACACCGTATGTGTGGTGTTGTTTTATTGCCTTCGAGGACGAAAAAATTTCATTTTATATTAAAGCCTTAATGTATGGTATTAAAATGATAATAATTATTAAAAAAGATGTTTAAATGAATTTAATAACCGTTTAATTTTCTGGAACTAACTTATATACATAGTTTTATGTAACTAAAGAAAACAAGTTTGTTGTGATAAAAAACTACCATCTTAATCTAAACAATTATCATTAAAATTTTAACTAATGATTATGCCTGAAGAAATATAACTGAATTATTTAAAAGAAAAAATAATATTATATAAGTTATTTAATAACAAAAAATTTAAATTCTATATAATTATCCCTATTATACAGAATCTTCCATAGTTATATTAAAAGAGAACCGATCATGAAAACCAAGAAAACAAACACTCCCAAACAATGAAATTATGAAATATAACTCAATGAAAATCTAATAAATGAAATTATTTAAACAATTTTGTATCAAATAAGTTTTATAATGATTATATACTAGGTATTTAGTGAATATAATTTTATTATATAGGATTTTAAAGTGAACAATGCATTTGTATAAAAGTTAAGGGGAATTCTCGAACCCAACTCATTTTCTTTTGTATTTTCCCTATTTCACTTCATTTTCATAATGGATGTTCCTTTATTTTTCTATAAATATAATTTATTTTTTACTTCCCTTTTATTTTCTGGGATATATATGTTTTAATCTAGTTTTATGAAAAGTTAAATGGTTTTCCGAAAACAACTCTTCTTTCTAAAAACACATCATTTACTTCTCCTGAGATTGTTTCTTCTTCAATCAAGATTGAAAAAAATAATCTTATACCATTATTATCCTGGTAACTCCATTTATTATGAATATATTCATTATATAATGAATCCTATTACTTTACGTGGGTTATTTTATTTTAAATATTGATATATGTTCCATGTGGCATGCATGATAATGAAAATGAAATGATGTGACCGGTGCACCCAGAATGAAATTGTATGTGTACATGTCATCATGTGACAAGAGTTCCCTGAATTATTAGTTCACCAATTAATTGATTAATTTGAAAAATATCATGTGTTAATGTTAAATATGTGTGAACATTATCCTAGCTTCATTTACAACAATGTGTTGAATTTTTCCACTAGGAAATAATGTATCATTTTTAGCATTTCAACATTCCATTAATTTTTTTATTGTTTCCTCTCATGATTATGATGATTATTATTGTCTTATGTTATGATGATAATTATTATGTTCACCCATGTTATATTGATTAATGTTATTATTTACCATCCAATTGGGATTTTAGATCAGCCCATCTGTTGATGTATATCCTCTGGTGAAAATTTGTAATATGTAGAAAATTAGGGCCAATCATAAGTTCAAGAATAAGGAAATAAATAAATATTTATGTTTTATTATGTATAAGATATGTATGGTTCAAATTTTTCCATGACACTAACTCATTGGATCCTTGTTATTTTTATTCTCTATTATGTTTATTTATCTTTAAAATTGATATAATAGTAATGAAATAAAAATGTAAGGTTGTTATAGTTAGTATCCGAGAATGGTTTAGTTAATTTAGGAATATGGATTAGATAACCTTAGTGAGAAACTTTAGTATAAGACTAAGTATATATCCAAAAAACATTGTTTTAGAAGAATTCTAAACATAGGGATCCTATAATATATGCCTTTAAACTTATTTTCATAAAGAAAAGAAATATTTATTCGTGAATTGTTGACTTATGTCTTCTAATAACATTTATTATTTTAGAAAATTTTGGGAACTAGGAGAAACATGGAAAACAACCCATACGAAGAGAATTCATTGATTTCTCAAATGACATCCCCAATTCCTTGAATGGTGGAGTTTAAAATTTCATGGTGATTATTACCCAACTGTCTCAAGATATGGAAAATAACCTAAATAATATGGAATTTCCTCCTTCACCTAAGAGATAGAAACTGATTATCATGTATTTTATACGAAAACGACCACTGATATTTAGTGTATCTTATGGACGACATTTCACAGAATTGTGGTATAAATTAATTGAGATGATCATTTTTGTGCTTCACTATTCTGAGATGAAGAAGGTGACTTTGAGAGTTTTTCATTTAGATAGAGAGGATGATCAACGGTAGTATTTGATTTAGAAAACAAATCCAATGGATTATATTTAAGAGATGATGTTGGAAGAATATATGTTAATGTTTCTTTATAAGTATTTACCTTAGAATATTTATACAGTGATGGATAGAGAATTCATAGATATGAAGAAAAAATAAGGGGAATCTGTCCCGGTATAAATATAAAATTAAAAAAATCATTCAATGTATGATTTGGGTTTTGTTATAAATAATGATAAAAAAACTGATAGAATCTATAGTGGTTTAAAACCACGCCTTTGAAAGGATTTAGAAATTTTATACTTTGGGAGTTATGAAGGTGTTGTTCTATGTTTTTTCAAGGTTGGAATGGAGTTTGGTGAATGTTTCCATCACTATGGTTATAAGGAAAAAAATATAGAGTTTCATGTTGTGGGATATAATGACCATGGTGGAAAAAAATATCAACCACCCACATTTCAAAAATGTGAAAATAAGATTCATGAGATCTACCTCAAATGGATGAGAAAATGCTATAAGTGTGGGAGAGAATGCCACCAAGCTCATGAATGATAAAAAGACATGGGGATGCTGGATAATGTATTGGTTGAAATGAGAGCACCACACATGCTCAAATGCTACAACTGTAGGGAGAAGGGTCACTACCAACTCCAATGAACTAAAACTCATGTTCTCAAATGTAATACGCATCAAAAATTGCCAATGTGAATGTTGTAATGGAAGGAATATTCTATAACTACTTCTTAGGTGGAGCCCAAAAATGATGTGGTAAAATATATGCTGGTAATTCATTCATGAATAATAAAACACAATTCATTTCTAGTTTTAAAAATTCTTTCATATCTTACAAGTTTAGTAGATCTAATCAAACACCACCTCAAAATATATATCTAGAGTTGTCTATGATAACAAAAAATGGGGAAATTATTACATCCAATATATATAAACCCATCTAGTAAATGTTTGTGGACTAAACATCCCATTAAATATTTATATACTTCCATTGGTGGAGTTTTATTCTATATTAGGCATGGATTGGCTATCCTTAAACAAAGCCAACATCAACTATTGGTAATGAGAGATCAATCTTCACATCTAGAGGAATCCTCAAATTATGTAAAAGTATAAGGAGGAGGATAAAAATTCTTTAAATACATCATCTCATGTGTGGATATTATTCTCTTTTGAGAAAGCATATCTTTCCCAAATGATTAAAATAGAGTATATAATCATGCTCGAAGACATTCCCATTGTATGAGAATAAACTGATGTATTCCCTAAAGAAATGGCTAGTCTTCCTCTTGACTGAGATGTTGAGTTATCAATTAGACTTATACATAGACATGTACCTTTATAAAAGAAACATTATATAATGGTCACCATTGATCTAGAGAAACTGAAGAAGTAGTTATAAGATAATATGGATATGGGTTTCATATGATTGAGTGAATCACCATGGCGTACACAAGTCCTATTCATGAAGAAGAAAGATTGATCAAGGCACCTCTACATTGATTACCGTGAGCTGAATAAAATATTGAATAAGAACAAGTATCCCCTTCCATGGATAGATTAATTTTTCAATAAAGTACGTGGGTAAATGTATTTATCTAAGGTAGACCTTCAGTTGGGATGTCCCTAATTAAAGGTGAGGATAGAAGATATTCCCAATAATTCCTTTCACATTATGTAGGAACACTGTGAGTTCATAATAATTACCTTCAGACTCAATAATCCTCTAGCTATTTTTCATGGACTTAATGAATAGATTCATCAAAGATTACCTTGACAAATTTGTGGTAGTCCGAATTGATAATTTTCAGATATACTCCATGAGAAAATATAAACAATAGGAGCATTTAAATAATATGATAAAGACTTTTTATGGGGTGATAATTTATGAAAATTATAGTTAATGTAAGATCTAGATGGAGGAAGAATCATTCTTGGGTTATGTTATCACCCAAAAAGAAATATTTGTGGAACATTCCAAAACAATGGAAATCAAAGAGTGGCCCATGCTATCATCTATAACTGATATCCATAGTTTTGATGGTCTAGAAATTTATTTATGAAGATTGGTAAATAGATTCTCCCGATTGTCAAATCCCCTAACCATAATGACTCAAAATCATGAAAATATTGTCTAAACCAGTGAATGTAAATATTTCATCAATGTGTTAAAAAATAGACTTATCACTATACAGGTTCTCCCACTACCAATAAGTGGGGAACTCTTTGTGGTATAAAAATATGTTTCAAATTAGGGATTAGTCTGTTTTAATGATGCATAATAATAATGTGATAGCCAACACCTCTAGGAAATAGAAAATTCATGAGATAAACTATCATTCCCATGATCTGGAGTTGGTGTCTGGGATATTTTCTATGATAATATAAAGAAATTATCTCTATGGGGTGAAGTGTGAGATATATACTGATCTCAAGAGTATACAATAAATATTAACACAACATGAGATTAATATGATCCAATGAAGATAATCAACGCTCATCAAGGTTTACAAATACTCAATCCACAACCATCATGGTTAAGAAAATAATGTCCGAGATGGTTTAAGTAGAATGTATCGTACAACATTATCAATGATGATAATCGAGAATGTTTTAATCTTTTTAGACTTTCAAACGTTTGATATGTGAATCATTAAGTAAGGAACATCATCAATCCTTTCTCAAATTATTTTCAAAACATCACTCTTGGAAAAAATAACGGGTTCTCGTTGAAATGATGTGAAAATTCAGAATATGGTGGAAGCAATGAGAAATAATAAATCCTCAAATATTAATATTGATGAGGATGTGTTTTTAGGATTTGGATCACGATTATGTGTACCTTCTAATCCAGAGATAAATAATGATCTTCAGAATGTTTCCCATAACTCATCCTCTTCTATCCACCTAGGGAGAAGAATGATGTATTGAGATCTTTGATAGAAATATTTTTCAGAAAATATGATGAATTTGGATGAATATACAGTAATCTGCCTGGTATGTAACCATGTGAATATTGAAAGAAAAATTTATAACGGGTTGATGAAACCACTAGACATTCCAAAATGGAAATGGGATAATATCACCAAGGAAATTATCACAATACATTCATGGAAATATGGAGAAAAAAATTCTCTAAGGGTTGTTGTGGATTTTCATACAGATGAATCTCACTATATCACATATTGATAGGACTTATCACTAGATCAAATTTCTGGATATACATCAAAGAAGTGGTAAGGCTGCTTGGAGTACCACTATTGATTGCATCTGATTGATATCCGAGATTCACCTTGATGTTCTAGAAAAGTATCCATCATGCACTAAACACTAAGCTGAACATCAGTAAATATTATCATCCTCATACTGATGGACAATATCAACTAACTACTCAAACACTTGAAAATTTTTTGGGGGAATGTTATACAGACTTCAAAGGAGGATGATACCAACATCTTCCTCTAGTTGAGTCTTATTACAACAATAGTTTCCACTAAAGTATCCAAATGGATCCATATAAAGTCCCTTATGGAAAAAGATGTATAATATTGGTATGCTGGGATGCAGTTTGTGAACATAAGTTGTTAGGACCTGAAATGGATGAAGAAATGGTAAAAAGGTGAAAACCATTTAGAAACATAGAATGTCATCCCAAATTAGAAAAAAAAAATATATGAAGATAATGGTTAATGAAACCATCAGTTTATGGTTGGAGACATGGTATTCCTACACATATATCCATTTATGAGGATCATGAGTTTTGGGAGGAAAGGAAATGAGAGTCCTAGGTACATCAACCCCTTCAATATTCTTGGTCAAGTTGGATATATCGCCTATTGACTAACACATCCCCCAACCATGTCTCAAGTACATGATATATATCATGCATCCCTCATGAGGAAGTATATACAGTACCCCGCATAGGTACTGAATCTAGAAGAGGTATAGTTGAAAAATGACATCTCTAACGAGGAGAAACTAGGGACAATCATAGATGTAGAGATATTGTTATACGCAATAGGACTACTCACCTGGTCAGAGTACTATAGTGAAACCTCAAGTTTCAAGAGGCTATATGAGATCCAGTGGAAGTGATAGTGCATAATTACCCTCACATGTTTTCACCATAGAATGTAAAACGAATTTCTGAGGGTGAAATTTCATAAGGGGGTACAAAGGCAATGACCCAAAATTTTATAAATGAAAACTCCCTTATTATAATTGTTTCTTGTATTATAAACCACATGAAATAAAATTGATCACATAATAAAAACATTATTAATGAAGAATGAATGAAATAATAAGTATTTCTAAAATTTAAGAAATATATACTAATGAAATCATAACATGACATTAAAAAATTAATTTGATCCATATGGATAGTAAAATAACCGAAAAAATAGTAACCTCACTCATGTATTTATATATGAAATTTATGCATCTTATAAATGAAATTATGATATAATTATATCAACGTATACATAAAAACATTAAAAATTATTAATTAATTGTTAACATTTTCTAAGTCATAAATATTTAATTTTAAATTTATGAATAATGTAAAATTTTAGAAGAATATATTTTTTTTAAAAAATGTAAAAGCAATTCAATATATTTTTTCCTAATTATTTTAAGAAACTTTTAGGTGACCTTAGTAAATTTTTCAACGAGTTATAAAAAAAGGAATAATTTTTAAATATATATTTTTTTTCAGTAAATGATGATTTTAATTGAAAATAATATTTTTGATATTTAGAAAATTTAATTCATCAAATTTAGTTCATTTTTGAATTATCATTATTGAAAAACAGTTAGGACGAATTTTAGAGATTTTTCAAAAATACCTGAAATTTTTGGGAGTAAGAAAATACAATAATTTTTTATAAATTCCAAATACAAGAATTTTTTTTGTCATTGTTTATTTAAGGATGATGTAAGAACCATAATCTAGAATAAAAAATATTTTTTTTATTTAGTTAGACATAAAAATCAAAAAAATTCTTCTTCTTGAGTGAAAAAAAATAAACTGATGAAAAAAATATGGATAAAACACCCCTATCCACCGCTATAAGCACCACCATCACCACATCTTCTCCTCACACCTCCAAACCATTAGGATACTGATAAATTAGGACCAATAGTATTTATAATCCCTTATTTTCATTTAGAATCCTTTCTTATCAACAAAAGAAAAAAAACTTTTCCATATGGAGGTTCTCAAGGAGTTATAATTCAAGAGGTAAAATCTCCATTCTTTTCTTTAAATTTATTCTTAAGTTATATTATTTTATTATTCTTTCCTAACCTCACCGCATGAAAATTTATTGAAAACTCTATTACCTTAAATATAATTTAATTTTTTTCTAATGTAATAATCCCTCAAAAACCCTCTTTTCATCTCCCCTTTATTCCAAAAATTGAAACGTCCTCCACGAGGTCATGTTTTATCACCGTCAAGGATAACAAGTTTTCATTTTACCTTACCACCTTCATGTCTATTCTTAAAACCATTATAATGATTGAAAAATATGTTAAAATTTATTTCATAACATTTTTTTGTTTTATAACTAACTTATAAACATAATATTAAGTGATTAAACAAAATGAGTTTGTTGTGATAAAAAACAGCCAAATTAATCTAAAAAATTATTGTTAATGTTTTATTAAATGATTCAGCATAATACTATATAAAAGAAATATATATAAGTTCAATAAATATTATGTAAGTTCATTAATAAAATATAATTTAAATTTTGGTCAATTATCCCCATTTTATTCAATCTTCTGTACTCACAACCATGTGAATCAATCCAGAAAACCAAGAAAATGAACACTCCCGAATAATGAAATTAAACTCTACAACTCATAGAAATGACCATAAATGATTTTATTAAATATATAATTAATCAAATTCATGTATAAAGGGAAATTTATTTTTTTCATTAATAAATTTAATTTTGTATTCAAGGATATTAATGTAAATAAATCATTTGGACATAATGTGTGATAAATTATCAAACCCAAATCTCTTTCTTTGTGTTTTCCCTCTTTCTCTCCATTTTCATTATAGATGTTCTGTTATTTTTATTAAAAATATAATTTCTTATTTCCATACCTTATATTTCTTTTCAGATATAAATGTTTCCAATATTATTTTATGAAGATGAATTGTTTTTTCAAAAAAAATCTTCTTTATAAAAAAACATCTTTTACATCCCTTGAGATTATTTCGTCTTTAATCAAGATTGATACGAAGCATCTTGTTACATAGTTATATCATGAACTAACATTTTTATGAATTTTTTCTTTATGTAATGAATCCCATTAATTTTCATGGGTTATTTTATGTTCAATATTGACATACACTCTATGTGACAGCATGATAATTAAATTGTTATGATGTGGCGGGTGCACCTGAAATTTTATAACCCATGTAAATGTTATAATGTGATGGGATAACTCAGAATTATATAGCACTCCAATACATTGTGTAATGTAATTAATCTCATTATATTAGTAAATGTATGAATGAACATGATGTTATCTTTTTTCACAATTGTGTGTGGTATTAGACCACTAAGAATTGATGTTTCATTGTAATGCATTTCCACATTCCATGAATTTTTTAAATATTTTTTCTCATGATTATACTTATGATGATTTGAATATGTTATGATGTTGATGAATATGCTCACCCATTTTATATTGATTCATATTATTATCTATCTTATTAATAGAATTTTAACTCACCACTTCTTTTGATTTATATCCTCAGGTGAAAACATGTAATATAGAGAAGAAATGGTCATTAAGAATTTAGGGAAGAAAGAATTAATAGTTTTTTGTTTTTTTATTATTTAAACATTATGAATGATCCTAATATATTCAATACACTGAACTATTATATACTGGTTTTGTAATCTCTATTATTTTATTTATTTTTAAAATTATGTAATATCTGTGTAATGAAATGGTAGGGTATCTAGACTATTTTAGAATAATAATCCATTTTTCAGGATCATTTTGAGATCTCCAAAATGATTCATTAATCATATAAATTCTCAATGTTCTTTCACTATGACTATGTATTCCAATTTAATTGTGAAAAAACCTACCATTGGATGAAGCATTGACATCAAGATAACTATCAAACCTCTGAATGTGAACACATAGTAAGATGTACTCATTAGGGTTTCAATTTCACCCTAAAAGTCAATATTTATATATCCCTATAGTGGATCATCTTTTATAAAAGAAAGGACTCTGTATTATAGTCTATTGATATACCAAAGAACCCATTTCACAGCCTCCTCGTGTTATTTTCCTGAATTATCCACGAACCAACATAGTATTCACAATATAAATGAAATTTATGCTCTTCTGTATAACCTGACATGCATCAAGCTTACCGTAACAAATAGATACATAACATTCATAACGTACTTGACCGCGTAATATATGTTTTTTCCTTTTAAATAGTTAACTGGAACGTATTGACCAATGGGTTTGTGACTATCATATATCCAGATATCCCAGGTCTTCATTTTATCTCTCAAATGTATTCTCTATCTAAAAAAACAAAAAATATATATTCTCTATCCATTTAAATCATCATTCACAATATTTTCTGAGCATCCTAGAGATTTTTCATCTTTAATATTCCAAAAATATAATTCCTAAATTCCTCAATCCATTTATGTTATTGACCTACAAGTAGTAATCCATCCATATACAATAGTATGATAATGAATCTTCTATCATCAATAAACTTATAATAGTAGCAATAATCTGACATAAATAATAGGAAATATTTCTCATTCATGAGAGCATCAAAATTCTAGTTTAATTTCATTGGTGCTTACATAATTTCCTAAAGAATTATCTTCCTCATACATTCCAAAAAACCATTCCATTGATCCACATAACTATCTAGTTTCATTGTATATATTTCATCCTCTAATACACTATGAAAGTATTCTTTTTTAACATCCATATTTTCAATATAGAATCTATCAAAATCAACAAAACATAGCACTATCTAGATAGTAGTGTGTTTAACTTATGGTGAAAGTTTTTCAAAGAGGTCCACTCCTTTCATATTAAAATATTTCACCACTATACTTCCCATGTACCTATTTGTGACACAAACCTCTTCTTTTAACTGGAAGACAATTTGTTATCAAGAGCTTTATTTTTATACGGTAGTTCCATTTTCTCATAGGTTTCTTTTACATGTAATTAATATTACTCATATTTCATAAATAAACCCCAATTTATAGAATCATTAAAACTGAATAATTATTCTTATCTCTCAGGTTCTATTGTATTTATTAAATGTTATTTGTGAAAATCAAATTCATACCTCTATGTTGACCATGTGATTCTTGTATATATCCTTAATTAAACCATTGACACTAATATTTTTGGAACTAAAACTTTTGGAACTAAATATTTTGTAACTTCACCTTCTGATTCTCTAACTCAAGACTCTATTGTCCTTGAGCATTCAGTCACATCTTCCATTAGATAATCTTTTAGAATTTTAATTCCCCCAGACCCTAGGAACTTATATTTAGATAAACATGGATTTATTAAGTTGAATATCTACTCTAAACTTCCATTTCCACCAAGACCTTTCCTTTCCCTAATATCTTATCAATAAATAGAACATTGTAGATTCTAACTATATTCTTATTTTTATCATCCTAAAGTCAGAATCCAAATATTTCATCACTAAAATTAAATGGAAATAGTCATGTGACTTACTATAGAGTTTTTATCTATCCTTTTCTTCCACATGGACATTGGAAAAACATTTAAAAAATTTGAGGTAGTTAACTTATTCTGGTTTACCAATCCACAAATATTGTTGAATCTCTTTCCTAAACAGTTCTAAAGGACTCGTGTTAACAGGATAAGCCATATTATTTATTGCCTCTGAACAATCCTCATGGTATATTAAGGAATGTAAAATCATTCCCCATACATTTTCAGTTAATTACTAATTCATCTACTCAATTACACCATTATTCTCTATCATTTCAAGTATAATCTTATCTAGTGTGATACCTTTCTTCCAATAGAAGGTTTGGAAATCCCAATCATTATATTCACCAGTATTATCAGTCCTTATAAATTTTAGTTTTATTCCAGTATCCCTTACCACCATTTATTTCCAATAAATAAATACTATAAACACATCATATTTATCTATTATGAATTAAACCCATAAACTCTTAGTTACATCCTTAATGAAAATGATTATATACAAGGAAACTTTTTTAGGATGAACCAAAAAATAATACCAAACATTTTATGTTTCATGACCCAACTTTTGATACATGATCTTTATACTGTTCAAGTTGAATAATATATCCTACTTCATGAGAACACAACTCTGGAAACATACAGACTCAATGTGATTGTGCTTCAGAATAACCATTACCAATAAAACTAAAATATTCTTCACACTAAGGTTCCCAATATGATAATGAAAAATCTCTAAACATTTACATGTTGATACACCATTATTTGTATCTCCTTTTAAATTTCCCATTAGATGCAATGTCATATCCTTTACTCCTATTTGCAGAACCATTGAACCTTGAGTTATTTTTCAAACTCTATTAATGAAAAAAATTTATTTTATAGCCTCATCCAATAAATTATAAACGAGGTTATTTAATAAAAAATTTTATCTGTCTTCAACTCAAGAAACATTTCATTATAAATTCAGATACTGAAATCTCCCTTTCAGGAGATTTCATGAGATTTATCTTTGTATAAGTAATCTTTATCATAAAAATTATATAAAAAATTCATCATGTATCCTTTATATATTATGTAATGGAATGATGATTTAGTTCAATAATCCATGATCCCATCTATATATTGACACTAAGTAGTAAATTGTTACTACATTAAGCTATTGAATTCATGGAACATGAAATTCATGAACATACCCTTTATAGAATCACCCAATGATCTATAATGTATTTTTTATGAATCCATATCTTTCCAAAAGGAAAAAATACTGGTCTAGGTCTGATAAATTTACATTTACTCTTTTATTGGGACATACCGTCCTATTTATTTTAACTTATTTGATGAGGAGGAAGTCTTATAACATTATCATTAAGTGTTATTCCAATAGGTTCTTGAAATTACCTTGATCACAAATCCTTATTTAGAATAATATTCGTATCATATTCAAACACACTTTTTTCGAATATGAGTTACTTATGTTTGTTACCATTATATCTCATGATTCTAGAAACAATGATAATAAAAATAGTTCCCATATATAATATAATTAATTAATATTAACTGATTCAAGATTCCCTTGAATCATGTTAATTTCATTAATAGTAATGTAATACTATATACCACCTAAAAATATCAGTCCAAAAAACCTCAACATTATGAGCACCTTGTACAAATTTGAAAGCTTCTCATAGATGTTTTCTAGATATATCATTATCTAAAATATCATTTTCAAATCCTATATTTCAAAGGATACATTTCATTCTAATAAAATCTTAATAAATAGAATTACCCTATCATCTTGAGCTTCCCATTCTGATTTCTCCATTTATTCTCTATAGATATTCATAAATAGAATATCCATGTTATTCTGAATCAAAAAATTGTCATTTTGTATCCTCCAAAAGATGAAGTGTGTATTGTAAAATTTTTCATTATGATATTTTACCTATAATGTTACAACTTATGATACAATGAATTGAACTAAATCAAAATAACTTATAAAAAAAGAGTCATTATTACATATTTGTTTTACTGAGAGAGATTTTGAGAACTGACCCATGCTCTTATATCACTATTGTGTGAAACCCCCAATAATGATCACTAAAAGATACCACCGAGAAATACGCTAAAGGAAACCATGTATTATAATTTCACAGATTAAAAAAATACTCATAAAACATAATTGTACCAAAACATAATGCAATATCCCTAAAACAGTTGAAACTATAATTTGTTCCCGATGTTGTGACCCCAAATGACCTCTGGAATGCCTCCCCATACTCTATAGGCTACTAAATAGCAGTGTATGTCTAAATGCCTAAATGGGGCGACTATATCCACTTAACAAAGTAAATCCAAAATAGAAGTAACATCTAAGTATGAATAACCAGTATGAAAAAATGACTTTATTTCATATTGAATGTGCTGAAAATAACCATAAAGCCCTTACTGTAACAACATGGTAAATACACTACATGCCTGGAAGTGATATAATTAATCACAAAAACTAAAACTACCAAAATATCCCACAAATGGACATGAGCACCAACATGATCCTTACCCCCCCATTCTCCAACAAAACATCTAATTCACAAACCCAACATAAGGTTCCTATCTTGAATCCGTAACTAGAAACAAGTAACATCTACCAGGTACCTGGTGTTATGGAGGTATGATAAATTGTGTGAGTAAAACATAGTTTTCGACCACCAATGGTGTCTAAATATTAACCCGTATATATAATAGTGAATGCAAGTAAAATAAGTGTAGAAAATAATAAATGGATAAAATAAGTATATCTCATGAAGAAGTAATTATCAATTAACCATTTTATCTATTATGTTATCTAGGGTTAACCAACCAATAAAACTAGCTCTAGTTATTTCGGGAGCATTAGACATAACATAAGGGTTATAATATTTTAATCAGAAAAGATAATTCACAAAAAGCCCATTTATCAACCTACCATGGAGCCCCAGTGTGATAATCAGACGATGTCCCAAATTTTGTGAAGCATATAACCTTTGTATGACAACCCCAACAATGCCATCCTTAGGGGAATACAACTTCAATCAGACATCCTAATCATGGAAACAAAGGTTTTCCTAGGGTGTTACTATAGCCAACCTAAAATTGGGGAGCCTCAGTACCTATGTTAGGAGCATATTGCCTTATTTCAGCCCAACCGAAACCAAGAACCCCAGTCTATGAGTTTGGAGCATTGAGTTTTAGTCTAACAAACTAACTCAAAAACATACCACTAAGGTATTTGAACATTATTCTTTACCATTTACATATTTACCATTTATATAATTGAGCTAATTGGAAAAAATAAACTATTTACAAACCATACTAGATTAAAAACATATATCGTTGCGCCCAATTCCCCATATTCCATATTAACAACTAGAAAACAATTACCATAAATTTAATCTCAAAATACATGATAACACACAAATCATTATACACATTTAATATAATCATAAATCACCCCTTGAAAACATGGGTGTTCATCTTTCAAAAACTAAACCATTCCCCAAGGATTTCGTTTCCATTTCCAAAAATTTAAAATAATCTTTATGGAATTTTCACTAAAAGGGTAACCACACTCCGATTTCAAATCATCATTTGAAATATATAAATAAAATGACAATAAAAATCACCTTGAAGACAATGGAACCTTTTAAAAAAATTTCCAATTTACAAAAAAATATATTCTTTTTTTAACCATAACTTGATCAAATCTAAAACACATCATTAAAACAGTTTCAAAATACAAATAGGTATTTCAAAAAATAACCCACAAACAGTTCAATTTATCTTTTTTAAACATACCCATAAACATGTTTTACCATCATAACATAATATTTTTCATAAATTCCATAAATTAATTGTTAATAATTAAACTCGCCATTTTTATGGTTTTGGAATACACCATGGGTACCCCTAAGTCCCATAAAAATTTGTTAATGTTCCCAATAGGGTGTGTTGAGGGTTTCAAACCAACATTCCATAGACAAAGATAAAAAACAATGAAAACAAGTACATTGAAACAATCGTATAAACATATAAAATATTGAGACTATAAAAAAATCATTAATACAACCTTCATCATGTTCATAGACTACATCCCATCCAAAGGACACACTTGATTTGAACTAAAATGGACTCAAACACCATGTCAAAGAAATACATAGAAAATAATGTTTTAGGTATTTGTAAAAAGATGAAACTAGAGACCAAGACTATTCCATAAAATGGAATGAAATAGAGATGATGACTTAAAAAAAAATTTATTCATACTCTACAAAACTCAAAATTCCTAACAAAAAATGGAGACTGATCCCATGGATGTCTCAAAGGGTTTGGTTCATCACTAAAGCTATTAGATAAGAAATAAGGGTGAAATTTGTAGAGAATTATTTAAGCATGAGGGTGGAAAATTATAAATTGATGATTATTAAGGCCCACACAACTTGGACACACATTCGGAAAAACTATGCACCAATCATGTGTCTCTCTTTAACCAAGTGAGGCCAAGCCACACCATCCCATGGGTGTACCTAAATAGGATGTAAACCTCTTTGGTGACTGTGCACCAAACTCTATTGGATATGGGTGATGTCCACAAGGTTTCCCTTACAAGGCACACAACTAGTACTAACCATGTGCCAACAATGCACTTCACACTATTTGGCATCCTTCCTTATACTATTTGTGTTCCAAACCCTCAAGACACTCCTAATACATCCCTTACTCCCATGAACCACCACATTATCCAAAATAAATGGAGTATAAAAAATATTTAAACAAGGAAATACCTCCTTGAGAGGTCAGTGTCTTAAAACCTACCCACCTTATTTTATCTTATCCTCAATCCACATTCCCATGCATCACTAAAAAGCTAAGGAAAATGGTCAGACCACTAGGCCCACTAATCACCATTCATCTTCCAATCCTCCTCCTAAACATGACCATGATATCACCACACTTGGAACAATAAACACTACTATTATGAATTAATTTTCTCTTACTGTGATCCATAATCAAAAATATAATTCTCCTCCAGGATGAATCCAAATCAAATACATTATTACCAACATCAGTCGAAAGAGAATTTTTTTTGATATAACTGAACCATTTCTCTAAAATGGGTACTAATAGAGAACTACACTACTACGGGAGATCCACTTAGAACAAATTCAGTCTGATCCTCTCTGTAACCCATTTCCCAAACCAATTGGCACCATCCCACCATGTCTTAAAAATTTATAATAGTGAACCTAGCCTGGAGCAACCCATTTTAAAAAAATCAAACTTCATTTATTGAACTATATTGGTCTATAACTTGAGGCCCAATGACATCATTATACAATAAATCATTTGAAGAAAACCCCAAGAATAATGTTCCTATTATGGTTCTCTACTGATCATAACATGGGAAAATGCTCTTTACAAAATCTAAATCACTATGATGGTTCTCCCCCATGGTCGTCCCACCCATAAATCTAATCACATCATCAACAATCCACTTTCCCACTATGTTTCTTCCTACCAGAGGATTTACCTTACCTCTATATTCTCCTAGTGTCGGGAACTCCCAACATCGAAATTACCAAACGAACATAAAATCAACATTCACAAAATACCTGACATGTTTTAACACTCATCGGGCATGAAAATACATGTCAACTCCACCCAACACTATAATCCTACCATTCCATCAAACACACAAGGAACAAACATGTGTACACCATCCATTATCCAACTAAGAACAACTTAACCCCTCCCATGTTTTCCTTAATTTTGAAAAATCAATTTTCGAAAAAGAAATCACAAGGTGGCTTATAACATACCATGTTTGCTTCAATTTTCATACCATGTCATACCATTCTTGAATGGATTTCCGGATGACACTTGTATTCCAATGTTGACATGCTACAACTTTCACCTCTCCATGGTATCGTTCCACCTATGGCATATAACTATCATCTGACACACCTTAATTATTCACTCCCCAAATTCAGATGATGTTTTGACATCAAACCTCCATTTACATGAACCTTTTTTCCAGCTTTATCATGCCCATCGCCAACTATAACACAAGCATACTGTGTTTCTTTTAAATCCATCCCAATCCCAAATCGAAATCATGGTTCAATCAACTGCCATATTGAAGGCCCACTTGGTTTTTCTCAAGGAATCCAAACACTTCTCTCAGTGGTTTTTTTTTTCATCTCGATGAAACCTCATCCCCATGACTGCAGATTCCAGACATCCATGATGGACATATAACTCCCCACCTTAGGATTATGGTTTTCATAGATTATTCATGATGTTCCAACCACCATGGCTCACACTCTGATCACAATGTTGAACCCCTAAAATATGAACATGGCTATCCAACATCCAATGTAATACGAAACACCATTAACCAAAACCATTTCTCAAATTACAAAGAACTAAAAAAATGTAATTCATCCAAATCCAGTCCATTACAAGGACCACACCCATAACCAGACAGTGGGGTACTTACCAGAATTGAACTCCAAATACACCTCCCCATGACTATATCCTCCAAATGCTCTATATATAACAAAAAATGTTTTAGGTATCTAGGATTCAAGAGCGACCCCCCTTAGCATTCATGGGAAGACATTTATTCATTGGGAATGATTTTCACTAGCTAAATGTAGCTATTAAATAGTTAATTAAAACTCCCACAATTTACTCATCAATGTTGTCACATCCCCCTATGATAACACCTTGGTCTGAGGAAATTCTTAGGATTATCTACCCAAAAACAACTCATAAATACAAAATCAACACATCTTGAATGGGATTTCAAACCAATACTTAGCACCACTTCATGACACACTGCGATGTGTTTGTGGCCCATCATTACCCTTGGCACCACTCGTACCTCCCCACCCATGTTCTTCAAGCATAAAACATGTGATGTACAAGGAAACACATTGACCACCATACTTTTCCACATCCAAACAAAATAATCCATAACATATTCTTCCCAGTATGATCATAAAGAATTATGATATGAGTTTTCGCAATCCAACTAGTCACAAATACCCAACGGTATTGTTCCTTCCCCACACTTTCCTACACTTGGACCACATATGATAACTTGAGGTCTCACATTTTTTTGTGACCACACGTTTAACCTGACTCTATATAACATGAGTCATGCATTAATAGAACTAGTACAAACACCAGCTTACACAACCAACAATTCCTCTTAGATAATCAGCCCCATTGGACTCGAGGCACTCCCAACATTCTCATCCAACAACACTACCATTTATACAAACGATCCCAACCACATAACATCCCTTCACCCTTGGTGTCACTCCCATAACAAATTCTTTCAACAATTTTTTTTAGGTCCCTAAACATTCCATGTATTATTTTTAGAAATTAAATGGATTGATTTCAATACCAGGAACTGAGAAGGAATGTGATTTTGAGGTCTGGTTTTCCCATAAATACTTATTTGAAAACATTAAACTTCTTAGATCACAAGTGATGGGTTTTATTGAAAAATTTGAAGAACTCTTAAATGGGTTCATAGATAAAAAATTTATGGGAATCGTTTAGTTTAGATAAGTGTATTTGAACTTGTTGGAACATAATTTTTTTCAGCATGGGTCGTCTGTAGAAATTGTCCCGAAGGATGAAACCTTAAATAACATAATTTTATTAAAAATTATTTTAACATAGATACAAAATTTTGATTAAGCCTTTAAAAAATATAGTGTTTGAAGAATAACCTTGAATTGCATCTAGAGACATTCAGAAAGAGTCTCTAGAGAATTTTTTGTTATAATAGGATTGATAAATCAAATGACACCCCTCGAATTCAATGAATCGATGACTAACATAGACCCAGATACTATTCTTAATCATCGATTATTCCAAATCAAGGTAGGGAATTTGTTTATTTTAGGTTAACAATTTGTTATTTCTATGACTAACACAGGTCAATCCATAAACAAATTGATTTTTGGTTTGATGCTTATTTCGGGATGAGATTTTATCACTGTGATAATCAAGATATTGATTTTAATTATTCTTTGTTTATCCTTATAATAAAAATGGATTCCAGAAAACATTAAAAATGGTTAAGGTTAATTTACCAAGGCGTTCTTTGGTATTTTCATCCCCCATTTTTTCACTATCATCATAGATTGATCCCCATGGTCACGACTCGACTTTCCGAGTGGCTATAAACATGATTAAACACATGGATTAGAGGGAAAAAGAAAATAGAGGTTGTTTCTTTATAGATCATGTCATGAGAAGCTCAGATCTATCAATGTTTTATATTTTTAACTATCATAGGTGTCTTTGTGGTCCATGGAAGAAACCAATGGCATCAGTCCAACACGATGGTCCGATGAGGTGAGGAAAAAGAGTCGGCAGCCCGTGGTGGTGGAGATTATAGGCAGTGCTGATTTGAGGCAGAAAAACCGACCATGTGAAATGTGGCGGGCAACCGCAAACATGGCTAAGCAGTTCATGTGTGGTGGCCCTTGCAGGAGCATACTGGGTCAGGGGAGATAGGTTAAGCCTAGGAGGAGTGGTCAGAGCCAAGTGGGTTGGACCCAGGGGCGATCGATCTGGATCCAGGCTACAGTTGACCACAATGGTCGATCATGATCCATGATTGATCCATCTTTCATGTATCCATGATATATGGGGGTGTGGTTTTCCATTGTGGTAACCCATGTATGCCACATGGAAGTTAGTCCGAGCAGTCAACCTATCATGCGATCGATCCATAGGCCCAGTTTCCCCCCCCCCCCATTTGAAACATCAAACTTCCATAACATTCAAATGGTATGTCCATTTTATGAGCCATTTATGAAGTATATGCCCTTATGTTGAGATATTACTTTTGAGATAATGTGGTGTTTTTTTATTTTGGACCAATATTAGTGGATATAATTCAATTAGTCATTTCCTTGATGGTTCAATACAACATTACATCTATATTACTGGATTATTTCCCCTCTAGAGGCTATGTCCCAGATAGAGTATGGTATCCCTCAGTGGGACTAGAGTGTGATCCACTATCACCCTTAGTAGACATAGGGAATAATTGTAACCATAGGGAATTGGGAATTTATCATTCATCTAGTGGGACACATCATTGGGTATATGGTATCCCTAGTCTGTCTGGGTGCTATTCACGACACCCCCAGTGTGTTTGGGCCTGATCCCCTACATTATGGTTTGATCCATATTGGGTACATAGTATCCCCCTATGTGTCTTGGTGTGATCCATGGTATCCCGAAGTGATTCTGGGTTCTACCACCTCTCTTTGTGTCCTAGTCATGGCCAATACATTCTCATTTGGGGGGGGAAATGAGCTAGAACTATTCCTGAGTGTCTTTGATGATATCATGGATCGAGAAGTGAGTTCAACTAGAATGATCATGACTTGAGTATAATATTGTGGCTGGTTTTTAGTTACATATTACCTCCAGACTACGGGTCTTGGATTAAGAATATCAATATATTATTTAGAATTGTTTTGTTGACATATACCTATTCGTAAATGACTATACATTCCTTTTCTTATTTCATTATTGTATTCCTTTATTTTATTTATTTGTGGTATTGATTTTTGGTTTCATAGTTTCCTACATGGTATTGTTATACTCACCCCTTCATGGGATTTTCTGGCACATGTCATATCTTATACAGATGATTGACCCTTTGATGGAGTGTAAGGAAGGCATGGACTGGGGATTGATTAGTATAGTTGGAGAGGCCAAGGCATGTTCTTGTAGTTCAGACAACAGTCCGAGTACCTATTTTCTTAAAGATTGAACATTTGGTACATACAATTTTTCATGGGAATGTATTCAGACCCTATTTACTTTCTATTACATTTACTGTCATATTCTATTTTGAGATCTTTGTGGTAAGCAATCATTTTTTACATAGTGTTTTTACATTTCCGCATTGTGTTTCCTGGAGATGTGGCTGTGTGTACAAGTACATAAGGAAATGACCTCATTTGTGGGATATGGTTACACAGGTAGAGTCAATAGCCCCTTTTCTATTAGAGGTAGGCTTGGGGTTGAAAAGATATGGGTCCCTCTCAGATGGGTTGTGATAGAGTGGTATAAGAGGGGTTTTGTTCTACCATAGGACCCGAAGACTGTGAGGTTGTTTGGGGAAACAACATTTAGTGTTTCAAGTTTGACTTTCAGGATAGAGACTCCAGTACTGGTGAAGCAACCTACATATCTATAAAAAACACTAATTACCTATTTTTTTGACTTGGTACATGAAAAAACATATTTAAGGGAAAAAAATTGGCACATTCATCAAATAGAAATTGTTTTATTTTCCATGTTCTTCTTGATCTATCTATCCATATATAATCTATTGACCATTGTATGTCATGTTTTATTTTAGGATTCCTCCATGAAGATGGAAAGACAATATTCCACTTTAGGATCATGATGATGATACTCCTAATGATGAGACATTAGTAGAGGTCCCTACACCAAAGGTAGCAACTATGGCTGGTTTACCATATATATCCCCTCCCATTGGGAAGAAGCTACTACCAACAGTAGTAGGTGAGGATAAACATAGGATAAGTGTGTTACACATGTTTTAGATGTAGTTAACTCATAGGTTTTAGGGTTATCCTGTCCCCCATATGGTTGAGGATTGGATAGGGGCAGTCACCTGTGTTTTTCTCCTTGTGAGGAAACCTTCCAACCATTTGGCAGTCCTCCCCGCGAGTCTTATTTAGGTACTCGTGGTGCGATGGTGGAGCATGGTTAAAAAATATTATGATGAGACTACTCTATCCTAGAAAAACTCTGACAACATTTTTAAAGAGGAGTTCTATCCAGTAACATTTTGATCAATGCTCATAAATGAGATTCTTCATTTGTAGTAGGATAGTATGATCATGGCAGAGTATTCAGTGAGGTTTACTAATATTTTACGCTACTCTATAGACATGGTATGGGAATGGTTCTTTATGGATAAAACTTTAATGTGGGTATTATGCCTAGATATTATGGAATTAAATGAATCTATTAGTGTTCCAACACATTCTTGGGTATTGAGTCATCCATTCTAGTGGAAAGTTTTCTAGAAATGCAGAAATTGATAGTGGGATAAATCAGTGGGAATAGAGTATCTGAGACCTCAAAATTAATCATATTTTGACATTCATATGGATCCAAGTAGGATAGACACTTTAAGGGATGACCCATTGACATAGGGTATGTGGTGTAGGGATCTCAGAGCAACTCGAGTCTGCCAAGTGTTGGACAATGTTACTCATGAAGTGTTTGGGGATATCTGGCATGACATTGCACGACCTATCATACAACTAATCGGGAGATAGTCAAGGTACTACTGAGGTAGAGTCAGAGGCAGAGGTAGGAGAAGGGAGTTCCACAGGATGTAAGACGTGGACTAGGTGCATGCATGGAAACATGAGGTGGTCGGATGTTCGACTTATTACCACTACCACCCCCAGGTTGTCCACCCCATTATTTGGGAACAGGTGTTTAGGGACAGAACTAGTTATAGGATATTAAGGCTTATAAACCTTGGGATCTAGTAATGATACCTATAAAATCTATTTCCTTTCCACCTTAGCAATAGTTTTGATAGGAACATGTGCTAGTAATTCCGTTCTTTCCAAACACATTTTTCAGCACTCAGATATTTTGGTTGAACTGTTCAATCGAACCTTATGCTTAGAAACTTCTATGAGAAGAGATTAGATGATCACCCACAAGTTCAAATATTGTGACCTATATCTTGGAGGCGAGTGTTTTGTTTGGGATCCCTTGGTAGTGTCGTTGATGCCTTAGAAAACCAATCCTCGTATAGACTGGTTATCCATAGGTCATGCTCACATTTATTGTTTTAGGTAGAGAGTGTGGTGGTCCTATAGTGATTGAATTTGGTTTTCCTTTTTTGGTGAAGAGTAAATAAAGGCAGCTCAGAATAGACTAACACATTGGTGGGTGCAACCGATTTCCCATCAGTTGGGTAGCCTCAACCTTAGTGCTGTGGATGAAATGAGTTCTCAGTTTCCTACTATGGTGGAAGAGTATTCAGAATTATTCCTTAAAGATGTTCCATTATTTCCACCCCATATGGATATATACTTCTCTATTGACCTACACCCTTGGAAAACACTGATATCTACACCAGCATATTGGACGGATCCCACAGAACTTCATGAGATGAGTGTGTAGTTAGAGGAATTGTAGAAGAAGGGCTTCGTGAGACATATTGATTTATCATCAACATCCCCGTTTTTTCTTCCTAAGAAGGAATATAGGAGCATGAGGTTGTGTGTGGATTAACAGAACCTGATCCAAGTGAACCTCAAGAACAAGTATCCACTATAAAAGATCGATTGCTTATTTGATCAATTGAAATGGGTGAAATGGTTCTCAAAGATTGTCCTCATATCGGGCTATCACTTGTTGTGAGTACAAGATGATTGTATACTTAATATGTCCATTAAGTATTGTTATTACCACTAGGAGTATTTGGTGATTATTTTTTGCATGAAGAACGCCCATCAGTTTTCATGGGACTCGGGAACCGGATTCTTTATCCTTACTTAGACTCTTTCATTGTAGTCTTCATAAAAGACATTATAGTTCACTCGATGTCTGAGTATAATGACATGGGGAACTTGAGAATTGTTTTGGACACTCTCTAAGAGAACAATATTTATATAAATATCACTATGTGTCAGTTCTAGATTTGAGAGGTCCATTTTCAGGTACACATCATCTCATATATTTGAGTTTCTGTAGATCCCGTGATGGTTGAGGCAGTGCTTGCTTGTGATCCACCCAATAGTTTCACTGAGGTAAAATGTTTCCCTGGGTTGTAAGGATACTATCATAGGATTTTACCTGAATACTCTAGAGTGGAAGAAATGTTTAAAACATTGACACAAAATGGGAAGCGTTTTATTATGGGCAGAGAAGTGTCCACAATGTTCTCAGGAGCTGAGGCAAAGGTTGCTGAGTGCTCACATCCTAAAGTTACGAGAGGAAGGAATTTAATATGTGGTGTTATGTTTTGCATTAGGGACCGGGCTTGGTTGTGTTCTGATGTAGGTAAAATCAGTGATTTCTTATGGTTCATTATATTTGAGACCACATTAGTAGAATTCATGACCCATGATCTTGAGTTGGTAGTAGTAGTCTTCACATTGAAGATATAGAAACACTACCCAATGGTTGAGAGGTTTATCGACTACTATGATCAGAAGAGTCTCAAGTGTATCTTCTCTCAGATGGATCTAAACATGAGTTAGAGGTTATTTCTAGTGATCCTACCAAACATTGAATATTAGATTTTCTATTATTTTGGTGAGGAGAATGTGGTGGAAGATGATCTCATCATGATATCTAGTTTTTAGTATTTGTATGAGGCATTATAGAAGTTTTCTTCATTATAGATATCTTTTGTAGATGGAGATGGAGATACTTACCTCCAATCGGTGGTTTTCACCCCTCCACTCTTATAGTGATTATAAGAGGCACATCTTGGGGGATATTGACTGTGAGATATTACATGATCATATATCCATAGGACATGCTCCTGATGGATATTAAAAAGATGGGGATCACACCATTGTTTTTAGGGGGATTAAATTATTTTCTTTCACATTGTGGGAGGAGGTGTTGAGGGAGTTCTACATATCCACTTCGATGGTACATCAATTTGTGGAAAAGATGCACAAGGACCTATAAAATCATTTTGGTGGCCAAGGATGAAGAAGGTAGTGGAAGAGTGTGTCACTCGATTCCTCACTTCTATGAAACTAAAGGTTGAGCACCCGGTTACAAAGGGTTTTTTCTAAACCCTTTGAGGTGAAGGAATGGTAGAGGGATGGGTTATTGATGGGATTTATGAGGATTTTACCATATAAGTCTACAAGACACAATTACATCTAGGTTATCATTAATGGAATCAACAAGTTGGTACACTACCTGGCTATCTAAGATCATAGTTCAGTATATATCTTGGGATTACTCTTTGTACAAGAGATAGTTCGAATCCAAGGAGTTAAATTAATGATTGTTTGAGATCATGATGAAAAATTCATATCCTGGTTGTGGAAGGGATTATATGAGGTTTTTATGACCTAGTTACGCTTGATCATAGTGTTTCATCCTTATATGGATAACCAGAAAAAGTGTACCATTCGGGTACTGAAGGACAAGCTATGGGCATCCATGTTAAACTTTTATATTAGTTATGATGATAACCTACCACAGTTGTAGTTATCTAAAAAAACATATACCACTCCACCATTAGTATTACACCCGTTGTGGCCTTTTATAGGTGACCCTATAGGTCTCCACATTATTAGAATAACTCAGGAGAGTCAGTAAACATGGGCCTAGAGTTTGTGTGAGCTACAACTGATAAAGTGCAGATCATATAGGAGTGGATGAAGATAGCATAGATCTATCATATGTCATATGATAACTAATAATGGTGTTTTTTTGATTTATAGGAATAAGAATATGTGTTCCTTATGGTTTAAACTCGACCGAGATTTCAGAGATTTGGGTGGGGTGGAAATTTATATTCATGGTTCATCGACCCTTTCCTGATACTGCGTAGAGTTGGATAAGTGGAGTATCATGTGGATATACCACCACCGTTATATTGGGTACATGATTTCTTCCACATGTCTCATGTAAGGAGGTATATTCACTACCCATCACATGTTATCGATTAGGGTGAGATGAAAATTGAGGATGGCTAAGCATGTTCTAAGTACTAAGTAGAGATTGAGGATTTTCATGAGAGGATATTTTGCGGGTGGTAAATTTTTTTGGTGTGTATCTCGGAGCATCACTAGAATCTCCATAAGAGCACATGGGAGTGGGAGGCTCATATTAATGCTCAGTACCCAATTTTATTGGACTAGCCCTTGTTTTGGCTTTCAGGGACATTAATGCATAAGGTGGGGAGAATGTATCATCTTGTATGTTCCCTAGTATTTTTTTACAAATTATATGTATTGATTTTGAGACTATGAGCTGAGACAACATGTTCTTTTGATGCCAGATTTTCCCAAAAAAAATCTTTGAAAAATATTAAAATTTTTATAGCACACTCTTGCGAGTTTCCTGAAAATGTCAATAAACTCTTAAACTATAGCCCATGTTTACAATATGAGTCCACTATTAATTTAAGAGTAGTGGAAATAAAAAAGATGTAACATAACCTTTATTAGTGCAGGTCACTAGTAAGAAATGTCCTGGAGGACAAAACCAAAAATAAATTTTTTAAAAAAAAATTATTTTGATGCAGTGACCCTATTTTTTATTATGTCCAATAAGAAATTCAATGTTATCCTCATAACCTTTAATTTCTTCTACATATGGGGGAAATTAACCTCTAGAGAATATTTTGGTGGATGAATACTGATCGATCAAATGACTCTCATCATATTCGACGAATCAAGGATTGATGATGATGTAATGACTGATATTAATCAATGAACAATCCATATCAAGGTATGAAGGCTTCCATGATGAATTTTGTTCAATCCACTAATATATTTATCCATGGTTAGATCATTGTTGGGGGATGAGATTTTATCTGTGGGATTACTGAGAGATTGATTTTAATTCCTCTTCTATTATCATTCCTATAGAAACTGTTTGGGGATAACACGAACAAAGGATACAGTTATCTCATCAGGTTGTTATTTGTGCTCCCCCCCCATTCTTCATGTCCATTATTGGATCCCATGGTCATGACACAACTTTTTAGGTGGATTTGATTGTGATCAGTCCCCCGTATTAGAGGATAACCTATAAAAGAGGCCGATTCAATGTAGATTAGGACCCAAGGAGATCGATTCTATGAATATTCATAATTATGAGTATCAAAGTTGGATTGATGGTTTTCATAAGGGACAACCAGTGTGGGTATAGCATGGATGTTCGATAAGGAGAGGTGGTGGCATTGACTGGTAGGGGAAATGGTGATCATAGGCATCTTTTCCAGCCTTGTGGAATGCAGAGGATGGATGTGTGGGAGCATGAGGGACTATACCACAGTTTTAGCCATATGAGATGTGGGTGGTGGCCACCTAGAGTGTGGTATGCGAACATGGTGAGGTATGATGAATGGTTTGACACAGTTGGGTTGCACGAGAGCGGGACGTGCTAGGGGAGAGGGGTCATACCTGGGTTCGAGCCATGGGTGATTGTGCTAGAGCTAGGCTACAGTAATCCAAAAAGGTCCATCGTGACCCACAATTACTCTAGATGCCATGCGGCTATGATAGCAAGGATCACGATCAATCATGGAGGTCAACCATTTTATCCATGAGGTTGATGGTCTAGGTGGTTTACCATAATAGTCGACCGCCATAGTCGGTCCATGGGCCCAGTGACCCCCCTTTGAAACATTGAACTACCATAACATTCCAATGGTATGTCAATTTCATGATCCATCTACAGTGTTGAGACCCCAACACTGAGACGGTCCTTTTGAGATATTGTAACAAGTTTTTAGTTTGCAATAGTAAAGTTGGAGATAATTATTTTGATCCTTTCCTTTAGGGTTCAATATAACATCACATCCACATTACTGGATTGTATCCCTCTCTATAGTCTGAGTCCCATAGAGAGTTTGGTATACCTCCGTGGGACTAGTGTCTGATCCTCTCTCACACCTATTGGATTTGTGGAGTCAACATAAGCTCTGAGGGAAGGTAATTGGTCCTCCATCATGAATGATGCATCATTGGGTACATGGTATCCACTAGTGTGTTTATACGTAATCTTTGTCATCCTATAGTGTGTCTGGGTGCGATCCCTTATGTTGTGGGTTTATCCTGATTATGTATGTAGTATCACCAAGTGTGTATGGGAATGATCTGTGGTATCCCTTGATGTTTTTGTGTGTGATAACCTCTATGTGTATCATAGTATTGGAAAATATGTTCTCATTTAGGTAGGGACTAAAAGATCAAGTCCTCTTCATGTGTGTATCCGATGATATTCTTTCTTGAGGAGTGAGTTATCCTAGAAAGATCATCATTTGAGAAGAATCATATGTCTGGTTTTTGGTTATGGATTACCTCTAGATTTTGTGTCTTGTATTGAGTATATATGGATATTCAATCTCCATGTTTTGTAGACATATACATGCGTGGAGAAGACAATAAATTCCATTATTGTATTTATTTATGGTATTCTGTTGTTGTGTTGCTTTTTCGATTCAGGGTTTCCTACTGGATATTGTTACACTCACCCTTGCACAGGCTTTTCAAGCTTCTGTTGTTTCATGTGCAGATTATTTACCCTTTGATAGAGTGCCAGGATGACTAGGATCGGGCTATTCTTAGTTCGGCGGGACAAACATAGCTTCGTTCCTGCAGTTCAGACAGTAGTCCCAGTACCACTTTTCTTACAGGTTGGCCATTTGTTAGTGGCTCTTCTTGGTGGATTGTATTATATCCTTTCATACATTCCATTAATTTTACCATCATACTCTATTGTGAGATCTTATTGTTATTCATGCATTTTTTACATAGCGTTTTTAGATTTCAGTGTTTTCGGTTTGGATATGTGTGAATGTGTAGAAGTACTGAGGAAAATTCCACCCATTGCTAGATATGAATACTTGGTTCGAGTCACCAACCCCTATCCACTTGGATGTGGGTTAGGGTTAGTCACTGCATGGACCCCTCTAGGATGGTTCATGACAGCTTTGGTCTTACTTTTCAAATCTGTCAAACTAAATACTGATTCCTTCCAATGTTAATAACCCATTTTTTTCATGAACCCAATGATCATGCCCTTAAAAACCAAACATACGACCACCCAAGAGAAATCAAGTTTTTTCCTATGATTTAAACCAATTCATAACAATGAAATCTCATTACAATTTAAGGGAATCTACCCTGCATTGATTCCACCTCTGAAGAATCCATTCATGCTTCACATTCCATGGAACATATGGGTTAACCTATATTAATGAAAAACTGGATTTATAGAAAACTACAAATTTTTAGCCATAAATCATGTAACATATTCTATCCATTGACCATGACACATAGCCCTCTTGGATAATCCCACAATAGGAAGCACCCTCTCTCTGCCAATTGAATGTCTAAAATTTCCTTCTGCTCCATATGCATCCCAAAAACATGAGATACCTTGACAAACCCTCCCACGGGTTACCTAAAATGTCAAATGATACCAACAATATAAACTGGAGTCATTTAATGAAAATACCTCGAGATATATATCTAGACTATACACATCAAACCTCAAACTACTCACTTCTCATGATCAGCAATCCTACCCCTATTCCAGACACACCGAATCCAATCAACCTAGAAACCATTTTCTCCATGGTTAACACTAATGATATCCAAACACATAAATCAGCACTAAATTCCATGGAACCACTCTATGGTCCAAACACAAGTCACAAGTCCTTAACCCACAAGTTTCACTACACCTATAATAACAAAACCGCCACCAATGAAACCAAAACTAAGAAATATATTCTTATGACCCAATGTAACATGTACGATCACAAACCACAAGGAATACTATATACATTGTAACAGAAAACCTTTTTAGAACCTCATGGTCACAACATAACTGAAGCTAATATATGAAACACCCCTTTAACCACACATAAAATCACAAAACATTTCTATAAACTACAACCAATATCTCAGACTAGGGAACTCTCACTGCCCAAACCTCCCATACACAGGGTCTAATCCCAATGTTATGGGTACAAAAAACAACAAGTCTAAATATATAATTTTTTAAACACACCTTCTTAATTAAACAATACCATTTACGATCTATGGTTTAAAATTAAAAAAAAATAATTTCAAAACCCAAGGTAGTACACTTTCCAAAACCTTTTTGTTAACCTATCCATTAAAAAATACCATTTTATTCCAATTGATTTTTTTGAAAACATATTTTATTGACAATGATTTCCATTTAAGATCAATAGGCATAATCCATATAAAAAGTACTCTACTAGAATATTAATCCCAAGTCAGTATCAACAACATGAAAAATATTGATGACCTACCAATCCTCTATTCCTAATATGATGCATGAACTCACACACTCTATCCTTACATACAAATCATATATATAAAAACTAATAAATCAATAAAATCACATCAAAGTGAACCAATCATGGTGGAAGTATCAAACAACCATAAAATCATTGAACCGGTCATCAATTCCCACACTAGAAGTAGGGGGTTTTCCTCATATGTGGGGCTATATATACCCAAGAAAGAGCTCAATACCAAAACCTGATAAGATCCTAATCTCATATCTAGAAGGCCTAAATAATAAGAAAAAAATACACCATATAGGATACCAATTGGTATCTTCCCAAACCCGGTATCCATTATATCTGGTTCCCTGATTCAGGTCACCACAGGTCCTTTGGCAGAACTCCCTATATTCTAGAGGCTACTGACTAGTAGCGTGTGTCTAAAGGCCAACAAAGGGAGACTATACGAACTCATTAGAGTAAATAGACCTCAAAAGTAACATCAATGATCAAATAACCAACAATAAAAATGATTTAATATTATATTTAAATGTCATTAAATGACAAAGTTTGACATATTATAATAATACGATAAATACACTATCTATTAGGAAGTTATACAGATAATTTCCTAAAAAAAATACCCAAAAATCCCACACCCAGACCTAAGCCCCAACTCAACCATGAACTCCTATAATTCAACAAAATATCCCATGCATGAACCCCACACTGAGTCCCCGTCTTGAACCTTTACCTAAAAAAATTAACATATAATAGGGTAACCTTGTTCCATAACAGCCCAATAAGGATGTCACTATGACTATGTAGGCCACCACCAATTATTTATATATAAATAACCAATATATACAATAGTTTTTTAAGGTAATATTAGTGTATCGAATAAAAAATTTACAAGAGAATTATATCTTACATAGAATTAATTATCAATTAAAAATTTTATTCCTTTTGTTTTCTAGGGTCAACCAACACACAAAACTTGTTATGGTCACAAAAGGATCCTAACTAATATCTTAAGGGGTACACTCATTTAATAAAACGTGGGGATTTACAAAAATACAGTTATCAACCTACCTCAAAGCCTTAGTACAATAATAAATCCAAATCCATATGTTTGGGAAACATAGAGCCTCAGTCTAGAAACCCAAACCATGGAAACAATAGAATCATAAATCCTCAGTCTAACATCATAACCATTAAAAATAGTTGATCCTAGAGCATCATTAAAGATTACTAGAAACATGGGAGCCTCAGTCCCAATGTTTGGATCATAGAACCCCATTCCAATAACCTAAATCAAACAACACATTGGTGGTCTTTGAGAATCAGTCTTTTTATTCCCAACCCAAGATCCATATATCCCGAGTTAGGAGAAAAGAGCCTCAGTCTAATATCATAACTCAACAAGATACCACTAACCAATGTTCACATGCTTTTTTACCTTTTATATATGTATAATATATATGGAATAACTAATTTATACACATATACAATTAACATAACATAACAATTAAAAAACAAATACAATATACCCAACACCCCTAAATGCTGTATTAATAACTAGGAAAAAATTAACATCAATTTCATTTTACAATACATGATAACACCTAATTCAAAATACTCATTTAAATCCATCTTTAATCTTCCCCCTTTAAAAATGATTCTTCTTATTTTAAAAACTAATCCATTCCTCAAGGATTTCTTTCCCATTTAAATCAATTTAAAAAATTCATTAAAGAATTATGTCAAAATTGGTAACCATGCCATCATTTAAAATAATTATTTGAACTCATTATAGATAACCAATTTCTAAATCACTGTGAGGATAATGAAACCTTTTAAAACATTTTACACATTAAAAAATCATATTGTTATTTTAAAACCATAACTAGATCAAATCTAAAACACACAATTTAAACCATTTCATAAGACCCTTATACATACTAAAAACTACTATAAAAACATTTAAATCTCCCCATTTAACCATATCCATAAACCACTTTAACCAAAATGATTTATTATTTCTGATAATTTCCCTATATCAATGGTTACCCATTAGACTAACCATTTTTAATGGTTTGGAATACCCAATGGGTAGCCCCAAGTCCCATATCAAATTGTCAATGGATCCAATGGGATCTATAGAGGGTTTTTCATATGAAACTGAGGTTATAATAAACATCCTTATACAAGGATATAAAAGGAAAATAAGTAGTACATTATCACAACCATGTACGCCAATAAAAAATGGAGACTATGGGAAAAATCGTTAAGACCACCCACCTCACGTTCGTAGGAAAATGTTCATACAAAGGAAACCATTTATTCAAACTAAAATGGACACAAATACCATGGGTAAGAAAATAATGGAATATAAGGTTTTAGATATTTATAAAGATAGGAGACCAAAAACCAAACCTCTTCCATATTATAGAAGTAAATGAATTAAAATACACTCCCAGAAAATCAATTCACACCAAATGACACTACAAATGCATATGAATTGAAGGATAATCATCAATTGGAAGTCACGAAGGGTTTAGATTGTATCCTAAACTTCTAGAGAACATTGAGTGGTGAAATTTTGCGTAGAATCATTTAATATCCAAAACCAAAAAAATTAGAAATTCCAACTTGATAATGTCAATATGGCTTGGCCACACAATTGGCCAAACCATGTACCAACTGTGATGATCCATATATCTAAGAGGTTCCAAGATGCACAATCTCCTAGGATAACCATCATGGTTTGGGAACGTATTTGGTGACCATGCGCCAGCCTCTTTCTAAGAAGAGGTTCGACCACCCAATTTCTCTGTCCAAGTGCATGGTTAGTAATAATCATGTGCTGCACACTATGTGACATTTTCCTTCACCATTTCATATCCCATTCCCACAAAACAACCCCAAAACATCCCATACATCCAATAAACACTTAATTAACAAAAAATTCGGTTACAAAACTTAAACAAGGATGAACCTACACGATAGGTCGATATCATAATCTTAGAATGTTTGACTAGACCCTAAATCACATGACCTAGTAAAATGTATTATACAAAAGAAAAACTCACAAATATTCAAGAAGAAAAAAAAAGAATATAATAAATAAAAAATTATTACTTATATTAGAAAATAATTACAATATCCATTATAGAAAACTCTCTATTTTTTATTCCATTGAAGATAAAATTAATAGAGTCAATTACAAATTACCACTAATTATATCACTAGTCAAATAATTAAAGAACACATGTACAACTGATCCAACCACAACATTATAGATGGGACCAAATGATCATATGGTTGCACCAAATTATGGTCACTTTGGGATTTAATATATTGAAAATGGTGTTTTCTAATTTCATTATACAATAATTCATAGACTACTATGTTTTTGGTGTAAAATAGTTGTTACTATTAAGTTTCACTTCGAAGACTCTTATATATTATAAGGCCCCATCCTTAAACATTACTTAATCATGAGTTATTACAAGATTACACATTAAGGATCTTTTCAGGTTTAGAGTTTTAGAGAATTAGATCATAAAACATGCATTACATTCCACATTTAAACAAAGTGGTTACATAAAAGATAGTATTCATTTTTTCCCATCAGCGGAAACATATTTAAAATAAAACATGGATTATTTCTTGACACTTCCTTTACACTATCATCATATCATGTACCCTTCCCTTGACCTGTGAAAAACATTTCAAAAACCTGGGATGAGCATAAAAAGATCAGTAAGGGATATAAAAATACTAAAAGGAAACATGAGTACATGTATACATAAGAATTAATGAAATCATACTCTACTCATAAAACATAAGAACATTAACATACCTCATCAAATCATGAATAAATAATAGAAACCATAAGACATAAAGGTAACTTGAGGCATTCATAACATTCTTACATAGGGAGTTACCCTCTTGGTTACGTTTGGAATACCCATCATAGTATATTCCCTAAATCTCTTCAGAGAAACCTTAACGTTTAACTCCTTCGCGTTACCCAATGCATTAGAGAGATATATCTGTCTCACCTGCCCTTAGTTTATCATGGAACCACCCGTCTTCGTAACAATTCCCAATAACAATAACATAATCGTATCATACAAAACATGCATAACTGAAAAATAACATTTCCACATTTCAATCACAAGATATAAATACAATACATTGATATAATAAATAAATTATGAAAACCATTTTCAATACAAAAATAAAATAAATGTAAACCAGGGTATTTATTTTTCCTTAAAAAAATGTATGGCTTGTAGAGGATGAGGAAACTCAAATAATGGTCACTGCGGCGGAGAAGTCGTTGTCGCCGCATACGGATGACAAAAACATTCCCTTTTGGCGTTTAGTAAAATGATTCGTATAAAAAAATATTCCTTTTGGATAAATGTAAAAGTAAAATGGGTTTATACACCGTATAAAAGAAGGTTGTGTATAAAACAAAATATGCCTCAATGAAAGGAGATTGAGACGAAGTCCAACAACTCGGGTCCGACTTGACTCGATCGTTCTTTAATATCCTGAATAATAAACTTGAGTTAATTTCTACTTGCTTAAGAACCTTTTTCAAGTTCATTATTACTTTTATATCACTTATTACCATGTTATGAACATTATGTAATCATTTATGTTAATAACGGTCGTTTTGTCGATATTTGGTACTTGAGTCAAAAGTGAACTTCTTATATTTACAAGTTGTTCATGTAGGCAAATATATATTATATCCAGAGTTATACTCATGATGTAGATATCAAATATATAATATATATGCATTTATAATATTACATAACGTTTAGAGGTAAGAAATGAAATGCACCGTTCATTGAGACGGTAAGCCGTACGTACGGATGAACGCTACTTTCATTTCTATTTCGTATTTTATGGAATGGAATCATAATGATATAAATGTATATTATAATTCCATTATAATATCATATATAATATCATTAATTACATTCTTTATACATCCCACATATGACATTAATGAATCAAATCACTTTGAGGGGGCGGTAGTCCGCACTTCCTTAAATGAAGATATCGCGTTTACCCATAATGGAAACCATAAAGGTATTACATAAATGAAAAATAAAGAATCTTAAGTAAAAAATAAACATATCATATATCATATATAAATATAATGTCATCTTAATGTCCACTTTTGAAGGTGTTTAAAGAATATTGAACAATCATCGTTTCGTGAGGCATAAATTCGCCATCCACGGAAACAGTATGTTCTTTAACCATTATATGTAGGTGTGTGTAAGTGTAGCTCAAATCCTTCTTATAACAACATCATAGTATATGGAAGATACTATTTTTGTTACAAAAGAAATTAATAAAAAGTGTTTAGGGGGTTGGAAAAGCAAAATAAAACATAAGAACACAAGAGAAGACACTACCTTTAAATCAGGTAACTCTTTTTGATTTGAGCTCAAAGGCTTCCTTGGGAAGACTTCTGCCCAAAGTGAGGCTTCAAGGATTAAAAGAAAGATATGGAAAGACAAAATGGACAGGGGTTGGCCGAGCCAAAGGCTTTGGAAGTGTGGGTAAGGGGGTAGAGGTTTGGGCCTGTTATAAGAGGAGAGGAGGGGCACTCATGGAAAGGTATAAAATGATACTTTATTATAAAATTATTTTCGGATTTAGAAGGTCCAAAAATTATATTTTTCGAGGATAAGGCGATACGAGTTCGAAATCCACCCATTCAATAGATTTTTGACAAGTGTAGGTCTTATATTTTACATTATATTTTCATTTTATTTAAATCGTTAAATAATGTGGTAATCGCTGCATCATCATGATGTCATAAATAATTTAATTTATTTAATGTCTAAAAATTATTAAAAAAATAATATGATGTAGGAAATAATTTTATCTTTCAATGAATATTTATAGTAAAAAATATGAATTGTATAACCCCATTTAAAAATTGTATTAGTAGAACAACTCATGTTTGTGTCATTTTTACTTTTACATTAAATAAAAAGATATTAATGTAATTTCCCTTCCAAAGTGGCTCCATGGGGTCCCCAATTTGACCCATGGATTTTCTTGGTCGGCCATTACCCATCCAATATGGGTAGGAAATGTGTCTAGGTCATTTCATATTATTAAAACATTATTTTTACCTTAAACTACACTAATTACCTCTAATCACGATTAAAAACTTAAAAGATACTATTCACCAAAAAATTATTTTAATCCCATTGAACCACATTTTACTTCTTAATGAAAAACATGTATTTCGGATTTTTGAAATTCAAAACACAGAGGTGGTAAAATTTCATTTAAATGAAAAATCAGTTTTTTAAGTACCACTTAGTGGTTTCACTATTCATCAAAAATTGATGTTTTTCTGAAAAATACCAAAACATCACCCTAAGATATATTTGATATTCTGAATTAAAAATGATTTCCATTTTAAAAAATTCAAAACATATAAGTTACATTAATTAATTTAATAATTAATTCCCGCTGTCTGAGAAAATAGCGTGTTTTTATGAAATAATAAGTATCAAAAGATTGACACTAGTTTAAGTCCAATTTCAAAGTGAAATTAATTCCAACAACCACTATTGGATTAAATGGTAAATATATATTCTACATGAACATTAAAACCAATTCAAAATATAATATAATAATATAAATAAATTAGATTAAAAAGAGGTTTTGAATTTAAATACAACATTTTCACTATTCATTGAAAAAATGAACTTTATCGGAAAAATACAAAAAATTTACCCAAAGTAAATTTCAATGTCCCAATCATAAATAATAAGTTTATTTTGACAAATAGAGCTTATAAAATTGTAAAAAGTTTGATTTAAAAATGGTTTTCCATCAAAAGGCAGTAAAAAAATCTTTTAAAAAATATTAGTGTATTTCATGCTTAAGATTGGATTTATTCTCATTTTAAGCCTCTATTTAACTATCTAATTCATAAATAGACATAGATAACTATATATATTATTCATTACTTACTTGGGATGTTACATCCTTCCCCACTTTATAAAACTGCATCCCCACAATTTATTTACTTATCGAATAAGTGGGGTTATTTAGCCCTCATTGCATTTTCAAATTCACATGTTGCCTCTTCAATCATGTGGTTTTTACACAAAACCTTTACTTGATGAATCACCTTATTTCGTAACACATGCTCTATGTGGTCAATAATCTGGACCGGTTGTTCCTCATAAGATAGGTTCTTTTCAAGCTGAACTACCTCTGAACTCAAAACATGAGATGGATCTGGCATATACTTTCTCAATATCGAAACATGAAAACATTGTGTACATGAGATAAAATCGGAGGTAATGACACTCGGTAAGAAACTGATCCCACTCTATCCATAATTTCATATGGTCCAATGAACCTTGGACTCAGCTTTCCTTTCTTACCAAATCACATCACACATTTCCATGGTGAGACTTTGAGAAAAATATGATCACCTACCTCAAAAGGGAGATCCTTCCTCCTATTGTCTGCATAACTCTTCTTCCTTCTCCGAGCTGTTCTAATGTGATTCTGTATCAGCTGAACTTTTTCTGCCAACTCTTCTACCAATTCAAGTCCCATCAGCTTCCTTTCACCCACTTCATCCCAGAAAGCTGGATTTATACACTGCTTCCCATATAACGCCTCAAATGGTGCCATCTGTATACTGGAATGAAAACTGTTATTATATAAAAATTCAACTAAAGAAAGATTTTGGTCCCAAATTCCCTGATAATCCATCGAACAAGAACGTAGAACATCTTCCAAAGTCTAAATTGTTCGTTCTGACTACCCATCTGATTGAAGATGAAAAGCTGTACTAAAATTTAATTCAGTACCCAACGACTTCTGAAGGCCTTTCCAAAAGTTAGAAGTAAACCTGGGATCACGATCAGATACAATGGAGAGAAGAACTCCAGGTAACCTGACTATCTCTTTAAGATACAAACGGGAAAGTTGATCTAGGGAAAAAGTATCTCGTATATCAAGGAAATGAACAGATTTAGTCAAGCGTTCAACAATAACCCAGATTTCATTATTACCTCGAGGTGTCTTTGGCAATCCCACAACGAAGTACAGGGATATATTTTCCCATTTCCACTCTGGCACTGGTAAAGGCTGAAGCATCCATTTCGGTAACTGCCGCTCTAATTTAACCTATTGACAAGTCAAACACTTCACTATAAAATCAGCAATAACCCTTTTCATTCTATCCCACCAGTAATACTCCCGCAGATCTCTGTACATCTTAGTACTGCCAGGAGGAACTGAAAACGGAGAACTATGAGCTTGACATAACAACTCTCTCTTCAACTGTTAATCACAAGGCACACACAATATCTTCCCAAATCTCAAAACACAATCATTATCAATGTTGAACTCAGGCAACTTACCCTTCTAAACCAACTCTACCTTTTTCTGCAACTCACTGTCCTGCTTCTGTGCTTGCTTGATTCTGTCTGATAGAGAAGATTTCACTGATTCCAGAAACAAAACAGAAGAACATCCTACACCAAAAACTTCTATTCCAATGTTCATAAAATCCTTAACCAAAGGATCACATTCCAAACACAACATTGTTAATGAAGCATTACTTTTTCGACTCAAAGCATCAGCCACTTTATTTTCTTTTCCCGGATGGTAATGAATTGTACAATCATAATCCTTGATTAATTCTAGCCATCTCCTCTGTCTCATGTCCAATTCATTATGAGTGAATATATACTTTAAATTTTTGAGATCGGTATATATTTCACATTTTACTCTATACAAATGATGCCTCCAATTTTTTAAAGCAAAAACTACAGCAGCTAATTCCAAATCATGTGTAGGGTAATTTACCTCATGAGTTTTCAACTGTCGTGAAACATAAGCAATTACCTGATCATTCTGAATTAGGATGCAACCAATTACTTTCAATGAAGCATCACTGTAGATAACAAACTCACCATTCCTGGAAGGTAGTGCCAAAACTGGAGCATTCACCAATATTCTTTTCAGTTTCTGAAAACAATCATCACATTCTTTTGTCCAGATAAACTTAACACCCTTCCGAGTTAGCTTAGTCATTAGACTAGATAACTATGAAAAATTTCTAACAATCCTTCGGTAATATCCTGCCAAACCAAGGATACTACGAATCTCAGTTACATTTGTGGGTCTTGGCCATTCTTCAACACCTTTGTTTTTGCAGGATCAACAGTTATCCCATATTTAGAAACAATGTGACCAAGGAAAGAAATTTGTTGCAACCAAAAATCACACTTTCTGAATTTCCCATACAATTTTTTTTCTTTTATGGTTTTCAAAATAACCCTTAAATTTCGTTCATGCTCTTATTTACTTTTAGAAATCACCAAGATATCATCAATGAAAACAACCACAAACTTATCCAAGAACTCATGGAAAATTCTATTCATTAATTTCATGAATAAAATAGGTGCATTGGTTAGCCAAAAAGGCATTACTACAAATTCATAATGGCCATATCTTGTACAAAATGCAGTCTTCAGAATATCTACTTCCTTTACCTTCAAGTAACGGTACCCCGATCTTAGGTCAATATTTGAAAAATACTGAGCTCCCTGGAGATGATCAAACAAATCATCGATATGAGGCAAAGGATATTTTTTCTTAATAGTGATGTTATTAAAGGCTCTATAATCAATAAAAAGTCTCATTGAACCATATTTCTTTTTAACAAATAAAATAAGAGCACCCCATGGTGATGTGCTATGTCGAATGAAACCTCTCTCTAATAAATCTTGCAATTACTCCTTCAACTCTAAAAGTTCAGTTTGAGCCATTCGATAAGGGGGTTTTGAAATTGGCTTAGCATCAGGAACTAAGTCAATAGTAAATTAAACTTCCCAATATTGTATTATTCTAGGAAACTCATCAAGAAAAACATCAGGATACTCATTTACCACTCGCACATCATTAATCTGAACTGTTCCTTTGTTTTCAACAATGTGTGCAAGGTAACATTCATTTCCATATTTTACATGTTCCTCGATCTCTTGATAACTTATCAACAGTAAGGGTTCATTCTTGTACACAAACTGAAAGACTTTCAGAAAAGAAACTTCTTTAGCTCTACAGTCAATCTTAGCATGGTAAATAGAGAGCCAATCCATACCAAGGATAACATCAAACTCTACTATAGGTAAAAAAAATAAGGTTTGAAAGTAGGTTCTTTCCACAGATAAGGATAGAAAGATTCTTATAAATTCTTTTTTCCTCAACGTTTCCCCCAGGTGTTTTTACCACAAGTTTAAGAGTCATTTCTTGAGATGGTATTCCCATTTTACTAAAAATGTTTTCAGAGATGAAAGAATGTGTAGACCCCGAATCAAACAACACACTAGCATAATCTGAAAAAACAGTCAAAGTACCTGATACAAATTCATTTGATGGCCCGATATCTGTTGAAGTAGTTGCAAAGGATTTCACCACCCCTTTATTCTTGTATTCTAGCTGTTTCCCATCACTCGAGCTCTTTGTCGGACACTCATTTTCATAGTGACCCATCTCATTGCACTTAAAAAATTTCACTAACTGTAAATCATATTTGGTCTTACCATCACATTAATTTTTTTCAGTGAAATCACGAGCCTTATGTCCCATCTTACCGCATCAGTAACACTTTCCAGAATTCAAAAGACATTCTGCAGCGTGCCTTTTACCACATTTATCAATAACTAAAAACATAGTTTTCTTACCGTCGGTCCTTTTTGAAGAATTCTTTCCATTATCATGTCACCTATGTCTCTTCTTCTACTGGTTGTTATAGAACACTTGATCATTGGAAAACTCCATTTCCACCTTCTCAGCACATCAAAAATTCTTTTCATAACTTTTAAACTCAAAAGAAGCCAATTCCCTTCGATATTTTTGCATTAATCCAGAGTAAAAACAATTCATTTTACAATCAAGGTATCAGATAAATTTTGGAGCATACCTTGCCAATCGAGTGAACCTTTATTCATATGCAGCCACTGAGTCTTCCTCTTTCCTCAATTCCAGGAATTGTTTTTCCATACTAAGTCAAACAGCCTTAGGAAAATACTTCTCAAGAAACATACCTTTGAATTCATCCCAGTCGAGAGTATCAATCTCATCAGCATCCCTGATATTTTTAACCATCGACCACCACTGATCTACTTCACCCTCCAATCGATAAATAGAAAGACTACCCTTTTGATTGTCTGAACACCCCATGACATCGAAAATCTTCTCTAGTGCTTTAATCCACCCTTCAGCTAGCACAGGGTTGGATGATCCTCTGAATGATGGTGGATGTTGCCTCATGAAATGTTCCACCACTGACATGTTCCTCTGCGGTTGATCTGGATGATCTCGTGCATGGATACTGCCACCATTTATCGCTTGAGTCAACTGCGCCATTACTGCAACAAACTATTCAGTTCCAATTCCGACCATATCAGGATGCTGATTCAGAAGGTTATTTCCTTCTGTATGCCTTCCTAGCACTGCTTCCCTGTTTCCTCTGCGAAAAACCATTCTGAACAAACACGTCTTAGATGAAGCATCATGGTAATCTTCAAATGCTATATCATTTCAATTTGACCATAACAAAAATATATTTGGATAATAATTTAATAAAATTCTAACTCCTAAATTTATCTAAACCGACCTATGATACCAACAATAAGGCCCCAGGCATAAGCAATACTTAATCTTGAGTTATTACAAGATTACACATTGAGGATCTTTTCAGGTTTAGAGTTCTAGATAATTAGATAATAAAACTCGCATTACATTCCACATTTAAAAAAAGTGGTTACATAAAAGATAGTATTCATTTTTTCCCATCAGCGGAAACATGTTTAAAATAAAACATGGATCCTTTCTTGACACATCCTTGACACTATCATCATATCATGTACCCTTCCCTTGACCTGTGAAAAACATTTCAAAAACTTGGGATGAGCATAAAAATCTCAGTAAGGGATATAAATATATGGAAAGGAAACATGAGTACATGTATACATAAGAATCAATGAAATCATACTCTACTCATAAAACATAAGCACTTTAACATACCTCATCAAATCATGAATAAATCATAGAAACCATAAGACATAAAGTTAACTTGAGGCATTCATAACATTATTATGTAGGGAGTAACCCTCTTGGTTACGTTTGGAATACCCATCACAGTATATTCCCTAAATATCATCATTGAAACCTTAACATTTCACTCCTTCGTGTTACCCAATGCATTGGAGAGCTATATCGGGCTCACCCGCCCTTAGTTTAACACGGAACCACCCTTCTTCATAATAATTCCCAAAAACCATAACATAATTGTATCACATAAAACATGCATAATGGAAACATAACATTTCCACATTTAAATCACAAGATATAAATACAACACATAGATATAATAAAAACATTATGAAAACCATTTTCAATACCAAAATAATAGGAAAGTAAAACACAGTATTTTTTTAAATGTATGGCTTTTAGAGGAGGCCGAAACTCAAATAATGGTCACTGCGGCGGAGAAGTCGTTGTCGCCGCATACGGATGACAAAAACATTCCCTTTTGTCGTTTAGTAAAATGATTCGTATAAAAAAATATTCCTTTTGGATAAATGTAAATGTAAAATGGGTTTATACACCGTATAAAAGAAGGTTGTGTATAAAACAAAATATGCCTCAATGAAAGGATATTGAAACGAAGTCCCATACCTCGGGTCCGACTTGACTCGATCATTCTTTAATGTCCTGAATAATAAACTTGACTAAATTTCTATATGCTTAAGAACCTTTTTCAAGTTCATTATTCCTTTTATATCACTTATTACAATGTTATGAACATTATGTAATCATTTATGTTAATAACGGTCGTTTTCTCGATATTTGGTACTTGAGTCAAAAGTGAACTTCTAATATTTACAAGTTGTTCACATAGGCAAATATACATTATATACAGAGTTATACTTATGATGTATATATCAAATATATCATATATATGCATTTATAATATTACACAATGTTGAGAGGTACGAAATGAAATGCAATGTTCATGGAGATGGTAAGCCGTATGTACGCATGAATGCTACTTTCATTTCTATTTCGTATTTTTTGGAATGGAATCATAATGATATAAAGGTATATTATAATTACAGTATAATATCATATATAATATCATTAATTATATCTTTTATACATCCCACATGTGGCATTAACAAATCAAATCACTTTGAGGGGGCGGTAGTCCACACTTCCTAAAATGATGATATCGCGTTTACCCATAATGGAAACAATAAAGGTATGCCATAAATGAAAAATTCAAAAGCTTAAGTAAAACATAAACATGTTATATATCATATATAAATATTTTTTCATCTTAATGGCCATCTATGAAGTAGTTAAAAGAATATTTAACAATCATCGTTTCGTGGGGTTGAAATTCGCCATCCACGGAAACAGTATGTTATTTAACCATTAGATGTAGGTGTGTGTAAGTGTCTCTCAAATACATCTTATAAAATCATACTATTATATGTAAGATACTGGTTTTGTTACAAAAGAAATGAATAAAGAGAGTTTCGTGGGTTGGAGAAGCAAAATAAAACATAAGAACACAAGAGAAGACACTACCTTTAAATCAGGTAACTCTTTTTGATTTGAGCTCAAATTCATCCTTGGGAAGACTTATGCCCAAAGTGAGGATTCAAGGAGTAAGATAAGTATGTGGAAAGACAAAATGGACAGGGGTTGGAAGATCCAAAGGCTTTGGAAGTGTGGGTAAGGTGGTAGAGGTGGGGGCCTTTTATAAGAGGATAGGAGGGGCACTCTTGGAAAGGTATAAATGGATACTTTATTATAAAATGATTTTCGGAATTAAATTGTCCCAAATTTAAATATTTAGAGGGTAATGTGATGAGGGTTATATGTCCAAAAATCCAATAGGTTTTTGACAAGTGTAGGTCTTATATTTTACATTATATTTTCATTTTATTTAAATCATTAAATAATGTGGTAATCGCTGCATCATCATGATGTCATAAATAATTTAATTTATGTAATGTCTAAAAATTAAAAAAATACTATGATGTATGAAATCTTTTTATTTTTCCAATGACTATTTATAGTCAAAAATCTGACTTGTATCACCCCATTTAAAATTTTTTTTAGTAAAACAATTCATGTTTGTGTCATTTTTAATTTTACATTATATAAAAAGATATTAATGTCATTTTCCTGCCAAAGTGGCTCGATGGGGTCCCCAAGTTGACCCATGTATTGTCTTGGTCGGACATGACACATCCAATAAGGGTAGGACATGTGTCTAAGTCATTTCATAATATTAAAAAAATATTTTTACCTTAAACTACACTAATTACCTCTAATCGCGATTAAAAACTTAAAAGTTACTATTCACCAAAAAATTATTTTATTCCCATTGAACCACATTTTACTTCTTAATGAAAACCATGTTTTTTGGAATTTTGATATTCAAAAAACAGAGGTGGTAAATTTTCATTTAAATGAAAAATCAGTTTTTTAAGTACCACTTAGTTGTTTCACTATTCATCAAAAATTGATGTTTTTCAGGAAAATACAAATACATCACCCTAAGATATATTTGATATTATGAATTCAAAAACGATGTCTATTTTACAAAATTCAAAACATATAAGTTACAATAATTAATTTAATAATTAATTCCCGCTCTCTGAGCATATACCTTGTTTTTATGAAACAATAAATATCAAAAGATTGGCACTAGTCTAAGTCCAATTTCAAAGTGAAAATAATTCCAACGACCACTATTGGATGAAATGGTAAAAATATATTCTACTTGAACTTTAAAACCAATTCAAAAGATAATATAATCAAATAAATAAATTATATTAAAAATAGTTTTTGAATTAAAATACAACATTTTTCATTATTCATTTAAAAAATGAACATTATCGGAAAAATACCAAAAATTTACCCAAAATAAAATTCAATGTCCCAATCATAAAGAATAATTATATTTAGACAAATAGAGCTTATAAAATTGTCAAATGTTTGATTTAAAAATGGTTTTCCCTCAAAAGTCAGTAAAAAAATCTTTTAAAAAATATTAGTGTATTCCAGGTTTAAGATTGGATTTATTCTAATTTTAAGCCTCTAAAACACTATCTAATTCATAAATATACATAGATAACTATATATATTATTCATTACATACTTGGGATGTTACATATATATTCTTTTAATGAAAAACATTGACGAATAAGTTCCATGTGTCATAATTATTGACAATTACATGTTTTTGTAATTATTTTTTTGTGTAAAAATAGTTATATTGGTAATGTTTCAATGACTTGGAAGTTCATTCACTAGAAGCAACACATGGGTAGGCCCAGATGGGGAAAATAAACCAATAATTTTGTTTTTTTTGGATTCGCGTTGCAGATGATTGTTATAAAAATGTAGTACTAGTGTATGGACAAATTCACTAAAACATAAATTGTGAGTTTATTGAATGATTTATAGGGCCTTAGGATGTTAGTTCTGTGGATGGATACTTTTAGAGTCAGACTATAGGAATGTTGAGGATAATCTGATAATGCATGTACTCTAGAAATCAAACATGATGAACGAGTGAATATAATGGAAGGTGAAAATTATTGGTGATAAATAATTTTGAGTTTGGGATGGTTATGTTGAAGTATTTAAGTAAAGGAACCAGCAGTCAAACATGGAATAAATTCCACATTGGGTTTCATCAATCGATATTTTTCATTAAATTTGTTTACTGTGGATCATTGGGATGATTTACATTCTTCACTAATAGTTTGTGGTTATAGAGACATATTATATAGACTACGAAAAGTTTCACATGTCAATTAAACAATGATCATAAATTTTATATTTAGAAGTTGGTTGAGTAAAATACTGAGGCCCACTATATAATATGGGTTATTCCAGTATTTTAAGGTATGATTACTTGATTAGTTGAAAAGGCCTATCAAGTATAATAACAAACTGAAAATACCACTCTATGGTTCATTTTGGTGAAATGTCTTAAGGGTCAATGTTAGAGTTTGAGGACAAAATGGTAGAGACCATAATGAGTAAAGGGAGGATTCAATGGATGAAAGATTATGTTAGTGAGAAATCTTCTATTAATCTGAGTAGGGTGGCCAGAAGATGTGGGGTTTCCTTGTAAATATGATGTTCTCTATTAAATTAATTATTGAAATTAATTATTTCATTCTCCCATGTATTTTGGATGAACTTTAGAACCATATAATCTCTTTGTTTATTGTGAATTTTTATTGTAATTTTTCGTGGATTTGTGTGTTTTTCTAGTTATTTCACACTTGTTTGTTGGTCAGAAGGAAGAACAAAGCCATAAAAAAACTAGATGGAAGTAATTATATGAATAATGTAGATTGGTTTTCAAAATTCATATTTCTATATTCTAAATTGAGTGTTTTTATTTGATTGTAAGATGATTCTTTAGGTGAATGTATTTTTCACTATAGTCCCCATCAACATGTATTTGAGAAGATGTTGTTATAATGACCGATGCAAAAAAATCTGTAACTTATTTTCACTCAAATTATATTGAAAAAATAATTTAGACAGCTTTCAAAACATATCCCACTCTATACACCAGTACAAGATATAACTTTACACCAACATGCCTTTGATTGAATTTCCGTAGTCATTGTCATCATCAAAGTAAATATATCCATTATAGATTCTCCTTCCAGTTGAAAAAAAATGATACATGGTATTATAATTCAGTATTACTAGACATTTATACTACAAAATACCCCATGGAATCCAAATTTGAGGCATAGAGTAGAAATTGGGCATAGTTGAGAAAGAGGGAGAAGAAGAACCTATTTTTGAGAACCTGATTAGTTTATGAACTCCCATAGGTGATTTTTGAATAAAAAAAATAAAATAAAATGAAAAATATTATTAAATTTTTAAGAGGTTTCATATATACAACCCTCATGCAGTATCACATTGAACAAGTTTTCATCAAGGAAGGTTTATTAGAAAAAGGGGTAAATATCATGCTTCTTAGGCCCCACTATTCTGTGCTGGCTATGCCCAAACCCCATGGTATAAAATATATGTGACACCTTACCATGTCTAATAAATATATGAATCAACATATCCATGTGAATTAAATGATTCCAATGGAATTTTCCAACACATTTCAAGCCCTTTAAAATCCCTCCCACCCAACCATCCACCTCTGTAATTCTATTACATGGATTGTATAACTTGCGCAATTATTGGATCCCTCCAAATCATACATTTAATTGATAATGATGATATAAAATATTTTATAAAACATTCCCCATGTTATCCTCCACTTTTTGTGGATCCTCATAATACTATCAATCATATATTCCTTTGATCTCAGGGACATCGTCTTGAGTAAATTATGAAACATCTGTCATCCTTGTATTCCAATAAGGTTGTTAAAACTAATAATTTTTTTAAAAAGATCCCCATACTGGCTACCCAAATATAAATTAATTCCAATTTATCCTGTCAACATTTTACAGGTTTACCCACAAATGGGTAGTATAACAAATGGGTTACCATTCCATTGTAACATCTATACCCCAACCTAGTTCATATGTTGTCAGAAAACACAAAGGGTTTCTCATTCATAATTTCCATGTTTAAATAATCACTTGGAACCATAATAATATGTGTCATAATAGTATTACCTTAAGCTACATTACACAATGGTATTGGGTTGATGACTATAAATGAGACACAATAGGTCTAGGATGCATGAACATAAATGTCATAACACAGATCAATATTTTATGACAATCAAAGAGAATCCATTGGTCTTTATCACTTATAATTAAGATGTATGATATGCATTGTAATATGGTATTAAACAATAACATTTAAATATGTGGTTTTTATTAAATTAACTGATATAAATAGAATGAATCTCTTTGTGTACCAATAAATCCACCACGGATCCTTCCACCTCCCCTCATCCTATATATATATATCAAGAAAGTATTAAATTCTAGAGTATTGAATATCATAATTTCACATAAATTATAAGATAATCTAATGATCTAATCCCAAAAAATTCCATATTTTGTGGGTAGTAGTAAATATTTTAATTTTATTAATAATTTGAGCTTAATTGTGAAATACCCCAAATTTTATAATTATAATTTTTTTATATCATTGTGGTATTTGGGAAAAGATTTCATCTTAACTTATGGATATTGGGAATATTTTCAGTCATCCGCACATATTTTTATTCATTCAATAAATGTACCCAAAGCTCATTCTAGCATTCTGAGGCCCAAATAAAGATCACAACATAGACCATGAAATTAATACCAAGATCAGGATAATTTGGAAGATTGTTTGATATAATACAAAGTACCAACTCAAATGATCTTAAATTTAACATAGAGATAGATTAGACAAAATGGAATAACTGTGTTTAGTCATTTCATGAAAAATATTTCCACCAATAAAGGGTGGTGATGTTTTGAGTTCTATGTGATTCAATGTAGGATCATTATTTTATTCTATGAATTTCAGAAGTGTTGAATCCAGTTTTGGTGTAGGGATTACCCCTCCTTCTCTACTATGTAGTTCTTCTACCCATTCAATTTTTATTCTTTACTTTTGTCTTACTAATCCTATATATGGGGAAGAGTAGCACTATAGTGATGATGTGAGTGAATATTATACCCCATAAGGAATGTTATAGTGGGAAATTGAAATTTAAATTGGAAGGTTTTGAGTGATTGAGTTTATCTCAACATTGAGAAGAATGTTGTGATTTAATATTTTTAAAGAATAATGATAACATCACCATGATAAAATAAGAGAATTAAAGCATATTTTATAACTTAATTTTGTTTCATATTCTTTTGTGTGTGTTTAATGTATATATATATACTATAATAAAATTCATTTAATTAACCCCAATTAAAATTGTTACATATTTAGTATTATATTATTTAGGTAATAGATAATGATTATAGTGTATTGGTGTGAAATAGAGGCCTCCTTGAGGGATCAAACCCAGGCGTGAACTATAACGCATACTTATGTGATTAAAAATTATTGGATAATGATTCATGAAAAATCCCCCTCATCAATTCAGTTCCATTTTTAGGGAGTCCAATAACCTAAAAATTAATTTTTTTTAAAAAAATAATTTAATAAATAATCTATGTCTAAAAATCAAAAAATAGAAAATAATTTAATTTCGTTTATTATTTAGGAAAACATGGATATTTATAGTTATTTTTCTTATGATTGGAATGTTAGTTATCGAATATATAAGATTTCCAGAAATTATTCATTATATATTCATGTTCATTTTTTAAAAATTTGATTGAATAAAATTCTAATATTATCGAATGAGTGAGAAACATATAAATATCATTTAAAATTATCTTGAAGTAATAAAATATTTGATGTCAAGGAAAAAATCACATTTAATATGAAATAAACATTGTTCCACTGATATTAATTCTATAAGATCCTAAGGAAGTCTTGAATCAATCCTTAGAATATACCCATGGAATTTCCCAAAAATTTTCAAAAGAGTATAATTAATAATAATTTTCAGTAAGTATAATTGTGGGAGATCAAAATGAAATTGATGAATATTGTAATAATTTTGTAGAAATTAAAAAAGTATGCAATTCTCCGATTTTTTTTTGAAAAATTAATAATTCTATACAACTCAAAATATTTGTAATGGGATACTACCCAAGTCATTTAATTAGATTAAAAGTAAAATAATATTGTCTAATCGACTCTATAAACAACTATACTACACCAATACGCACTAATTAAAGAATAATAATTAATAGATGTCAATATTCATGATGTAGATGTTATCATGATCTCATATTTTGTTGATTTTAATGAAAATTAATTGATTATTACCTCCTCTAACAATTAATTTTCAAAATTTTAGAACACTTGTTTATCCTTCGATGTATGATAATGATTAATATGATACACCTATTAGACTCAATTAAAAATGGTCATTCCGAACGAGATCATGTGTCAAGATAACTTATATATAGGGGGAGATATTTTTATTGATTATTCATGATTTAATAATATTCATGTTATTTTTTTCTAACTTCCCCATGAATAATTTTATTAAAAAATATTTCATGATAAATCCATGGATATTGAACTTTAATATTCCACACATAAATTAAGATGACTCATGGTTTCTATTTTCCCTACTATACAAGATGAACTACATTTCTAATGGGGAGGAATTGTTTTAATCTATAAATTGAGTCTTATATAACCTTTTTAAAGGAATTTACTTTGGACGGGAAAACTTTTGGGGTTCAAATCACACAAGCCACATGTATATTTATGTTTTCCAATGGAAAACAAATTCATGTGGAATCCTTCTTTCTAGTTTGTTTTACTTCCCTTAATTTTGGTTGATAATAAATAAAGGGTAGTGAAAATTAAATGATAGGGGAGTGTCATCCAATTTATTAGTTTTGTATGTTTTTGTATTCAATTATTTAGGAACTCTTAAATTTATTGAATATCCATTTTCATTCTTCACTCATGAATTATTTTCTAGTAATTTTTATTTATTTCAAATAAAATAGAATTTAAATGATTTTTGATGTGGAAACCATTTATAGGGTTTTTATTTTAAATTATTTTTATTAGTTTGTTTAATATTTGAAATCCATTCCCATGAAATACTGAATCAAATGATTTTTTCTCATTACATTATCTATTATAATCCCTTTGGACATATTATTCCTTATACGTAAATTTTTTTAAGAGAAACATGGATGTTTTTTGAAAACAAAAAATCATGTTTATTCTTATTCAAATATTTGATGTTCATAAAAAAATCATGTGATTGCGAAAGTTTTTGGAAAAATATATTTTAACACTATACAAGCCTTTAAATATACACTTTTTTATTTCTATAAGACATGAATTTATTTATAGTATCAGGAAATGTTACTAGCCATGTTCCCTTTACATTTCTTTACCCTTAATATTTTTTCAAAGATATTTTCAGTTTGAGTGCAGGGGAAGGGAATTTCATGTGTGTTCCTTGGTAAAAAGATAATTTTTGGGTGTGTGAGGTATGTTTTAACATTATAGGAATTTGTATAAGGGGAATGAGTCACTTTTTTTCAATTCCATACACTTAAATCATCCATTTCACCCAAGAAAAATGGAAAAAATACAAAATTGAACAAATTGAGATGAGATCGAATTAATCACTATTATTAAATTTATGAATCATGTACATATAAATAATTTTGGACATGATTTTCCTTCAATCATTTAATTTTATTTTCATTTCCTCAAATATGAAATAAAAATAATAAAATTATAACAAAAAAACAAAAACAATAAAAAAATGGAGAATTAAGATAATATAATTCATTTTATTAACTGTTTGAATATTATACCATGTAAAAGGGTTCACGGTGTTCATTTTTAAGGATAATTGAGTGATGTATATTTCATCATTGTTCAATTGAATATTTAGGAATTAGTCTTTAAGAGTTAAGCCTCTTCATTTCATCTTTAATATTTTAACTATTTTACCATCTGAACAATAACAAAAAATTATCCTTGAAAAATACCTCATGAATCAAAAAAGGTCACGTATCATATGGTCTAAAGATGATAATTTTCACATAAAAATGGTGAAACACATGCACTATCCAAATATTATAATAACTCTGAAATTCATTACACTTGAGTGAAGTGTGACAAGCATTTGAATGTGAGGTGGGTTTTACTGGACCATGGAATAGATTTTTATGTTCAAAAAATATAAATTTGAGATATAAGAAAATAGAATATTAATTAAATTATTATATATTATGAAATTATATTTTTTGGAAATATCATGGAATTTTTCTCACTTTTGATTTTGGTGAGGATTTTGATTCAGATATTTAATGATTATTCAAGAGTCTAATGATTAAGTGTGGGGGATTGGGTTAAAAAATAATGTCACATATATTACTATATAATTAAATGTTATAATCCTAAAAATTCATATATTTTGGGTCAATGTAAAAAATTTATTTTTTATTAATAATTTGAGCTGAATTGAGAAAATGGCATAATTTTGGAATTTAATTATTTTAATATCTTGTTTAAATTATACAATAACATCTTATTCACTAATTGAAATTATGAAATTTATTTTTTATTCTTCCATATATGTTAAGATTAATTTAATTAAACTAAACCAACATATCCTTCCATCTTCTTGAGCTTTGAATCCTACTCACATGTCTGGTCATGGAATATGTACCCATATCTGGAAACTTTTGAATATGGGACAATATATAACAATTTATATACCAAAATGATTTTAGATTTAACATAAATATATATAATAAGAAATTAAATAACTTCACAAACTATGAAAAAACGAAAATTTTCTTCTATAATGGTTATAAATGATTTGGATTTCATAGATTGGGAATACATATAGAAAACCAGGACAAGAATATTTTTATCAATGATCATTTCATAAATTCACTACTTGAGTACAAATTAGCTATATGTTTTGTGTGAATTCATAATTAAATAAAAAAAATTAAGGAATGACTATTTAAAATTATACCATTTAACAAGGATACTAATAATGATCTTCTAGATGATACATTTTAGAGAGAAAATACATACCCCTCCTTCAAAATATGTACCTCCTTTTCCATTTCAAGTGAGATCTATTTTCTGGGTAATATGGTGGAGTCTAGATATTGTAATATTAAGTTATATTTTCAATATCTATTATTAGATCCTTATTTTTTCATTATTTATTTTATTTTCAATTTCTAATTTGTTTTTCACTCATCGTGCTCTATCAAATCTCCATGAAAATGGAGATATAACCCTCATTTTTTCTCGGGGGAGTGGTGATGTTCTGATTTGATTATGATTTAAGGTATTCGATTTATTTTAATATATTAATTTAAGTATTTGTTAAATATATTATACCCATGTTTCATGGTGGTGATCTTTTTGTGGACTTTGGTAATGTGAATGTTCAGGTTGAGTTTTCATGAATTTACAACTTGAAACTAGAAAATGTTTGGTATTTTTTCATATATTATTGGTTAAGCTATATTATTAGAGGGAAACCATGTTTTCTAACTTCATGAATATCCTTTATAGTTCATTTTAAACTACACACAGTTTTTCCGTATGGGATGCTAATGGTTATGTATAAACCATGAGTCCCCTACAAGAAACTGTGTGAGGTACTTAGTGTGTCTAATGTATGGAACATGGTATGAACATGGTTTGGAAAACCATAATGTTTTCATGTGGTTGGAAATAAAATTCTTAGAGTTACATATTTCAAGGTCGGAGCAGAGTTTTATCAACTATGTTGTGCCTATGAAATATCTTGTGATTTAGTTATTTTCAGTGATAGTGGCTACCACACATTTAGCACAATGTTAGAAAAACTGTGTTGTTAAACAATATAACATGACTTTGTTTAAAATTTTTGGGGTTTCTCATTTTACCCCTCTTCTATATTAAGGTCTTTCACCCTATATTATCACTTACTATGCCTTCTAAACCTTGAGATTCAAGGAGGATCTTCAACCTCCTCCTCATTGTATTCTTTCATACACATTCAGGATTTAAATTTGGTTTGAGGAGAGTCTTTCCCCTCTTTTTGTCTCATATTATCTTCTCCCTTTTTTATCTCTTGGTTTTGGATTTCCCCATGAACCCTGTATCACTCTTGAAAATTTTTAGTGTTCTAGGTGGATAAAAATTTTAATGTTTTGGTGTTTAGGGTCTATAGAAACTATTTATCATCTTTCTGGTGTGGTTTCTATTGAAGGTGATTAGTTTCAAAGAGTTTCATATTGGTTATATTCCATTGGAGGTAGTTGTTTCTATTAAATTATTTTATAACAGAATTAAATGTGTTCATAAATATTAAAAATTAATTTTTAATGAATATATGTGATAATTTTTAGATGATTTAGAATACTTTCATGGTGTTTAAGCCTGAAATAATTGAGTTTTCATGTGAACTCCATGTTGCAATATTTTTAATGTAATTTTTAAAGAACTTAGGAGTTTTGGAATGCATATATGGATTTTTTAAATGTTTTCCATGTTTTTCATTTTGGTTTGAAGCAATATTGGTTTTAAATGAGTGAAAACATTGTGTAAAAATGGAAATTGGTCTTGATGAAATGTGATAACCTATAAATGTTTTATAAAGTTGTAATTTATTGTATTTTAAAATGTTATTTTAAATTTTTGTGGTGTTTACCCTTATAAAAATTCCACGATGGAATGTGTAAAGAACAAATTGTTAAAAATGATGTTTCTCTTTGTGATATTGATTAAATGTCTTTTTATGTAATATGGTTATATAAAACACATTCACTTCATAGCTATATATTTGGATATAAAAGAACATTAATAATATTACCATTTTTAATATAGATATTAAACAGTGATCACATAATTAATATAAATACAGGGCTTTAACAAATCAAATTGACATAGACAAAGGAAATTATAGTCTCATCCAATGGGATTGTACCTTATGAATCCCATTTATTATAGCATCTGAGATTAATATAATCAATACGATTTTCCAATGACAAAGCCCAGGATGATCTCAAACAACTAAATTATGATCAAAACCATTCATGGGAGATGTTTAATCTCATCGAGCTCACAGACCAAACCATGTTTTCCGAACACCCCAATGAATGTCTCACTGTCACACAGCTTTAACTTGGGAAAAACTCCAATGTAACAAATGAATATGTATCAAGACCTCAATAATATGAATATTTATATTTTATACAATAAATAATTTTTTTCTTTTTTATTATTACTTTATAAATGATTTTAATTTTTATTCAATTAATTAGAAATTTCATTTTTTGTTGATATTCAAATTCAATTATGGGATTTTTTTTGATGATTTAATGGTTTTTTTAAATAGATATTATTTTAATGAAATGTTATTATTAAATACTTTTACTAAATTATAAATGGTCATATAAATTTTTTGAAGTGAAATTTAATTTTTATAAGGGTTTAATAACTGTTATTGTAAAAAAACCCATCATTTTTTATATAAATGTCGAATCATATTTTAAAAGTGAAAATGAAAATATTTAAAAAAATATTAATATAAAATGATTATGGTTTTGGGAATAATATTATCAAAATTATCTAATAGTGAATGTTTCCTAATTTTCTGAGATAGTCAAATTATCAGATAAGCATTAAATACTATGAAAATATATTGGGTTTTATGTATTCCTTTGACCCAAAAAGAGATAATAAATACTATAATGGGTATATTATAAAAAATATATGATTTAACCAATAAATAATGTGATTTTATGTTTATTTTATTGAATTTATTTAGCCTTTATGTATCCTGCAAAAAATATAATGTATTTTATGATTTTAAATTCATTTATTTAAAAATGTGACTCACCTCCACATAAGCAAGGTTAATATTATCATAAGTTAGGAAATTTTCTGAAAAAAAATAATTAAAACCTATCCTATTTGGAAAAAACCATAGGCAAAAACCATGTAACAATTTTTTTCTTTGAAATATTTTATTTTTGTAGAGTACACATCCTAAATATTAAAGAAATACCTCTCTTTTCCTATATATACCCTCCCAATTTCCAACATCTCTTCACTAAAATTCCATGTACAATGAACATACACTTCCCTCCTCACTTTTTAATCCTCTTGAGGTTCCATATTCTCTCATGATTCCTAATCATACTTTTGGTTCCACGCTCTCAAGATAAGTGATCCTCTCTTTATCACTTTTATTCTGGAATCTCTTCTAGTTTATGAACTCTTATTTTTAATATCATAATTATGGGGTATGTTTTATCACCAACCCCATACATAAATTATTATTTATAAATGATGATATACCCATTTCTATCTCACTAATCCCTCATAATAACAAGTGTTACCATGAAAAAATTTTAGAAGGGTTTTTTTATTTTTCATTTTTATCTAAGTTTATTTATATTGTTATTTCATTTTATTTTTAATAAATAATGATGGGGTATGATTTATAACTTCATGAACACTTCCCTTACTATTTATTAATTATTATATACTCATTTATCTCTCATTAATCCCTCCAATGTATACCCTTTAACATGTCGAAATTTCATATGAATCATTTCCTTTAACTTTTTCTTCAACATTATGTATTACTGTATGCGATATTCATAAAATTATAAATGTGTGGAAATGTTATTACATGTCTCAATTACATTACACTTCATTTCAAAATTATTAGAGACTCATTTCTCTCTCATTAACCCATTTTAGGACCTTTTAAGTGACATTGTTGTGCTGGATGATATTCATCATGATTTTTCATGCAAAACCAAATATGTAGTGAATACCATACCCATTTTGTATTAAAGGTGTCCACTTATATATAAATATACCTTTTTATTGGGGACAGATATATATATATATATTCCAAAATCCTTGGTCATGGAATAAATTATGATGATGAATAAATCCATGTTTTATGCTCTATGTGCTACACTTAAGGATGAGAATGAAATGAAAGTGGTGAGTGTGCCGAGAATTATATAGAACTACAATGTGTGAGTTAATATTTAGTACCATGATACATCATTTTGGGATAGGGGTTCAATTTATTCTTTTATGGGACTTTTTTCACCATGATGTCTTCGCATTTTAGCCATGGATTATGCTTATGATGCAATGTTTTATGTTGCTTCAACATTTCCCATGTTATTATTGTCATACTAAATAATTCAAAATTATTTATTTTACTTTATACCTCATTTTTTTGACTTACGTTACATGTATTATTTTCATCATGTTATTCTATTTTTATTACCTTACAAAACTTCATGGATCACCGATTTTAAAGGTATTTCCCCAGGTTATCTAATGTAATATGAAGCTCAAGCATGTTAAAGATTCTTTCAATAAAGATGTTGTAATTCATGTTTAATGTTTTTTTAAAATGTACATAATTCCAAAAGACAGTAGAATTCTTGATATTTAGGATTCATTAATTGTATTTTTATATAATTAAATCATGTACAAATGTTTAATTAGTATAAGGAATGCCATATTTGGTATCAAATAAAAATTTTACTTATTTTTTGGATTATGATTAGAAAACTCTAGAAAACCTATTATAGATAATACTAAATATAATAATACATCTAATGAATTTTTTTGAGTATATATTAAGTGTTTTATCAAGATAATTCATTCATTTATAGATTCTACAAGTGGACGTGGTTTAGGAATATTTGTACCTAAGCGTAACAACTATGACAAGGTGTTCTGATCCTGACATGGGGTAACCTAGTACACAACATTAGGAATTATTGAAATTGTTGTTTGACACACCCAGGGGATATTATTTGTTAATTCATATGCTCATTATGAACTATTATTAAGAAGGAAAACATCCATAATAATATATGTTAAGAAATAGATCATGCACAACATAGATTAAATCCAATTAATTCATAATTTAAGGAAATAAATGTAATTTATAATTTAACCCTTTAATATCATTTTATTCATATTTTATGTTTTTAATAGTTTGAAAATAAACAAGCATAATTTTCATTTTATTGTAGATAATGTTTTGAAATAGTAGGATTTGGATAAGAAATTAATTTGAAGAGAAATGTGATGATTTCCCCAACCAGATGCCCAACCTAATGGGTGTAGACATCACACTCTTCATGATGATACTCTCTTAGAAAAATAGGATTCTAAATAAAAACAAGGATCAGGAGGATTGAAAAATATACCCAAAAATAGAAATACCCAGAATCGAGAGCATAATTCATCAAGGGCCTTATACATTCAATTTATTATCTGATCCCTTAATCTATAAACAATGAATCATCACTATTGAGAAGATCTTCTCAATCTTTTAATGCACCAAACAAGAGAAAGTTATTTTTTCAATTTATCATATGAAAGTTGAAGCTGGTTAATGGTGGACATTGATCAAAAATATGAATCACGAGGAAGAGATATAAACAATGGTATGTATGGTTTTCTAATTTTTTTCGATAAATATTTTACTCACACTCTCTATCTTAAAATGGAAAGGGATTTCCTTTCCCTTATTCCAAAAAGACTACGAATCTATCAGGGTTCAAGGGAAAAATTTCATAAGGCTTTAAAGATAAACCTTCTTCTTTGTCCATATCCCAGACTACATGGTTGATCACTTCTTTGATGGGATAAAACATATCCTACCGAAGACTGTGTAAATCCAAGACTTTGATAACTATGAGAAAATTTCTCTATATTCCCTCAAATTTGAAATGGAGATTGGATAATTTTATGGGTATCATAGGGATATGATGTGGAAAGTGGTGATCAATTCTTGTGGTGCGGTAGATTGATCAAATGGTGCACATAAATTCCAACACCCCACTTGTCAATGTTGCAAAAAGAAGCACCCCTGAAATTTTCTAAGGGGGATGAGGAAATGATTTATGTGTAGGAAGGAAGGGAACCTAACTACTGATTGTGGATAGAAGATACCAGCTACTAAAATAAATGAAATGAACACTAGGGTCAACCCTTATCATATTTTTCATTCCTATAACTTCAAGGAACTAGGGAATCTTTCAAACCAATTCACTCATCTAAAGTTTTTCGGATAAAACCAAAAACCTCCAAGGCTGTAAGAGAGAGGTTTTTTCCATCACTACCACCAAATTGAATCCCATAAATGATTTAGTGACATGTATGATAGTTATTCATTCATGATTAGAAAACATACATCTTGTTTCTGGTTCTACACATTCCTTCATATCACAAAATCTGAGTATAACTTTTCAAACACCACAAAAAATTATAGAAGTGGAGATATTGATATAAACAAAAAATGGGGAAATTATTGCATCATAAGTGTATAACCCTACCTTTATCAAAGTTTGTGGGTTGAATTTTCTAGAAAACCATGTCATACTCACATTGGTATAATTTTATGGTAATGAATTGTATTTCCCTATATAGAGACAACATAAATTTCCATGATAAGGAAATCACCCTCCATATTGAGAATCATCCTAAAATTCTATAAACATAAAAGGATAAAGATGGATCTTATTTAACACCATCATATTAAAAATGGATAGTATTTCTACATGAAAAATAGTATCTAGCTCAAATGATTGAGTCTAAGGAAAGAATCACCCTTGAATACATGTCCATTATGAGGGAATACATTGAAGTGTTCCTAATAAATAGCCTGATCTTCCTCCTAGTCATGATGGGTTGTTTTTAATCAAACATATACATGGGGTGTTACCATTATCCATGACTCCGTATAGAATAGATATTGTGAATTTTGAGGATCTGAAGAAAAAACTATAGGAGAATCTCGAAAAAGGTTGCATTTTCTCAAGTGATTCTCTATGGTGTGCAAAAACACTCTTTATCAAGAAGTAGGATGGTTCAATGTGCATTTACATAAATTATCATGTGTTCAAAAATATCATGATAAAGAACTGTATTCCTATACATTGGATTGAGGACTTTTTCGATTAGCTACGGGGATAATAAAACTTTTATAAGGAGGATCTATAGTGGAGATATTTCCATGTTAGGGTGAATAATGAGGACATCCCCAAGACTAATTTTTGTACAAGTTGAAATCATCATGGATTCATAATAATGCCTTCGGGACTCAATAATACTCTAAAAATAATCATGGAATTGAAAAATAAATTATTTATAAATTGCCTAAATAAATTTTTGTTAGTCCTTATAGTTGATATTATAATATACTCAAAAATAAAAGAGGATCATGAAGAGCATTTAAATTCTATGCTAAAGAAATTATTAAAGTAAAATATTTATGCTAAGTATAAGAAATTTGAATTCTAGTTGAAGGAAATAACTTTCTTGGTGCATATCATCACAATCAATGGGATATCTATAGACCATTTAAAATTATGTAATTAAAGTATGTTTGACGACAACATCAATGACAGATATCCATATTTTCGTTGGGATATCTTGGTATTATCATTGATTAATGAGAAATTTCTTGTAATTAAAGAACCCTTTCACCAATCTAAAATGAAAGGGGATCATGTTTTCATGGAATAATTAATTCAAGGAAATCCTCATGGAGTTGAAAATTAGTCCTACCAAAACTCCTGTGATAACACTAAACACAGGGGGGAGCTTTTAGTGGTATGCAACGATGCTTCAAAGAAGTACTTAGGTTTTGAGTTGATGAAAAAGAAGAATCGAATTACCTATGATTAAATGTTGTTGAACGTTCATGAACATAACTACACAAAATATGATCTAGAGTTGGCTGTAGTAATTTCTAAATTATAAATTTTGTGGGATTATCTATTTGGGGAGAACTGTGAAATATATATGGATCACAAAACCTCATGTATATATCCACACAGAAAGGGTTGAACATGTTCCAATGAAGATGGTTAGAGCTTATCAATGCATACGAATTATCAATTCATTACCATCATGGGAATGTGAATAAAGTGGTATATTCTTTTAAAAGAAATAATCTTAAAATTATGTTCTTGATGTTAATTTAGGTGGATAAAATATTCCTATATTTTAAAAGAATGGACCTAGGAATCACTAAGAAAGGAAAATCATCAATAATTTCACAAATAGTTGCTCAACCATCTCTTATGAAGAGTTTAAAGGATGGTCAAAGTGTTGATGATGGAATTTGGAAGAAAGTGGAAGATATAAGAGAAGGTAAACCCTCATAGTTCAATTTTAATGACGATGGTTAAGTGAGGTTTGGCTGAAGAATATGTGTTCCATCAAATCCTGTGTTAAATAAGGAGATATTGAATAATTCACATAGATCTTCCTTCTCTATCCACCCAGGAAGCACAATGATATATAGAGATCTCCATGAACACTATTTGTTGGAAAATGTGAAGAAGGAGATCATTGACTATACATTAAGATGTCTTTTATGTAATAAAGTGAATGTGGAAATGAAAAAAATCCAAGGGTATTATAAAACCATTTCCCATACTTATATGGAAATGGAAAAACATAACCACGGACATTTTAAATGATCCTTGAAAGACATAAATTGGATATAATTCTATATGGGTTCTAGTGGAACACCTAACAAATACCTCACACTTCATTTTGATATGATAGGGATTCTCATTGGATCTACCTGCATAGATATTCATTTGGAATGTGGTAAGGCTGCATGGAGTACCTCTATCGATTATATCTGATCAAGATCAAAGATTCACTTCTATGTTCTAGAAGAATCTCCATCATAGTCTGAATATTAATTTGAACTTCCTCACGACCTATCACCATCAATCTAATAAACAATTTGAGAAGAATATCTAGTAACTTGAGGAAATTTTGAGATCATGCTTAATGTACATTAATGGTGTATGGGAATAACTTAATCCTCTAGTTGATTTCTCTTACAACAATAATATCCACATGATCATCCAAATAGCTCCCTATGAATCCCTTTGCGAGAAGAAGTGTTACAAACCGTTATGATGGGATGAAGTTGGGAAATAAAAACTTCTAGGTTCGGAAATGGTGGAAAAGGTTAAGACTATTTAGCAACACCTCAAGGCTACTATGAGTCAACAAAAAAGAGCTATGTTGAAATTCATTAATGGGACCTAGCGTTTGATGTTATAGAATTAGTATTCCTTTGCATTTCTCTATGGAAATAAGTGGAGAAATATGAGAAGAAATGAAAGATTAGTCAATGATACATCGACCTCTTTAAGATCCTTGATCCCATCAGAGTAATGGCCTATTAACTAGCACTATGACCTAACCTCTCTCTAGTTCATGATGTATTTCATGTATCACTATTGAGTAAGTACATACCTTACCCCTCACATATACTAAATCCAGAGGTGGTACCATTGGGAAATGATATTTCTTATGAGGAGTAGTGGGTGAAGTTATTAGATCATAGAGAAAAGGCACTATGAAATAATTTAATTCAACTTGTAAAATTATTGTCAATAAACCACAAGTTTGATGAATCAATATGGTAACATGAGGAAGTGATGTGATATAATTACACCTATCTTTTTTAAGGGGGGCTAAATGAAAATTGTGAGTGTGAAATTTCTCAAGGGGGAAGATTGTAACAACCTGAACTATTGTATATGATGTTTCTAATTGTGATTTTAATTAAATGTCATATTATGTAATAGGGTTAAAGAAAACACATGTTACTTTTTAGTTATATATTTTTATTTAAAATATCTTGTAAAATGTTAATGTTGCTAATATAGTCATTAATTAGTGATCACATGATTAATATAATTATAGGTATTTAACAAATACAATTGATAGAAACAAAAGAAGTGGTGGACTCATCTAGTAAGATTTCACCCTTTAAAGCCCATTTATTGGAGCATATGAGGGAGGTATAATCATTGGGATTTTCCCTTGACAAAATCCAAGATGAGATCCAACAACTTAAGGATTACCCAAACCGTTAATGGGAGATGTTCAAGCTCATCAATATCACGGCCCATACCATGTCTGCCAAAAGCCCCCAAGAAAGTTCAACCAACACACAACTTACTCTTAGGGAATACGTCGGGGTAATTATGATATATGTATCAATTACTTAATAATATGATTATGTATATTTTATAGAATAGTTATTTTTTTTCATTTTTATTGTTACATTATAAAATATTTTGATTTTAATTCAATTATGAAAAAATTTATTTTTAAACTAATAATCAAATAAAATTTTGATATTTTTTTGATAAAATAATATAGTTTTTAAATAAATCATATTTCAAAAAAATTATTATTAAATAATGATTATTAATTAAAAATGGTTATATAATTTTTACAAAGTGAAATGTACTTTTTATAAGGGTTCAAAAACTATTGTTGTCAATATCCCATCATTTCTCAATAAATGTCTAATATTATTTTAAAAGTGATAATGCACAAATTAAAAAAAACAATTTAGATAAAATTAATATTATTTTTGGAATCATAATTCCAAAATTATCCAATGGTGCATTTTTCCGAATTTTATGAGACAATCGATTTTTCGAGAAAATATTAAATTCCTTATAAATATATGATGTGTTTTATAAAATCATAATGAAACAAAACTGATGTAATAAATACTATAATGGGTATTTTCAGAAATCTATATGTTTTTCCCTTAAAATAATACAATTTTATGTTTATTTGATTAATTTTCTTAATCCTTTATGAATACACCATAACATGTAATGTATTTTATGATTTCAAATTAATTTCTTTAAAAATATGACATACATCCACATAATAAAGGGAAATATTTTAATAATTTTGGCCTCTTAACTTATAAAATATTTAAAACATATCCTATTTTGAAAAATAATGGGAAAAATTATGTGATGTTTTTTTGGTTTGAAATGTTTAATTTTGTAGAGACCAAAATCTAAATATTAAAGAAATCCCTCTATTTTATACATAAAACCACCAAAGCTCCAACATATCATTACAAAAATACATGTAAGATGGCCTAAATTTTCCATCCTATATCTATTATCCTATCATGGATCTGGAAGATCGTAAGAATCCCCTTCCATTCTTTTGGTGTTATTCTCTTAAGGAAAGTGATCATATGTTTCTCAATTTTATTCAAGAATCCCTTATATGTTATGACCTTTATTTTTTAATTTCCTTATGACAGGGTATGTTTCCAAAGATTTTTCATATTGTCCTTGTTATTTATAAATAAAGAAATTCCCCTTTCTCCCTCATTAATCCCTTCGAAGAACACCCGTTACTATGCTGAAATTACCAAAGGGTTCTTCCCCTTTTCATTTTTTTGAAATATTATTTATCTTATTTTGACCTTTTGTTTTTGAATAACTAATGATTGGTTTGGATTTTTCACCTCCCCCATACTTACCTTATTATTTATAAATGATTATAGACCAATTTATCTATCATTAAACCCTCCCATGTACACCGGTTACTATGCTGAAATTTCATATGTATCCTTTTCTTTACCTCTCTATTCAAGACTATTTATTGTATTATACATTATTTTTCTAATTAGAAATGTTTTTAAATGTCCCTAAATTCCCCTATTATTGTTCAATTCATTTTCAAATTATTAGAGACCCATTTACCTCTCATCAACCCATTTTATAATCCTTTAAGTGACACCATTATGCAGGAAACTTTTCACATCAATTTTCCATGGCAAACCAAATGTGTAGTGAATACCATACACATTTCATATCAATGGTGTTAAATTTTACACACATATAGATTTTTATTTTTGGGACATAAATGAATTTATTCCACACTCCATGTTCATGGAACATATTATGATGATGAATCAATCCATGTTTTATAATCTACATGGAACACTTAAGCATGAGAAAGAAACGAAAGTGACAGGTGGATCAAGTATTATATATGGCTGTAAAGCATTGGGAAATGATTAGTATCATGATACATTATGTTGGGTTAGGTGTTTACATAATTCATTTAGGGGAATTCTTCCACCATGAAGTCTTGACAGCTTATCATTGACTTATTCTTATGATGTAGTGTTTTAAGATGTTTCCACATTTCCCATGTTATGATTATCATGCTATATAATTTCTAATTATTAATTTTTTTATATGAATAAATGACATACCTTGTCTAACATGAATTATTATCTTCATGTTATTTAATATTCATTCCCTTAATAATATTTATGGATCACCTCTTTATTATGTATTTATAAGGTTATCCAATGCAGTTTTAAGCTCAAGCATGTTAATGATGTTTCAATAAAGATGTTGTAATTAATGTTTAATGTTATAATTAAATATACCTAATTAAAAAATACACAATAACTATTTATATTTTGGATTATTTTAAGTGTGTAATTATGTATTAAAATCATGTATTGAGGTGTAATTGAATTAAGGGTTGTTATCGCATGTTAAACACTTTTTATGTAAATTAATGGAAAGGGATGTACAAGATTCTTTTATAAAAATTACTCCACCCTAATGTTTTGGTAGTTTATCCTTTAATTATGGTTATGATTTATTTTTTTATGTTTTGTAACATTTACCATGTTATTATTATCATGGTGTTTTTGATATTAAAAACCTTTTCCTCTTTAATGAATTACTCCAAGCCCAATGCTGGTAGAAAATTATAAAAAATAATTCAATAGCCATGAATTTATTTAGAGGGTGATTTTATAACAAGAATAGAAAATACAAGATTTTTCACATGGACTCTTCTATTTTTCCATCCATCAAAAACTCATTTTCTAAAATTTTGTCTCACACTAGATGGATTGTTAATAAATAATATTCCTTAATGATTTGGTTGGATAAATTGAATGGTTATATTCTTTCCAATATGACTAATTCCATTAATTCATATACTAATATTAATATCTCCATAAATGAATCCTCAAACTCTCCAGATATGTATTTACCTAATGGGATCAAGAATATCATACCAAATTCCCTTTTGTCAGCACTGATGATTTTTTTTTGGGAGCCAGTACATAATGGTGTTCAAAAATCTATTCATTAATACAATCATTATTTTGATACTAAAATACAAGATTTTACTTGAATAAAAAACATTAACAAGAAATGGGTTAGACCCTCCATATTCACCATGATCTAGATGATATCCCATAATAGAGTTCCCAATTATTGATGTCATCACCTTTTTGGTATTAAACATTGCTCTAATTGTCATATGTGTAATCAACACAAAGAGGATGATGACCACCTGTTATTATCTTGTTCTATTTATTCTACATTATGGAAATACATACTTGAATTTGTTTTATCTTAGATAGATAATAGTAGACTCTATTCGGGTACATAATCAAAGATACTCATCTATTGATTCATTTCCTTAAATTGAATAACTTTTTGTTGTTGTTGTTGCCAAACTGATTCATGTTTTCAGGTATGAGAAAAATTCTATCATACAGATTAATAATACCTTAAATATTCTTTCATATCAGGGGAATATATTCCTTTATATCAAGGAAGCTATAATTATGGAAAAAGGTATTTTCCACAACTCTGTTAAGGACCTTGTTGTTCTTCATCAGATCATAATCAAAGGAAGATTTCGTCATTGAATTTTATGTTGGATGTCTTCTAGAAACCCCCTCTCCCTGGATGGATCAAAAAAAATGTGAATTCTTCCCAAAATGTTATCCCAGGCCCTAGAATCTATAAATTAGGTTGTAGAAATCAAAATGTGCATATTTGGGGATTCTGCTACGGTAGAAGTGGTCCTCATTCTTCATAAAAGCGTAGATGTTCATTGTAATTGTTACTGTTGGTCTCATCAAGAAAAAATGTTGGAACAACATATGGATTGAAAGTGACTACACTACAATTGTTCAAGAACATCGACATGGGGTGGTTCACCTAGCATGACCCTCAAAGTAAGATGGATTGGGTTCCACAAACAACTGATATAGCTCAATCATATAATCACCCATGCTTACCATGAGGTGAATATGGTGGTATATGATCTTGAAAATAAAAGAGTTAGCAGTGATATTTCATGGATGGATGAACTCCAAGTAGATATCATCCCAAATCATAAGAGAATTTTAATAAATTTCCCTCTCAATGGATTTTGTAATTTCTTTTTTATCTTTATATATTTTAGTGCTTTGGTATTTTGACCAAGGCATCATCATTTATATTTTTTTATAATATTCCCTTGATTTGGGTTTTAAAGAGAATGAAATTTAATAAAGGGTATCATGAAATGTTTTTAAGGATTCATGTTATTTGAATCATTTTGAGGAAATTTTTTAATGTAGACTTATTAATTGAGAAATGTATTATAATTTCAATCCATTTTCCAGTGTTAAATTCCATATTTTCAATTCTATTTTTAAATTGTGAGAGACAAACATTGATTTCTCCTTGTATTTTTACCCCTTGTATGGGTTTATTATCTTTATGAGACGTTTTTTCTCCCATTATTTTTTAATTTTATAGTTATAACATAGGTGATATTTCTATACTGATATTTTCATCAATGGGTGTTAGGGGTGAAGTAATCTTGGGTTATAATTTGTTTTCTAGAATTGGCTTGTTTATTTCTATGCCAAACATCGCCTATTTGAAACAACCCATTTATTTAAAGAATAATAATTTTTCTCATAAATTAATATTTGTCAATAAGATAATAATTTTCTGTTAAATATGAAATTTTTTATAGCATACTCAACATGCAATAATGGGTTTATTTTAAATCTTATGTTAAACAAAACATTGAGTTATACTGAAAAATAATACAATAATGTTATTATTATTTTAAATGGTAGTTAACACCAAGCCATTAGAATGGCAGTAATGATTATTATTAACTAAATTTTAAAATATTGAATACACATGTTTAAATTATGATTCATTGGTTACCAAATTTTTTATAAGTGGAAATAAAAATCTATTGGATATAATTAATGTGTTTTTATGAAAACCTATTTAAAAAATAATAATTGTATTTTATTATCACTCATTATGGATGTTTATTTAATTAAAAATATATGATATATATTAAATGTAATGTATTTAATTAATTTTATTTTTTTATAATATAATATAGAAGAATAAATTATTATTTTTGGATAAAAGAAGTATTTTTCTAAAAATGCGGTTTTACAGCCTTTTAATTCCAAAAACATTTTAAATCTATTTTGACACGCTTATATGTTTTATTTGAAAAAATTAAATTCTTTTTTATAATAGGAACATTAAAAATTACTTTGGATTAAATTTTGGTATATTTTTGCTAATGTTCGTTTTTAATGAATAGTGAAAAATACTGCATTTTAATTCAAAACTGTCTCTTAGTCTAATTTATTTATATATATATTATTATTTAAATTTTTTTTTAAATAGTAATTAGATTTTATTTTTATAATTTAATCCCACTATAGTCATTGGAAGTAATTTTGCTTTTAAATTTGATATAAACATATGTCAACCTTTCGGTGGTTTTTACTTCTTAAAAACACATTTTTTAGTTTTGACCACAGGAATAAATTTTAAATTAATTTATAAAACTTAAATGTTTTAAATTTGGAATAATAGATTACATATTTGGAATCAATTGGTCTAAATTATTTAAATATGTAGATTTTATATTTAGACAACATGAAAAGTAACTTCAATAAATATTTTATTTAACATGGTTAAAAGACAAATCTAGTAAATAGGGTTAAAAAATAATATTAAAGTAATATAAAGTAACACTAAAACATGTTATAACCCTATTTATTGATACATTTACATCCATGGTAATACTTGGGTATATTTTAGGACCCCAAGGAGACACTTTTGTGTGAAAATGACATGTATTTACATTTAATTTAATGTTATGAAAAATATAACCCAAACATATATCTTTTAGAAAAAATATTTTTATATGGGGTTATATAGGTGATATTTTCATCTTTAAATATTAATTTTAAATATAAACTGATTTCCATAATCATGGTATTTATTTTTTATTTTTTATACATTAAATAAATAAAAATAATTAGACACAATTGTGATGTAGTGATTTCCTTTAGCAACAAAGGATTCAAATACATGATATTATATATGGTAAAATAAACGTAATTTTGTTATTTTGATGCCATAAGTGCATTTTTTGGATTATATTTACATGTAATATTTGTATTAATGAATTTTTTTAATCAATAAGGTTGTTTTGTATTTCTTCAAAAAGTCATGATATGAATAGTGTCAAAATCAACATAATTCAAATTTTAAAGTATAAAATATTTTATTAAATATTACAAATTAAAAAAATCTACAATTTGGAAAAATAGTTATAATAAGTCTCAAATTTAATTAATTACACTCTATTTGGATATTTTATAGGTTTTAGTCTCTATTTGGATTCCCAAAGTGTTAAATGTTTGATAAAACGGTAAGAGTAAAAAAGGGATAAATAAAAACGATATGGATTTAAAAATATCCAAAACCAATCTGATTATTATTGGATAATTTTATTTTTTTATATTAATATAATCTTATCATTTAATGTTTTTTGGACCTTTTTATACTGAAAATCATTTTATAATAAAATAATACATTCAATCATTCCTAAAGAGCCCCTCCTCCCTCTTATAAAAAGACGTCACATCTAACCTATTACACACACCTCTCATGCCCCTTGGATTACCCAAAAACTATTCCAACAAGCTCCCAAAATCCCAATATTATTTCGACATTCTTTTCCCTAGGAATAAGGAAATAGAACAAAGCCTTTTGGCTCAAATCAATGAGAGTTACCGATTTTAAAAGGTAGTGTCTTCTCTAAAATTCCATTCCATTATTCTATTTCATCAGTCGCTATATTATTATTTTTTATTAATTAAATAAAAATACAAAAATAATCAATATAATAATATTTTTATGATAATTATTTTAACTACACTTACAAAAACCTCTGTATAATGGGTATAGGATAAACTATTTCAGTGGACGGTGAACTACTACCTCACGAAACAATGATCATTAAATATTCTCCTACCACCTATCATATGAGAAATTATGATAGAAATGTAATTATATATTATATTAATGATATTTATTTTATCTATATTATTTTTTAATTCTCATTTAGAACATACCTTTATGTTTGTCAGGTTGTTTAAATATGATAATTTCATTTCAGGATGTGAGGACTACTGCCCCCTCAAACTGATATAGCTCATTCACGCGATACATGGAAAGTATAAAATATTGAATTAATGATATTATGTAACATATATAACATATATATTATAATTGAATTATAATATACCTATGTATCATTAGTTTTCATTCATTTAAATATGAAAAATAAATGAAAGTATCATTCATGAGTACGTATGGCTTACCGTCTCCATGAATGGTGCATTTCATTGTCTTTTATCCAAATGTTATAGAATATTCTAAATACATATATAATGGATTTAAATATATATATACGAGATATATATTATATTTAAATCATGAATAAACATATTTAGATAATCGATTTTTAACCACATGGACAATTTGTAATTATAACATGTTCATTTTTTACTCAAGTTCCGAACATCGACAAAATGTCTGATGCTAACTCATATAATTAAGTAATTGTTGTAGAAAGGTAATGAGTGATATAAAAGGAATAATAAACATGAAAAATTTTCTTAAAAATTTATAAATCAACAGATGTTTATTATTCAATAAGAACATGTAACATACAAGACAAGTAAGACTCAAGGTAAGGGAACCTCACACCCTCCTCCATTAGTCAAAGACTTATTTATGTTATGTCTTTTAATTTACATTTTCTTATGTTTGTTTATGATATTATATATCATTATTACTGTAAATTTTATGTCCAAGCTTTTAGAAATTCCTTTTTCTCCCATCATCTCATTTTATGAATTTTTAAGTAACGTTGTTAGGCTGTAGATTTTTCATAAGGGAACTTCTTAACCCAATTTCCATTCTTTGGGTTAATCGTATAATTCATGATTGCGTCATTATCTAATTTTTTAATGATCTATAATTTTTTTACCCTTAATAACCGCTTATATTTGGGGTATTTATATTTTTCACACATAATTATCTCATTGATTTTTCATTAATCTATTGATACAATCTTTTTAAGGGACTTTGTCTCAATTTCCTTTCATTGAGAAGTATCTAGATATTTTGCTCCATTTTTATCTTATATGGTTTATATAAAACCCCTTTGAAATTTTATATCATGAATTTCTATATTGACATGATATTTCTAGTTTTCATTGTATCTATTATTTATTTTTTTATTCAATATTTTCTCAAGTGGTAAAAGATTCTTTAACTAAAACATCGTTTTAAATGTTTTAATGATTTACTTTTCTAAATCCTTTTATTTCATGTCAATGTTTTAGAAATGAAATTTAGGATTTATTTATATGGACATGAGTGTTTTAAATAATAAAATATTTTCAAAAATTTCAATGTGGTGTGGGACTCTTTGATTCAAAACTATTATTTTTTAAATGTTTTAAATGATCCAATTATGTAAATATATTGAAATGATATCTTGTGATTACAATGTGGAAATGATATCTTTATTTAATTATTGTTTTATGTGTTAGGATTATGTAATGTTTTTGGTGAATTTTTTACGTATATGGGATGTTTTGTTACAAACCTAGTGAGGGTGTGTCCGAGATAGCTCTCTAATACAATGGGTATAGTGATTTAGGTAAATGTTAATGTTTCTCATACTAGATTTAGAGAATATACCATGATGGATATTCTAAACGTAACTCCCTATGTAGCTATGAAATCTACAGTGTATGTATGTTATGGATTCCACAATTTACCTTTTATGATTTATGATTTCTATGTGTTATTCATAAATATTATGATTTCATGAGATATGTTAAAGAGATTATGTTTTTTATGTATTGATAGAATAATGCTTTCTTTATTTATTTTATAACCCTTACTGAGATTTTTATGCTTATCCCATGTTATTGAAATGTTTTTCATAGGGTATAAAGAAGGGTAAGATAAAGGAATAATTCAAAAATATTTATATCAAGAAAATAATTCTTATTTTTTAAGAGTATTTATTTTATGAAAAAATTGATACTGAGTAGAAGTTTTTAATTTGTAATATTTGAGATGTAATTTAATAGTTATGGACTAATTATCTACAACTATAATCTTGAAAATATCTTTAATATAAATTCTTGATATAACTCATGATTAAGTAATATTTTAAGGATAAGGCCTTATAGTTGGTATCAGAGGTCTATTAAGTTAACTTTAGAGGTTATGGTGATATTTAAGTGTAAGTGACATGTTTTATATTAAAATAATGGTTAGGATATTAGAAAGAGTCATAAATATTGTAGAAAAATTTATTGATTTTAATATGACATGAATAAATATATCTTATTATTTAGCTCCACATAAGATATTATATTATGATTTTACGGATATACTCAAACAGACCATTTTGGTTTTAGTAAATGGTTGAATCTAGAAAGCACCAAAGTAATGATGGATGTGAATAAAACTATAAATGTTTTATGAATAAGAAACTGAATGAAATGGGATTTCCAATTAGAACTCTTGTCGTTATTCTCAACCAACTATTTGGAGTCACTATTCACCAACTGAAACTCGATGATTTTCTTAAGGCATCATATATGCGAAAAACGTATCCCAATGGATATTAAGATAATAATCATAAAGGTAAATACATTAAAATACCTATGTGTCTAGGAAGTGGAATAAAACACATAGTAAAATGCTTCAAGGATATGGGAAGATGTTTCCGATGTGTTAATGATGGTCATAAAGCAAGAAACTACCATGGAAAAAAGAAGCATCCAGTGGAAGCCATGAAAGGGAATGAAGTCCTTTCTGATGGATCAATTAAATTTTTTAAATGTGTAGTGTGTGGTTATTATTCAAATAGATTTCCTAAAATGAAGGTTCAAGAATGGGATCAGCCGGACCATATAAAATATATGTTTACCAATACCTTATGCCATCCCAATTGAGGATGAGGAAAACTGAAAATGACCAATGAATGTTATGGATTTTTTCTGAGCTGATGTTTTGAAATTATTAAATCATAATATATGATTCATGATTTTTTTTGTAGGAAGTAAGTATTATGGAATAATTTTGACAAAAATTGTTAATAGCTCATGTAGAACGTTTAATGAGTAAGATGTCTATATATAAGGGATTTAATAGTTATGGAAGATTTTAGGATAATGAAATGCTTTAAATTATAAAGGCTCATTGGATGATGGGATTAAATTTGAATAATTTTTCTAGTATTTGTAAGCATGATATTTGATATGTGAAAATGGTATTCAAGAAATAATTATATTTTCTTGTGTTGACATAATGGGAACCTTAGGGGTTTATCTGATCATTTTTGGTTGAGTTGATAAATGGTTAATACATTTTGGGATGAATAATAAAAGGTATTGGAAAACCTTGGAGTATAAAAAAGGATATGGTTATTTTGGAAGAAATTATATTATTTTTTAGAATTTTATAATAATGATATTGTTTTAGAAAAAGGAAAACCCATAGGATGTGTGACAACTCATTACATCAACCACATCCATGGGAATCGAACCCACAACTGAAGGGCGACAAGGGCGTATTCTCTACCACTGGACTACATGATTTCCCGGGTTAGTTTGCCTTATTATTTTTAGATAACAGATTTTATTGATCAATAATAAGTTGATTTGGGATCTTATGTTTTTTTCAAATGGATATACTAAGTAAATAATAATTATTTTGTGATTAAGTGATAATGGGTATTTAGGAATACGTTTACTCTTTTGGGAAACTATATGCCTACAGATAATATAATACTATGGGATTTTATTTTAGGAGTAACGGTGGAATTATATTTGGGAAGAATCTATGTTTTTATTGTAGAAATATGTCAATTTGGATTACTTATGGAAATTATTAACCTATTAGAGAAAATATGTGATTATGATAATTACATTTCCATATGAGACTTTAAGAGTAGTCGATGTTATTTGTAGATATATGTTAAGATTTATTATGGAAGACTATATGATTAAATACTTATGATTTTTGAGATTCAATATTATTTTTGATTATTTTGAATAATTCTAGTGAAAAATATGACTTGAATGGAATTTATTGAACTTTGGGTACTATTTGCTAATTTATTGGAGATTAAGAGTAGTTTTTTATCCTTTTTGGGAATTATCTGATTTTATAAAAACAATTTTGGTTTTGGGTAATGTATTATGATAGGGGAAATATATGGTTCATCTTTTCTGGATCATGTTATTATCTAGATGTTTATTCCAGTGCTTTAGTTCTGACCAATTCATCTTGAATACACATCATTTAGAGAAAATATGAGTTTTTGGAAGAATCTTATTAAAGGATGAAACTCTACTTGAAAAGTAAATATATTTACTCATTTACTTAGTAGATATCATAAATAAAGTTTAGAAATTTTTGAATTAGTACTTAAAAAACATTATCTATGTAATTTTAATAGTAGGTAATCAATGACTATTTAACTTATCATATCTTTTTGTATTTTTCTAGTTAACTTTCTCTGGATCATGTTTTCTATAACTCTCTATCAGAACATGATGGATAATTTCTCTTCCACAACCATGTTTTCATGGAAGACTAGTATTTTTTATATTGGGTGACCTTTATAATTATTTTTATTTCTTTTAGTGTAATATTTTTAATGACTCTTTTTCTGATGTGGCAATTTTAATGACGTTTTTGAGCCAAATTTTAATGTTGTGATGACGTAATTTTTAAAAGAGGGGAAGGATTTAATGACCCAATTATTTGAAGAATAATAATGTTTCTTATATATATTAATATTTATAAATAAGATATTATTTTTATCTTAAATTGTATACTCTATTCTATAGCGTACTCAACAAGCAACCACGGGTTTCATTGAAATCCTATGTTTCTCACAACTATGTGTTATACGGGAAAAAAATACAATAATGTTATTTTTATTTTAAATGGTAGTTAATGCCTAGCCAGTTGAATATATGGAATGAGTAGTATCAACTAAATTGTGAAATAAGGTTTAAAACTATTTAAATGGTTATTCATTGGTTGCCACATTTATTAGAAATATAAATAAAAACAAATTGAATATAATGGGTTTGTTTTTATTAAACCATATTTCAAAGAGAATAATTGTGTTTACACATCACTCATTATAGTTTTTTATTTAATGAAAAATGTATGATATATATTCAATATAATTTTTTAATTCATCTTATATGTTTTCTAGATATGATATAAGAATAAATTCATTTTTTCGGATAAAATAAACATTTCTCTAAAAATGTAGTTTTATCGTCTTTTGAGGGTGAGCCATTTTTTATCTAGTTTCCAACAACATTATATTTTCTATATAACATAATAAAATTCTTCTTTAGAAGTGGAACATCAAAATTTGCTTTGGATGAAATTTTGGAATTTTCCTCCTAAAGTTCATTTTTTTAATGAATAGTAAAAAATACAGCATTTTAATTCAAACCCGCCTTTTAATCTAAATTATTTATATTGATAGATTATTTTTTAAATAATATTAAAAGATAAATTGTATTATATTATTATAATTTAATCCAATGATGGTCATTGGAAGTAATTTCACTTTTAAATTGTACATAAACACATGGCAATCTTTTGGTAATTTTTATTCCTTAAAAACACGTTTTTTTGTGTTTGACAATGAGAATTAATTTTAAATTTATTTAAAAAAATTATCTGTTTTGAATATGAAAAAACTGGATTCCATATTTTGAATCAGGTGGTCTAAATTATATAAACATGCAACATTTATTTTTAGACATTACGAAGATTAACATTAATAAATATTTTATTTACCAGGGTTAAAGGGTCAAAAAATAATATTATTATAATATTAAATTACCCAAACACATGTCCAAACCCTATTGGACGATATATTTCTCCCCCTGTTCATCCTTGGGAATTTTTTAGGACCCCATGGAGCCACTTTTGTGTGAAAATGACTTTTATTTACTCTTAATTCAATGTTATGGAAAATATAACCTAAACATATCTCTTTTTTAAAAAAATTTTATATGAAGTTATATAAGTTATATTTATAAACTATAAATATTAGTTAGAAATATAAAAATATTTCTTATATCATGGTACTTTATTTATAAATTTTAGACATTAAATAAATAAATTTAATTATAACACATTAGTGATGTAGTGATTGCTTCATTAATAAAGGATTCAAATAGATGATATTATAAATTTTAAAATAAATGTAATTATGATATTTTGATGTCATAAATGAATTTTTTTGATGATAGTTACATGTTATATTTATATTAATGAAGTTTTTTTGCGAATCAATATGGTTGATACAGATTTTTTTTAAAGTCATGATATAAATAGTGTCAAAATTGATATAATTCATATTTTAAAAAATAAAATATTTTATTAAATATTATAAGAGTAAAAAAATTCTAATATTTTTCCAAATTATAGTGATTAATCTTAAATTTTAATAATGACTCCTTATTTTTATATTTTTCATGTTTTGGTAACTATTTTGATTCTAAATGCGTTAAATGCTTGATAAAATGCTAAGAGTAAAAAAGGGTTAAATAAAAAAGATAAGGAATAAAAATTATCCAAAACCCATCTGATTATTATTGAATGATTATATTTAGACATATATTAATCTTATATTTTAATTTAATTTGTTTTAGATCTTTTGAAAATAAATATAATTTTATAATTAAATAATACAATCAAACATTCCTAAAGAGCCCCTCTCCCCTCTTATAAAAGGCCACCACCTCTATCCTCTTATACACACCACTGATGCCACTTGGATAGTCCAAAATCTACTAAAATAATCTCCCAAAATACCCATATTCCTCTTAGAATCTTTCCTTTTTCAATAAATCAATTCAAGAAATCGTTTTGGATCAGATCAAATATAGTTATACGTTTTATGAGGCAACACCTTCTCTAAAATCCCTTTCCTATATTATAATACATCAATACCTATTATATTATTTTTATTTTATTACATAAAAAATAGTATCCTAAATATAATAGGATATTTTAATGAGAACTATTCGAACTACACTTACACACACCTCCATCTAATGGGTATATAACATATTGTTTCTGTGGACGGTGAACTACTGTCACACGAAATGATGATTGTTCAATATTTTCCAACCACCTCCCACAGTTTCCATTATGATGGAACTATAATTATATATGATATATATGATATTTGTTATATCTATATGAATCTGTAATTTCTATTTAGAGCATAACATAATCATTTTCTTGTTTTATAAATATGATAATTTCATTAGATGAAGTGCGGAATACTACCCCTCAAACTGATATGACTCATTCATGCTATACATAGAACCTATAAAATATGGAATTAATAAACATATGTAAAAAAATATAACATATATATTATACCAGAATTATAATATACCTATGTATCATTTATATTTCATTCCTTTAAATATGAAAAAGAATTGAAAGTAGTGTGTATTCTTACGTACGGCTTACCGTCTCCATGAACAGTGCATTTCATTTTCTTATATACAAATGCTTTATACTATTATAAATAAATATAAACTGGATATAAATACATATATAATATATATATGATATTTAAATCCATAATAAAAATATAAATATAATGGACTTTTGAACACATGGACAATTTTCCATTATAACAAGTTCATTTTTTATTCATGTTTTAATCATTGACAAAAATATCTGATGACAACTCTAAAAATTGACTAATTATTCTTGATAGATAATAAGTGATATAAAAAGAATATTCAAATTGAATTTTTTTCTTAATTATGTAGAAAATGACTTAATTTTATTATTCCGGAAGAACATGGAACATATGAGACATGTCGGAGTTGAGGTAAAGGAACCTTTCACCCTAACCCTTTATTCAAAGACTTATTTATGTTATGTATTTTAATTTACATTTTATTATGTTTGGTTATGTTATTATATATCCTTATTACTGAAAATATATTTTCCATGTAATGTGAAACCCTTTTTTCCCATTAACTCATTTTCTATATTTTTAAGTAATGTCGTTAGGCTGCCGGATTTTCGAAAGGGAATATCTTAACCCAATTTTCATTCTTTGGGTTAATCTTATAATCCATGATTATGTAGTGATATGAATATGATTGAATGAACTCTAACTGTTTAACCTGAATATCCAATTATATTGGGTGTATTTATATTTGTCACACATAATTATTTCATCGATTTATCCTTAATTTAATGATGTAATCTTTATAAGGGGATTTGTCCCAATATACTTTCATTGAAGAATATCTTGATATTATGCACATTTAATATCCTAAATGGTGTATATGAAACCCTTTTTACATTTTATATGATGAATTTCTATATTATCCTTCTATTTGATGTTTTATTTTATGTTATTATTTAACTATTTTTATTCAATATTTCCATGTGGTAATGGATTCTTAATCAAAAACGTCGTTTTAAATGTATTAAAGATTTAATTTTAAAAATCCATATATTTCATCTCCATGTTTTATAAATGATTTTATGGATTTATTTTTATGGACATGAGTGTTTTAAAGTGTAAAATCCTTTCAAATGTTTCAAAGTAATATGGGTACTTTCATTCAAAACACTTTTTTGATTATATTAAATGAACTGATTATGTCAATATCTTCAAGTGATATCCTGTTATCGCAATGTAGAGATTTTATCTTTCATCTACTCTTGATTTTTTTGTTATGATTATATTTTGGTTCTTGTGAATTGTTAAAATATATGTGTGGTTCCATGATAATCCTTGGGAGGGTGAGCCCGAGATATCTCTCTAACTCATTGGGTAAGATGACAGAGTTAAATGTTAATTTTTCTCCTTAGATATTTTGGGAATATAACATGATGGGTATTCCAAACGTAAATCCATATATAGATGTGAAAGATACAATGTATGTATGTTATGGATTCCAAAAGTTACCTTTATGATTTATTACTTCCACGTGTTATTCATAAATATTATGATTTCATGAGTTATGTAATTGACTATAATTTTTATATGTATTGATGGAAAAATGTTTTCATTCATTATTTTATTACCCCTAATAATATTTTTATGATCATCCAATGTCTTTGAAATTTTTTTCATAGGTTATAAAGAAGTGTAAGAGAAAAGAAGAATTCAGGAAGATTTATATCATGAAATTTTTTTTAAGAATTATTATTTTATGAAAAAATGGATACTGAGTAGATGTGTCTACTTTGTAATATTTGAGATGTAATGTAATAGATATAGCCTAATTCTCTAAAAATATAAACATGAAAATATCCTCAATGTAAATTTTGTATACTCAAGATTATGTAATGTATTAAGGATATGAACTTATACTGTTTTTCATGGTAAAATGGTAGTAAGGGGAAGACCATTCTTGTCCCTCTAATTGGTTCACATGGATCTAGTTTCTCACCTGTTGTTCTAGGAACATGTTCTTGTCAAGGTTTTGTCATCATAATGATTCTTATGTAGTCTAATTGGATGACTATTTTTTAAAAAATTTAGTTCATGCTGATAGCTTGTTCATGAGTTCTATACACATATACATTATGTGTCCTCGCATGTTATGAATCCATTGTTAGATCTCATTACACAATTATTTGAATGTCTAGTGAGTGATTTAGGAAAGCATGATCTATTTATTGTTTGTATAATTCACCGTACAATTGTTATGAATCATATTCTTGTTTTTGAATGATGTTCGCCATGAAATTCTTGGTTTCTTCTTTTTTATGTTTAAACCATGTCTTTTTTAATCGTTTATATGTAAATTGTGTTTTCAACGATGTTGTAAAACTGGTTTTGAAAATATATACTCTTTTTTAGGTGCTTTAAAGTGGGTTTCAATATGGATACTTTAGTATTGAAATTGATTTACCTGATTGAATTCTTATGAGTGACTATTTTCATATTAGATAAAAGAAGAATTTTTTTGAGAAATGTTAATGTTGTGTGTGGCATCAAAATGGATTATGTTGGTGTATTTTTTTCCAATGTGCATGTGTTTAGTTTTTGGACACATGGGAAAATTTGTTGAATGTTGATTAGTGAATTGTTTTGATTTCCATATGCTTCGTATAAGAAAAGTCCACTTTTTTGATTTATTTTAAAATTTGAATTTATGAATTTAAAAGTGAAACATACTTTATATTTTTGGTGGGTTGTGGTGAACTTCTATTATTTTATCTCGTGCCAAAATATTTCTGGTTATAGGTTCTCACTTGGATACTTCTTGATAGTCTAGGCCAATGCGGGGTATGTTGGGTGGTGGTAATAAACTAGAGGTTGTATGGATATGGTTTTGGATGAGAATAAGTTGGATTTTAGTGGATTTATTTTCAGTTATTTTTGGCTCTCATTGTCCTGAAAATATCTTCTTGTGGATTTTATTTTTATATGTGTAAATGGATTGTATAATTGTAGTTTGTTATGATATGGTTGCATATTTACTTGTTTTTGGCTAGTGTATTTATTTTTTCACTATTAGTAATCTATAATTTGTTTGAAATATTTCCCAAAGCGATTACTATGATTACAAAGCACTATTAACTATAATATGGGTATAAGAATTCCCATTGGGAATTATAGAGAATTGGTTTGGGTTCCAGGTTCGTTGGTAGCTACGTTCAGTTCATTACAAAATGGAATCATTTCCAATATGTTTTTTAGTGAGAGAATATTATAAATATGTAGACATATATATTTTTAGACCTATTAGTAGAAAATAGATTATGGTTTTTTAAGTGACATGGTGGCCCAACTCTCTTCATAACAGTTGCCGAAACAGTTGACATATAGCCTCAAGCACCCCCCCCCATATGCCATAGGCTACCAACCAAAAATAAGGGTCTTTAAGGTTATAGTGGGGAGATTATACCTTCATGATCAGAGTCCTCCATGATAGTAATATAATAAAATTTAAAGACTAATGGATAAAAATGAATAAATAATAAGCACAAGATTAAGTAAATCATCCTGATATGAATAATAAATTGGTAAAAACAATATCCATTTTCATATACGTAATGATGTAGACCATTTCACGCTGATACAAAATAGAGAAAAGTACATGGGAATAAGGGAAATTTTCATATAAGATATTCTATAAAAATGAAAAAAGACAAAAGATATCCCCAATACCATCACTATTATAATTTTGGTCTTTTGATGCCATGATTCATCCTAGTATAATAAATAATGTCACGACCCCCTCCCCACAAAGTGTCCCCCTCCTGGGCCTTCAATATGAGAAGAGAGATAATGACCCTCGAGTCCTGCCTCCAGTAGGCCCCGGGTTGGCGACTAGCACCGAGGCTATAATAAACATACAAATGGGAGGCATTACCCTCTAAGAGAACACATGCAGAAGAGAGAGATAGAATAGACTCCAACCAAACCCAACTCATAACTGAAATATAAAAGAAACCCAAGTACATATATGAAATGCCATTCATAAGTACTACAACTGAAAGGGAAAACTAAAAGTACCCAAAAGAAAGTAAAACGGAAGCGACCATGAGCCCGAATAGCTCCTCCTCCAACCACAAGCTAGTAGTAACCCGCTTGATCTCCAACATTCTCCATGTGACCTGAAAAACAGTTTATATATACATAGGGTAAGTATAACAGTATACTCAGAAGGATCCTCCCCAAGCCTCTTGTTCAAAAGTAATGAAAGCATGCTAAAGCCTAGTGAACAACAAGTGAAACTAACTCGTCACCTAAACAGGTATACTATGTTCCCAACCTCACCATGGCTACTCTCACCAAGTAACACATACAATAATATATCATATAGTAAAGAATATCAAGGGTACCACGCTACTACTTCCCCACTAGTTTTCGGCTTTTCCCCAATGACATACGTCCTGTGCATCTCTCTCCAAAGGCTTGCTCGCAGACACCTGGGCTATGCTCCCCAATCTGCACCTCGTGCACCACATAGGCTTGCCCGCAGATACCTGGGCGAAGCACCACACCGTCCTCACAACCAAAGGTAACCAGGTAGTTTCCGGGAGCCACCACAGCTCGCATAACGTGCATCATACATCGGGTATAATACCTCAAGCCATTATAGCCCATACTCCGAGTAAGGATCCTCAAGCCATCATAGCCTATACACGTTACACCTATAGTAGTCCATAGGATACTATATCCAGAATATATGCGTGTGAATAAAAACAAGCCATTACATCCCACTACACACATATATGGGGTAACTAACCGTTGTGCCTCATGGCACAAGTATCTACCCAGAGAAGAGAGCGGGGCCAAAGGGGGTAGTCAGCCATTCGACCTCCCATCAGAATGTTGGGGAAAACACCCCCCAGGGCTCAAAATCCTCGGGGTGTCAGTTTCCCTTACCGATAGGGTAGAGTAGCGTATAGAACACAAAAAGTACAGAATATGTATGCAACTCACATCCACACTATGGGAATTACCTAGTCTTAGATACAACTGCAGCTAACGTCTCTCAGACTCCAGGCTGCTACTTCTAATACTAGGTCTCTTATAAGCACACAATCATTTGAAAAGCGTTATTAGATTACTCCGTTATCATTTTATCATTTCCACTGTACATTAATTAATTATTTAAACATTAATTAAGAATGAAAAATTCCTCATTACACTGAATTGCATCACATTCAAAAAAAAAATTCTCCTTTTAAGATTCACATCACCTTTAAATTCCAGTATCTCCATCCCCGTGGATTTTCACCATTTAATCAAACATTCATTACAGAATTACTTTTCCATATTCCCAGGCATTCTAGAAAAGCATCCTATGCTTCTAAACACAAAGGAGGCTCAACACGGTGAGTAGATATACTGCCCATCGAGTCTTTTCTTCCTATAGAAAGAGCATAGACCAATTCTCCCTCGAGAGGCTAAACACGGAAAGCACGTGCCATACCCCGCACATCTTCGCCCCCTTCGAAAGAAGGCTAGCAAGACCAGCTACCTTGAGCAGTGGGGAATATCAAAGAAGATTAACATTTCAAAGAAACCACAAGCATCCAACAACCACATCCATCCCATTCCATCACCCCTAGTGTCCTCCCCGACACCCACATGCATAAATTGATGCATCTCGCCACTCTAGGCATCATCTGCTGCCATAACCACAAGGCCTCCATGCCTCCACATATCACAACAGCCATCCAGGCTCATATCACAGCACACGCAGCAGGAAAAAAAACATCACATCATGGGCTCTTGACCTTTTAACAAACAAGAGGGTAACTCAGAACCCTTTTAGAAATTCCCACATAATCTGTTCTCTAATCCATATTGAATTAACAGATTTTTTAGTCATAGGTTCCAATTACAGGATACCTAATCAGTAATCTATCACAAATAATTAACCATGCTTACTTCCCTAATTTTATTATCCTCAAATTAGAATGACTACAACAACTACAAAAACCAGAATAATTTACATGCCTCTTTATCTTTAGCCAATTAATTAACAATTAATTCCGTCATTACATTCATTATCAATTTCTATCATGAACGATCAACAAATCAAAGAAAACATAGATATCACTCTATCTAGGAAAACTTGAGGCAACTGTTATCATGGTATTAAGAAACAACATGCGATCAACCAATTCTCTTAATCCGGTTCAAGTATTTAATTAGGTCAATTTCATTGTGATCCAGAGGAATAAATCATGCTAATTCTACGATTGCTCATATAAAATTAGAGAAGCCATGAATCCCCTACCTGGATTATTTATTGACGTCCTTTATCCACACAATGGGTCACAATCCTTCTCTCGTGACAACTTATTGGGAAGATTGACCGACAGAGTTCGGTTGCATACAAAACAGAGCAGAACCAATCCTAGGAGTAAATATTGATTGTGAAACTCCTATGGGAAGGATAGAAAGGTTTTAGCGTCTCTTAGTCGAGAACAAAGGGAAAGAACAAGGGAGAATGATATCTCGTCCCTTTTTAAGATTTAATGGGGCGACGGTTTAAGATCCGGTTAATTCTCCATTAAAAACGGATCGCATTAACCCACGCGGTTTGACCAAGTAAAACATTCCAAGCATTAGGAATAATTAATATAGGATTTATGGCATTTGAATCGGCCTTATGATCCCTTAAAATAAGGATTTAAATGTATTTTACGTCAAAAGAAACGTCAAAAGGGGCAAAACTGTAGGAGCCTGGAAACAGTTTTCACCCACCGTTACTGTACATGAAACCGATTTGTGAAACTGATCTGTGAAACCGATCTGTGAAACCGATCTGTGAGACCGATCTTTCAGACCGATCAGTGAGACCGATCTGTCAGACCTATCGGTGAGACCGATCTGTGGGACCGATCCGTCAGTCCGATCAGTGAGACAGATCGGTGAGACCGATCTGTCAGACCGATCTGTTAGACCGATCGGTGAGACCGATCTGTGAGACCGATCTGTCAGACCGATCAGTGAGAACGATCTCTCAGACCGATCGTTGAGACCGATCTGTGAGACTGATATGTGAGACTGATCTATCAGACCGATCGGTGAGACCGATCTGTGAGACCGATCTGTCAGACCGATCGGTGAGACCGATCTCTGAGACCGATCTGTCAGACGGATCGGTGAGACCGATCTGTCAGACCGATCGGTGCGATCGATCTGTTACTATTCATAAAACTGAAAACACGATTCACAGAACCGGAAAATTGGCAAAGTGTCGGGGATAAGTCCCCTTGACCTCCTGGAACACCTCCAACACCAAAATTACACAAAGTAATGGACCGGAGAGGTCTGGGCCATTACATTAGATACCTCTCAAAACATTCTCGTCCTCGAGAATTTAAAACCAACCCAGAAGAAATAAGGGGTCCGAACAACCACCCCATAAGATACCTCTCAGGGGAAAACCACCATGAGTTGTTCCAAAGCTGGAACAAAACTACGACATCCAAGAGAAAGGGAACAAACAATCCATCTCCATACCATTCAAACATAACATCCCATGAAAAGTACATAAATAAACCATGAAATGTCCAACCACAAAGAAAACATCATTACATGAAAGTAGTTAATCATTAAACAACTCTGGGTACTGAGCATGTATCTGTGACTCACGCTCCCATGTACTCTACTCCATGCCATCGTGTCGCCACAAGACACGAACTAAGGGAATAGAACGCCCACGCAACACCTTCTCCTTGCGGTCTTGGATCTCCACAGGTCGCTCCTCGAAGGTTGCATCATCATCAATATCGATTTATCCCCAATTGATAACATGAGATTCATCATGATGATAACGACGGAGCTGTGATACATGGAAAACATCATGTATCTGACTCATCTGAGGAGGAAGTGCTACTCGATATGCCACAGCTCCAACATGAGATAACACCTCGAAAGGCCCAACAAATCAGGGAGAAATCTTACTTCTACGACCAAACCTTCGCTGCCCACGACGGGGAGTCACGTTAAGAAACACATGATCCCCAACATTAAACTCTAAAGGTCTCCTTCTTTGATCAGCATATGATTTCTGACGATCCTGTGATGTCTTCGTCCTCTCACGAATCACCTGAACCATCTCTGTTGTATTCTGCACTAGTTCTGGTCCGAGAATTGCTGACTCTCCGACCCCAGTCCAGCACAATGTAGAACGGCATGGCTGACCATATAAGGCTTCAAACGGCGCAATACCGATGGTAGAGTGAAAACTATTATTGTAAGCGAACTCTACCAAGGGTATGTGATTCATCCATGAACCTCCAAAATCAAGAACACAAGAGCGCATCATGTCTTCAAGAGTCTGGATGGTTCGCTCTGTCTGACCATCCGTTTGAGGATGAAAAGCAGTGCTAAGGCACAGTTGAGAGCCAAAAGCATGCTGGAGACCTCTCCACACCCTAGAGGTAAAACGAGGATCTCGATCAGAAATGATCGTCCTAGGTACTCTAGGAAGTCTCACCACCTCCTCTAGATACTGCCTCTACAAAACCTCCACTGATCTCGACTCCTTGATCGCTATAAAGTGGGATGATTTTGTTAAAAGATCCACTACCACCCATATAGCATCATGTCCTCCCGGAGATCGAGGTAAACCTGTAACAATGTCCATTGAGATGTCCTCCCACTTCCACTGAGGAATCTCTAATTGCTAGAGAAGACCACCAGGAACACGGTGTTCAGCCTTCACCTTCTGGCAGACTAAACATCGAGACACACACTCTGCAACCATACGTTTCAGCCCAGGCCACCAGAACTGAATTTTTAAGGATCGGTACATCTTCATCACACCAGGATGTACTGCCAAGGGTGAACTATGGAACTCTCGGAGAACCGTCTCGTGCATCGCCAAGGGAACAAAAAGCCTTCCATGATACGACACTTGGTGTTGTTCATCCTCCGACCAACCATCAGGGGCCTCACCACAAAAAACTATGTATCTCCAAACTTCCACCTCTAGATCACCCAACTGAGACTCTTCCACCTTCTAAATCAGGGATGACTGCACCGTCATCTGGAAAAGACAACCTCTACCCCCACCTTCTCCCATAACAAGATGCAAAGCTGATAGCTCTTCCATCACTCTCCAGGAATCACCAGATTCACGTACAAGATCATTACGTGACTTTCGGCTTAGGGCATCAGCTACAACATTCCATTTTCTAGGTGTGTACGATATTTCAATGTCGTACTCTTGCAAGAACTCCATCCACCGACGCTTCCTCAAGTTCAAGTCACGTTGGGAGAAAACATACCTGAAACTCTTATGATCGGTGAAAACCACAAAGTGATCACCAATGAGGTAATGTCTCCACAACTTCAGAGAAAACACCACGGCTGCCAACTCATGATATTGGGTGGCGTAGTTGCATTCGTGGGGACGCAACTACCGAGACCCATAAGAAACAATTGACCTCTGCTGCATGAGAAGACAGCCTAGCCCCAGATGTGAAGCATCATAGAAAACATCAAACTGGACTCCCTCCGCTGGAATACAAAGGACTGGAGCACATACCAACTTCTCCTTTAGATATTCGAAAGCTGCCTGACACTGATCAGTCCATATGAACGCTTGATCCTTCCTGGTCAAAGCTGTTAGAGGAGTCGCAACTCGGGATAAATTGGCTTCAAACCTCCTATAATAGCCTGCGAGACTATGGAAACTTCACACCTCTGACACGGTCTTGGGAGCTTCCCAACACACTAATGATTCTATCTTTGACGGATCCACAGATACTCCCTGTTGGGACACAACATGCCCCAAGAAACAAACTTATCGAGCCCAAAACTCACACTTCGACAACTTCCCAAACAACTGATGTTGGCAAAGAACTCCCAAAATGGCTCGTAGATGCAATGCATGCTCCTCTTCAAGTGTGGAGTACACAAGGATGTCGTCGATGAAAACAACAACAAACTTGTACAGGAATTCACGGAACACAACATTCATCAACCCCATGAAAACAGCTGGAGAATTCGTCATGCCAAATGGCATTACAACAAACTCATAATGCCCATGACGACAACGGAAAGCAGTCTTCCAGATATCCGCATCCTTTACATACATCTGATGATATCCTGACCGCAAGTCGATCTTTGAGAACCAACTTGCACGCTTCATTTGATCGAATAAGTCATCAATCTGTGGAAGAGGATAGCAGTTCTTTATTGTCACTTTGTTTAATCGACGATAATCGACGCACAACCGCAAACTGTCATCAGCCTTTTTCACAAACAAAACTGGTGCACCCAATGGTGACACACATGGATGAACAAAACCACACTGCAACAGACCATCCAGTTGAATACGTATCTCTCGTAACTCAGAAGGGGCCATCCTATACGGAGACATAGAGATAGGAGACGCTCCCGGCTGTAGCTCAATCCCAAACTCTATCTCTTGTCGAGGGGGTAAGGATACATCCTCTTCTGGAAAGACGTCAGAGTACTCCTCTATGACCCTAGGAAACGCCAACTGTTGAACCTCTGAAAAACTCAGCAACATCCCATCCATCATGGATGATAAGGATGGAACTCGTTTATGACTCATCCGAGGATCTCGCTCACCCACAAACACCACCTTCTCTCCATCTGCATCAACGGAAACGACCTTCTTCCTGTAGCAATCCACAATAGCCTGCACCGAATACATCCAATCCATGCCGAGTATGACATCATATGGTTGTATTCGTAAACATAGTAAATCTCCCCAAGAGAGGTGTTTCGCCAACACTAGCTCACAGTCTCTACATACTTCAAAGAAGTCGGCTCGATCTCCAACTGGCGTAGTCAACGCCAAGGGCACTGGAAGCCTCTCTACCTCAAGTCCCAAAGCATGGACAGTAGTAGGTGATATGAAGGAGTGTGTTTCTCCTGAATCAAACAAGGCATATACCAAGGTAGAAAACAAGCAAATGGTACCTCGAAAGACATCTGGCTTGCCTGGGGCTGGCAACGCTAGAGCATGAAGCGGACCACGACCTCCTCCACGACCTCTCTGACCCTAATGATGACCACCACCACGACCACGCTCTGCTCTTTGATGATGGGGAGCATCATGGGGATTTTCTCTACCTACTCCATCTACACTCTGGTGATCTAAAGCTGGTGCAACCTGCTGCTGCTGCCTCGGCTGAAACTGCCTCAATGGAGGAACCTGGAGCGGAGCGCCCGGTGCATGATGACTTCTCTGAAAAGTCGGGCACTCCCAATGCAGATGACCACGACCACCACAAGAAAAACATGTGCCTGGTCCTTTGGCATAGGGTTGAGAGTTGCTGCCTCCGGAGAAACGAGATGGAAAGGGCTGGGACCTACCCCCAGGTGTACGGAAACTCTTCTGCCCTGAAAATCGGGAACCCCGGACCCCAGCACTGCTTCTTGAGAAATCATTACGATTCCCCTCTTGTGAAGATCCAGTAATATACAAAGTCCTCTCAACAACCTCTTTCCTCGCCAGCACCTCAAGATATGTGTTTAGCATAAATGGGGTGACCTGGCGCTGGATCTCTGGAAGCAAAGCCTCCTCAAAATGCCTCGCCCTAGCCTCCTCATCTGGTAATAGGTCTGAAGCATATCGTAGAAGGTTCCTGAAACGGATTCCAAACTCCCGAACACTGGAGCTCCCCTGTCGAAGGGTAAGAAGCTCCTGGCGACTGGACGCCTTCACAGTCGATGAAAGAAACTCGACACTAAACCTGTCTCGAAACTCCTCCCATGAGATCGCTGACTCCTCGCGATCCCCAAGGAAAAAGAACAACCACTGCCTCGCTGCCCCACATAGCATCGTCACAACAAAGGACACCCAGTGTTCCTTCTGAGCACGAATCGAACTGAAGCCTATCTCGACCTCCTCCAACCAGTCTTCTGTGACTGCATCTGAAACAGAGCCCTCGTACTTCTGTAGACTCTGGCGCTGAAACTCTCGAAGTGTCTTCCTCCAAGTGTCATCATCTCCAACCTCTACCCGACGAAGATCTGTTGGAACAGCCTTCTGGGCATCTTCTGTGCAAACTTGACGAGGACGTCGACCTGGAGCCATACCTGTAAAAAAACAACTGTTAGAGCTCCTAAGCCTGTAATATGGAAGACTCAAGATTAATTAATTAATTATTTTGTTTTATTAAGTTTAGGTTACCTATCCCAAGGTCTACCCATTCAAACACAGGCACAAAGAATAATGTTGCATGATCCTTTCCTAGGTCTGTACCCTGCAACCAGTATCACTATGTTTAGTAGCCATCGTAAACTTAAAGGTCCATGCAACAGATCATAGGGGGCCCTAAACGCTTATGTCTCTGCCGGTCTCCAGTGTTTACCCCACTTTCTAAACATGAATGACACTGTTTCCCTACCATCCCATGCATCCTCACCTGTGCCTAATTCCAAACTCCATCCTATCCCTCAACCAGACCTTTGATACCACTCTATCACGACCCCCTCCCCAGAAAGTGTACCCCTCCTGGGCCGACAATGTGAGAAGAGAGATAATGACCCCCGAGTCCCGCCTCCAGTAGGCCCCGAGTTGGCGACTAGCACCAAGTGTATAATAAACATACAAATGGGAAGCATTACCCTCTAAGAGAACACATGTGGAAGAGAGAGATATAATAGACTCCAACCAACCCAAACTCATAACTGAAATATAAAAGAAACCCTTGTACATATATGAAATGTCATGAAAAAGTACTAAAACTGAATGGGAAAACTAAAAGTACCCAAAAGAAAGTAAAACGGCAGCGACCACGAGCCCTAACAGCTTCTCCTCCAACCACAAGCTTGTAGTAACCCGCTTGATCTACAACCTTCTCCAAGTGACCTGAAAAACAGTTTATATATACATAGGGTGAGTATAACAGTATACTCAGTAGGATCCTCCCCAAGCCTCTTGTGCAAAAGTAAAGAAAGCATGCAAAAGCCCAGTGAACAACAAGTTAAACTAACTCGTGACCTAAACAGATATAGTATGTTCCCAACCTTACCATAGCTACTCTCACCAAGTAACGCATAAAAGAATATAGCATATAGTAAAGAATATCAAGGTTACCCCGCTACTACTTCCCCACTGGTTTGCTGCTTTGCCCCAATGACATACATCCTGTGCATCTCTCTCCAAAGGCTTGACCGTAGACAACTGGGCTAAGCTCCATAATCTGCACCTCGTGCACCACATAGGCTTGCCCGCAGACACCTGGGCAAAGCACCACACCATCCTCACAACCAAAGGTAACCAGGTAGTTTCCGGGTGCAACCACAACTCGCATAACGTGTATCATACGTCGAGTATAATACCTCAAGCCATTACAACCCATACTCCGAGTAAGGATCCTCAAGCCATCATATCCTATACACGTTACACCTATAGTAGTCCATAGGATACTATATCCAGAATATATGCATGTGAATAACCAGAATCCATTACATCCCTCTACACACATATATGAGGTAACTAACCGTTGTGCCTCATGGCACAAGTATCTACCAAGAGAAAAGAGCGGGGCCAAAGGGGGTAGTCAGCCATTCGACCTCCCATCAGAATGTTGGGGAAAAGACCCCCACAGGGCTCAAAATCCTCGGGGTGTCAGTTTCCCTTACCGATAGGGTAGAGTAGCATATAGAAACACAAAAGTACAGAATATATATGTAACTCACATCCACACTATGGGAATTACCTAGTCTTAGATACAACTTCAGCTAACTTCTCTAAGACTCCAGGCTGCTACTTCTAAGACTAGGTCTCTTATAAGCACACAACCATTTGAAAAGCTTTATTAGATTACTCCATTATCATTTTATCAGTTCCACTGTATATTAATTAATTCTTTAAACATTAATTAAGAATGAAAAATTACTCATTACACTGAATTGGCATCACATTCAAAAACAAATGCCCTTTTTTAGATTCACATCACCTTTAAATTATAGTATCTCCATCCCCGTGGATTTTCACCATTTAATCAAACATTCATTATAGAATTACTTTTCCATATTCCCAGGCATTCTAGAAAATCATCCTAAGCTTCTAAACATAAAGGAGGCTCAACACGGTGAGTAGATATACTACCCGCTGAGTCTTTTCCGCCTATAGAAAGAGCATAGTCCCATTCTCTCTCGAGAGGCTAAACACGGAAAGCACGTGGCATACCCCGCACGTCTTCACCTCCTTTGGAAGAAGGGTAGCAAGACCAGCTTCCTTGAGCAGTGGGGAAAAGAAAAGCAGATTAACATTCAAAGAAACCATAAGAATCCCACAACCACATCCATCCCATTCCATCACCCCGGGTGTCCTCCCCGACACCCACATGCATAAACTGATGCATCTCGCCACTATAGGCGTCATCTACTGCCATAACCACAAGGCCTCCATGCCTCCACATATCACAACAGCCATCCATGATCACATCACAGCACAAACAGCAGGAAAACAAACATCACATCATGGGCTCTTGACCTTTTAAAAAACAAGAGGGTAACTCAGAACCCTTTTAGAAATTCCCACATAATCTGTTCTCTAATCCATATTGAATTAACAGATTTTTTATTCGTAGGTTCCAATTACGGGATACCTAATCAGTAAGCTATCACAAATAATTAACCATTCTTACTTCCCTAATTTGATTATCCTCAAATTAGAACGACTACAACAACTGCAAAAACCAGACTAATTTACATGCCTCTTTATCTTTAGCAAATTAATTAACAATTAATTCTAGCATTACATTCATTATCAATTTCTATCATGAACGAACAACAAATCAAAGAAAACATAGATATCACTCTATCTATGAAAACATGAGGCAACCGTTATCACGGTATTAATAAAAAATATGCGATCAACCAATTCTCTTAATATGGTTCTAGTATTTAATTAGGTCAATTTCATTGTGATCTAGAGGAATAAATCATGCTAATTCTATGATTGCACATATACAATTAGAGAAGCCATGAATCCCCTACCTGGAAGATTTCTTGACGTCCTTTATCCGCCCAAAGTTTCACAATCCTCCTCTCATGACAACTTATTGGGAAGATTGACCGACAGAGTTCAGTTGCATCCAAAACAGAGCAGAACCAATTTTAGGAGTAAAGATTGATTGTGCAACTCCTACAAGATGGATTGAAAGGTTCTAGTGTCTCTTGGTCGAGAACAAAGGGAAAGAACAAGGGAGAATGATATCTCGTCCCTTTTTAAGATTTAATGGGCCGACGGTTTAAGATCCATTTAATTCTCCATTAAAAACGGATCGCATTAACCCATGCGGTTTGACCAAGTAAAACTTTACAAGCCTTAGGAATAATTAATATAGGGATTATGGAATTTTAATCGTCCTTAAGAGCCCTTAAAATAAGGCTTTAAATGTATTTTACGTCAAAAGAAATGTCAAAAGGGGGAAAACTATAGGAGTCTGGAAACACTGTTCACCCACCATTACTGTACATGAAACCGATCTGTGAAACTGATATGTGAAACCGATCTGTGAAACCAGTCTGTGAGACCGATCTGTCAGACCGATCAGTGAGACCGATCTGTCAGACCTATCGGTGAGACCGATCTGTCAGACCGATCTCTCAGACCGATCGGTGAGACCGATCTGAGAGACCGATCTGTCAGACCGATCGGTAAGACCGATCTGTCAGACCGATCTGTGAGACTGATCTATCAGACCGATCTGTCAGACTGATCGGTGAGACCGATCTGTCAGACCGATTGGTGAGACCGATATGTGAGACCGATCTGTGAGACTGATCTGTCAGACCGATCTGTCAGACCGATCAGTGAGGCTGATTTGTGAGACCGATCTGTCCGACCGATCGGTGAGACCGATCTGTCAGACCAATCTGTGAGACCGATCTGTCAGACCGATCAGTGAGACCGATCTGTTACAGTTCATAAAACTGAAAACACTGTTCACAGAACCGGAAAATTGTCAATGTGTTGGGGATAAGTCATCTTGACCTCCCGGAACACCTCCAACACCAAAATTCAACAAAGTAATGGACCGGAGAGGTCTGGGCCATTACAAATAATGTATCTATAACTGAATCATTACCATTATCCCTATCTATAGCAATTATGTCTCTCTGTTAAACCATCAGCATAAAAAATAGGATGTTAAATATACTCATTAGGCCACAAGTAGTTTTGTATATAAAAAATAAATTTTGTGCATATATTTTAAATAGTGTGAAATTATAACCAAAATAAATATGTAAAATAAGTGATGTGACCCAACCTATAAAAACATTACATAAAAATCATTCTATAAATTTTGGTAATCATTATACATGATTAATGAATTATAAACAACCAATGTCGAAATATCTTCTTTCTATGAGAACATAAGCCTCTTCCCGGTTGGTGAGGGCCCTCCATGTGCATCCATGAGACCCATGATCAAATCTAGGAAAAGGTATATTCCTAGGATATTGTAGTAGTACTGTAAAAATACTATAGAAGTACTATAGTAGTACATTATCAGGTACTATTCAATACTATATAAGCTATAAAAATTCATCCCTTTTTACCTTTGGGATACTAGTTTGGTAATCGAGTCCTTAAGGCCTTCAGGCCACCTAGGCCTTTAGGGTCAGTAAGGCCTTCAGGCCAGCTCAATGAATTTGTGCCTCATGTTATTCACAAGTATCCATAAAGAATCTACATTGAGAATTCTCTAGCTAAGGATTAAGATTAATAGAATTCACCAGAGTATAGATATCAAATTTGGAATAATGAGATATTATAAAAATTATCCATCGATACCAGGCCTATGAAACAATGCCCACGATAGCTAGCCGAATAACCACGCGAAGGAGGAGACCTGAAATCAAGATGTAGATGTTGGGGTGGGGATGTTTCAAGTAGTCATAGTATGGGAATAATTCTTCAATGAACATAAGGTCATGAAAATTTTAAAATCCTATAGGGAATGTAAGGGTTCCCCATCAACCCTTAAAAGGGGGATTATCAAACATGAATAAAAATATAAGGCCTTTGGTCCATTCATGCATGTGTTAAGAAATAATGAAAAATTATTAATATATCTATAAAATACCTAGGAAAACATATAAATTTTTTTCTTCCATACCCCATGATAGGAATACAACATATATAGTTTTTGGAACTAAATGATTTATACATAATATATATATACTTGGAAATCAATTTAAAATTTGTATTTTATGGGCTTTAACTATGATGTGCAACATTTTTGGGATGTTATGTGACATATTTTCCATTATAAATTGAGAATTATTTCTATGAATAATATTTTTAAGGGAATTTATAAAAAACCCATGATCAAGTTTATTCATAACATATCTTTCATACATATAATTCATTGATATTAATTGTATTTTATGAGGAGATACACTTAGAGATGTTACATTATTTACTTAACCATTGGGAGAATACAAAATATATTTTCAAGAGGAAGGTGTCTTGTGTAAAAAAAATTATGCGTGGCATAATATTTTCTTATTGATATCATATTTTATAAATATGTACCAAATTTTTCCATTGCTAATAAAATGATACCTCATATATGCTTTATTAATTATATGGTATATAATGTATTTTCAATAGAAAAATTTTAGCCAAGTCATACATGTTTTATTTCTAATAAAAAATAATAGATCTAATTAGAATCATTGCATTGGGGAATAAAATGTCCCACACTATGGATTCTAGAAAATAATTTAATGAAGTTTCTTGAACAATGAATACCTCAGTTTCATAGATTAGATATTTTGAAAAAAATTCAGAATCACTTCCAAATTTGTTGTGCTTGTGAAAATGTGATTCCTAGTGAAAAATAGAATGCCTCAAAAAAATTATTATCCATTTAAAATATATTCTAAATCCTTAGTTGTCCAGAAGGGTAGAGATTAAAATTGATAGAAGGAAGCATTGAAAAAAATTAAAATACGAATTCAAAGAATATTTGAAATACATTGCACATGTAGAAACAGAATACTAATTATGATATAAATGAAAAAAATGTTTCCCCATACTCATCAAAAACTAATATAAGTTCATCTATAATTACAATTAAAAATATTTATATCCCCCATTGATAGGAGAGTTTGACTGATATGTTTTGGTTCCCTCTATAGTTTTTTATGATTTCTTTTGTATTTATCATCTAATATATTCTCATTTTTTTATTTGTTTTATATTTATATATCTTATATTGTTTATTATGTTTTTTTCAACATGTCTTTTTGTCACTCACAATTCTGATTTAATGACTTGATGATTATTCATAAGCGTGAATCTATTGGCATTTCTTAAATTTTTGCTCATAATTAATTTATATTCATAATTTTTTTATTATGAGGTAAAGAGGAGTGTTAGGGATGGTTTAAGGATCATCCACCACACCTTTACATGCAAATCAGAATAATTATATTGTATACCCAAAATATATTCTCTCTTATATCCCCATAATTCACATTAAACAATGGAGTTGAGTTTTTTCGAGGGGTGGAACAACTTAGAGTGGATTCTGGTCATAAAAGGTGTCCCACCATTGATTGTGTTTTGCATATCATTATAGAATATTGTCTAAGGTGATATTTGGTTAGATAAAGGAATCTTCTTTGCATGATAAGTTTCACACTCAATGTAATGTAAATTGGTTGGTGTTTGATGGGATGAACTATTAAATATAATTTAAATAATAAAAAATGGATAACAATGGAACACGAGTAGCAAACCCTAGGACCATCTTCATTATTGCAGAAAAACTTTTTTAGGTTTTATTTTATTCATGCTTGTATTATATTCACAAACACACATTTTCATTATAATATTTTTAGAAAAATAAAAATCAAAAATGAAATATGTTGGGAGGATAGTTAATGATTAATTTTAAATTCAAAGGACCCTAAATAGAGATGATTTTGGTTAAAAAATATACTCAATAGAAAAATAATAAAAATATATTATATCATCCCAGAATAGGTGTTCCAAAATATGGAATCATTTATCTGGTGCCGATATAGTCAATCAATATTTTTTTCCTTTTACATTATTTGGAAAAAATTCATTGATTTAAATATTAAATATTTTAATTAATATTAAATGATTTATTCTGATCCATATTATTGAAAATGGAAAAAATATTCTTAGGAACAATAAGAATGTTATTTTTTTATGTAAGGGAAACTCAGTTTTAGAGTATTATAGACAAAATAATAGAGGTAAAGATCCAAGTAAAATTTCTACCAGTATATTCAATTATATCTATTTAGCAATAACCAAATAAAAATAATAAGAGAATGTGGCCGAGGTTTCCCAAATCATTTTTCAAATTAATGTTCCTGAGGAGGACCTGAAGAAATTGTTTAAAGAATAATAAAAAACCCTTTATCTACAACAAATATAAGAGTTTCATGAAGAACATATCTTATCTAATTCACATGTGGGGGATTAATATGTTTTTTGTCAAATAATTCTATTACTTTTCAAAGGTTACATGATACATGACTTTCCAATATATTAAGATATACATTCAATAACAAATTAATTTTATCTTGGCTGGATAAAATAAACCATCTATGTTATTGAATTATAAAGCAATGATATAGAAGATAGACTTCCTTTCTCCATCTATGATAACCTATCTCCATGAGGTTCTTTCTATTAAATAAGATCTTGATGTTGAGACTATATAAGAAGAAATATTTTTATTGAACACATTTACATTTTATTATAGGGATTAAAAAAATATTTTCCAATAGTTCTTTAAGAGTAAAACGAGTAAAATGTTTTCCACATTAAAGGGGATATTTTTAATATTAATTAATATAATTTAAATTCCCATGAAATTAATGATTTCCTTCAATTTTACTACTCTAAAAAATTTTATGAAATAAAAAATTATCAGGCCATAGATGATAATTAAGAGAAAAAACATGTTTTTTAAGAGTATAGGGTGGTTGAAATATTCTATATAATACCCCTAAGATTAATATTGTATTTATTAGCTAAGGGGGTGGATCTAATATACACTATCCATGGGACCCCCTAAAACTAGTGTGAAGTTATAAAAATAGATGGAAAACAACATGGATTTTTAAAATCACACTAACAAAAACCTCCATATTTTTTATAACAACTAAATCTAACATTTTAGGGGACATAAAACCCAAGTAACCACTTATGGGTATAAACAATGATTTATCCCTTTTATTTTATTTTTTATTTCGCTTTTTAAATTATTACTTCAAATTAATTTATCATTTTTCATATAATTACATATTGGTTTTATATAAGAAGAAACTAAGATATTAAATCATGGATAATAGATCCAATATGTAAGGTTTTATAAATAATTTCTACCTCTTTTTTTACTACCCTATTAGAATATATGTGAAATGATATGGTGATAATTTTTTTATCGAAATGTGGATGTAATCATACAACTATTGGTGAGTTAGCATAATCTATTTAGTTTTTCATGTCTTTTTTTTCTAAAATTTTGGAGTGTTTTTAGGATATTTATTTATATTTAATTATTTGGGAAATTTATTCCATCATGATATTTTCAATAATGTTTCCTGATTTTAATTTTTAATTATTTAATTGATTTCTGAAATCAATAATTCTTTCATGATTAAAAATATATTCATTTAGATAATTTTGGATGATATGATAACTTTTCTGTTTCATACATTCTAAAATGTTTATCTTTCCTAATATTAGAGGGATTTAATCCTTTTTGACACATTATTTATAATTTTCATTTTCTTGATAGTTTTGATGCATGTTATAAGAACATTAAAATGTTATTTTTAACTTATTAAAAGGTAATATTGTTTCTATATTTTCTCAAAAAATGTTTGATATACGATTTATAAAGATCCTTTTATATTAAAATTTTATTTTAAGGAAACCCCTAAAAGAAAAAAAGTATATAAAAAACTTTTTTAGTGATGGATATTTGTCAAAAAAACATTGGATATAACATAAAACAATGGTTTTTAGTATAGTTGGTATGTAATATATCAAAATATCCATTTATCCAATTTTTAAACAATGGATATAACTCTTAAAATAATGGTTATAGACTTCTAATTAAATTTCCACAACTATATGTGAACCCCATATCACTATTTTCGACGCCTAATTATTATATACTACACTATAAAATATTTTCATATATATATATATTTATATAAAGAAATCATTGAAATAGGTACTAAACCCTAATAATAGGTCTTCTCATCCCCTTCCTATGGGAAATTATTCTTCCCATAATTTAGTGGGAACCCCATATAAAACATTATAAAAAATATAGGTTCTGGGAAAGGTATATTGGTATTGTTTTTCTAAAATCCATGGCTATTGTGTTGTTTAATATTAGTAAACCTTACATTTATGATTTTTTTGGGACCCCAGTAGCCAGGAAATAACTATTTCACTAGCAGTATTACAAGACAATTATCACTATCCAACATGATCTCAATGTGAATACATGATTATTGGGAAACTCATGTGTGATGGTGGGAGAGGAAGGGATGCAAGAAACTATTTTTGAGAATGTGTTTGTAGATAAAATTGGAATTGTGTAATTCATTTACTATTATGTAGGAATAGTTTTTAATTTATAAAGATATGAGGAGGTCCAAATTATTATTTAAGATCTGTTGGGGTTTCAATACATTTTTTGGAACCAAAATATACCTTTCCTTCCATAAAAAATAATATTTTTTTGAAAAATTCCAGATTTTACATGATGAAAATTGTTTAGATGAAAAAAGGGATAGAGGAATGAAATTTTGTTTTCATGATAACATTTTTCAAGTGTAAACTATCTTTGAGACTAAATAGGTGTTTGTATGTTTAATTATAAAAAAGTTGAGTAGGGAGTATACGATTCTTGAGGTAATATTTTTTGATGGGGTTTTTCTTTAATTTAGAGCATCACCACCCCATTTTACCTCTAAAATTTTAGAATTTAAAACATACAGACCCTTATCCATCGAAAACACCATATAAAGATCTCCTGGTTGAGATAAAAAAATTTACTTTTAAAGTTGATATTCATATAAGGAATCAGGAGTATGAAGATCATGAATTCTCTTGAGAATCATAAAATTTCTATATTTTAATTCTTGAGTTAAATAGAGATATATCCCCATGAAGGTAGTTATGAAATTTACCTGAAGATTAAAATTGATATTGATATTTTCTGGATATATTCTAGGAATTATGAAATTTTGAATCTATTAATTTGGAAATAATTTACCTTAGTTATGATAAATGATTTGTATTTTCATATCTACCATGTGAATATTTTCATATCCTTGGTATAAATGATTCCACAAAAGTGAAACGTTTAATTATGATGGAATTGAAATAGTTAATTTTTTAATTATTTAAAGATTTTATTTTAATGATTTTTATCCCACCATTTTTTCATTTTTAGGATTAATTTTTATATTTTGAGGTTTTAGGAATAATTTGGATCTTATGGTGAAAGTGAAAATTTTTTTTAGATTTATTTATTTTATTTGAATTATTTATTTAGTTAAACAAACTTACTATTGACTGGTACTTTTTTATGTGATGAATCTTTTTAAAAGATGTGATGAATTTTGGATAAGTACCATAATGTTTAAGGTTTTTTAGAACATAATGTTTCATATGTAACATTATTATGGAAATTAGTGGAAAATAGAATAGTCCGAGTTTTAATAGTGATGTGTGAAATTTTTGGATGTTAAAAAACATGTTTGACTATTCCAATTAATAATAATTGATATGTGCACCATTTTTATATTAATCAAAAAGGTTATTTTACTAATATCAAAGTGTGGTATAACATATTTTCCATCGATAACATACTTTGTGCTAATATGTAATATTTTTCCACAACTTCACTTAGATACGTACCAATATATAATTGGTTTTTAGGAGCATAGATAATGTATTTTATGTAGGATGAATGTATGAGTAAAATTTTTCCTTATGTAATAGAATTGTTTCTCATTCGTAACATATTTAAGGAATAAAAAACATATTTTTCTTTTTTCCTTTGAAATGATATGAAACTTATGTTTTTAGAAGTAAATTGTACATAACATATTTTCCTAGGATTAATTTCAGAATTTTTAATATATAATTTAAATTACAATAACAAAGGGGATACAATCAAATGATTTTCTCCATGAAAGAAAGAATAACACAAATCCAGGTTCATGAATTTAGATCCCAAGTTAGTTGATACCTCTAATAAGCGGTGCAGGGTAACATAGAGGCATATTTTATGATTTCTTATTTTAATATTCTACCAATTTGTCCAATTAAAAAACAATTTACAATCAATTTATTAAATCGAACTCATATGATTATAGTGGAATATAAAGGGAATATGAGCATAATAATTTACAAGGTTTGATGTAAAATTATATTCCTCTTCATGATTTCTTAGTCACCAAGATCATGGATTCTCCAACATATGTGAATGTGGTTTCAATATGGTTCATTCTAAACCAATCACCTTAAAGACCAACTATACTAAAAATCGTGAGTCTGACATGAAATATTACTACATAATACTACATCATTACTAGGTTATGATCCCTGATAGGAAACATGTCCTTAGGCTTTGGGTTTCTTTAACACCTCCTGATACTTAACTTCCCCCACAAACAAACTGTAGTAGCTGGTTCGCTAGTGTATAGTTTTTTAGGTCTATTGCATCAGGTCATTCTCAAAATATGGTTGTATAGATTTCTCAACTTTCTATATGTTAACATGTGTTGGTTCTTCTCATCACTTAAAATACTGAATAACACATGTTTACTTCTTTATGAATGTCTCCTAATATTGAAATGTTCAATTTCCATGATACTGTTGTGTATTAGGTTCTCAAAAACCCAATTCTCACACAAAATATTCAATCCCACTATCCTTATTTTTTTTAAATATATATGAATTCACATCATAATATCATGAATATTACTTTCCAAAATTAAATTTTAAGAATTCATGTTTTTATGTTGCAAAAATGTCATACCATTTAAAATTTTTCAACAGAAGTACTAATTTTATTTCCTTTTCACAATTATTTGGAATTATCGATCTGAATACTCTTCTAAATCACTAATGACATGTGATTACATTCTCTATGAGATATTTAAAATATATCACGTCAATTTCCAATGAAATAAATTTCATTAAAACTTATTTTAATAATCGATGTGCGAATGACACTATGATGTGGCCCCTCATTATATTGTGTAGGACTAATCATAGCAACATCATCATCCTTAGCTGAACAAATGTTAATCTCAACTTTGGTACAATTTATTTAAATGAAATTGTTTCATTTTAAGATAAGATGTATGGGATAACATATCATTTGAATTGATCGACCCTTCTCTAATATGTTTTCTCATGAAACTTGTATATTTTAATGTTTTGAAAAAACATATTCTATTCTTATGAAGTTCCATCGTGCTTTCATATATTTTTTGTAACACATTATTTATATATCTGAGAAGATTCCAATCATATAATATGTATTTTCGTATGATGTGGAATTCTAACATGTTGATCATCATATGAGTTCTTTCTGTAATATGAAAATTCTTTCATATGATATCATCATATCTTATATTTGTACAAAATACAATCTCATTTATAAATGTTTAATAATAAAAATACTGTTTGTCATATTATATCCTCATAATTTCATATAAACTTATTTTATAATATGATGTATCCATCATGTGAATTTTTCTATCATAAGCCTTCGAATATCCAATTCACATGCACATATCTTTAGATAAAACACATATACAGATAACCACACTGAAAATGATTTGTAATATCTCTCAAATAATTCATATAATACAATAATATTACTCATATGAATCGTTAATGTGATGAGTATGTAGAATTCAATTTCTCTAAGGTGAGTCATACTAGTCGATGACACTTACAAAACCCATATAATCACTCATTTTAAGCAAATTACTCATGTGAAACACTACCTTTTCAAAAATCTTCAAATCATGTCTATAAATGACTCGAACATAGGGTTTGAATGACTCATATTCCCATTGAGTTTCCATAGGTACTTCAAACCAGTAATTATAGACATTACTTCATTTCTATCCAATTCATAAACTATTCATATAAATTAACATAGATATTGTATTATCTATAATACCTTTTATTAAAAATTTAATATCACCCCACCAATAATTATCAAATTTAATTGGTTTGAATATTGATGTTTTTCAGATGATTTATTCAAATAATAGTGACACAACCATATTCTCTTTACAATTTTACATCAATTACGAAAATCATTATTGAATGAAATATAACTCATTCATTTAGACACATCAATTTACCCTTTAAATTTATTGGAAATTTCCCTTTAATACTTACCATATTAAGTGTAATTCAACTCTTCATGTTGACAATAAATACAAAGCGAATAGAGGGGAGAGTCATCCAACTCATATTTATACATTATTCATAATTATAAAAAGACATTCTTCTTATCCATATTCTATTCAAAATCACAACATGTTTACATTTTTATAGAAACATAGAACATCATTATTTACAGAAATGATCCTTTATTTAGTTAAGTCTATATCTATTTAAGATAATATAATAGAGAAAATGATACTTATTTATAAAAGGTGATCGAGTCTATAAAAAAATTTACATTCATTGGATAATGTTCCATTCACTTATATTTGGATTCACTAAACTAGATTTATAAAAAGATGACTAATCATTCAGAAATCTCAAAAAATGGGATAAAATAGTTTATGTGACATATAAAAACTATCAATTTTCTTCATCCATTATCAATTAACTCTCCATTTCATAAATATGTTTAATATAATTAAAAAAATGATATATTTTTATTTTAATACATCATTCCCTAGATTTTTAAATCCCTCTTTAAATTATATATATACTACCTAGTAATAAATTGAATGCTTTTATTCACCATTACCCCTTAATAGATGCCTTCACTTTATCATATTTGTAGTAGTAAAATATTCAATGAAGGAAAAATTCTTTTTGTGTAGTGTTCATAGTAAAAAGAATTCTTATTTAGTTACCTATATGTTATTTAAAAATAAATATGAAATGAGGGAATAATGGGGAATCACTTCATTCCAAAATAGTAACAGTAAGGCTGGGTGTTTTTTTTAACCAAGTCGTCTCATTCATTAAAATCATGGAATAGAAGGATTTTAAAACATCCATTTTCCTAAATATATTCGTATCAAATTGAATTCTAATAATATTACATTGAATTAATTCATTGTGTAGATCGTTTTTCATAACTTCATTAGTCATGTTAAATTCATTTATTGATAGATGCATCTGATTTTTCATAAATTCTTTATATAATGGAAACATTGTCAGAATGTAATTTATAAAAATTATATCCATATGGAATCACTCAAAAAAAATTCATTGAATCCTTAAGTATTCATTAATTGAAAACACCTCATTTCATTATATCATCTTGTATAAATAAAATTATTTTAAGTTATCATCATTACATATTTTTTCATTCTCCACATTTTTAGATATATCTAATTAATCATGAAAAGATATTAGAAATTACATCTAGAAGTACTTAGCTTCCTTCGATATTCTCAGAAATCAATGGTAGTAATTCCCATTTTTTATTTCTAGTAATCAATGACTCTATGTCTAAAATTAGAATAATTATTGAAATATCAAATGAATGAATTTCTTCTTTAAGATGAATTATATGGTATCATTAATATTTTTGGATTTCAAAGTTCATCTCCCATAAAATAGATATTTTACTATTTATAATAGGACGTAGATTAGCCATTGAAGCCCCAAAATAGGAACATCATTATGGGAAATATAGTCACACATTCACCCCTCTACATATGTACCAATTTTGAAAAGTCCATCAGTTGACGATTAACCATTGAAATATGTAGACTTTAGAAATCGTCCTTTATTAATTTTTTTATAAGTGGTATTTTTCTTTCTTTTTATGTCTCAACATCATATTAAAAATCTCCAGCCATTCTCTTCCCTTTGTCTTAGAATATGACTATTCATTCATTTGATGTCTTTAAATCAAAACCAAACCCAATTTTACCCATGTACATGTGAATTTGATCATCTTAAACTTTAACAATACCTTTTACGCCTCATTTATAACTATATAATATATATTCACCTAAGATCATTCCACATTGAAGCTTCTTATTTCAATTAATTCATTTCATATCTCTTTCAAGTTTATTTCTCATTGTAACCACATCTTTTTCTAGTGATTCATCCTTATTTGATCACTTATTTCAGTATGCATTACGTTCATCAATAGTCATAGCCTATTATTCGATCATTAAAATAAAATACAATACTTATTATAAGTTTTATTTATTATATTATTGATCTATAAATACATTTTCTAGTTATTCATTCCCATTTTTGACTTATCCCATCTATTTATGCAGTTCTTTCAACAATCCAACAAAATTTTTGATTTACCTTTACTGTAATATCGATATCATAAATGGATAACGCATGTTATAAATTGAGGTTAACAATGCCTAATAGTTGAACATGATTCTCATTTTAATTTTTATAAATATTCGCCATTATTACAACATCTATATTTAAATTAAAATTCGTTTCATCCTATAAAAAATAATTTTAATCATTATAAAATTATTTTTTCACCATGTTCTTCACATGAAAATATTTGAGAATATATTTACTATTTTGAAGTATTTTTTAGGACAGAATTTACTTTATGTATTCTGTATGATTTATGTTGTGCCTCCACCATAATAAAATATCCTTATAGACATTTTTGTATTCTATCCAACTTTAACACATTGAAATCATGTTGAGGGAATATTACCTTAAAACCTTACTATTCTATTTTGAATTTCATTATCACAAGAGAAACTAATTCATCACATATATATTATTACTCATGTACACCTTTAGTGATATCAATATTTTATATAAATTTAAATTCTACTCTTTTATTTGAGTGATTTCAGGTTCTTTTATGCTATACATGCATTTCATATGATTCTAATATTCTAAATAACACATCTAATGATAATTCTTACAAAATGATATCTTAATGTGAGGATAACATTGGATTATAAATATTATAAAACAAATTATTTATCTTCTTCATGATTTCAATATATTTAATTCCGTAACAATGTCCTTGAATATATATAACATCCTCAGTGATTCAATTGAAGAATACATCAATATTTTCACTAGGGTAAATTTTCAAATCATTCATATTATTGTGTATCACTTGAAGATTAAGACGCTTCACCTTTCTATCACCCTCATATATATATATATTCCAATTTATCATAAATATCATTGTAACTAGAATAAATCCTCAAATTATAAAAATTTGGTTTTAAAAATCTATTGATATGTTTTTTCTTTAACATTAGTGCATAGTGTCTTTCTATCTAATTTAGTCATAGAAATTTAAGAAACATCACAAACATGTATAACTGGTACAAAAATTGGGAAACCATAAAGCCTAAGAGACTAAAAATATGATCTCATTATTTTATTTTAGATCTATTAATTAAAACCATCATACATGGGTTCTTTTTTTCATTCAATGTGTCCTCAATAATGATACACATTAAATGACACATTCAGCAACCCAAACCTATATCTCTGATACAATATTTTAAAACCATACAACCAATACACCCTAATAGTTGGTGAATTAGGGTCTTCTATTCTTCTTGACATTGATAGGATTTTGTTTTTAATTTTAATAAAAAAACTTACAAACAAATAATTATTAAAATTCACACACCCCTTCAAAGTGTTAGAAAATAAATGCAGGGACTCACATATTTTTTATGGAAAAATGGGATAATCCACTGATAACACACTGATGATGTGTTGATATAATTGGTTATATGAATAGTCACTCTAGGTGTGGTAGATGTTTATAAAGGATACCTTGTCAGTCCTTGGAGAACACACTCATTCTTTCACTCTCCAAACTAAATTAAGGCAATGCATACAAGATAATTGAATCATAGTGATCAATTAAAATGATTCTATTAATAAAAATAAACATAAAGTAATAAAAGGTGATATTGTTATTATTTTATTACACATCTAATTAATGATTTTCTATTAATCATTTAACAAATTTCCCCCTTATCACATTTTTTCATATATAGTAATGTCGAACACCTATATTATTTTTATTCTCATTTCATTTTTTATATTCATAGTATAATTATGTGACATAATTTTAATAAAAATAAATAACTTGATATCTTTAATTGAATCATAATAATCACTGGTCTATTTATTAATTCATGAAATCTTATCGATATTACTTCTATAATAATCAACACCATATTTTTATCTATATTTTTCTCCCAAAAAATCATAATAATCAATATTCCATGCTCCAAGTATCCCTTAGTTAACAACATAACCCAATATGTATTTCTCTTTCCTTCCTCTCAATATACATTATAAATAACATTCTTAAACCTCCCAAAAAAACTATATGCATATTTTTCCATGTATGATAACATTGTTAATAGTATATTACAATTGATAATGTATATAATATTCCTTGAATATATATATTATTAATATTATTTTTCGATTGATAATGTATTCTATATACTGTGTCCGGCTGATGAGATGTCCTAGTTCCCTTCTAACATTCTCTCATGTTCAAAACCATATATAAGATCCACAAAAAATACATATGTATAAATAAAACAATAGTATAAAAAATATATTTTATTATAGTGTAGTTCCCCACATTTATAATTTTCTAGAAAGAATTACCACACATTTAAATAGAAATTATTATTTAAATATAGAGTATATTTTTGTATCCACAACCAATGAAATCTAGTGAAAATACAATGCACATATTCCTAAACATATTACTTATCATTGTGAAGACTTTTTTATTTACCATACTTCATCACACTATAAATTGATAAAAATAATTCAAAGTATTATATATATAGGGAAACCTTTAGAACATCTCTAACATAGCATCTTTCAAAATATGATACGTAACTCCCAAAATATCTTTTGTATATAGGGTTCTTCATTCCATTGTGAAATTTTTGGGTTCATTCATTCATAACGCGAGCCATATTATTAGGTCATTATTTTTTCCTAAAATCTAAATAAAATATATTCTCTTTATACAATGAAATTGAAATATTTTATTCAAAATAACCTATATAATCCCACTCCAAAATTAATTTCTGGAACTCTATCATCCAATCATTAAACTTATAAAATTAAAAATTCATCCCCACAATAAATTTTTTTGGAACTTCCACTTGAAAACAAATTTTAAATTGCATCATTTGGATGTATCATCAAAAAGATGTTTACTTCAAAACACCATTTTTTCCTCTATGTTTAATCCTTCCTTTACATCCATGCTCCTATATTTATGACTCTTCATTCAGTACTCTCACCCATGAAATAATTTAAAATAAGTACAAGTATTTTTTTATCTCTATATAGTCATTATCCTGCTTGATAATAAAATTAAAGTAGTTCCACTAGTTCTAGTTCCATTTACCATGAGATCATCATGAAACATTCACTACGTAGAAAACTAAGTAGATAGTTATTAAAAAATTTCTAAGTCTATATAATAAAATAACTTTTTTTGGAAACAAGAATAAAAATTAATCTATAAATTCTTGTTTATATTATCAAATCAAATCATAAATTGAATTTATAATTCCACATGGATAATTTCTCTCTATATATTATTAAATTAAATAACATATGATATCTGATAATAAAAAATAGATATATTAGATATGTCATTATGTATAATATGGATATGGTACTTTCGAATCCTCCTAATTAAAAGGTATGCAGAATAACACTAAGGTTAAACTAATTCTTATCAAATTATCCGGTGGCCAAAATCGTTTTCCTAATGTCCTTCATAAAATTTTATTGTCGTTGGCTCCCTCAAATGACTTTTTCTTTCTTGTTATTTAGGTTTTGTATTGTGGCTAACCAATTTCATTACTCAAAGGAGGAAGAAATAAAAAAAAATATTAAAGGTATTTTAGAAACAAAATGAAATAAAAGAAAATAAACACACTATATAAATGGATGGAGAAAAATATCATTTATAAATCAATAAAATGTATGTTGGAAGATGAATATAATTTTTTTAAAGGAATTTTCATAACACAATGAGAATATGTTTTTTTAGAAAATATTTTAAAAGGAATATTAAATCTCAAAATACCATTTCACTTACATTTAATAAATATAATTAAAATTAAAATCCACTTAATTATGGTCTCCTAATTTTTAACCCACAAACCCTACAAGTGTTAACACTACCACAATGATAAAATAAATTAAAATCATGGATAGCTTCAAAAAATTCAATTGTGGAACCCTGCTTTGATTAATGTTCTAACAATATATTTTTGTTAGTGTTAAATTAGGTCACATATCCATTTAGGAAATGTATATTAATTTATTCTATGGATTATATATGAACTTTTAAAATTGATCTCTTGTTTTTTTTCCTGATTAAGATTGAGCTCCCAAAATTTACACAATTCTTAAACTCAATGTTTTGTGTAAATTGTTAAATTTTCTTATTAGTATATTTTAAGTTAAAAAACAATTTATTGACCATATTGTATGTACTAATGTTTCTAATTTATTTTAAATAATTTAATGAAGAATCTAACTTGTATATCGATTACTAATAAAAAATACTCTTCCATGGGTGGTGTAGTCATCATAGAAACCAATTGCCTTTATAAAGATTTAGAAAGAGTATAACCAAATAAATTTTATACTATTTAGTTACATCCCAAATAAGTAAATAATATATTATGGAAGCTGAAAATAATAGAATAAATTAAATAGATACTAAAAAGTTTATGATTAAAATACAATCATTATAAAGTGGAGAATAAGAAGTAGGATTCAAGGAAGGGGTCCTTTTATCAAGATATAAGCCTATTGAAATGAATTGATAAATAGATTTAATCCAATTATACACTTCCCTAAATATCATTATACATGAAGAAACCCTTAAAAATTAGAAAAACACATTTATATAGTGATGTGTAGGCTAAGGTTTCAAGATTTTTCATTTGTGAATGAGAAATATTTTAAAATAGTTTTATCCAACTTGAACCGAATGTCTGACCTAAAAAATTATAGAACCAACTATACATATAGAGTAGTGATATGTTATATATTGGTTTATCTAGATTTTACAATATGTCGGCCCTATCCAAAAAAGGATGAATATTTTATGTCTCAAATACTAATGTGTTTCCCAATACAGAGAGTTCATCCCATCATTGATTTCATGTAACATTAACTTCTGTCAAATGAAAAATCCATCTTAGAATCCCTAATGAAATCTTATATCCCATTGATTTAGAAACACATTTAAAATATTTTATGTTCACATTAGTCACAAAAAATATTTATGGTTGAATGATAAACTGAACATTAAAGGGTCAAAATTGAAATTTTCATACAATTTGAAAATGAATGATCTTGTCCCAATTATTCCATAAATGAACGTATTGAAGCCAATGTGAAAAAATTAGGTCATTTATTAAAAATAAAATATTAAATAAAAAAGTTTCGTATAAACTCCCCTAGTATTTCCCTTCTTTCCCATGAGGAGAAATCTCATATAATGTATTCCAAATAAGTGTGATGAGATATGCCTGTTTATATTCCTCAACACATAGTGAAAATATTGTAAATCTAAGAATCACATTAAGAGTGAATCTTAATAAAAATTAGAGTAATTGTTTATATATTTTATAAAAACTAAATATAGTGAGATTAATGATACTAATCATAGTGAAGAAAGTCCTAAGTCTACTATTACACTAATTGACCACATATGTGTCTGATCCAACCATTTTAGGATCATATATCCACCCCTTATTCTGTATATTCAGATGAATTAAAAATATATTCTTACTTTTTTTAATTCACTAAACCTATTCTAAAATCTTTTGAAAGAAAATTTCAATAGCCACACACTAAAACATTATTAAAAGTTAAACCTCATGCTTCTAACCTTAATAGATTATGTTTTTTTACATTTCATCCCTCCATTATTTATGAAGAAAACATATTTATTTTTATTTGACTTAATTTTTTATTCTATATTTTAATGGGGCGTATATCTATCAGATATTATTTACACAAAAATATGTCAATTCAGTATAGTAATTAAACCAATCGGAAAAGTATAAAATGATTGGATCGACCATTTATATAAGATAAATATTATTGTACCTAACATTGATATAAATTAAATTAAATAAGAAACTTTTTACACAAGACATTGTTGAATGAAAATATGTGCATAGAAATCAAGGACATAATTTTCCCAGAAGAAATATCATAATGAATGGTTTCAAAATCTAAATATTTTTATAATGGCACAACCAATAATATTCTAAATAAATTCAACTATTATAATAATCAACCCATGATGATGAAATATGGATCATACTTAACATGATGACAAAGAATTTGAGAAACTGGCATTTTCTAAATGTTTCACATGTAAATGAGCATGTCACATGATATATTTTTTATTTTTATTTTTATTTTTATTTTTTATTAAAAATTACTAGAAAACTAACTAAAAAAACAAATGAAAATCTTAAATAAATGCCCCAAAATCTTTTCACCTCTCTCACACTTAAAATATTTGGTTTTCTTCAATGTAAACCTATGAGAATATTTCTTCAAAATAAATATATAATTTTAAATAGGAAAAATAATATAAAATTTGCTATTTTAGGAGAATCCTGATGTTATCAAGAGTAGATTGGATTATATAGTGTGATTAAAATAAGTTCATCAGTAGGAAGTCACTTAATATATGGATTGAAACATTTCCTATTGACTGTAAATATTCTTCCATTTACCTATTGTGTGATATAAACAGCATAATGAAAAAAAATACACAACATAAGCACCAAAACGTCTATAATTCCACTTACCAAGAATCATATATATATTTGTGAACTGTGGAGTAGGTCTTTATCTCTTATATTAAGCCCTATTTTTTGGGAAATTCTATTATTAGATAATTTTGATATTTTATTATTGAGCCTTATATTATCATATAATGAAAATTGAATCTTCTAAAATATTTAATTTTTAGCTTCCTTTGAATTTCATCTAGGGATAAATACATATTTCATTTTTTTATAGACCAATATAACCTTTTCTCATCATTCGTTGGGAGATAACATGCTTTCAAAAAAATCTAGAAGGGGGACATACCAATACGAGTTTGGAATAATTTCATATAATCCCATAGTACATCATATAAATGCTTTATCCCATTATTTTATCTTTCTAAATCATAGTTTTCAAAAAAATATGATTCAACTCATGGTTTGAATCATTAGGCTGACCATTTGTTGGTCTGTTACGAGGTATATTTTTATATGAATCAATCAACACTTCTGATGAAGGAAATTTATATTATTATTGAAAAATTGTTTCCACTAATCACTAATGATGGATTTTGGTTGTCCAAACCAATATAAAAATTTATCCTTAACAATATCCACTATAATATTAGAATTATCAGTCCTAGTGGACTTGGCCTCCACTAATTTTCTAAGGTAATCATTAAAAAGAAAAATTAAAAAAATCAAATTTAAAAAGGACCCATGAAATCAATTCACCAAACATTTAAAATATAACTGAATAATATGCGTTGTTTGGGAATATCATACCTCATTAAAATGATTCAAATGTGTGGACAACATGATAAAAATATATAAAACACATGATAATAATGGAAAGAGATAGGATAATATAATCTAGAGTTGAGGAACATCATTGCAATACATTTGGGTCCAATGTTTCCACAAAAAGAATGTGTATAAAAAATTTAGAACATTCTCAAATTCCTGATCAATCACACATATCATAATCACGTGGTCACTACACATGTTTCATAGGTAGGGAACATCTCACACATAAAACCCAGACATACTTTTTTATTTTTAAAAATTATATTTCTTTATATTTTCATGAATTATTTAAATAAAATGGTAGTCTACAAAATCATTCAAAAAGGATGCGTACCTAATACGAAATAGAGATGCTCATTAGGTAATGTATCCCAATTTGGTATGTAGTCCAAGGTTTCACCCTCTACTATGTGTTTAATACTACTCATGTGGTCAACCACCAAATTTTTTAACCCCTCTTTATCCGTTATCCCAATATCAAAATCATGAAGAAGGGTCATCCATCAGATAAGAATGGGCCTTGCATATGGATTCATCAAGAGGTACCTCATAAATGAACATTCCAACAAACAACTACATTATATCCCAATAAAACTAATAAAAAATTATCTAAAATATTATAATAAGAATACAAACCTTTTTTGATGGTCTATAATTTCCTTGGGTTGAATCAATAGTTCTGTACACATAAATACACACATGAGACATCCATTCAAAACTCTATGATATGAAAACTCCAAAAATTAATTTTCATGCATCAAACATAATATCGAATGGAATATTCCACCACAGGAGACGTATGATTGGTGGGTTTTTCAAATTCATCTTTAAATCATAAAATAATACCTTTCTTTAATAATAAAAAATGAATTCAATATTTTTTGGAAACTATCGAGATTTGGGTACAATGATCTTAATAAAATATATTTTGAATTGTCAATAAAATCATGCATTCCCTAAGAATTATCTAACATCACACAAACATGAAGGATATGGAAAGGGTAAAAAATATTTACCTTAGATATAATAACATTTATTCTATGTTATGACACTACATACCCAATAAAAATTCCATGATATACCATCAAATGTTTCTTTTCAAAGTTCCATACCAGAATCATTGGAATTAATTGATTCAATGATTTTCCCAAAATAAATATACATTAATCAAATTAATATCCATACTCTATAAAATAATCCATAAATACCTCCATGTAATTATCAATGATATCTGAAAAATTACACACCATGCATCTATGGAAGGTACTTTTTGTATTGAGAAGACTAAATGGAATCCATCTGTAAGAAAATGTAGTGAATGGGAATGTGAATGTTTTATTAACTTGATCCTCATGAGTTATAAGAAGTTGATAATATATAGAAAATTCATCACTGAAATAACAATGTGTCTTCTTAGAAAGTATCTAAATAATTTGATTAATTAATGGGAGGAGGAAATGTTCATTATGAGTGGATTGATTTAGTGTCATATAATCTATACATACACACCAAATATTTTTCAACCTCATTGGAACAAACCCTTCCCTCTCATTTCTATCAACAATAAATCCAATTTTCATAGCCACAACCAGAATATGACTCACCCACTCAGAACCTGAAACGGGATAAATAATACCTACCAAGATCAATTTTTCCCACTATTTTTTAACAACATATAAGAGATTTAAATTAAGCATCATTTTTGGATACCTAACCAGTTTATCCCCGTCCTCCAAAATAATCCTATGCATGAAAATGAATAGGATAATTCATGATTTTTCATCCAAGGTTATGCTGATTTCCATAATGTTCTCCTTCAAAATATTCAAATGTTTGTCTTTAGGATCAAAAGGGATATTGGTAGTAATTATAAAAAGTAATCCCTCACCACTCAACACATATGATTATTTGAGATTTTGTGGAAATAACATGACATCCAATGTAAGCAAGTGAAGTATGAATGTAGACATTGAAGGAACTGAAATATGTGAACAATGATCATCATTTTTTGAAAAGAAAAAATAAATATTATATAATAATGTATCAAATCAATCATCATACTCAACAACCATGTCATAATCATAGTTATCATTATCAAAATTAGAATTTGAATCCATATCAAAATCATATCCAAAATATGGTTGTGCATTAGTAAAATTATTGGATGTGATCATATAAATAAAACTATAACCAATTCTCATAATCTTTTTAAGCATAAGATAATCAAAATCTAGGGGTTTTTTACATTGTAGTTCAATATGGGAGATAAAAAAGAATAATGGTCCTTTGAGATGTACTTGATGTAGTCCATAACATTAAATTCCACAACATTATCTCCATAGTACATGGAATGTTTCCCCCAATGGACATTTACGATCGATTTCAAAGTATTCAGAAAGGGATAACCTATTATAATGTGAGAATGATAATTTTCTTGATCAATCTCCATGCTAACAATATAATTTTTTTGGTGAGATCTTGTCTCTTACCCAAATATATACATCTTAAAGGACTCCCACTAGATATGTGGTAACTTTATTCACAAAATACACCACTACTCTCTTCAGCATCAACATAGTAACCTATAATTAATAGAATACAGAGTGACATATCACATTTATTTAATCTTATGAATCAAATAAATCAATTCAAAATTGTAACTCTCATATGGTGCATGGGATATTGAATTTCCATTGATACTTGCACATTATTTCCTTTTTTTAGTTAGTTTAATGAGTTCTGACACATTCCTTCCCAGATTGATCACATCGTTTCCCTTGATCCCTATTTGATTTGCCCAAATTTCTTTTATGATTTTTTTATATCATGGTATTTTCATAATGTCCCCAATAAGGAGTATGTTAATCTCAATGTGAATGAATCTGTCTAAAACCTATTTTTCCCTTTCCTCTTCATCCATATATTTTATAGTAAATCTCTATTTGTAAATGAAACGGGTTAAATAGGAATATCATCAATTTTGTTATTTAAATTTCCTCTCAAATTTGGTTTCTTAATGAATTGTTATGATGTGGGATTCCCTTTTAGGTGGGATGAATCATTGTGTAATGGTAGGTGAATATTTGTCATTTGAAAGATTCTAAATTTTCAATGTGATGAAACCGAAAATCACTATAGTATTTTGAGGAGTTCGAGAAGGGTGATTTTTTTTATATTATATATGAATTCATAGAGTGTGGCATAAATTTAGTTCATTGTTTTCTTCAACTCCCTAAACTCTGAACCAAGACTACTCAACTCATTCTATTGATTAATGTTTTTTCAAAAGGTCACCAGAATTAAAATCTACATTTGGTTAAGAAATAATTTTTTGTTTACATGTTGATTCATTGTCTTCAAATAGCCTTTGGGGTTGTTGAAAACCATATTGGTATGGTAGAGGTTGCTGAAAGTTTTTATGAAAATAGGGCCTTTTTTGTTGTCTAAATCTATTCTTTATATATGAATAATTTGTCTATCCTTGGATTGGTGTTGGTGAAAAACAATCATACTTCTTCTAGGGATGTGGTTCTTGTCACTACTAAAATAGACTCCCGTGGAGTACTACTGTACAATCATCAATCTCTTGTATATGGGTAAAATAGTCAATTGGGTAATTTATTTCAGTATAAATTCCAAAATGTGACATAGGAGTGAGTCGGGATGTCTTTTAAGCCAAATAAATCTATATCACCATTTTAGTAAATTCATAAAAATTAGTATCTATTGAATTATTTTCCAGAGATGTAAGATACACCAAATTCACTCCTTTGACATGTGGTGTACCACAATCATCAAATTTTTGGGAGTTTAGTGCCATATTTTAAACCAACTCATGTGTAGTTACAATTTTTATTAACCAATGAAGCTCTAGATGCAACATCCACCGTGATCCTCTACATAGTAATGAGGCATTCAAATGAATTATTGGGTGACTAGTTTCTCACTAATTTTCTTATGTGGGAATCTTTCAAACAACTCCATGGATTTCCCACGGTACACATAAGTTGACTCCCCTTTTACCTACTTGATCCCTAAGATATCCATTAGAATGTTAATGGTCCTCAATGTTGGAAAAATTATGTCCATGAAAAGAAATTTAAAATCATTCAAACATGTTATGTACTCAAGTTGTAAATAATACATCCATTCCATTTCTATTCTATCAATTTAAAATGGAAATGCTCCTAGTACGAATTGAAGTATAGAGACATTTAATGATTTTGATTTTTAAAAAACAACAATGAATTTGTTAATGTTATTGTTTGGGTAGTCACCAGATAAGACATGAAATTTTGATAGAAGGTGAATTAAAACAGATTTTAGTCCAATAACTGATTCTAGAGTTGGATATATAATGTTTGTTAGTTGATAATTAATATTAGGTTCATCCAAATCTCTAATGTTTCTATTAAGTTCATTGTTATAAAATTCATCCATTTGATCTATTTTAATACTTTTAAGATGATATTACTATTTAAAAATTCCCATAGTGGAGGAATTCTGTTGTTTGGTAAATTTTGACACTTCCTATAAACCAAGTGTAATCCCTGTGATTTTTTGATTTTTTTAATTTAATTTAATCTATCTGATATTTTTCATTTTGTGAGTCACTAAATATAGCTTGTATTATATGAATACACCATGTTATTATTTTTTTAAGAAACAAAATGTTGATCTTGTACTATATGAAAACAATGATTATTTTATGGTACATGAAACACTATATTTTTTTAGTCTTAAACACAATTATTAGTTCCTTCAATAACATGCATGACATACAAGACCTGGTTTTACCATATTGAAATATACATTTAAAATTATTAATAAAAAATTATTATAGTTTTTAAATATCCATTGGAAAGAAAGTTATGAATAAGATTAATTAATTAATTAATATATGTATTACATAAGAATATAATAAGATTTATTTGGTGACCAATTAACTAGAAATAAATATTAAATCATTTTTAAAATATTGAAAACCTTTTGATAGAAAACTATATTTATGTAATAAAACATGTTTTACCCCTATAAATTTATTAAACAATATTTGATAATTTATTTTAATGTTATATATATATATATATATAATATAATATTCATCATATGTGTTTTATATATAAGAGATAATAATATATCCAATTTTATGCATATATTTATATAATCGTTAATTTTATCATATATTAATGTCAATCCTATTTTAAATATAATTTTTGGAAATAATATATATTTTATTTTCAAAGAAAAAATAAAATTCATTTTTGAACGAGTAATATCAAAAAATAATTTTGGAAACTTTTTGGAATTTTTTGAAGAAGTTTATATTTTTGACGAATATTGAGAAATATATAATTTCAATTGAATATTGAATTTTAATATACTTTATTATATATTTATGGTATATTTTAATTTTTTTAAAGTATATTTGGATACTTTATATTTCTATTAATACAATTTATATGATTGGAAACATTTTAAAATTTAAATTGGACTTAAAAATATTTTAATCTTTTGAACATTTTCACATTAAAAACATGTTGTTTTGTCCAGTGTGTGAGATTAATTATAAATTAATTTATTTAAAATCATTTTATAGAATTTGAAAAATGTATTCCATATTTTAAATTGTCATAATTTATAATTTCTATTATGTTCAAAATAGTCTTGGACCAAAAATATTAATGAATGTAATTAAAATTATTTAAAGCGATTAAGATAAAAATGAGTTTACCTAGTGGTTAAACATTAATATAAAAGGAGATAACCTTGAAACATATCCATGATAAATTTTTTAGACATATTTATACCATGTACTAACTTTTCATAAAAATGGTCTATTATTGCAGGCATAAGATGTAAGATAGACCACTCAATATTGTTTACCATTTTATATTAACAAAATTGCCACTCCTCCTCTACTATTAAAGGTAAGTCACTCCCCCCTCACTTATTCACACCACTAAATAACATTGGATCAAAAAATATGTTCCCAAATATATTTCTAAATTCAATAACCTCAGTCTATAGTCCTAAATTTAGGCAAAAATACAATAAAGGAATCCCATGGTGAAAACCAAAAGGTGTTTCCCAAAGAGGAGGTAACATCTTTTCACAAGCACTTGGTATTAAATATTTCTCCAAAAAATCAATTATTCTTATATAATTATTATATAATAAAATTTATATATTCAATATAATGATATTTTTTTATGTTAATGTACTATCTCCGCTCACACACACTTACATCAAATGGGATATGCAATCATCATTTGGGTGTGTGGTTGAGTAGCGCCTAGCGAACCGATGTCGTTAATTCTTCAATTTCAAACATTAAAGATTAAACATAATGTTTTAATTTCAATTTTAATAGGATATATATTATATATATAATGTATTTATTATTTCATAATTATTAAATAACACATACTTTCTTTTTTACATGTTTTTAGAATACGATAACTTCGTTTCTAGACCTGTGGACTACTGCCTCCTGAAAAAGATATGATTTCATCACACATCACACAGAATGTATTAAGTATGGGTTCAGTTAAATTATATGATATACATTACATAATAATTATACCATAATGATAATATATATATATATATATATTTCATTTACATTTTTGCTTTTAATATGATAAGGAAATAGAAAATTTTTCAAGCATACATATGGCCTGCTCTCCCCATGAATGGTGTATTCCATTTAATAATAATATATTATTATATATTATTATAAATTATTAAATTATTAATATATATTTAAAAAAATAATTTTTCATATTCTGGAAATAAATAAATCACTAGTTATGTAAGAGGATCACGAATAATAAGTCCAAAGATATTCAAAAAAAAGCGATTATTATACAAAACATAAATGTAACATATAATTATTAATAAAAAGGTATTGTAAAGTCCTAATAAAATAAAATATTGTATGATATATTTTAATAAGTTTATTTTTTAGATTTATAATGATAATATATTTATTATACATGAGTTTTGAATGTGCGCAATGTATGTCAGGACTCAGGGAAAGGGTTTTCTCTTCTCACTTTTATTTCTGCGAGATATATGTTATATTTCATCAATATGTTATTATTGTGTGGTGTATATACTACCTAAGGAAATTTTATATCATGAAATAAGTTTATATCATGATATTTAAATTTTTAATTGATTTTATTGTTTAATGGATATCATGATTCAATAGTTACTCATATAGTAAGCAGATTTCTAGTCTCACTTTTAATTCTATAAGACATTAGCCCTAATCAGATATAGTTTTATTAATATTGTGTATATAATTACCATGAATGTATTATATGATTCTTATATTTAAATATAAGTGTATTTAAATATACATATTATGATATCTATTTAATGGGGTTTTATGTTTCAAAAGTTACCAAACTAGTAAAGAAATATTGTCTCAATTTGCCTTCTTTGAGACAAATGTTTTGATATGCACCTATAATTTTTTTGAGGATTATATTCATCCACATGAAATTTTATGTCCTGAAAATTGTTATATTCTTGTTATTTTAATAATAATTTAATTTTATTAATTCATGGGTATTTTGATTCAATGTTACAATGTTGTAAGAGTTTATACTAACAATTTCATAATTTATCTGGATTGTTTAGGATTACACTTTCATTGATGAAATATTTTGATCCACCACTCAATAATTTTCAGGATTTATAATATAATATGTTTTTAGGATATACATATGTATTGGTACCATTTATCCACTATTTTCTTCATAATATATTTGAGAAAGTGATTTTTTAAATACCTATCCTTATTTATCTCTTCAATTAGAAATCTATTTTATTCGAAAACTAGTTTTTAAAAATGTTTTCAAAAATGTTTTTAAAATTTATTTTATTCACATTTACAAAGGAAAATAATTTTAAACATGTTTTATGTTTCAAAATGTTTCTTAAAATTCTTTTCAATGAATCCTTTAAAAGTATTAAATTTAATTATCAAAGAATAAGGTATTAAAAATGTTTTCAATATACCATTATAAATTTTCAAGAAAAAAAATTCAACATTTTTTCAAGATTATTTTATATTTTCTCAAGATAATTTTAAATTAAATTTAGTTTAAAAATTTTTTATGATCTAAAAAAAGTTTTTTATGAAGAATGTATACTTTACCCAAGAAATTTATTTAAATGTTATTTCAAAAATATTTTCAATTTAAGATTACATCTGTTATTGTCAGTCATGCATTAACAGAGATATTATACACGGGTTATATTCATATTATTTATCTAAATGGTTTATGTATTCATGTAATGATGTTTATGACACATTTTTCTCTTTCGTGGGTTATATGTTTATGAAATTTTTTCTGTTTCACTGGTTATATGTTTTTGAAATCCATTTATATTTCATGGATTATATTTTTATGATGGCTATTTATCTTTAGTGGGTTATATGATTATTAAATATATTTATAATAATTGGTTATTCTATGGTGGAATGATTATGAAACCTTCCTCTTTTACAAAGTTTATGATATAATGACATTTTTATGACGCCCATTTCATTTCATGGGTTATGAAAAAATTGTTTATGATCATGTCGATCACATTTGTATTAATTTATTATGATATTGGTTGGATATATACATATCCAACCAATTCATTTGTTAAAAAATTATTTCTCTTGAGAGGGACACTGCTAGAATGGGGAGTAAACTCAGTTTATTATGATAAGTTTGGAATAAAAAGTAAAATCAATTTGGTAATATAGGGTTAGAACGTAGAGTAACCTATGTTTTGTAAGACAATGCTGGAATAAGGGGTAAACTCTATATAGTAATACCAGTCTAGAATGAAGAGTGAATTTAGTCCATTAATACTAGGTGGGATTGGTAAGTGAACATGGTTTATTGATACAAGGCATTAATATAGATTGAACCTAGTTCAGTAAAATATTTTTCCACTAAGATGGACATTGGAGTGAACCTTGACTCTTAATATGGTTTGGTGAGTGAACACATTCCACTTAGATGGCCTTGTAAGTAATACATGAATACTATGGAAATAATTTTATCTATTTATGATCTTGATTACCTTATGATTTATGTCTTATGAAATGCCTATATTTAGTTCATTACTCTTGATTATTCTCTTTTATATGAAAAATATGATTTATAATCATATAATCATGTTTATATACCCTTATTCAAATGATTATTCTTTCATATATCCCTTTTTAACCTTGATGAAGCATCTAAGATCACCCTTTCCTATGTTTCCTCTCCTCATGTTATGGAGAATGGTTTTGAGCAGTACGGAGGTGTAATATCATTGTGGGAATCATTGAAGATATTTCAAAAAGATAGAATATTGTGTTCCATGATTCAAAAGAATCTAAAATATTATGGTACTCAATCATGATCTTTTTTAATGTAATAATTATTGATTTAAATTATGTAATATCTATCTATATTAATCATGGGTTTCTAAAGATATTTTAAGAGATATCTCTATGGATAATACTAATATGTCAAATATTTAATGTTATGTGTCTTGATTTATGTATCCTATGTTTAATGTTTCATGATTATGAGATTTTATTATATGATATGTGTTTCTTATACAATTCCTTATAGTCACATTCAATAGCAGGAACCATAAGTAACTTGGTCAACATTGAATGTTTCATATGTGTAAATTTTGGGCATTATATAAATCAATGTTCTAAGAGGAAATTTCATGAAGATAATTTGGAATGTGGCAAGGAGAATGGTAATACTGAAGAACATAAAGAGACCACGAATGACATATAAAAGGTATTTTATATTCAATTAGTATTGATTACATTAAACATAAAAAGCATGATTATATTTATGTCAATGGACCACAATACAAGATTATTATTTCATGTTATAGGAAATGGATATTAAGTAATAAAATTTTGAAGCATGAGTAATGGTTTAATAATAATAGTGAACAATTGAAGTGTATATGTCTTAGAATTAAAAGATTATATTATATTAATCCTTAAATATAAAATTATTTTCTGTATATGTTCTTCATTAAGGATTTAAAAGTATATGTTTAATAGTGTTTATGAATTATAAAAGTGATTTAATGGAAAGTTTATATTTTGATTATGGTAAGGTAACACTTAATGGGTTACAAATATTGAAGAAATTGTTCTTATAAAGGATACAGAGATTATTGATATGGATAAAGTAAATTGAATACTACTAATTACCATGGAACTAATTTTTTTTCAAGAAGATTTCTATTTTATTATGCATGATGTTTTCTACTTCATGGATTTAGGGAATATATCCATAAGAAATAATACATGTTTTTAAAAAGTTTATATGGTAGTTCACGTTTTTACCATGTTTCAATAGAACACCTGATTAAGGTATTCAGATGTTTGGTATGTGACAAATAAAAGATAATTTATGATATATGGGGGATCAATGTTGAGCATATTTTTAGAAATTTAGTGACCTAATTTCTAATGTTTTTTGTTATCATCTTTCATAAGGGTTACAAGGTTAACAATTTATGTAATGGTATAAGTTGAACTTTGGATGATGTTTTAAAGATTAATGTATCACTTCACCATATGATTATTAATCCATAGTGGAGAACAATTGATTACTTTTAATATGAGGTTAAAGGAATGAAAATTCTGGATCTTTTGAACTCTTAGAAATATAGTATTAAAAATTTTACCATCGTTTCTTGGAATAATAGATTAAGTGGAAATTGACCATGTAATAATGAAAGGATGAGATTATTCATTTGAAATGGAATGAAAAAAATAAATTATTTTTATCAAGAAAATTATTCAACTCTTAGGAAAACATCATGAAACCTAAAATGTAATCATTTTAACTTATTTCCCAATTAATCAAATGGTACCTAAAATCATCACAGATTTATGGATTTGTGATTGTTAACATTCACACAACCATGTTCTCTATCACCCTCTATCTGAACATGATATTTAGATTTCTATTATGTGTCTATTGTTTCCTTTTCAATATATGTTATCCTATGTTAAAACCTAATTAGGTGTTAATTTCGTGTACCATTATGTTTACAAGTTTCTATTTTTAAATGAAGTTTTATTATTAATTTTTACAGCATAGTTTTATATGGATGGAACACTAAAAGTAGAAAACCATTGATAAAATAAATAAATATTTATTGGGAAATTAATTTTACGTGAGGTAGATTGTAACACCCAATGTTTTTAAGAGATATGTTTTTTGATTTAATTTTATCATTTTCAAAATTTTATTTTCATAAAATACATAATATTTCTTCTGTTATATGAAAGTAAAAAGTATTTTTTATTTATATGAAAAAGAAATTCGATATTACTATACATGAAAAACAACGATTATACAATAATACATGCAACACTATGTTTGGCTTTTGTTACAAAAAATTCTGAGTTCCTTCAATAACTTGTATGGGTGAAAGTCATACTTTTTCCATACTATAATATCCTATTAATATTATTATTAAAATATTATCAATGATTTTCCCAAGACATTGTAATTTATGTTAATAATAATATTAATTAATTAATTAAAATATGTTTTAGATATGTATATAACAAGATTTATTTTTTAACCAATTAAATAGAAATGGAAATAATTACCATTTCAAAATATAGGAAATCTTTTGTTGGAAAAATAGATTTATGAAATAAAACACATTTTACCTCAATAGATTAATTTTAAAAAATTTGATAAATTATTTAAATTATATATATATAATATACTTATTTTTCATAAAATGTGTAATCTAGACAACTGATTACAATAAATCTAATTTTATGCATATATATATATATATATTAAAAACGTAATTTTACCACCATTTAATGGAGAAACTATTTTAAATTTAATTTATCTCTAAATTCTTAACTTTTATTTGAGAAAAAAATCAATTTTTTAAATCATAATATCATAATTTAATTGGGATATTTTTTTCGTATTTTTCTATGATGTTCCATTTTTTGATGATCAGTGAAAAACATTGAATTTTAATTGAAAACTACATTTTTTTTCAAATTTATTTTTATATTAAAATTATAAACTAAATTGTTTCTAATTTATATTGGGATCAATTATAAATATATTAATACAATTTTGTTTATTTGAATCCATTTCACATTGAAATTGGACATAAAAACATTTCATACTTTTGCACATTTTCACTTTTAAAACTCAATGTCTCATCTCATATATATGATAAATTTTAAATTAGATCATCCCAATTATTTGTTTAAAATTTATGAAATGGATTCCATATTTTAATTAATCATGAATAATTTTTTCTAGTAATTAATTTTTTTTGACCAAAAATATATTTGAAAGTAATTAAAATTAATTATAGCGATTAAGTTAAAAATGAGTTTACATAGTGGATAAACGTTAACCTAAGGTGATAGATAAAATTGAATCATATAAAAATAAAATTTTATGGAAATAGTTAGACCATATTCTACATTTTATAAAAAATAGAACATTATTGGTGTCAAATTATCTAAACGTGACCTCTCAATACTGCTCCCCTTTTTAATTTTACAAAAATGCCACTCCTTCCCCATTATAAAAGGGAACTCACACCCACTCACTTATTCACACCTCTATATATATTTATCTCAAAAAAACCCTAAAAAATATATTATATTATTCCCTCAACTAATCATATAGGCCACAATTTTTTGCATGAGTACAACCATGTAAGGCCATTGGTGAAAACCAAAATGAGTTATCGAAAGAAGAGGCAACTTCTTTCCATAAGAACTTTTGTTTTATTTCTTTCTCCACCCCCTCGATTATTATTTAATAATGATTATATAATAACCTAATTATCATTAATATACTGATATATTGTTATATAATGGGTAATACATACATTACCACACACTTCTTTCAAATGGGACAAGAAATCAACTTTCGCGTGTATAACAGACTATAACCTCACGATTTGAACTCATTCATTCTTCCATAATTAACTTTCATGGTTAGTGATAATGATTTATTTAATATTATTATATTTTATATATTATATATATGATTAATTTATGTTTCTAGAAATATCATATAACACATACACTAATGCTTTCAATTTCTTGGGTATATAATAACTTCATTTGCGGACATGTGGGCCACAACGTCCTCAAAGCGATGTGATTTATTCACACATTACAGGGAATTTATTAAGGAAAGGTTTGGTAAAATTATATGATATATAATTTGTCATAATTATACATTAATTACAATATATATATATATATATTCACATAAATGACATTTAATTTCTTTCTTTTAAAATGATAAAGAAACAGAAACAAAGTTCATGTGTATGTATCACCTACCACCTCACTGAATAGTTGATTCCATTTATTGTTTATATATTTTGTAGATTATTATAAATAAATATATAAAAAATATATATAACATTTAAAAAATTTATATTATGTAAATAATTAAATCATGATCGATAGAATAAGATCAAGAATAACTAGTCAAAACAAATACAAAAAAATGGGATTATTATACAAAAGATAATTTTAACGTGAAATTATTATTAAAATGGAAATATAAAGTCAAAATATAATAAAATATATTATTATATATTTATGAATATGGTTTCTTTGGTATGTGTATAATACTCTTATATTTATTATTCAAGAGATTTGAATGCGCACGAGGAAACTCCAGACTTATGGTAATGGTTTTCTTGTCTCACATTTATTTCAGTGAGATATATACTATATTCACCACTTATTCTAATTTTGTGGTGTATATAATTCCTTATTAAATATTATGTCATAAATTTCATGTAAATCATGATATTGAATGTTTCAATTTTAATTATTCTTTCAGAAATTTCATGATTTAAAAAGTTGCTCAAGTAGTAAAGGGATTTCTAGTCTCACATTTATTTCTATGAGACTTATTCCATGTTCAATACTAGTTTCAGTAATGTGGTGTATATAATACCTATTAATTTATAATATTATTAATATTTATATATTTACTGGTATTTAAATATCCATTTTATTATCTCTATTTCATTGTATATTATGATTCAAATTTTACCAAATCTCTAAGGAAATATTGTTTCAATTTTCTTTCTTTAAGACACATGTTGTGTTAGGAAAATAGATTATTTTAGGAGGTTTATATACTTAAATTTTACTTTCTTTATAATTAATATAATTATATTAATTTCATGTTAATCTTAATTTAATTATATTATTTCATGGGGACTTTGATTCATTCTTACCAATGTTGTAAGAGTTTATTGCTACAATCTCATCGTTTATTAGGATTGTTTAGGATTATGCTTCCATTGATGAAATATTATGATCCATATAAGAAGAATTATAATTATTTTTATTATAATAATTTTTCATGATATATTCATGTATTGCAATTTTTTTTACACTTTTTAGTATAAAATACTATTAAGAAAGTGTTTTTCAAAATATATGACTTTATTTGTCTCTTTAGCAAGAAATTAGTTTTATTCCAAAAAAATATTTCAATTTTTTTAAATTATATATTAATATAATTTTCAAGAATAATAGGTCTTATATAATATAGGTTTTACAAATTTGTCTAAAATGGTTTTCAAATCGTTGTTTATAATTTTTCAGGGTTATTTTCAAAGAAGATGGTTGTCGGAATTTTTTCAGGTGTCCTTTGTATGTTTTTAATGAATTTTTTTTTTAAAAATGTTTTCAAGATTCCATTATAATATTTAATGGTTATTTTCATTTAAAATGGTTTTCAAAATGTTTTATGTTTTAAAAATAATTTCTCAAATGATGAAGTCCATTTTCCTAATGATTTTTTTAAATGTACTTTCAAAATTATTTTACTTATTAGATGGAATCTGTTAGTGTGACTCATGCATCTCGAGGGATATTATCCTAGGGTTCAATTAATATTATCTCTTTTATTGTTTTATGATTTTATTACATGGTGTTTGTGAAGAATTTTTCTCCTTCATGAGTTATATGTTAATGAAACTGATTTCTTTTTCATGGGTTATATGTTTATGAAACCAATTTCAAATTCATGGGTTTTAACTTTATAAAATCCATTTCTCAGTAATGGGTGATATTCTTATTAATAAAACTTATTTCATAGGTTATGATTTCATGAAATGAGTTTGAAACCTAAATCCTTTCCACGTGATATGATTTGATGACTTGTGTATGATTCCCATTTCATTTAGTTGGTTAATATATGATTGTTTATTATCTTTTAGAGCACATAGGAATGATTTCATTATGAAATTAGTGGGACTTATATATACCACCAATTCGTAGGATAAATATTTAAATTTCATCAGATATATAGGTATGGAATGAAGATTAAACTTGGTTTAGTACGAATGGGATAGAACATGAAGTCAACATGGTTCAGTAATATAATGATACAATAAGTAGTGAACTCGTTTCAGTAAAAGATTGTTGGAATGAGGTGTGAACATGGTTTAGTAATATAGGGCTGGAATGAGTTTTGAAAATGGGTTAATTATATCAGTCTTGAATAGGAAGTGATCCCAGTGTAGAAATATAGGGGCTAAATAGGGAGTGAACCCTGTTCTGTAAAGGAACATTTCCACTAATACAGTCTTTGGGGAGATCTATGGCTACTAATATGGTTTGGGGAGTGAACCCATTCCACTAATTTATAATTGGAAGTAATACTTTACTAATTTGGAAATTATTTTATAAGATCACATTTCTTCAAAAATTCCATGTCTTATTTTTATATATTCTTTCATGTCTTATGCTCTTGATTCCCTTATGATTCATGTTTTATGAATATCAAATATTTATTCCATGACTCTTGATTATGATCTTTGATATGGAGGGTATGATGTAATACTTTTTTGATCAGGTTCTCATAACCTTATTATCAATATTATTCTTACATATCTCTCCTATTTACCCTTACTGAGCATCCGATATCACCATTTCTTATGTTTCCTTTCCCTTGGTTATGAAGAAAGGTTTGGAGTAGGAGTATTAAATAGAAATATTTTTATCATAAACCTTTAAGATCTTTCCCAAGGTTCGAATATTTTTTTCAATTTTTAAAAACACTAAAATAATACTATCCTCAGGAATGCAATATTTAAATTTTCTGAATATTCATATAAAATGATTTAATTTCCAAGATTGCTAATACTGTGTCACTATAATAAGATTTTATTATTCAATCCCAAAGGCCATGTTCAATCTCAGAGTCTAGATAAATGAGATATTTGGGATAGTATAATGCCATAAATCTTTGAAAATATAGAAATTATGAAATTTATACCATAATATCATGGGAATAAGTTCCAATTAGTGGTATAAAATAGAAGAAATTATTGAGAGAAAAAATTTGATAAAGGGGAATGATGAATGAAAAATAGTATTAAAAAAAGTATACAATAAAAGAAAACAAATACCATTAAAAATTTGAAGAAAATGTGTGCCTCCTTAATAATCATCCTAATTTGAAATGAATATTTATTGTAACTCAAAAATGATGTTTTCTTGGTTATTTAAAAGAAACAAAGTGTCTTACCATGGTCATCTCTCCATGGGGGAATTAATTAAAAAAACATATTAAAGGTATTTTAGAAAAAAAACACTACTTAAAATGATAGGGGTGATTAAAATTTATAAATATTTAAAATGTATTCTAGAATATTATTTTATTTTTTAGTCTTTTTAAATGATATTGATAAAACATAATGAGAAAAAAAAATTAGAAAATATTTGAAAATTAGTAACCAATCTAACCCTAACTCTTAAAATATTTATTAATCATTATTATTTAAAGTAAGTTACACTTAATTATAAACCTTTTATTTTTTAACCCACAAACCCTAGGATAGTTAACTTATCCAAAAGGATAATATAAATTAAAACCAAGTCTAGCTTCAAGAACATGCAATCTTGGAATGATACTTTGATTGATGTTAATAGTAAATAGTATCATTAGTTATAAATTAAGGGACAAATATATTATTTAAATTAAGGTAAATATATTTTAGGGATTATATTTTAACTCCACAAATTGATCTCGTGTTGTTTTGATTTAGCGCTTAAGATTGAGCTCACATTATACACACAACTCTTGAACTTTAGGTTTTTATAAATTATTCATTTGATTTCATAGTTTATTTTAAGTTAAATAAAATTCATAGATGATATTTTTTTAATTATAGTACGTCATTGATTCAAGAAATTAAATGAAAATTTCATGCCATAGATCGATTACTAAAAAACTACTCTTCCTTGGGTGGTGTAGTCATTGTAAAAAAAATTTCATGTGAAACGATTTATAATAGTTATAAATTAATCACATTTATACTCTTTAGTTCCAGACCAATTATGTAAATGACATAATATGGAAACAGAAAATAAAAAAATGGAAGTGAAACAATGAATTTTACAATGAAAATACAAACATTACAAAGTAGAGAAGAAGAAGAAGGATTCGATGAAGGGATACTTGATTCAAGATATGTCCCTCTTGAAATTATTTGAGAAATGCAGTTAAAAAAATATCCTCTTCCCCCAATATCATTATACACTTATAATCACATAAAAATTGTAAAAACACACATTTATAGATTGGAGGGGAACATCGGGTTTCAAGACATTTCATGCGTGAATGGGTAATTTGGACAAATATTTCAATCCAACTTTAATAGACAATTTTAAATCTAAAATGAATGAAATGGATATACATAAATTTGGGCCCAATTGAATAATCTATGAATATGTTATGGAAAAATATTAAATTAATATCAAACTTGGTGGTCCCAACCCATATTTGACTTCATGGACCATTAAATACAATAAAATTATTCAAAAAACTTGTATTCATTAAATGGAAGTTGTATCCCATTTAGTTTGTAACATAGTTGTAAAATTTTAATTTTTAAATAGTATCCAAAAAATATTTATGGAATAAATACTGTAACATTTCAGGTAAATAAAGAATAAGACATTATCATATTTATTAATATTTTTGAATTAAGTATTAAATTTTCTTTCATGGGGTTGGTATGTTCGATATAGAACCCTCATTAAATATAGTTTTGGTCACTCTTATACATTCTATTGGACAAAATAAAATTTTTATTTAGAATCAGGACATCAAAATTTACTTTTTGTAATGTTTTGGAATTTTTTTGATAATGTTCATTTTTTAATGAATACTGAAAAATGTTGTATTTTAATTCAAAACCTCATTTTAATATGATTTATTTATAAAGATAGAATCTCCTTTTAATTGGTTTTAAAGTTCAATTATAATATATTTTTACCATTTAATCCAATGGTGGTCATTGGAATTAATTTCACTTTGAAATTGGACATAAACAAGTGTTAGTCTTTTGATAGGTATTGTTTCTTAAAAACATGATATTTGTTTTGAAAAAGGGAATTAATTATAAAATTTATTAATTCAACTTATATGTTTTGAATTTTGAAAAAAATGTCATCATTTTAGAATTTGTAATATCAAATATAGCTTGGGGTGAATTTTTTGTATTTTTTTGAAGAACATCAATTTTTGATGAATAGTGTAACCACTAAGTGGTACTTAATCCATCTGATTTTACGTTTAAATGAATTTTTACCACATCTGTGTATTGAATTTTAAAAATCTGACATACATGGTTGCCATTAGTATGTAAAATGTGGTTCAATGGGATTAAAATATTTTTTGGTGAATAATAACTTTTGAGTTTTGTTAAACGCGATTAGATGTAATTGGTGTATTTTAAGATAAAAATGAAATTATAAAAATATTAAAATATCTTGACACATGTCCTAACCTTATTGGATAGGTCATGGCCGACCAAGACAATCCATTGGTCAATTTGGGGGACCCCATGAAGCAACTTGAGTGAGATAATGACATTAATACCTTTTAATTAAAGTAAAAATAAAAATATCACAATCATGTATTGTTTTACTAAAACAATTATTACATGGGGTTATATAAGGTATATGTTTTACTATAAATATTAATTAGAAAGATAAAAAGATTTCCTAAATAATGGTAATTTTTTTATAATTTTTATACATCAAAAAAATTAAATTATTTATGACACAATGATGATACAGTGTTTACGTCATTAATGAATGATTTAAATAAATAAGAAGATAATGTTAAAAATAATATCCAAAACATGTCCAATTATTGTTGGATGATTTTATTTAGATCCTGTACCACCTTATCCTAGACTTTAATGATTTTTTGAGTTTTAGAAACTGAATTTCATTTTATATTAAAATAATAGTTTCAAAAGTGTCAAAAGAGCCCCTCCTCTCCCTTATAAAAAGTCCCCACTTCCTACCCATCTCTGACACTTCTCAGGCTCTTTGGATTATACAAACTCTAATCTAATAAGCTCAAAATATCCCTCTCATCATCCTATAATCCATAACTTAGGGAGAAAGCTCTTCAAGAAACCCTTTTGGTTCAAACCAAGAGGAGTTACCTGATTTAAAGGTACAGTCTTCTCTAATGTTCTATTGTTTTATTTGTCTTCTACACCCCCCTAAAATCTTTTTATTACACTCTTTTGTAACAAAAAAAGTATCTTCAATATACTAGGATGTTTCTAGAAGAAGTATTCGAGCTACACTTACACACACCTACGTCTAATTGCTAAAGAACATACTGTTTCTATGGATGGTGAATTTATGCCTCACGAAATGATGGTTGTTCAATATTATTTTAACACCTTTAAAGGTTCCCATTAAGAAGTCACTATGTCTATATATGATATGTATTATGTTTATGTTTTCATTATGCTTTAGTATTTTTCATTTTTTTCATACCTTTATGGTTTCCATTATGGGTAAAAACGATAATTTCATTTTAGGATGTGCGGACTACTGCCCCCTCAAAGTGATTTGATTCTTTAATTCCATATGTGGGATGTATAAAGGATAGAGTTAATGATATTATATATTATATTATACTGGAATTACAATATACCTTTATATCATTATGATTTCATTCCATTAGGTATGAAATAGAAATGAAAGTAGCGTTAATGCGTACGTACGGCTTACCATCTCCATGAATGTTGAATTTCATTTCTTACCTCTAAATGTAATGTAATATTATAAATTCATGTATATACTAGATATATATGATATATTTAATATCTAAATCATGAACATAATTCTGGTTATAATGGATATTTTACCACATGAACAACTTGTAATTAAAAAGAGTTTATTTTTGACTCAAGTACCAATTATCGTTAAAATGACCGTTATTAACTTAAATAATTACATATTGTTCATAAAATGGTAACAAGTGATATAAAAGGAATAATGAACTTTAAAAAGGTTCTTAATCAGGTATAAATTAACTCAAGTTTATTATTCAGGAGATTAAAGAACAATCAGGTCAAGTCGGACATAAGGTAAAGGACTTTATCTCAATCTTCATTCCTTGAGGCATATTTTGTTTTATAAACAAATTTCTTTTATATGGTATATAAACCCCTTTTTGACTTTTACTTTCATTCAAAATGAATATTTTTCTACGAACCATTTTACTAAATGAAAAATGAATGTTTTTGTCAAATGTATGCAGTGACAACGACTTCTCCGCCGCAGTGACCATTATTTGAGTTTCAGCTTCCTCCACAAGCCATACTTTTTTACGAAAAATAAATACAATGTTTTAATTTTTATTAATTTTGGTATTGAAATTGGTTTTGATAATGTTTTTATATCAATGTGTTGTATTGATATCATGTGATTGAAATGTGGAAATGCTATGTTTTTTATGCATGTTTTATGTGGTACGATTTTGTTATGGTTCTTGGGAATTGTTTATGAAGACAGGGGGTTCCGTAATAAACTAAGGGCGGGTGAGCCCGTTATAGCTCTCTAATGCATTGGGTAACCTGAAGGGTTTAAACGCTAAGGTTTCTCCGAAGAGATTTAGGGAATATACTGTGATGGGTATTCCAAATGTAACCATGAGGGTTAATACCTACATAAGAATGTTATTAGTGACTCAAGTTACCTTTATGTCTTATGATTTCTATGATTTATTCATGATTTGATGAGGTATGTTAAAGTGATTATGTTTTATTAGTAAATTATGATTTCATTGATTCCTATGTATACATGGACTGATGTTTTCATTCTGTATTTTTATATACCTTACTGAGATTTTTATGCCAATCCCAAGTTTTTGAAATGTTTTTCACAGGTCAAGGGAAAATTACATGATGCGTTGATAGTGTCGAGGAAGTGTCACAAAAGAATCCATGTTTTATTTTAAATATGTCACCTTTGATGGAAAAGATGAATACTATATTTTATGTAACTTCCTTCTTTAGATGTGGAATGTAATGCATGATTTATGATCTAATTATCTAAAACTCTAAACCTAAAAATATCCTCAATGTGTATTCTTAAAATAACTCAAGATTAAGTAATGTTTAAGTTTGGGTCCTTATAGTTGGTATCAATGGTCGGTTTAGATAACTTTAGGATTTATAATTATATAAAATGAATATCCGAAAATATTTTTTTCTGGTCAAATTGAAATGGAATAGCATTTAAAGATTACCATGTTTCTTCATCTAAGACATGTTTGTTCAGAATGGTATTCCACCGAGGAAACAGGGAAGCAGTGCTAGGAATGCATACATAAGGAAATGACCTTCCAAATCATCATGTTGATATGGTAGGAGTTGGAACTGAACAGCTTGTTCTAGTGATGGCGCAGTTGACTCAAGAGATAAATGGTGGTGGTATCCATGCACGAGATCAGCCAGATCAACCGCAGATGAACATGTCAGTGGTGGAATATTTCAGGAGGCAACATCCCCCATCATTCAGAGGATCATCTGACCCTGTGCTAGCTGAAGGGTGGATTAAAGCACTGGAGAATATTTTCGATGTCATGGGGTGTTCAGACAATCAAAAGGATTGTCTTTCTGTTTACAGTTTGAGGGTGAAGCGGATCAGTGGTGGTCGATGGTTAAAAATATCCAGGATGCTGATGAGATTGATTCTCTTGACTGGGATGAATTCAAAGGTATGTTTCTTGAGAAATATTTTCCTAAGGTTGTTCGACTTAAGATGGAAAAACAATTCTTTGAACTGAGGCAAGAGGAAGACTCAATGGCTGCGTATGAGGAAAGGTTCACTCGTTTGGCAAGGTATGCTCCAAATTTTATTTGAGACCATGATAGTAAAATCAATAATTTATACTCCGGATTTATGACAAAATAAAGAAGGGAATTAGCTTCTCGTGAGTTTAATAGTTATGAAACCCTTGTTCGATTTGCTGAGAAGGTGGAAATGCAGTTTTCCGATGATCAAGTGTTCTATAACAACCAACAGAAGAAGAGAACGAGGTGGCAGGAGAAAGGGAAGAATCCTTCAAAAAGGTCTGATGGTAAGAAAACTGTGTTTTTCATTTGTGTTACATGTGGTAAAAAGCATGCTGGGAAAAGTATTTTGAATTCTAGAAAGTGATATTGATGTGGTAAGATAGGACATAAGGCTCGTGATTGCAATGGAAACGATCAGGGTAATGGTAAGACCAAATTTTATTTACAGTTAGTGAAATGATTCAAGTGCAATGAGAAGGGTCACTATGAAAACAAGTGTCTGACAAAGAGCTTGAATGAAGGGAAGCAGTCAGACTATAAGTAGAATGTTTTGGTGATATCTTTTGCAACTACTTAAGCAGATGCTGGGCCATAAGATGAAGTAGTATCTGGTTCATTGTTTGTTTTTTCAGATTATGCCAATGTGTTGTTTGATTCGGGGTCTACACATTCATTCATCTCTGAAAAATATTCTAGTAAATTGGGAATTCCATCTCAAGAAATGACTCCTAAACTTGTGGTAAAAACACCTGGGGGAAATTTTGAGGCCAAAATATTTTATTAGAATCTTCCTATCCTTATCCGTTGAAGGAATCTACTTGAAAACCTTATTGTTTTACCACCAGTAGAGTTTGATGATATCCTGGGTATGGATTGGCTCTCTGTTTACCATGCTAAGATTTACTGTAGAGCTAAAGAAGATTTTTCAGAAAGGCTTTCAGTTTGTGTACAAGAATGGACCCTTACTATTGATAACCGATCAAGACGCTCAGAAACTTGTAAAAGATGGAAATGAATGTTACCTTTCACAGATTGTTGAAAACAAAGGAACCGTTCGGATTAATGATGTGTCAGTGGTAAATGATTATCATGATGTTTTTGCTGATGAGTTTCCCGGAATAATTCCAGATCGGGAAGTTGAATTTACTGTTGACTTAGTTCCTGATGCTATGAAAATTTCAAAACCCTCTTATCGAATGGCTCAAATTGAACTTTTATAGTTGAAGGAGCAATTTCAAGATTTATTAGAGAAAGGTTTCATTTGACCTAGCACATCACCATGGGGTGATCCTGTCTTATTTATTAAAAAGAAATATGGTTCAATGAGACTTTGCATTGATTATAGAGCCTTGAATAACATCACTATTAAAAATAAATTTATTTGATCAGCTTTATGGGGCTTGGTATTTTTCAAAGATTAACTTGAGATCGGGGTACCATTAGTTGAAGGTAAAAGAAGAAGTTGTTCTGAAGACTGTGTTTAATACAAGATATGTCCATTATGAATTTGTAGTTATACCTTTTGTGCTAACCAATGCACCTGTTGTATTCATGGACCTTATAAATAGATTTTTCCATCAGTTCTTGGATAAGTTTGTGGTTGTTTTCATTGATGATATTTTGGTGTTTTCAAAAAGTAAAGTGGAGCATGAAAGTCATTTAAGGGTTATTTTCCAAACCTTAAAAGAAAATAAATTGTATGGGAAATTCATCAAGTGTGAATTTGGGTTGCAAAAAATTTCTTTCCTTGGTCACATTGTTTCTAAAGATGGAATAACTGTTGATCTTGAAAAAACAATGGTTGTTGAAGAATGCACAAGACCCACAAATGTAACTGAGATTCGTAGTTTTCTAGGTTTGGAAGGATATTACTGAAGGTTTGTTAAATATTTTTCATAGTTATCTAGTCTAATGACTAAGCTAACTCGGAAGGGTGTTATGTTCATCTGGACAAAAGAATGTGATGATTGTTTTTAGGAATTGAAAAGAAGATTGGGGAATGCTCCAGTTTTGGCACTACCTTCCAGGATTGGTGAGTTTGTTATCTACAATGATGCTTCATTGAAAGGACTTGGTTGTGTCCTCATGCAGAATGATCAGGTAATTGATTATGCTTCACGTCAGTTGAAAACTCATGAGGTAAATTACCCTACACATGATTTCTAATTAGCTTCTGTTGTTTTCGCTTTAAAAATTTTGAGGCATCATTTGTATGGAGTGAGTGTGAAATATGTACCGATCACAAAATTTTAAAGTATATATTCACCCAGAAATAATTGAACATGAGACAGAGGAGATGGCTAGAATTAATCAAGGATTATGATTGTACAATTCGTTATTATCCGGGAAAATAAAATAAAGTGGATGATGCTTTGAGTCGAAAAAGTAATGATTCATTAACAATATTGTGTTTGGATCGTGATCCTTTAATTAAGGATTTGATGAACATCGGCATAGATGTTGGTGGTGCAGTATGTTCTTCTATTTTGTTTCAGGTATCAGTGAAATCTTATCTATTAGACAGAATTATGTAAACACAGACGCAAGACAATGAATTGCAGAAAAAGGTAGAGCTGGTTCAGAAGGTTAATTTTCATGAATTCAACATTAATAATGATTGTGTTTTGATATGTGGGAAGAGATTGTGTGTGCCTTTTGAATCATAGTTGAAGAGATAGTTGTTATGTGAAGCTCATAGTTCTCCGTTTTCAGTTCATCCAAGCATTACTAAGATGTATAGAAATATTCAGGAGTATTACTGGTGGGACGGAATGAAAAGAGATATTGTTGATTTTACTGTGAAGTGTTTGACTTGTCAACAGGTTAAAGCAGAGCGGCAGTTACCGAAAGGGATGTTTCAGCCTTTAACAGGGCCAGAGTGGAAATGGGAAAATATATCCATGGACTTCGTTGTGGGATTGCCGAAGACATCTCAAGGTAATAAAGAAATATGGGTTATTGTTGATCACTTGACTAAATCTTCTCATTTCCTCTCTATATGAGATACTTTTTCCCTAGATCAACTTTCCCATTTGTTTCTTAAATAGATAGTCAGTTTTCAAGGAGTTCCCCTCTCCATTGTATCTGATCGTGATCACTGGTGTACTTCTAACTTTTGGAAAGGGCTTCAGAAGTCGTTTGGTACTGAATTAAATTTTAGTACAGCTTTTTATCCTCAATCAAATGGGCAGTCAGAACGAACGATTCAGTCTTTGGAGGATATGTTACGTGTTTTTCAATGGATTATCAGGGAAGTTGGGACCAACATCTTTCTTTGGTTGAGTTTTCTTATAATAAAATTTTTCATTCAAGTATACAGATGGCACCATTTGAGGCATTATATGGGAAGCGGTGTCGAACTCCAGCTTTTTGGGATGAAGTGGATGAAAGGAAGTTGATGGATCCAGAATTGGTAGAAAAGTTGGCAGAAAAAGTTCAGTTGATACAGAAACACATGAGAACTGCTCAGAGAAGGAAGAAAGGTTATGCGGACAACAGGAAGAAGGATCTCTATTTTGAGGTAGGTCATCATGTCTTCATCAAAGTTTCACCATGGAAAAGTGTGATTTGATTTGGTAAGAAGGGAAATCTGAGACCAGGGTTCAATAGACCATATGAAATTCTAGATAGATTTGGATGAGTTGCATACCGAGTGGCTTTACCTCCGAGTTCATCTCAGGTACACAATGTTTTTCATGTTTTAATGTTAAAGAAGTAAATTCCAGATCCATCTCATGTTTTGAGTCCATAGGTAGTTCAGCTGGAGGAAAATATATCTTATGAGGAACAACCAATCCAGATTCTTGACCACAGACAGCAAGTATTGCGTAATAAGGTGATTCTTCAAGTAAAGGTTTTGTGAAAAAACCACCTGATTTAAGAGGAAACATGGGAATCTGAAAATTCTATGAGGGATAAATACCCCAATTTATTTAAGTGAATAAATATCTAGGATGCAATTCCAAAAAGGGGGGAAGGATATAACATCCCAGGTAAATAAATAATAAGACATTTTCATATTTATTAATATTTTTGAATTAAGTATTAAATTTACTTTAATGGGGTTGCTATGTTCGATGGAGAACCCTCATTAAATATAATTTTGGTCACTCTTATACATTCTATTGGAAAAATTAAAATTCTTATTTCGAATTGGGACATCAAAATTTACGTTGTGTAAATTTTTGGTAATTTTCTGATAATGTTCATTTTTAATGAATAGTGAAAAATGTTGTATTTTAATTCAAAACCTCATATTAAACTAATTTATTTATAAAGATAGATTATCTTTTTAATTGGTATAAAATTGTAATTAGAATATATTTTTACCATTTAATCCAATGGTGGTCATTGAAATTAATTTCACTTTGAATTTTGACATAAACAAGTGTTAGTCTTTTGATAGATATTATTTCATAAAAACACGATATTTGTTTTGACAACAGGAATTAATTATACAATTAAATAATGAAACTTATATGTTTTTAATTTTTCAAAAATAGACATCATTTTTGAATTCGGAATATCAAATATAGATTGGGGTGAATTTTTGGTATTTTTATGAAGAACTTCAATTTTTGATGAATAGTGAAACCACTAAGTGGTCGTTAAACAGACTGATTTTTCATTTAAATGAATTTTTACTTCTTCTATGTATTGAATTAAAAAAATCCAACATACATGGTTTTCATTAGTAAGTAAAATGTTATTCAATGGGATTAAAATATTTTTTTGGTGAATAGTAACTTTTGAATTTTGTTAACCACGATTATAGGTAATTAGTGTAATTTAAGATATAAATGATATTATAAAAATATAAAAATATCATGAAACATGTCCTAACCTTATTGGATAGGTCATGGCCGACCATGAAAATCCATTGGTCAATTTTTGGGACCACATGAAGCCACTTGAGTGAGATAATGACATTAATACCTTTTAATTAAAGTAAAAATAAAAATATCACAAACATGTATTATTTTACTAAAACAATTATTACATGGGGTTATATAAGTTATATTTTTGAATATAAATATTAATTAGAAATATAAAAAGATTTCCTACATCATGGTAATTTTTTTATAATTTTTAGACATCAAAAAAATTAAATTTTTTATGACACAATGATGATGCAGTGTTTACATCATTAATGAATGATTTAAATAAATAAGAAGATAATGTTTAAAATAATATCCAACACTTGTACAATTCTTTTTGGATGGTTTTACTTCGAGCATGTATCACCGTATACTTGACTTTAATGATTTTTGGAGCTTTAGAAACCTAATTTCATTTTATAATAAAATAATAGTTCCAAGAGTTCCAAAAGGGCCCCTCCTCTCCCTTATAAAAATACCCAACTTCCTACCCATATCTAACACTTCTCAAGCCCATTGTTTCGTGCATACTCTACTCAAATAATCTCCCAATATCCCTCTCTTCATCCTATAAGCCTTACCTTAGACATAAATCTCTTCATGAAACCCTTTTGGTTCAAACCAAGAAGAGTTACCCGATTTAAAGGTAAAGTCTTCTCTAATGTTCATTTGTTTTATTTCTCTTCTCCAACCCCCTAAACTATCTTTATTCCACTATTTTGTAACAACAACAGTATATTCAATATTCTAGTATGTTGTTATAAGAATTAGTCAAGATACATTTACACACACCTACGTCTAATGGAAAAAGAACATTCTATTTCCATGGATGGTGAATTTCTACCTCATGAAACTATGATTGTTCAATATTATTTTGACACCTTTAATGGTGTCCATTAAGATGTCACCATGTTTATATATGATATGTATTATGTTTATTTTTCCGTTATTCGTCTGTATTTTTCATTTTTGGCATACCTTTATGGTTTCCATTATGGCTAAACATGATAATATCATTTTAGGAAGTGCGGACTACCACCCCCTCAAAGTGATTTGATTCGTTAATTCCATATGTGGGATGTATAAAGGATGGAGTTAATGATATTATATATGATATTATACTAGAATTATAATTTTCCTTTATATCATTATGATTCCATTCCATTAGGTATGAAATAGAAATGAAAGTAGCATTAATGCGTACGTACGGCTTACCGTCTCCATGAACGGTGCATTTCATTTCTTACATCTAAATGTTATGTAATATTATAAATTAATGTATATACTGGATATATATGATATATATAATATCTACATCATGAACATAATTCTGGTTAAAATGGAAATTTTACCACATGAACGACATGTAATTATAATGAGTTTATTTTTGACTCAAGTACCAATGATCGTTAAAACGGCCGTTATTATCTTAAATAACTACATAGTGTTCATAACATAGTAAAGAGTGATATAAAAGGAATAATGAACTTTAAAAAGGTTCTTAAGCAAGAATAAATTAACTCATGTTTATTATTCAGGAGATTAAAGAACAATCGGGTCAAGTCGGACACGAGGTAAGGGACATCGTCTCAATCCCCATTCATTGAGGCATATTTTGTTTTATACACAAATTTCTTTTATACGGTGTATAAACCCCTTTTTGACATTTAATTTTAATCAAAATGAATCTTTTTATAAGAATCATTTTACTAAATAAAAAAATGAATGTTTTTGTCTTACGTATGTGGCGACAACGACTTCTCCACCGTCGTGACCATTATATGAGTTTCGGCTTCCTCTACAAGACATAATTCTTTTTTGAAAAATAAATACCATGTTTTACATTTATTTTATTTTGGTATTGAAATGGTTTTGATAATGTTTTTATATCAATGTGTTGTATGGATATCTTGTGATTGAAATGTAGAAATGCTATGTTTCCTTTATGCATGTTTTATATTGTACGATTATGTTATGGTTCTTGGGAATTGTTTATGATGACTGGTGGTTCTGTGATAAACTAAGGGCGGGTGAGCCCGTTATAGCTCTCCAATATATTGGGTAACGCGAAGGGGTTAAACTCTAAGGTTTCATTGAAGAGATTTAGGGAATATACTATGATGGGTACTCCAAACGTATCCATGAGGGTTACAGCATACGTAAGAATGTTATGAATGCCTCAAGTTACCTTTATGTCTTATGATTTAAATGATTTATTCATGATTTGATGAGGTATGTTAAAGTGATTATGGTTTATGATTAAATTATTATTTCATTTATTCTTATGTACACATGGACTAATGTTTTCATTCCGTATTTTTATATACCATACTTCGATTTTTATGCTCATCCCCTGTTTTTGAAATGTTTTCCACAGGTCAAGGGAGAAGTACATGATGTGTTGATAGTGTCTAGGAAGTGTCATGAATGAATCCATGTTTTATTTTAAATATTCCTCCTTTTATTGGAAGAATGAATATTGTCTTTTATGTAACCACCTTGTTTAAATGTGGAATGTAATGCATGATTTATGATCTAATTCTCTAAAACTCTAAACCTGAAAATATCCTCAATGTGTATTATTGAAATAACTCAAGATTAAGTAATGTTTAAGGATGGGGCCTTATAAATACTAGAATGAACACTAAAGGGTCACAAATTGATTTTTCATAAAATTTTTAAATGAATGATCTTATCTAAAATATTCCATAAAAGAAAAAATTTAACACAATTTATGAAAATTATTACATTAATTATCAATAAAATATTATATAAAACTGTGTTTTATAAACCACATATTGATTAGTTTGAATATGATTCATTTTTATCACTCCATGTTACACCTTCTTACTGATAAAGTGACATCTAATATCATTATGATTAATATGAGAGTTTTATACAAGATTTTTATGAATTAAAAGTACACTCTTATTATCAAAAAGTATCATCACTAATTTTCTCATTTTTTATCCAATATCTAATAATTATTTATTCATCCAAAAGATTTGAGTGCAAACAATGGTTACTAATATATATTATACTTATGTCACACATCATCAGCCCAGTTGACATTAGACTAAGATGATAATTCATGATCCTTATAAACATCAAAGAAAAAGAAAAAATTTAGTTTACATAGAATGTATCTTATAATCCATCATATTTCTACAAGATTATCATTTTTTGGATTAGTTTGTAAATAGTTTTCCAGGAATATTTAATTTCCCAAAAATGTAATATGGGACCTCAAATGACTGTTTTTTGGTGGATCGAACATGAGACCAACTTTTAAGGACCATACTAGGGATGATGAAAATGTTCTTTGGATGATTCAGTGTGTGGATATAATGTTATAGTTACGTGTGTAACAAAATTTTGAACCAAATGTGGCCTATATTTATATGGAGTCTCTTTGGTATACTCATGTTCCTAAGGTCCTTGAACAGATGAAATAAGGTTTGAACACAAGAAAAGATCACTATTGGAAACCATGTCCCACAACCATCCTTGTTTCGCACCAAATAATACATCAAACTAGAAATGTTGTGTAGTTATTCCCAAGAAGAAAATGGATGAATGGTTTAGAAGTCAGTTCCACACCAATTACGAGGTATTTCAACTATAAATTGAAGCTCATCCTAGCCCCTATGAGAGGATCTTCAAAAAATGATTTGATTCTATACTACATGAAAACACCATTATTCCAGAAAAATACACAACACTAGTGAACATGGAATCTCAATGGTAGAATAATTGCATGAAAACCCTCCTCTATGCCCAAAATTTCCTTGGACAATGGTGGATGGATCCTTGTATAACTACTCCTAGGGATGGATGGTTTTTTGAAAATATAAGAGGCCTTCATGTATCCCTGATGTATGTGAAATTAGAAATGTTGTGTGCAACTATTCCACATGAATTCCAAAGATTACTTTATGTTAAATCCCCATTCTTGTGAAACTTTTATAAATAAACAAACCATGTGGGATGCAACAATATCATTGTCCCTAGCCTAGAACTCTTTATTCTTCATGTAAAACCATTACTTTAATTGTTTCTACTAATATTTATATCTTAATAACCATTGATAATATTCATAGTTACCCTAATGTCTAACCTCATGATTATAGAACCTTTATGGTACAACTAATTTCATGTCCTACATATACGTGAATGAGCAGTGGGCCTATAATCCCTAAGGGTGAAATATTCAAGATAAATTGTGCACATGTCATGTTAAAGGTTCCCTATGCTAGATTTTCCCCTTTCCTTGGTATGGTCCCCTTCGAGGAGTGACCCAATCGAGGTTTTAGATGCATGATGTAAAACTACCTAGCACCATATACTAGGTGTATGACATTAAACTACATAGAAACATCCTAAGAAGATTATGTAAAACCATGGCCTTACCCTATGTGATGAACATAGGATTACCCATTTTTGATTGACATGACATAACCCCATGCCTCTTACACTATGTTCTAAACATAAGATTCTAAATGTACAATCATTAAGGGATTCTACTCTTCACCCTATATGGGATGTCACCCTTTACCCAAAAAATAATGGATTCTTCCACATGTAATCCCAACACCATTTCTCATCAGCTCTCATTTCATTGAGTGTCCATACTTACCCAATGAAATTAAACTAAATGGATTGGTTCAACCATATGAAGTTAAATTGTTGCATCAAACTAAGTGGGTTTTGATCCATGTCTGTAAAATATTGTACATAGGAAACCTCCACAAGGATCAATTCCAATATAGTTGAACTCAAGTGTTACATATTCCCTTTATAGGATGCACCTCTGGATGCTCCTCAAGCGTGAATTATGATACGAAAACATTGGTGTGACATCATCCCTCTTAGGAACACACCTATGGATATTTCCCAATTTGACATTCCGATCCAACAACTATGTTTTGAAATATTACCTCCTAGTTATTCACATCCAGATCTATCTCATGTAGCCATTATAACCAAACAACTCAGGTGTGACATGTTCCCACTTAGGCATGAACCACTCGATCTAACTCCATTTTTCATTCTAATACTTTTGTGTGACATATTACCTATTAGGAACACACCTATGGATTTGCCTCAAGTTGGCATTCTGATCTGTTGGTAATCATATGTTGGGAATCGTACCATATAGTGAGAAACCTATGTATCCTTATTATGTTGTTGTTCCAATACACTAGTAAAATTAGTTGTGACATCTTCCCTCCATATGAATCACATCTGAATTTTCCTCAAGTGGGTGCACTAATACATCAGTAAACTCATGTGTGATATCTTCCCTCTTATTGATGCACATCCAAGATCCACCTGAAGAGGTCATTCTGATCAACCGACTGTGGTTTTCCCTCTTATGGATACACCTAATTATTCCACCTCAATAGGGTGTGTTGATCAACCTTCTTATCACCAAAATATATTAACAATATTACCATCCCTAAAAGATGTTAAAATCATGACCTGATCTGCGTCAACAAGATGTTGAGATCCATATCCCAAGAAATTATAACTTTTGAAATAACCAAGAAAACCTACCCAACATAATAAATAATAGACTCCTAAAGAATTTTTTTTGATGAACTACACCCATGGAATTATTTACCTTGTGATCAACAAGATATTCTTTCAGTCATTCACCTAGGATTACTCTGTTCAGGTTTCTTCCAAATGAAATTAATCATATGTGAATAATGTACTCAATTTCCTAAAATTCCCATAGATGCCCAACGTGACTAATCTCCTCACAAATTTTTGTTGATCTATCAATATAGAAGCAATGTAATTAACCAGTATCCACATACAGATTAAATTGAAATTGAGTTCTAAGAACATGACATAATATTTCATGGATACACATACTGGGAATCGATATCAAATGTCGAACCTGTGGAAGGGAGAACCAACATCCAATCATGAGTTTCAATAAATAATCATACATCATATTCAAAAGTGATTAATGTCACCCACCATTGTAAAATGGAAATGCATGAAAACAGAAATTCAAACATGCATTGACCCTTTCACACCGCAATGAAAGAATCAAAAACAAAAAGGTTGAATATTACATTAAAATATCCTACTCAAAATGGGGATTATTAGAACTGAGGGATTATTTTCATATCTCCAAATTCAAACATTCACTGCCTAGTGCCACAAATAAAATCGCAGGACCAACATAAAACTCACCTTTTCATTGGTGCAATGAACATTGGGTATCCCCAGTCTATGACATATTTAGCATGAATCCATCTCTACTTCAATATATTATAATATGTTGGGTTATTGGGAATCAATTTTAATGTACCTATAGTAGTGGTTTAATCCACATACCTTACATTACAAAATCCATGTTAAATTAGCATCCCAGTGCTCACAAATGTTGGGTTTGAAGTTATCTTGATATTGTATTCCCACACAGATCTGATAATACCATTATTTTTACCTCACCATCAGTCTCTAGGTTCCCACACCATATCTCAACAAATGAGATCATCCATAGGAGGAAGATAAACACTCTCAAAAATCAATACGAGCATGAGGGGATTTGTCCTACAAGGAATATAACCCACCAAGACCTATAATCATCATAGCCTCAACAACACTATTGACCATGATAGATGAATATGGTGAAACCACCCACCATTATGACAATGAACTACTGTACGAGTCTCTCCTAAGAGATCTCTATTGACTCACTTTCCTAAGTTGATGAGGTAGGGGTGTTCGAGTCACTCCAATAGTGACTAATTCCAATGATATTCGTAGACATGCCCTCACCAGGCACCATAAATTCCTACACCAACTGGTCCAATATGATGAAGAACATGTGGAATTCATCCCCACTCTTCTAACCCTAGTTTGGAGATCCTAGTGCATACAATTAGGGAAGAACCTGGATAATTCCAAAAATGGGGAATCTTTTATGGTTCATGTGGCCCCTACCACTATTGACATACCATTTTATATCCCTATGATGAGAAAATCAAGATCTATAAATTCTTGATTGGTATCAAGACCACAACTACCTCATAAAAAGGTTGGGTTGACTCATTAAATCATTAAAAACCCAAAATGCGATTTTGGGCTGGCCCATGATGAGGTGAATCAGAGTGGGAGTCCTCCCATAACCACCACAGGTCATCAAAGAGATACATCTCACTTCAACAACCTCGATATTTTAGGTCTTCCCTGGTCATTAAATAACTATTATGAAGGTTATATCTATAGTTTCATGTGTCAGCATGAAGTTTCTCGTCATGCCGCAACAAAACCGTGTGGAGGTGTTCCTCGTTCCATCAATAACCAACACATAATTAATCCCCATGACACTATAAATCAATATAGTGTTCCTCTACATGCTAAATAAATATCCTACACTGATGAACAATCACAAGGTATGAAGAATAACATTGGTAAATGGATGTGAAACCCAAAAAGCATCACATTTTTATTGGCCTTATTGACCACTCAGATTCTATGGCAACATATAGTTTAATGATTTATCCTTCACCTAAAATACTAGGTCCCAGGGGAATATCCCAACATCTATGATTTACAATCCTGGATTTTGAGGTTCATTGGATCTCTAGATCCCTCTATATGTAATGCATGTAGAGGGTGTTCTGGATTCCTTCAAGGGTTTTGTAGTATAGGAAACTCAGTCGGCAACTTTATCCATTATCTCAACATTCAATTGATGTGTTTCGGAGATTTTCAGTCTTGTATTATGCCTTATGATTAAGAATAAACTATCTAACCACATATGGATGATGTTGCTCTTGCACATGAGGTTATGGTGAACACTCCATCCCAACGTGATGTGATGATGACTTTGGAAGTACCCACGAGATATTTCCTAGCATGAAATATATGTTCGAATTGTATAAAAACTCATCTCTTGGAATGATAGAAGTATAATAGCCCTACATTTGTGTTTTAACCCATATCACTTCCTACCCTGATTTGGGATTTGTATAATTATGAGAAAAACACATCCTTTGAGCAAAAGGGATTATTGGAGGCTCTTGAGTCTGACTATTTATTCATGGTATTTTTGATGTATTTAGCTTTTAAATTTGATATCCCAAATTCCATCATAGTCTAAAATGTCATGTTTTTTTCAAGATTATTTGGGTAACATTTCATTACTTCTACGATCATCAGTAAGAAAATACAAGAACTCAGGAGAACCTTGATGAAATCAACTTTTACTGCAGGAGGGTGGAGATCACAATGTTCTTAGTGGCCGAGTTCCGTGAATTATATAATTATTTCTATAACCTTCATCCAATATGCAATATTAGCCTCATAGTTTTCTACCATGTTATAGAAGAGGCATGTATGCATGTACAGATCATGGGTCAAGGATAATATGTCATTCTCTATTTTAACCCTATATTATGAAAAATTGGACTATCCACTGATGATGAAGGATCCCCTCTAGGTAATTCCAAGTTTAATATGGTTTTAAATGAGTTTCTTGAGAATCATATGGATAAGGGCACTAACACATGACATCATAAGGAAAATCTACCACAAGGGATGACATAGTACCAAGTAAACCTCCCTATTAGTGTCTTTATTTTTCAACAGAGTAAAACACTTTGCCTTTTCAATCCCTATAATAGGGCATTACTACATTCCTACTAGAATATTTACATGGGAAAGTAGAATGTTGAGCTCTCAAATCCATTTGAGGTTTCACCAATAGAATTGATGGAACCTATGATAATTTATTTCCTTTAGCAACATTAATAGCATAAAAGGCTCATCACTGACCCCATTATTAATTGACACCCTGATTATAGAAAATCCCCCAGGGACCCAAACTCTCTTATAGTGGGGAATCATGTCCTAGTCAACCCAGAACCACGTGTTTTAATTTGTGACCCTATCCATTCAATCATATCTGAAGTTGAGGGATATAGAATGTGAATTTAGTATGAGTATTCAAATCTGACTGAGTATCAGGAGTATGCCCCCTTAGGATCTATTTCATGCCTGTATCTGATATTATTATCACTCATCTAGATTTTATTATCCTGTAAACTCATTATTTTCTATATATTCTCATTAATATAACTTTATAGACAATCTCACTACTAAACTGGAGTACCTGGAGACACAAAATGTGGAAATCCCACCTCATGGGATGTCTTACCCTACATTGGTGGACAACATATTACCACACATAGACTAGGGAAATCCTAGATTTTCCCCATTCAATGGGATAGGTTACCAACTATGTCATCTAACAAATATATTTAATGGTATGGGACTATTTTGGGAACTCTATAATAGATGGAGCCTGCAAATCATTAATGTTTTGATCAAACAATGGAAGGTCCCTCATTCTTCTGGTACATCTTGCTACCAATAGGTTATGTTTCTCATGGGTAGGTATTTCACAAATAGTTACTTTACCATTCCAACTCCACCATGTGTAGGAAAATAACTTCTAACATCATCACGTTGAAGAAGAGGCCTCATGACTGAGTCATAAAATCTTTCTCTTGATTGAAAGATCTTATATATTCACTTGAGATGATGGTATCCCATGAGAAACTACTAATGATGTTTGTGTGTAATTTTATGGGTGATTTGGTCCCTAACCTCATCACTAAGAACATCCAATGTCGATTATGCGAGTTATATGAGGAGAATCATTGCCTAGGGAAATCCATACACAGGACTAGACAATATTCATGTATGTTTCCTCTTCTATCTCCCACAAGAAGACCGATAAAAGAAGACACTACAACCACTATTCATAATGGGGTTACTGTGCCGATAAACTTGTTGACTTATTATATAGAGGACCCTATCCAAGAATATCCCTAACAAGATCAACCACATCTAGCATAGGCCCACCAAGGAAATCCTCTACAATCACAACCACCTCGAGAAAAAAATGTGATTACATCCCCCAAAATATTCTAGGCTCCCAAAGCACCCTTCCTATATAGAATAAACCAAAAAATATATTTCTAGGATTCAGAGGTCCCAAGTTATTTCATCTACGCATTGGAGAAGGGGATTATAAATCTCACGGAGTGTAGGTGGCCGTAAGAGTCTAGGATCACTGACACACATATCATTACATGTACCACCTGATCCTTGTACACACCATTCTTAAATCATATATGTCCAAATATTGTATCCAGGATCAAGTGTTTCATGGTTTGGTCTGGTTGGGTGATGTCCCACCATATTTGACCTATGTCTCTACCGAACTAGACAATGATAGAGAAGGTTCCAATCAATGGTATTAGTCTTATTGTATAAATATGAAAAAATATTATGTCTGGTTGAATCACATGGATCTTTCTCACACCAATGTTGTCTTCCGTGCATTCTTATTCTGTCCAGATCCTCCTATGGTCACTGTGCAACCTTTTGATGCTACCTTTTCATCAAATACAGAACCTTAAATGTCTCATAAGAATATATTCTTGTAGTTAATGGAGAATCAGAGTCCCCCACCATTGCCAATGACATACCAAACTTTAGGTGACTACTTGCCTCCCAAATTAAGAGACCAGCCCATAGCACATTTTTCTCTAGACTATTCCACGGATGATGAGTAGTAGTATTAATAAATGAATTTTGTTGAGCTAGTAGACAACTTTTTAATTACTGATAGAGATAAATTCTCTACGAAAACCTTGGGGGCCTCTGACTGAAGCCATCTATTGAAAAACCAAGGAAATAGTAATTGGTAGAATAATTCTTTTATCACTTAATATTGGGGTTTTCATGATACTTATACTAGAAAACATGTATTTCATAGAGATTATCATGAATTAACCATCTATTATTATCTGTTGAGTACACCTACAATGCTGACCATATCAATTGACCATGCTGATCAGTTGTGATTGCGCTACAATCAGTCATGTACAGTCCGAGCCAAACCATATGTAAAAAAAATTCATCTTATAGTGTTTCATATAAGGTTATATATTCATCTGAGGAATATTTATAGTACTATCCGGACCCTAGTGGTTTATTTGACAAAATATTTTACACCCCATTACCTGGAGCGACCCGCTATGGGAAAAAATATTACATTATAGTTAATGTATGATCTGTTGAGTCAACTCATTAGAATAATCACATGGATTTCAATCCTCAATGACATATTTATATCAATGTAGATGCATTAAGACCATACAAAATCCTTGAATATCCCTCTCCAATTCTACTATATTGTCGATGTCATTGATGATTATTATATAGAGGGGTCTATGAAAGAATAATTCCAAGCCATCATCTCTTTTTGTGTGGAAGAATAAGGAATCCTAATGTAGTAAAACATATTACCACTATACACAACAAGATAGTTCAATAATGTGTCATTCCAACAATTTATGGTGAATACTAGTTCCAAGAATAACTTGATCCCATCCTAGATGCTCCATAAGCTCGGACACGTCGAAGTAGATGTGACTCCCTCTAACCTAACAGTTTAGGGATATGAAAAGAGTGTGTAGAAATAGAAGGTAAAGGTTCAAATGATGACCCTATTTGGTGTCCGTATATAAAGTAAAAAATTCATGGTAGTCTCATAGGATACAACCTAAAATGCACTTCATGGTAGGCCTTGGGTTCATATTTAGTAATAGTCCCCTCCTCTTACCAGCAGTTCTTCAAACACTCCCATAATGGTTGAGTAGGGTTACTCCAGAGTGAAATTTCCCACTTAGACTCCTATGAATCGCATTAACTAGATGCTGGTAAATATAATTAGGATGGAAAGAATGTTCATACCAATAGGTTTGAGAACAAAAATTCTCCCAATGATCTAACAACCACAATAGCCAACCCATGGAAAGACATGGATGAATGTTTCATTCCCCTGATTCATCACATAGAGTATAAAATTCTAGACATAGGGGGATGTTTAATTGTCTCTAAGAATGAGGGTTTTATAATCCCAAAGAGAAATTATCACCCATAGATCAGCTCTTAATCATATAGTAGACATTCTTGTGTGACCTAAAATTGCCTTAATCATATGTGGTACTAAGAGGTTCACCCTATGTCGAGTGGTTCTTGACATTCCTTTCTATTATATATAGAATTTTTGAATCAAAAATATTTAACTCACCAATATTTCATTGAAATCAATAATGGACCTCACGGTTGAAGGTTAGATAAAATTAGTTTGATATCTTCTGTCACCATAGTTTCTAAAGATTAAGAACCCCTCAGCGATGGTTCAATTTCATCTAAAGAAGGCACTAAGGCTTTCCCAAAGTTGACAAGATAGAAAAGTATCATTCTCCCTCTAATTATCCAACATAGTATAATAATGAGGATTTGGAATATTCCCATTATATTTGACAATGTTGTCTCTCTGCCACCATTGATGAGTTGATTCAGGCGAACATAGTGTTGAGTTTGATTCATGTTTGATGCTGATAAATACATCCATGTCTCTAGGGGGTAGAAATAGTATGTGGACATATTGAAAGATCACAATGATGCCTTTTATGCGAGGTATAAAAAGATTCTAGGACTAGGTCCTCATGTATCCATTCACCATATATGTGTCCCATTCAGTTATCATAGGTTCAAACAGCCTCCTAGAATGATACACCCCTATAAAGGTCATTTGGTTGAGAATATGGTTGACAATCTTATTCAAAATAACATCATTATGGAAGTCCATTATCAAAAATGGATTTCCAACATTATCCCATTCAGGAAGAATAACATGAATATTAGAGTCTATACCAACATCCAATACCTCAACCACTACTATCCATATTTTATATTTTCCCATTATAGTGATAGATACAATTCATTATACTAAAACCAAGAATCATACCATCTCATTTTTATAGATACTCAAGATTCAACTATACCTTGATATCACCTTTGTTTAATATGTACATCATCCTTATTTTGATTTATGTTACCTTCAACTACCAGTTGATGACTTTGTTCATGAAAAATATAGAACCACTTATTAGGTGTTCATGAAAAACATCTTAAAACCATTTCCTAGTAAATTAGTGGAATGGTATGTGGAAGTCTTGGTGGTCCAATATCTCTAGTGTTAGGACCATCTCATTCACCATGAGAAATTTTTTAGATTCCTCTACTTTAAAACTCTGATGTTGAACCCATTTATGTGTAAATTTGGGGTTCCATCATGGATATTTCAAGGATTCGTAATAAGATACAATGGAATTTAGATTCATTGAGAAAAGATCATGAACACAAACCAGATGCCTCCCCAAAGAAACCATTAGGAGTTGCGGGGCCACTAAGGTCTACAAGCCTATATAATCTGACATATCAAGAATCTAATCGGTATGTTCAATCCCTTCATGAGAATCATGAAGAAAAGTATTTTTTTACTTATGGGGCGAGTAGTTCTAGACCACATTCAACGATATCAAGAATCACCTGATACACTATATGTTTCGAATGAAACATGTTTTGGGAAATCCATGTGTCCTTTATGTCACCACCATAGAATATTCTCTTCGATCCCTTATCTCACAAAAGAAATGAGGTAATAGGGAAAATCATATACTATATCAGTCACATTCTCTTTGACACAGAGGCATGATAGTCCCCTTCTGAGAATAGATTCTTTGCCATATTATTTAATAGCGAAAAATTCGTGTCATTATCTATATCATCATGAGATATAGTAGGTGTCCAAAATGGACTTGCTGTTTTAAATTCTGAATCCCCCCATAGTGATGAGATGATTAGCATGCATGGATGTAATCCTCCAGTAGATCAAAATCAGGCTTTTTACAGATAGCTGTTAAAGGGTGGGCACAAGAAGTTTTCTAGTCAACCCAACAAGTCCCTAATGAATTTCCCCATGATTGTTATTTCTTAGAGGAGGATATCATCTTACTGGATCATGACATACAATTTTGGCATATGAATTTCGATAGTGCCACCAAGATCATGACTAATATAAGGATCAACTACAATAATCTCAATAGAGTACACCTGAAAATTTTCTACATCACCCCAGAACAATCCATACTTCTAAATTTTATCATTCTATTATAATGATTTATGAAAAACGAGTCAAAGTATCATGACCTTATCCCTATCCATGAAATGGACCTCGAGAATGTTGTCCCCCACTTGCATGTGAAGGGAAAATTCGAGTTAGTCATAAAACATATCAATGGTAACTACAACATTGGGTACCAATATATGATGTCACTAATATAAAATACTCATCAAATGATAGAACCATTACATTCATATATGGATGTGACTCACATACAATGGCTGAAGAATTTATGAGACAATGCCTTGGAAAGATTAGTCATGTCTCTAACAGACCATGATCATGATGACCTGTTCATTAATGTGGCACATTAGAGGGTCATCACTCCCGTATTTTTAGATAATGATGGAAATAAATAGGTAACCAAACTGGGTATTTATACTTCTATGTTAGGACCTCTTGGTTACCCCATATCATAGAAAACTACAGATGGGACAAGTCCTTTCATCACGTATCTCTAGTGTGGAATTATCCAACCAGACAGAGATGAGGATGGGAGAATTCATCAACATGTTTCATAGATACCAATTTAGAGTGGTTCTAATGTTACAAAAAATCAATAAAAACATGGGTTTGATGAAATTATCCTACTCCACATTCATTGATATGAGATACCTCAGAACATTCAGGAGGTTGATGCTAAGTCCGGTGACTCCCATCAAGCATGATTGAATCTATCCCTCCAGATTCAGTGGTTGGGATACATCTGGACCTTTAAGGTTTATGGGTACAATGAGTTTTACAATATTTTTCTAGAATTTTAGATACATTCCATCATTGTTTATCAATTTATAAAGCTTCCCCATTCCACTAGAAATTATTTTCTTTTTGTGGTATGAGGAATCAATATTGTAGGACTATACCCACAAATAAAAAATCACTAATACATGTTTATTAATACCCTGACATAATTTTTGTACAAGTGAAAATAATCCATTCCCATCAAGGAATTCAATTAATAGTATGTGATTGTGTTTTTGAGATCCACAATTATTTATTGATTTGGAGTTCCTCATGAAATTATCATAGATAATGACACCAACATCAATGATGTTTAGATGATGAAATTGTAATCCATGTATAGCACTCAGTAAAACTATACTTCTCTATACCACACAATATAAAATAGATATATAGAGGCATTGAATATGATACTTTATAATATATTTCATAAAATTTTGGTTCAATATAAAAAATTGTCCCAGAAAATCTCCTCAGTTCTCTTTGGGACTTTGGGAAAATGGATCATAATTAAAACTAAGTGACCCATAATTTTCAGGTGTATAGAGTTGAGGTATTATTGAAAATCAAGAGTTATTTTCTATCACACAAAATATTTTTCTATATCCATAAAATTCCAGAAAAAATGGAAAAGTTTTGAATGGTTGAGTTAGAAACCCTTTAAGAAACTAGATAAAGGCCTTGAACAACATAGAGGGTCACCAAAACATGAATTTGAGGGCATTCATCAAGAATGTTTTCCTCCCCTCCGTCCCCCAAGGTGACATGGTATTGGATATCAAAACATCGATCAGACCTAGAAATAAGACACCAAAGATGGAGTCCAAGTGGGAAGGACCTTAAATCATTTATAAGGTTTATTCTATTGGATTATACTCTTTGATCACCATGGATGGAGGTCACGTCATCCCCCCCAAAAATATCAATTTTCTCAAGAAGTACATCACATAAATAACCCATCTACTTCCTGTTTTAGTATCATATTCTAATAGAAACCATAGGTTCCATGCAACATGACATTAAATAGTTTTCAATAGTAAAATAATCATCATCTAAAACTATTTTCACCCATGTTAGTCTGATATGTGTAACTATAAATTGAAAATTTTGAAATCCTCATCAGCCGATGTTAAAATTCAATATTATCACATATAAAACTGGGATTCCCCATAATGAGAGATGATAATACCCCATATTGTGCTAGTATGTCTTACATGATATGTATGAGAAGATCCAAAAAAAATATTACCCTATATATAATCGGGATGCCTCATCCAATAAAAATGAGATGGTGAAAAATCCTACACTATGCTCTAAAAAGGGGATTCCCCATGCCAGCCATAGGATTCCTAAATTATATCCATATATAGGATTTCACCCTTTGGTGTTGGTATTCTAGAAAACCATGTTTTAGAACTATGTGCTTCATTATTCCCATCTTCATGGGAAATATCGTGATTACTATATTTTCTTCATTCAGGCCCAACAAAAAAAATTCAACTCATTGGCCACTCGGTTCCATTTACAGTCCAATAATTATGACCTTAAACTGTGTCCAGTTCATCTCAGATTGTGCATGTGGTATGTGATCCTTCACAGGTCATTTCCTTTTGGGTTTTACCTCTTCTGTTACGCATATATATGCTTGATATATACATCACCTTAATCCCAATTTCATGAATTTAAATTATTTACACTTTTCCAGGGTCAAATAATTACAATTTTTAACTATGTGTCATTTTTTCCTTAATTATATATTATTCTGACCTACATACATTACATTAACATAGCTATACTCCTCTTTCATTCTAGGGAAATGTTCTCAAAATGATCATTTCCCTAGGACAAGAATCATGACATTAAAAAAATCAATAGTCTAAGAATTGTGACATTAAATTCCTTTCAATAGTCAAAAACATAAGGCCTTAAAATATTTGAAACTAGTTTTAGGATTTCTTCATTTGGTGAAGTTTTTCATAGTCTCCTTTTACACCAGGTTTTAACTCTTTCACCACACAAACATCAATGGAGACCCACCCCTATTCTAAACACTATGACACTAAACTATTTTTATTCACCCCTCATTCACATGGTTTTCATCAACCATGGTTTTTCCTTAAAATTATTCCTCCACCTTCATTCCAAAACTACATGTGGCTTATTTCTCTTCTTAATGGGATACATAATGACACCTACACTGTTTACCTCTAGGCCCACACAAAAATTTATTATGAAACCCTCTATTTTGTTATGGTATTACCACCCCAAATTCCCAAATGGGACACATTTTGGGTATAATCTCCGATCATTTTCCTTAACCCAATAGTGGGTTGAGATATCCCCATAGACTAATATGAGGAAGAAATTAATAGATTACTTAATTCATAATCATCACACACCACATCCTCAATGCACAATGTTAATCTATTATGATAAAATATTTATAATTGAGATTCCTCTCAATGATATCTAATTTTTTCCCATATCAAACTAGGATACCCCCTATTAAAAATAATGGATGAATAGACACCAAAATATTTAGTACACAACAATAATATATACACCTACTACATATTAATTCTAGCTTCCTCATATCATAGCATAAGATGATTCAGTATCCTTGTTGGATAGGATAAAACCTTCTAATATTGTTCTCCTAATATCCCTTATTCCAAAACAATATGTGTATTGATTCCCATTCTTATGGCATACTTAGAGATGTTTTGACATCTCATCCTAGGTATATCCCCTTTTATTGACTTACAAAGGGGTCTTTTATTCCCCAATATCATGATGTTGACCAGGGGCATGATATGTTGAGTTTTGTGTGGAAGTGGGTCACTTCAACCTTATATTCACACCAGGTTACCACTCTTTTATCCCACTCAAGCTTGTTTTCGAACACCTATACCCCATTTTTGGTTCAATCTATGTGAACATAAACCATCAACTACCCCTATTGCCCGAACACCATGACTTTAATAAAATAGAATCCCAATTATATGTTGTATGATATTAAACTAAAAAGGACAACATGCTCAGAAAATGATGTTAAAATACAACCATACTGTATTTAAAGAATATAGTATTCATCATACAGTATGTATGAAATGATGATAAATTTTTTTGACCCCATGAAAAATCAGTTTTCCTCATAAGGAAATTATGGTATGTTAGTGAATACATCATGTAATTATGGGATGACTCATGTTTTGATATGGGATGATTCCACACCCTCACCGTAGAGGACATCACCCCCCCCCCCAAAACTAGTCTTCTACCACACGACATCCCAGAACATTTGGTTTCTTAATTCCCATCCTTATAGGATAAGTATTTATAGTCAATTTTTTTTATCTTAGGCACATCTCTATCATCGACTCATTTTGGGGTCTTTACCCTCTGATCTAGGATTTAATCTTTCCCACCCACATATTCATATCGTTCACTTGAGTTAATGATATTATAGATACTAGGTAACCTAATTTTTCCTCAAGCACATTCCCCACTCAAACTTATTCACTTCAGACTTTCTCAAATATGGATATTCATCATCTCCATAATCAATACAGGATCTGTAATGAAATATTACCACAGAGAACAAGTTCAATTACAACAATGCTGTAATTTCTTGAAGGGTATTCAGTTGAAAATAGAGGATATCATGTTTTGAACTCAGTCAACAGTTGATTCTTCTTTTCTTCACCCCATATTTAACCAACGTAGATATTGAACCTATGTTTTTATTATGGTCAATAGATGATTAGAATCCATTGGCTAGTCCTTTTTATCACTATCTATGTCTTGATTGTTGCAATTCCCCTATTACGATTTATATAAACGTTCAACACATAATGTATTCTCCCCTACAATGAATAGAAACTTTATACCTCCACTTGTTTCATGCAACAATCATGGAACACATGGTCTTATGCGTCGGGAGGGGGGTTCCTCAAAAAATGTTGATACTCATGAGAAAACCCATTTTCCAAACTATATAATCATAAAATAGGATACATAGTATAGACACGATGAATTTAAATAATGAGCCTTCCATCTGAGGAGGAATGTGTGGTGTGGCGATGGGCCACCCATGGACCTCAATTCACATCACTTTTTTCACTATTCTTTACTAAATATTTGTGTTTGGGTTTCTATATCATATTCTAGGATTCATAATCATAAACTATGTGAAAATTATCTCAGATAATTTTTTGGTGGAATCGGGTGGCCTCCTAGGCCAACTTAATTCATGCTAAGTAACTTGGATTCGATGTCCTGCAGGTTACATTGAGACACACCACCCTATGTTATGATATTTATGAAATTTAACTAGAATAAATTTTATAATGATAAAAGAATTAAATTTTGTGAAAATTGTCAGAAAAATGCATGTGGCACCCTTAGGTGGCCTCCTAGGCCCCTTTATTCACATAGATTGCTGAACACATTCTATTGAGAGACAAAGACCTATGGTTGAAGCATTATAACCTTAAGCAACATTCTATAGTTTTAAATTTATGTATTTATCCTATGATCCCATGTTAAAGAATCAAAATCTTAAGCTATTTGAATCCTTCACCTTATGTTTCATGTGGTATAAAGACTTCCTTTGTACTCTTTTCACATCAGGTTAATTCTCATTCATTCTGCACCAAGCACATTAGGGTGTATATTGGTCTGAACTCTATGAGCATAAAATGGGAGTTCATTTCCAATAATAATGACTTAAAACTATGGGAAATTTGATCTTGGAATGTTTCCTACAGCATAAGGGCCTCTTAGGCCCCTAAATTCATGTAGTATTTTCATTCTTACATACTATATATATCATCTTTCTGATTCTCATCCTATGGTCCAAGATCTAATAACATAATTTATTATTTGTTGTGTAATCATTGTGACATTAAACTATTCATTATATTCCATAGATTCACTTTCATAGAACATGGTCTTTTAAGCTTCTATTTTCCTTATAGCCCCTTCCTGGGAGTACACCTATCTTATTAACCTCTCATTCCACCCACCACTTCTGTGGGGTTTTTACCATTCACATCATTCCACACATCATAATCACAATATTTTAAACTATGGGATACATCGTCCTCACTATATGGCATTAAACTGAGTTCCCATCATCCACACTATATAATGTCAAACTGCATGTCCATAACCCTCACCGTACAACAGTAAATGATGTGTCTGTCATCCAAACTATATGATTTTAAACTATTATTCAATCCTCCACACCATATTATGTTAAAATTCATGTCTATAATATCTATTGTATATTGTTAGATATCATATCAATCATCCTCATTATGTGATGTAAAACTGTGTATCATCTTAGACACTTTCTCGAGAATCACTTTCCTTTGATCAACTACAACATCTAGAATTTTATTTTAACTTCAATAATAATTTTTGATGATTCTCCCCTAATAAGAGGAGTTTAACCATTGTTATAATCAATATCCTTAAATAGTGAATGCCTCATATGTGTAATACTATGAGGTTCGAAATCCATTCGAACACTATATCAAATCTTATCCACTCTTTGCATGCCCCTGTTTGGGTCCTCATCCTCCTATATATCCAAATGACCCTCTAATGAAATGGTTTCTTTCTGAAATGGCTCATTTATCCTCTAAAAAAGATTCCCAATGAAATTTTAGAGGCCATTTTTGCGTAAATCATGAGTTATGAATAAGCCCAGTTATTATTCCTCATTTTCCCCAACTCTAGTAAATGATATTGTTTTTTGTGTTTTGAACATGGTTATCATTTATCCTATAGTATCACACATCCACCCTTATGTTACATATTTTGGGTGTCATGATTCACACTCCTCATTCCCCATTATTTTGGTATAATTCCAAACCCCTAACCTTAAACCATTCATTCACTATTGTGCATTGGAAATGAAATTTAGTTGTTCCGAGAGCCTCGTTCTTCATCCATATATTTTAATGGACTTAACACTCCCATCATTCGGTCATGAAATGAATTCCATATGTGTCTTATGATTTTTTGACACCCCCATACAAATGGTTAATCACAAGGTCCTCCCTTATTTCTCAAACTAATGATGACTCATGTGAGATTATGGATTGGTTATTGGCTGTATCACAAGTACGATTGAAGTGTGATAATAATATGTGTAAAAATAAAAATTTATATGAACATGGAATGTTTTAAACAAATAAAATTCTTAAAATAGCATGTCTCATCCATGTACTAGAGCTTCTCTTATGTCTTCTAAAAAAATACAGTACATATTCACCACAAAAAGTGTCATCTGTAGTCTTTACAACCATATGTTTGTGTCCTGAAGGACCTATTTCCACCATCTAAGATTTTCTTCTTCCTATTTAGCCATAGGAAAAATTCTATCAACCCAGATCTACCCCCAGTCCTACTTATCATGGCCCTAAACTATTTGAGATATCAGCTTCTTCACCCAATCCAAGATCACTACTAACTATGCAATCAACTAGATGATAATCCCTAATTGAGAGCATGGTCATTCACCTTCTCTTATAGATGTTTAATTTCCTTGTTGATATCTCAAAATATCCATGTGCTATTATATTTCTTATTACAACAGGTGACATGAAAATACTATCACTCATCCTTCACATAATTGACAATTTATTCATTAACAAACACATGAAGAGTGTAAATGTCCACCCTTCTAGTGCCCAGTTCATTCAATTAGTGGTTAAGAGAACCCATCCATCTCAATAGGTTTGACTTTAGGATCTTAGTGCTAAATCTATAAATTCCCTTGTATTCCTGGCGTATGGAAATTCTATTCTCTTTCATGAGGTAGGACCCAAAGACATCTAACTCTAAATTTATATATAGAACATATTTTGGGAAAATAGAAAGGGCGTCACTAGGAGGTTCCTCTTTTAGGATGCCCTTAGTTAGGTTGGGATCTATGTTAAAAGTACATACATATTTTTCTTAACCTTCCTCACAATCATCATCTCTAAAAATATCTATATCCACCCCTATAGTAGTGTCGCATGTGAACATAAATGAATATTCTATTAGGATCAAGCTTTGTTTATCTTGAATGAGTGATTCCTCAAGGGTTCGCATTACCATTAGAGAAAGTTCCCTAGATCCATTGTCTATAGTCACTTGTTAGGTGTGTAACTTCATGAGAAGTTATGAGAAAAAAATAGAATCTTAATAAATTTTATCTTTGATAAAAATTTGGATAAACATAACTCATGTGTGAGAAAAATAATTATAGATGTTGAGCATACATGATTTGATCCCATGTCCTCAGTTAGGAGTTCCACCATGGGAGGTCCTTCGACACTAGTTGGCACTTCAAAAATTTCCATTGAACTCCCAAGCATCAGTTGAATAGAAGATCATAGAGAAAAAATAAAATGATGATGCAAAGTCAACATGAAAACATTAAATTGGGATAGGTGGATGAGATTAATCCTTAACTTAATGAAGGGGGATCTCAATAATGATACACCGTGGTAAACTTCTTCATCGACTGTAGTTGTTTTCATTGATATTCTGATGTGATGTCCCTTATAGATAACTTGGTGGACCGGAGACTCTAACACCACCACTCCAACCTCCGTGATGGGACCACCCGTTGTGAAAATATTGAGTGTAGGCCCCAAATCATGCACTTAAAAACCTAATGAAGAAAACACTATTCTCTAAACTGAAACCCCTATCCATTTTTATCTTTCTATTAAACCAAAAAAGTATACAAGTCATTCTAAATTAAAAAGGTAGATACAATAAAATATAATTAATTTATAAATCATTCCATGAGGAGGTAAAACAACTTGAACTCATACAATGGATAGATTTTAACCCTATTCTGGGGATCCACCTGCACAATGGAGAATCCCTATAATTATCTATCACTAGAGAACCATGTATCAATATTGGTCACTTACTCCATAATATAATCCCCAAAATATTGTGTGTCCAAACGTTCTGGATTTCCACCAAACATCATCCACATCGAGTCTGGAGGAAGATCAAATTCCCTATCCTAGTGGTAAAAGACATGATTAGACAATATGAACTCAAATATCATATGAACATGAACCTTGGTAGTGATCGGGGCATGCCCAACATCCAAAATATAAATCACTTCATGGTTCAACATACACCATTGATTTTCCAATGATATATTTATTCTCATTATTCCCCAGGCTTCCCAATGTGTGGGTAATAAGGAATCAGTGGCTAGATCTATGAGTTATCACATATTCATGAAAAGGGCCTCTATAGATATGCTTATTATAGTATGATATCCACCTTTAGGAATCTATGACTACTTATTTGGAAGACCCTCCCCTCTAGTAGGTGGTGGTGCACTAGTACCTTGTGCTTCTCATGTTAATCATTAGGTTGAGCTTCCTCGAACACCTAGGTCAGCCCATAGAGAGTATCCAACCTACTACCTCGCTTATTTAGTACCTTTCTCTCCAGTTTGAATTCCATTATGGGTTGATTCGAAATTGTTCCCAGTTAGGATACCACCTAATTTTTAGTATATAATTATGATATTCTTGCATTAATTTTGGTCAATTACCACATAATGGTTTCCCCAAATCCCTCACCTATTACCATTCAACACATTTGATGTAGGATACATAGATGCTGCTCTTTGAATACACCGATATGGACTCTATTCATAGGATACTGGACACATACAAACTATTGGTAGAACCAAGACATAGTGTATATCTCATATTAGGTGTTTCCATCGTTTCTATCCACTAACACCCCCTAGAAAGACTATAGGTACTTCTTCTGCTCCAATGTCCACTGAGAGTTGTCCACCATCTTGCCAACTATGGTTGAGAATGGGTGGAAGTTAAAATTCTCATAGTTTTCTTTATAAATAATGAAACCAATATATCTGATCATTACTGGACTATTCCCCCTCACCACATAGACCAAAATATCATAAATCTAATCCAATACCGGTACACCCAAATACACCATGTTGTTGGATGCTATGATTTTCTCCATAACCATTTTTCCTGGGCCTAGGCTCACGTGTGAATCTCTAACTGTATTAATCCATCCACTGTAGAATCTGGATATGAATATAGTGTTTTGGACTAATGGGTATCCGTATTACACCATATTATATCCCCACTACACATTCTTCCCCGCATCCAAAATCAAGAAATATGATCCCTTCCTTATCCTTTGTTGTGCCACCTGACACTAAATTTGACACCCTGAAATCATCACAGCAGGAGCCTTCTCTAATAACATTCCCATATTTTTTTTCTTGAAATATCCATATAAAAAGGGATATCAAAATACATTGTTACCTTTGACAGCTTCTAAAGGTGTTTCATTGGGAGAGGAGTCCACTTCCTATCCACCCAAACATTCGGCATCTGAAGAATCTCATTATATTAGATTCCATTAATTTGGATTCCACTAATGTAGTACACATCCCATAGGATTATAGAAACCTCCCCATGGTAAAAGTGGAATGAGTAGGTGTCAAGGTAGGCTAATGAGATTCAGTAGAAACTCTTGTTGATGGTATGTTTGGAACTATGATGTTCACACTGCCTCCTATAAACAACTATGGAAAAACTCTACCCCATACTCATGAAAGGCGAACTCTACCCAGTATGAATATTCCCATTTAATGGTTAACATTCCACCGGACTATAGGTTTTAGTATTTATTCGACCCTTTTTTGTCTATCATATGGCCATGGAAGATTCTGGCATAGCTGGTAGGAAATTCATCAACCTCGGGTTACTCTCTTATTACTGTTTTTGTCTATGTAATATGAGTGTAGAAGATGATTTTCCCATCCTCCCATGTGGTTTGAAGTTTATAGGTGATATTCTAGTTGGTTTTGATCATCTAAATGTGTGAATAAAGAGCATTAGGTGTTGAATTTGATGTCTCGGATAGCCACTTCATCCATCATCTTGAATTTATACAACAAGAGGCTATTTATTAGTAGATAGTTCTTCTATATCTCATTATTCATGGCTAAAAGCAACTATTTATTGTTAATTTCCCTCTTATGTCTTGTAATTTTATGGTTTCCTATCATTTAATCACTCAGGGCAGCAGAACAGCAGCATCAATCTCATTCTGGTTTTTATTGGTTGGTTATTTCTGGAATATTCTGGATGTGAAATGAAAGGTGTGTTCAAATATAGGTTCTTGGTGAGGAAAGGTGCAGATGGAACACAAACTTTTATCAGTTCATGAAAACCCCTACTTTCATGAAGAAATGGTATATTGAAAAATGTGATTTTCAAGAAATACATAGACCAAGGCATGGGTGATCACACAAAGCATGATCTCCACACAAGATAGCAAGGGAAAATCATGTGAGATGTTGAGTATTGTATAATGAGTGCCCCCTTCGGTTTATAGGTACCTATAAGTAGTTTACACCAAATTCTCAACATAGGTACACAAGTAGGGTAAAAGGTTGCACAACTAGATGGAAATGAGACACTCTCTTTTGCATTTTTCTTAGAACCCAACCATCTAGTCCATTATTAGCTCAGATTCTGAGGGGTATTTTATGTGAAAAAATCTAATATGGGCCGTCAAACAACCATTTTTTGGTGGGATAAAAATGAAAACCACCCAGAAGGACCATTCCATGATGAGGATAATATTTTGTCAAAGATTCAACATGTCTATTTAGTGGAATTATTCCACATGAAATAGACATACATGTCAAATGATGCATATATCTCAATAGAGGCTCCTAAATCTAAGAAAATTCTTAACACCCATTAATTCATGAAATAATGTGTTCACGCATGTAAGGATCGATGCATGAAACCATGTCACAAAACTACTCATGTTATTTTCCAACAGTGACATCAAACCAGACATGTTTCACTAATATCCCCATGCTGTAAATGGAAGAGTAGATTTTAGGTCCATTCTGAACCCAATGAGTTGTGTGCCAATATACAAGTATTTTTTTAATAAATAGAATATCACCCCACCCCATGAGAGGATTATTTGGATGAAAATGTGAAATTATAATGAACACAAAATCAATTATTCCATGACAACATGCAACACTAGTGAACATAGACCCACATAGGTACATAACATTCAGTACAGACCTCATATGGGACCGAACATGACTTTTATTATGTTAGAGCATTCCTCACACAAATAATCATAAATCTAGTGTGGTTCATGCAATGAGAAGACACATTCATGAAACCATGATCATCACACAGCTCCAAAAGTTTCATGTAAATGTGAAACATGAATCAATATGTTTCTATTTGGCTAGATCCCCCTTCTCAGGAAACTTATGTGTGTTAGCCAACATTTTTTTGTGTGAAAACTTCTTGTTCCCAAACTAGGATCTTCATATTCTTCTAGTAGAACCATTACATTACCTTTTTCTCTTAAGAATACATACCTAATGCCCATTTCTCCTTTTAATGTGGACCATAATTTCTGGCATCCTGATTAAAAATCCTCTACAGTTGTTAAAACACCACTTAACACCCATAGGTTTGTGACCAGTTGTCACATAATCCCTATGGGTGGCATATTCAAGGTAAAATATTAACCTTTATTGGTAGAGGGTCCTTATGCATGATATTCCTCCCTCCTTGATATGGACCCCATCGACGACTGACCCTGTCCACATGTGATCTTCAGGATGTAAGATATTAAATCTCCACAAAATAATTATATGACATTAAAATGAATGAAAACTTCCTCGGAACATGATGTTAAACTATGGACTTACCTTGTGTGGTGAACATAGGATTCCCCATGTATGGCTGACATGGAATGACCCCACACCCCTTACCATGTGTGATAAATGACTGATTCACCATGTATGATCAAAATGGAATGATAATACTACCCCTCCTTAGAATAGAACCCTTACTCTAAAACCCTTGGGAGTGTCCACATGTAATCTGTTGGAACCATGGTCATATATGCAAGAATTGGAGAATGGTTTCTGTTTTTGTCAATCCTTAGAGAAAGTTCAGAATGTGTGCTATCAAAGTACTCATACAGGTCAAGCAGATAACAACATTGAAGGTGGCATCATTTTCCAGTGTTTGCCAAATTTTTGGACCTCAAAACTGACAAAAGGAGAAAGCAATTATTTTTTGAAAAGAGACTTGCGCATCGTATATGTGTCGCGCATGTGACTTGCGCACCGAGAGAGGACTTGGGTGCCAGTGCTGAGGAGGATTAGAAAGTTCCGCGCCATATGTTTTTGAAGATCAGAACTTCAAAATATGTCCAAGGAAATAGGGTTGCGCAAGTATTGGTTTGGTCGCACAAGTGAGTAGCGCGACAGAGGCTTGGAAGGTTGGAGCTGCATGCCGGAACTTGTGCACTGAGAGGAGTCTTGCACACCACCACACAGGGTGTCCAATTGTCCAATAAATAGAGGTCCGCCTCCTCATTCTCAATGATGATCGAGACATGGAGAAATTCAGTGCTCCCATCATGATGCTGAACTGGTCGCGCAAGTGGTTGTTAGTCGCGCAAGTATAAGTTGCGCGACAGTTTTTTGGTGCGTGCCAAAAACAGTTTTTGTGGAAAAGAATGTGAGTTGCATAGGTTTGGTATTGAATAAGGTTGAGTCATGCAACTGTGGGAGGTGGACTTGCGTGCCAGTAATAACTTGTGTTTTGTCCTTGAAACTTGCATGCCAGATTGGGGAAGCGCGCCTGGTGTTGTAGAAGTACGACCGTCCTTTTTGAAGCTGCACGAAAGTTGGGAGTTTTCCCTGTACCCACAACACAAAGTGAGATTAGTCTACTGGTGAGATTTGTACTTCAACATAGAATCTACATACAATAGAGGATGCATTCTTTTTCAATGATGAAAATACCTTCACGTCAATAAACTGAGTGGGACTTCACCAAAGGAAGTGAGCCAGGGGGAGTCAACGGGAGTGACCCGAGGGATGTAGTGAGCTATCCCTAAACCTTTGTAAAGGAAGTGAGCATGGGATAGTGTGACTATGCCCGAACAATTTTAATCCACAACAAGTAAATAATAGTGAAATTTGGTATGTTCGACAATTTCTCGGTGTATGCTCCTTGGACATAGCCCTTAGTGGTGAACCATGTAAAATGTGTTGTGTCATCTCTCTGCATGTGATTGTTTTCTTTTTGTTCATATTCATCATACAGGTTTAACAAGTTCCTACCAATGTGGGAACAAGATCCATATCTTTAAAAGAATAATTTGTCACCCAGATTCACCCCTCCCCTCTCAGGGTGTCACGGGGTCCTACAAGTGGTATCAGAGGGTAATGGTTGCTAGTGTTGAATTTGTCCATTGTCATCAGGGAGAATGCAGTCAATGTCAGTGGATTCCCTCTCTTTGATGGAATTAATTTTCAGATTTGGAAGAACAAAACGATATCTCATCTAAGATCCCTTGGAATGGATGTTCTGTTTTCTACCATGCATGGTATACATGTTACTGATCCAACAGGGCTGGCTATTACTGATGCCGATTGAAAAATTATTGATGCTGATGCTAAAGCACAGAATTCTCTCACTGCTGCCCTTTCATATCAGATCTATCTAAAGGTAAATAGTTGCACCTCATCAAATTCCATGTGGGATAAACTTGAAAATATTTATGAAGGAGATAGAAAAGCGAAGGAGGCAAAACTACAAGTCCTACAAAGCAAGTTTGACGATCTAAAGATGCATCCTAATTAGAATTTAGATTCATTCTTCAAATAAATTACTGATGTTGTGGGAGAAATTAGTGGTCTTGGAGAAGAAATCAAAGACACTGATATCATTAAGAAAATATTAAGAAGTCTTCCTCCTATGTACATGGAAAAGGTGTCATCCCTTGAAGAAAGAGATCTATCTAAACTATCTCTGGATGATCCTATATGTAGTCTAGTGGCATGTGAGATGAGAGTCAAACCTGAAGATGCCACGACTCTTGTAAGCAAGGAAATGGAATTCAAAGCCATAGTCAAACTAAAAATTTCATAAGACAGTGGTGGTGAAGATGAAGAGGAAAAGAAAATTCTTTCTCTCGTCGCCATGATGATGAAGAATGGAAAAGGTAAATTAAAAGGTAATCTACATCTGGCATGTTTTTGTTGTGAAAGAGTCGGGAAAATTTCCTCTTAGTGGTAAAGAAAGTTTGATTATGATGAAAGTGAAGAAGAAGACAATGAGAAGCCTCATAAAAGGTTTTTCAAAATGGGAGACTACAAATCTGTGAAGAAGATACAGAGGAAGAGTTTTGTCTCTGAAGAAGAAGAAGATGATATTGAATTCTTTGATGAAGAAGAACCAGAATTTAAAACTAGGAACCATGCTTCCATGATGGCCACTGTAGAAAAATTAGAAGATACTGGTGGAGAAAATCAATTGAAAACTAGTGCAGATCCTGAGTTGCAACATAAGGATGCTGTCAGTAAGCTCAAGATTAAATTTAAGATTTCTAATATGTGGAAATCAATTGTTAAATAATCAACTGAATATGTTGAACAAATTGAAGTTGAAATTGAATGACTGGAAGAACTGGTGAAAGTACAGTCTAAATTACTTGAAATCAATGATGATTTAGTGGATCTGAAGCTTAGAATTAAAGAGCAGCAAAAGGTCATCAATGGCCTCACCTTCAGACTAGATGAAAATTCCAAGACTTCTGAGTGTCTTTAAGAGGAAGTTGTTACTATTATGAGTAAACTTGAAAAAGATTCAATTTCAAAAGAATCACGGAAGAAAATATAGTTTGGATGCTTCTCAGATGTTGAGCTATTGGAGAGAGAAAATCATGGCTCTAATGGAGTTGAAATGATTTTAAATGATTAAAGACTTTCCAGTATGGGAAATAGTGGAATTGGTTGTGAGGAAGAATCGTCAAATGTTGCAAATAAAGGTGACCAAAATAAAGGCAAGATAAAAGTGGTTGATTTGGGAAAATCTTCTGAAGTGATTAAATAGAAACCCCCAATTCAATCTAAAAGAAGAATAAAGGATTATACTTGAGCCTTGTGGAAAAAGGAGCCTACACTCAATTATCCCACAGAAGATGGTATGATGAGAAATTTAAGTGAGAAGACATTTCCTCTCATGAAGTGTCAATTCTGTGGCTATTTGGGCCATACCATGTCATATTTCGAAGAACCAAGGAGCTACTTGAACGTGGAAGATCTGGGAGTTCAATGAAGGAGAAAAAATTCATATCCAAATTCATTTACAAGAAACAACTTCTATGGATATTGTTTTCATTGTTCTATCTTTGGTCATAAGGTTGTTAATTGTAGGCAGATAAGGGACATGGAAACCTCACAATTGAGTTCAAGACAAGCCAAATCTCTTCATCAAGATAGTGTTTTTCTTACAAACAGGTTTTCTCCTCTCGAAGAAGACTTCGACTATGAAGAACCAATGTATGCAGATGAGATAATTGAAAGGCCATCAATGATCTAAACTAAATCCAATGTATCATGGAATGAAAAGAAGAAAATTGAGAAATCCAACCTTGTAGAAGTAGATATCAAAGCTACAAAGAGCTGCAGCACCTAGATTCTTGATAGTGGATGCTCTTCCCATGTGACGGGAAATGTTGACCTTTCGAAGAACATTAAAAAGATGCTTAATGGAATAGTGAGGTTTGGTAATGATGGTTCTTTAAAGATTAAAGGCATTGGGAATACTGGTCTCGCCAATGGAGAGCTAAAGAAGACTGATGTTGTTTATGTGGATGGTCTACGTCACAATCTCCTCAGTGTGAGTCAACTCTGTGATTCAGAGCTCGTAGTAACTTTAAATCAAAACGGTTGCACTATAAGGGGAAAAATAGGGAATTATCTTATGAAAGGCTGTAGAATAGATGGAAACACAAATCAGGTTGACATCAACGGGAACTCCTACTATTTTTCTTTTGAAGAAGAAAACAATTTGTGGCATCGATGGCTGGGGCACATTAACCATCAAGACATGGAAAAGATATCCAAGATAAAGATTGTGATGGATATCTCCCTTCTAAAGTGTGATCATGAAAAGTCTTTTGATGCCTGTATTCGTGGGAATCTGGCCTGTTGTTCATATTAGCTAAATAATAATAGAGCATCTCATCATCTTGATCTAATTCATACAGATGTATGTGGGCCGACAAATTTTTTCGGAACTCATAGAGAGAGGTACATTGAAATTTTCATTTATGATTACAGTAGAATTGTTTTTGTTATGGTCATTCACAGGAAACGACATGTTCTAGACTACATGAAAACATATCGGTGAATTGTTGAGAATGATACTGGATGAAAAATCAATGTGTTGCGATCTGAAAATGGTGGGGAATACACGTCCATTTAGTTTTAGTACTACCTAGAAAAACATGGAATATAGCATGAGGTAGCTGCTGTGAGAACCCCAAAGGAAAATGGAGTTGTTGAGCACCAGAATCGACAAGTCAACAATATGGCCAGGACTGTGCTGATTGATAGTGGTATCTCTCGCTATTACTGGAAGGAAGCTATTGAAGCTGTAGTGCACATTCAGAATCAAATAGGTCTTTATATGGGAGAAATGAAGACACAACATGAATTGTGTCATAGACGTAAGCCTTTTTGGAAATAATTTCATGTTTTTGAAAGAAAATGTTTCATCCAGAATATAGAAGGAAATCAAGGGATGTTTGATGATAATTCTAATGAAGTAATTTTTCATGGGTATCCAATAAACAACAAAGCCTACATGTGTTTCAACAAGCGATTAGTAAGTATTATAGAAAGTAGTGATGTTAAGATAATTAAAGAGAAAAACAAAAATGCTCCAAGGATGTCATATGCTGATGTGATAGAAAATGACGATGAAAGTGAACATGGAGAAAATATAAATACATAAATAAAAGAAGCTGTACAAAAAACTCAACAATCACATCATGATGTTCACTCAAAAAAAATATGAAGAAGAAAATATGGCTGGAGAGAATGCAGCTGAACCTCACAGGAGAAATTGAAGAGTTGATATGGATCCATCTAACATAATGGGGGACAGGAGTGCACCCACACAAACAAGGAGGATGAGGAATAACACACAATCTGAATTTCTGTCAGTTATGGAGCCGTCCTTATTTGAAGAAGCTGCACAGGATGAATCATGGGTGAAATCTAAGAATGAAGAGTTGGATCAAATTGACAAGAATAAGACTTGAGATCTTTTCTAGAGACTCTATGGTCACAATGTTATTGGTACAAAATGGATCTTCAAGAATAGGTTTGATGATCATGGAAGTGTTATAAAAAACAAGGCACAATTAGTTTGTAAGAGATATTCTCAGATTAAAGGTGTTGATGTTGAAGAAACCTTTTCTCCAGTGGCTAGACTAGATTCAATCAGGTTTTTCCTTGCCATGGAACACCAAAGAGGATATAAAGCATATCAAATGGATGTCAAGACAGCATTCCTAAATGGTGTACTTGAAGAAGAATTCTACATTGAACAACCATTGGGTTTCATTCTTGGTACTGATGAAACAAATGTCTGCAAACTGAAAAAATATATATATGGTTTGAAGGAGGCACTAGAGGCGTGTTACTCCTGGTTGGACTCTTATCTCAAGAAAATGGAATTCAAAATAGGAGGAGTAGATAACAATATATATGTGAAAATTTTCCAAAAGATCAATTCATGGTTCTTATGAACATTGACGATATCATATTTGGTGGAAGCAGGCATAAATCCGTGGATGGATTTTCCAATCACATGAAATTAGAATTTGAAATGTCTATGATTGGGGAGCTCACATATTTCTTAGGGATGAAGGTGATGCAAAAGAAGGATTACACTCTCATTTCTTAGGAAAACTATGCAAGAGAGCTGCTGAAGAAGTTTAATATGCAAGACTCCAAACCAATGTCAACTCCGATTGATTTTGGAACTAAACTTGGAATGCATGAGGATGGGAACTCTATAGATCCCACCATGTACAGGGGGTCATTGGAAGCTTACTGTACCTGACAGCGACATGGCCAGATATTGTCTTTGCCACATATCTTGCAGCCTAGTTTCAGAGTAATCCAAAAGAAGAACATATGGCAGCAGTAAAAAGAATCATGAGGTATATTCAATATACTTAAAATTGTGGCTTATAATTTCCTGTAGGAAGGAACATGGAATTATTAGCATTTTATGATGCTGACTGGGCTGGTGATGTTGTGGATAGAAAGTCCACCAGTGGTGGAGCATTCTATATTGGGAATAAATGTGATGGCTGGTTGAGCAAGAAACAAGAAATTACTTCTCTTAGTACTGCTGAAGCTGAGTATATCTCTACCACAAAGGCATGCACTCAACTTTTATGGATGAAGCAACCATTAACAGATATTTTTGATGAGGTGATGAAACCAATGGTGATTTACTGTGATAAGAAGAGCGCAATTGATCTTACGAAGAATTTGGTTCAGCATTATCATACAAAATATATTGAAATTCAGTATCATTTTATCAAAGAGAATGTTGAACAAGGCATGATGAGAATGTATAATGTGGTATCTAATGAGAAATTTGATGATATCCTGACCAATCCACTATCAATGGCTGTATTTGTGAAGCATCCGTTGAACCTTGATGTTCAACCACTTCCCAGTGCATACGGAGGTCATAGAATCCCCTCTCCCCAGTTATGTTAATTATTTTTAATCTATTTATGGATGCGATGTAGGTTTATGGGGGAGATACTATTCATGGGTAGTGAGGTTTGAGCTGATCAGTGAACAAATACCTGTCTTTGGATTTATGGTCAATGGGGGAGAAAGGAATAAATTCAGGATGAGAAGGAAACGGGAACCCAATTCACACTTTCTCTCTTGTTTTCTACATCGAGCATTGCTCATGTAAACATTGAGTGTTGGCTGAGTTGATTCTTGTGTTTTTTTGTTTTTATGTGGATAATGATCTATTGAATTTATTCACTAATTTCCAACAAACCCAAAGGGGGATATTGTTGGAACCAGGGTCATCTATACTGAATTGGAGAATGGTTTGTGTTTGTTTCCAATCCTTAGAGAATGTTCAGAATGTGTGCCAGTAATGTTCTTATATAGGTCAAGTAGATAACTGTATTAAAGGTGGCATCGCTTTCTAGTGTTTTCCAAATTTCTGTACCTCAAAACTGACAATAGGAGAAAACAATGCTTTTTGAAAAATAGACTAGCGCGCCCTATATGTGTCGCACAAGAGACTTGCGTGCCAAGAAAGGACTTGTGTACCGTTGCTGAGGAGGATTATAATCTTGTGTGACATATGTTTTTAAATATTAGAACATAAAAATATGGAAAAGGAAATTGGGTTGCGCAAGTATTGGTTTGGTCGTGCAAGTAAGTAGCACGACAGAGGATTGGGCGGTTGAAGTTGCGCGCTAGAACTTGCAATCTAAGAGGAGGCTTGCACGCCACCGCGTAGGGTCTCCACTTTGCCTATAAATAGAGGAACCCCGTCCTCATTTTCAATGATGATCGAGACATGGAGTAATTCAGTGCTCCCATCGCATAGGTGAATTGGTCATGCAACGTGCGAGTATAAGCTATGTGACAGTTGTTTGATGTGCACCAAAAATGGTTTTGGTGGAAAAGAATGTGAGTCACACAAGTTTGGTATTGAAGAAGGTTGAGTCATTCAAGTTTTGGAGGTGGACTTGCACACACATTATAACTTGCGCGCCGTCCTTGAAACTTGTGTGCCGGCTTGGGGAAGCGCTCTTGGTGTTGTAGAAGTATTCCCGTCCTTTTTGAAGCTGCACGAAAGCTGGGAGATTTCCTGGTGCCCTAACCGCATGTCGAGATTCATCTACTGGTGAGAGATGGACTTCAACAAAGCATCTACATACAATAGAGGATGCATTCTTTTGAAATGATGAAGAGACCTTCACATCTTTAAACTGAGTGAGACTTCACTGAATGTATTGATCCAGGGGGAGTCAATGGGAGTGACTTGAGGGACGCAGTGAGCTATTCCTGAAACTTTTTAAAGGCAGTGAGCCTGGGACAGAGTGACTATGCCCGAACCATTGTAATCCACAACTAGTGAAGAATAGTGAAATTTGGTACGTCTGAAAACTTTTTTTGCATATGCTCCATGGACGTAGCCCTTAGTGGTGAACCATGTTAAAAGTGTTGTGTCTTTTCTCTGCAAGTGACTGTTCACTTTCTTTTCATATTCATCATATAGGTTTAACAAGTTCCTACCAACGTGGGAACAAGATCCATCTCTTTAAATGAAAAAAGTTGTCACCCTGATTCACCCCTCCCCTCTCAGGGTGTCCCGGGTTCCTACATAATCCCCATTCCACCCGTCATTAATTCTCTTTTCACAGCATGGGCATCCTTACCACAAGATGTTAAAATTCATGCATCGATCTTGTCACATGACCATGAATTGTGGCATTGAACTATGTAGGTTTTGATCCATGTATCTTAAAAACGGTACATAGGGTGACTCCATAAGGTTCAATCCTGACATTAAATACTTAGGTGTGAAATAATCTTTCATAGAAATGAACCTCTGGATCCACTGTAAGTGTTTATTCTGATCTATAAATACATGTGTGATTTTTTTCTTACAAGGTACAGAACTCTGAATCCACCTCAAGTGGGAGTTCTGAGCCTATAAAACATGTCTTACATATTCCCTCCTATAGATGCACTATATAATCCTCCTCATGTTTTCATTATAATTCTACAAATTTTGAGAGAAATAATCCTTTCTATGATGTACCTCTAGATGCACCTTAAGTGGGTTATTTGATCGATCAATAATAAAATATTTGATATCTTTCCTCCCAGTGATACAACTGTGAATCTACCTCATGTGGTCATTTGGATCCATTTATACTCTCATATGTGACATATTCTATTCTTGGTATGCACATATAGATCTACTTCTAGTGGGAATTTTTATCATCAGTAAACTCATGTGTGACATCTTCCCTTCTATGGAAAACCTCAAGATTCTCCTCAAGTTGGTGTTATGGTTTGTATGTAAACCTAGGTGTGACATATTACCTCATTAGGATTAACCTTGAGATAATCCTCAAGATCGAAATCTGATCCAACAACCCAGCTATTCTTCCAAGGTATGCACCTCCTTGATTTTCTTCAATGGGGTGTTTTGATTTATCTTCATATACCAATAAGACATTAACCCTGTGATAATCTCTATAATACATTAAACATTTCCCCCAATATATCTCAAAAAGATATTCGTATTTATATCCACATGACATATAACTTGTGACCTGACTTGAAATATGTCAGAAGCAAAATAAATGTGTTATTCCAAATGTAAATATTAATAGAATACACAAAAATATGGCATTAATTACCTCATGATCAACAAAGGATAGCTTGGGGTTTTCACCTAGTATGCCTCATATGTTATTCCCTCTAAATAAAAAGATTCACATGCGACCAATGTACCAAATGTTCAATCATTTGTCGAGATTCCCAATGTGACTACTCTACTAACCCAAGGTTTCTTCTCTACCATGAAAAATTTTGTGTAATTAACTAATGACTATATATATATGGAATTGAGAATGATTTCAATGAACATGACTTAATCTTTTAAGGAGACTCTAAATTGGAAAATAGCTCTATGAAGGAATCCATGGAAGGAGGAACCAACCGCCCATCATTCCATTTTGATCAAGGATAACACATAACTGTTAAGTGTGATGAAATTTGTATGCCTTTGGAATGTGGGAATGTAGAGAAATAGATATCATTTTTGCATTGACATACATGATCCCTATAGAATGTGTCAAGAATAGTGTTGCATAAAAAATACCCAGATTAATTGTGATAAAATACAATTAACTATAAAAAATAATCATACAAAAGTTAGGATCCCAAAATTTTCCATCTTCATGATTCCTAATGTTTGTTTCAACCACAATCTAAGTAGGAAATGTTTTATATTCATGTTTATGAAACTATATTGACAACTCTTTTGTATACTTAATTCAACATAAAAAGGTGTATCTCTCAATCTAAACTACATGGATCATTAGAAAATACGTGAATTCACACATCATGGATTTTTGAAATTATAACCTCATGAGATGTGAAAAATCCTCCACACATCTCCTATTACTTCCACAAAATAAGATATAATCCACATATATGAGCACCATGAATTATTCTTCCATGGATAACTTCACTTATGATGTTTTTTATAAACACAAACTCTTTTCAATTTCAAATTCTTTTAATATATTTCTTATTGAACCTACCTCAAATCCATAATAAAAAATATATCAATAAATTTTAGATAATTATAAAATTATAAAATATTATAAATTAGTAAAAATAATTCTAGTATAAATTGTATGTAAAACTTTAATGGCATAATGTCATTTTAAAACCCCATTTGTTTAAATAAAAACTATTTATAAATGATAATAATTTAATTATGTCCATTGAGGTTACAAAAAAGAAAACAACACAAACAAACATACACTACAAAGGACATGTATCAACCCATACAAGGGTTGAAAACCCATATAGCTATCAAATTATATTTTTTGAATCTTGAAGACCGATAATTTTTATGGCCAATAATCTCCTTAGTTTGGCCCAATGGCCCCCTCCCAACATCCTTCACTTAGAAAACAAGTACATGGGAATGCACCAATGTCTACATCATCACCTTCATCATCGACCATAAATGGACCAGAAATCCCAACTATGGGAGTCCTATAGAATTTAATCCTTGGTCACATGTAGAATTATGAGGGAACTATACCACTCAAGAAATCACCCAATTAAAATTTACAAATACTAATATTCATATAAGAAATTTTAGAAAACTAAAAACTATCCAAGGTAAAAAATTTCTATAATAGTTTATTCCAGTTCCATAGATACATTCAAATATTCATTACAAAACCATGTATATTCTAAAAAATATTAGGTAAATGAAGTTGAATAATTTAAAAAATTACTAATTTAAATAAAATATTAAAATATGACAATATACCATTATATAAAAAAATACATCATACATAAAAAATTATTAAAAATTTCACAATTCATTTTTAATAATATAAATATATAAAAATAAAATAAAATCTTCCAAGAATACATGAAAATAAAACATTTCATATATTAAAAATTACATGATTGGAACAAATTATAAAACCACTGGGCAATGTGGTGGTTTGTTTTATCATGTAGATAAATACCTGATATTCCTGAATCAGTCTAAAATATATCTCAGAACTCATTTTAAACCAACCAATGATTTTCAATCAATTTTATGATAAGTCTAAACATAATATAGAGATTTAATCAAGTGTATTTATGTCAATTTCCAATTAGAGTGGCTATTTATCTCGAATGGCTGTAGATAAAACTGATATTGATGATATGACTATTTTTTAGTAATTTTTTGATGTGTTTTCGGAATACTTTCGTAGACATCCAAAAAAATGTGTAGTTTTTTTAATGATAGAACTCATACATGGTTCCACACCCATATTAAAGAATTCTTATAGAATGGCCTTAACTGAGTTGTAGGAATTGAAGAAGTTACTCAAAGAAAATATTAATAAGGGGACAAGTTTATCACCTTGGGGGTGTACCTATTCTATTTGTGAAAAAGGGAGATGGATCAATCTAGCTCTTCATTAAATATCTGGAGTTGAACTAGATAAAAATAAAGATCATGTATCATCTTCACCAATTTGATGGTTTTTTGGTCAAATGTGTGGAGCTCAATACTTTTATAGGATTGACCTCAATTATGGATGTCATAAATTTGTGTCTAAGAATGAGGATATACAAAAGAAAACATTCTATAAAAGATATGGACACTATGAATATATAGTGATTAATTTTTTTCTTACTAATTCCCCAGTTATATTCAGGGATTCGATGAATAACGTCTTTAGAGATTACCTCAATCAATTTTCTATGGCCTTTAAAGATGATATTCTTATATATTCAAAGAGAAAATAAGATCATGTAGAACACATGAGAATTGTACTAATGACCCTAATGAATGATAATGAATATTGAATATTTACAAAGTGTCAATTTTTGCAGCAAAGGGTTTCATTTATGGGCCGTATAATCTCAAGAGATTTCATTATAGTTGATCCATAAAATACGAATTATTTTAAAAGTTAGCCTAGACCAACCACAATGACTAAGATACATAGTTTTCCTATTTTATTTAATATTATCAATGGTTTTTTGAGAATTTATCATGACTATATAATCCATTATCCAAGTTAACTCAGATGGGTTCAATGTTCCTTTAGAATGATGAATGCGAGGAAATTTTCGAGGAACTAAAGAGAATGTTGGTCAATACATTATTTATTACACTAAACAAAAGTGGATAAGGGGTTTTATTATATAGTTTTGAATCCAAGAGGGAATGGGTTGTTTTATTATGTAGAATAATATTGTTATAGACTATGCCTCATGAAAATTGGAGATTCCTAAGCAAAATTACACAAATCATGATTTGGAGTTGCTTGTGGTATTTTTTGAATAAATGATATAGAGGTTATATATGTATGTGGAAAATTATTAAGAATACCAATCATAAAAGATTTAAATTTATATTCCCATAGAAGGAGTTAAACATAAACCATAGAATATGTTTATAAATAATAATGGATTATGACTTCTTAATAAATTAACACCCTAGGAATGATAATAAGGTGGGAAATTGTTTGAGTTGAAAGGATCATGCGACCTTATCCATGAAGAGGATTGAAAAAGATAAAATATTTAAATATTTTCAAGGGACGAATCTATAAATTTTGATGGAAGGGGAATAATCATGTCTTTCACAATTGAATGTTTAACCTTCTATCCAATTGAATTTTAAAGAAGTGAAGAAAAAATATCTTCAGCTCCAAAAGAAGGTTAAAAATAGTCCAATGTTTAACCTTTATTAGGATAGAATGATAAGGTTCATGAACCATTTATGTGTTCTATCCTGTCTGGATTTGAATAAGGATCTGTTAGAAGAAGTTTGTACCTCTTTATTCTTTATTCATCCTAGAATTAAATGATGTATAGAGGGTTGAAAAAATACTTATGGTGGGAAGGATTGAAAATTGACAACACAAATATTATATATTGTTGCTTGGTATTACCACATGATTAGGTTGAAAGAAAAAATTATATGGGTTTTTAATCCATTACCAAAAACCAAATTGATATTACAGAAGTGCTCTATAGATTTTTTCGTCAGACTCCCTGAATCCTATAAAGGGTTTAATTCTATTTGGGTGGTAGTCGATCTCTTTACAAAGTTAGAGAATTTAAATTATCTTATAGAAGTATTATATCTTTATCATATTTCATTAATATACAACTTGAATATTCTAAGGATTCAGGTAGTACCACATTCTATTGAATTTTATTAAGATTTGAGGTTTACCTCAATGTTCTAGAGAATTTCATTACTATCCCTTGATATACAATTTAGTTTCAACACTGTTTCACATCCTGAGATGGATGGTTAGTCGAAAAGAAAAATTAAAACACTAGAGGATATATTGAGATCTTGTTCTCTATATTTCAATGGTGGTTGGGATCAAAACATTCCCCTTGTATAGTTTTTACATCAATTATTTTCACTCACCAATTCAGATTACTCACTATGAATCCCTCTAAGAAAAAATGTATAGCTCCAATGTGCCTGGATAAAGTTAGATAAAGAACGATATTGGGACCTAATATAACTAAATAAATGGTAAAAAAATTAAAACAATTTACTATCATATAATGGAAGCTCAATGTCTATAGAAAAGTTACACTGACAACCACTGGTGTTATTAATAATATTAATTTGGTGAGAAGTTTTTTCTAAGAAACTCTCCCTTGAATAATTTTATGAGATATGGGATGAAAGGAAAACGAAGCCCCATATATATTGGTCAAATTGATATTATTTATTGTATCATGATGATATAATTTATATTTTAATTTACTCAAAATCTCTCTCAAGTCCATTATGTGTTCCATGTATCTCTTTGGATGAAGTACATACCAAATAATTAACATGTACAAAACTCATAGGTCATACCACTAGAGTAGGATCTTTCTTACGAGGAATAACCAATTGAAATTTTAGATTGTAAATATAATGTTATAGGAATAAATACCACTCACATGGTTAATGTTTTGTGGAGAAATTATCACTTAGATAAAGCTATGTGGGAACTTGAGGTTATGAGGGTGTATAATTATCCTCATTTTCTTCATCGTAATTAAATATTTTGAGAGAATGTTTTATTTTAATGTGGGGTAAAATGTAACACCAAGAATTATTATGGACTTTTTCTAAAAATAAATGAATTTTTTTCATGTCTTTCATTGCACACAACACATAGTTAATCTTACATTATACACTTCACCATGATAATCATGCACTACACAAAACCCCAAATTGGTTTGTGTTAGAAACAGCACTAATTTTCTACGAAACTATATTTTATATTCAGTATTTTTAAAATAAGATTGTTAAAACATATCAATTAAAATTAGTAACATTATTATTAGTATTTTTATATAAATAGAAAATATTGATAACAAAACATATATTTTTTGGAAAATTATTTATATTTTTGAAAACTATATTTTCTCAAAGGAATTGAATCATCTATTATAATGTGAATAATAATAAAATTTATTTTATATTTTTTTTTGAAATTTAAGATGATAATATAATATTAATTTTGGAATTCCTATTTTCAAAATTATCTTATGGTGAATTTTGGGGGTTTGTCTAAGAAACATCATTTTGGATGAATAGTAAAAAATATAAAAAATTTATACAAAACTTCTTTTTCATCAAATTTATTTATATTTTTAAATTACACTATAATTAGGATGAAAATATTAATTATATCAATTATACATAAATAATTCCAATTTAGTTCATTGGAACCAATTTCACATATAAATTGGATATAAAAACATTTAAATATATTGATCATTTTTGCTAAAAAAACATGTTGTCATAACACCTCTATAGGATTAATTTTAAATTAATTCATACTAATTTAATTTTTATAAAATAAAAAAGTAGATTCTATATTTAGAATAAAAATAATTTTTAATTTTTAATATGGTCAAATTTTTTTTGAATAAAAATAATAATGAAAGAAATTAATATTAATTGCATCACTAAATATATAAACCAGATTAATTAGTGTTTCAACTTTAACGTTAGTAACCAAATAACCTTAAAACGCATAAAATATCTATTTTATGGAAATATTTATACATATTATCATTTTTTATATGAAATGGATGATTATTTATACCATGTGATATATGGGAGATCTCTCAATAGTTTTTCCCTTTTTATATTTACAAGAATGACACTCCCCCACTATAGAAGGAAACTCCCCAACCCCCACACCACCTCACATATTCATGCGTATCAATCCCTTGGGCTTGGAAAAAATATATACAAATATCAACCCAATTTCCATACCTGTATACTATTATCCTATCTTTGTGAAACAACCAATCGAGGAAGCCCTTTGGTGAAAACCAGGAAAACTTACCCAAAGAAGATGTAACATCCTTCCAAAATCTATTTAATCTAATTTTAATTATACACCCCCCATAAATATTATTATTCCATGCTTGTATAATATCATAATAATTCTAAAAATTATGATATTTTTTTCTAATGGTTCTAACTACACCAACACACACTTCTATCAAATGCGTCACAATTTTACAATTCCTATATAAGGAAGATTACAGCCTCGGAAAACGATGTCATTCACTTTTTCCTGTACCACCACTAATTGTTGGAAATTATTATGTAATTACTATTTCTAGATTTTATTTATGATATTTAATATCTATTTATTCTTATTTATTTATTATTTAACACATACCTTTATGATTTTTTATTCAATAACTTCATTTGTAGACAAGTGGACTACAACCTCCTCAAACCAATGAGATTCATTCACACTTTACATAGAATGTATTAAGTGTGAGTTTAATAAAAATATATTATAAATATGAAATATTAATTATTATGTAATTATAGTATATATATACATATATTTCATTTACATTATTTCTTTCAAAACAATAGTAAAACAAAATCAACATTCATGCGTACGTATGACCTAAAATCTCCATGAAAAGTGTATTTCATTTTCTATTTCAACATTATATATAAATTATAAGAATTTATAAAGTAAATATATATGATATTTATATCATGTTTTACATTTTATAAATAATTTAATCAAGATCAGAGTAATATGATCATGAATAAAAAGTCATAACATATTTGAAAAACAATCTAGATATTACCCAAAATGTAACATTAACATATAATTATTAATAAACGGGTAATATAAAGGAATAATAAAATCCTCTATGGTTTTAGAATAATTATATAATTGATTTTTAGATTTATAACAATCATATATATATTATATAATATTTCTTAATTATTTTGATGAGATTCAAGAAATATAGTATGGTTTTTTATCTCACTTTTATTTCTGTTAGATAAATTCCTTATTTACCACTCATTTATTTTTTGAGATGTATATACATCCCATGAAAAAATTATATTATTATTATCCTAAAATTTATATACATTTACATTTCCATTTTATTATCTCTATTTCATAGGGTTTATGGATCAAAGGTTACCAAATCGGTAACGTAATTTCCTCTCAATTTTTCTTATTTGAGACACATGCGATGTTATTCACCTATATTCTTCTATGAGGTGAATACACTACCATTTAACATGTTATATAATTAATGTAATAATTTTATTGATATTATATGTGTAATGTAAAGTAATTTTCTTACATGGAGAGTATGATTCAAAGTTCCCATGTGAAAAAAGTCCATTGCAACAATCTCTTCAATTACCAATGTTATTTATGATTATTCTTTGAAAAAGAAATATTATAATCCATATTTCAAGAACACTCTATAATTTTATTATCCTATATTTATTCATGGTATATTCATTTATTATTACAATTTATCCACTATTTCTTACTTGATATAATTAAGAGAATGTTTTTTGGAAAATCGGACCTTATTTCCCTCTTCGGTCAGAAATATATTTTATAAAAAAACATGTTTAAAAAATATTAACATGATATATTAAGATAATTTCTATGGAAGAAATATTTTTAAAATGTTTTATGATTTTAAAAGATTTCATTATATGTTTTAAAATCTATTTTCAAAAAAAATGTTTTGCCAAATTTTTTATGTTTTAAATACTGTTTTCATAGAATAAAGTATATTCTCCTTAAGGAATTTTTTTGAAGGATATTAAAAACTATTTTTCATCCTATATGAAATTCATTGGTGCTACTCATGGATTTTTAAGGAAATGATCAAAAGTATCCATTAAAATTCATTATTTGAATGGTTTTTTTGATGGATTGATGTTTATGAAACCTGTTATTATTTCACGGGTTATATACTTTTGAAACCCTCTCCCAATACTGAAAAAAAATAAATTTAATAGTTCTGTAATAGGCATTTGTTAGTGCTAAAAAATATCTAACTACTAAAACATGGTTAAAAGTATAAAGATTTTATTAGCTCTATAAAAGTGATAATAAATTTGTAATTTATCAGTAAAAATATAATTGAAAATTCCCATTTTTTCAGTTCTTTTAGAAGCACTCATAAAGGAATGATTTAACAATGAATTTATTTATCCCAAATAAAGAAGTCATTTAGCAGATATAATAAATTTACAGATAAATAATTCCTTTATCACCACATTTAAATGTGTTGATAAGAACATTTATCATCACTTTTCTATGTGCTAATAGGGGACTCCTTTTTAGTGCATTTATTAGGTCTGATAAATTGTAATACTAAATTGTGATGCTACAACACACTACAACACTAGAAAAATGGTATGCATTGGGAAATAATGAAACAATACATCACAAGAAATATTTAAAAAAATAGAAAAATTAGATACAAATACATAATTTAAATGAAATAAAATTTACAACACAAATACAATAATGAAAATAGTACTAAAGAGAATGACATTTGTTTTTTCCTAAAATTAATTTCAACGTTGAATAAAAAGGTACACTTGGAGTCACACCGGTCAAACATGAGTCGGATTGTGGTGTTTATTATCCTTACAGTTCACAAATCACTTATGAATAGTTTTACAAATGTTCCAAAATAATAATAATGTGTTTTCATAGGTTTGATTTTGTCAGTTCCTTTTTATTAAAATTAATGTCAATTTTAAATAAAAATACACGCATAGACTCATACCAACCTCACCATGTGTTGTATTGTGGTGTGGCTGATTCCTACACTCCTAAATACCTTATGTATCATTTTTCTAATGTATCAAAATAAAATTAATGTGTTTCCTCAATTTTGAGTGTGCCACATTTGTTTTTTTCAAAAATATAATTTTAAATGTGAAGCAGGACATTTGAGACATACCTAGAACATCATGTATTAGATTGAGGTGAATCTGATTCCTGCACATCAGAAATGTCGTATAGATAATTATCCTAATGTACCAAACAATTCGAATTCATTTTCTCAATTTTGTGTATATAAATTGTTTTTCACTAAAATTAATGTTAAATTAAAAAAAGATTCACATTGAGTCATACTGGTCACATCTTGCATAAATTTGAGGTGAAGATGAATAATAAATGTATGAAATGGTTTATGGATCATTTTAATAAATTATCAATCTATTCTAATTTAGTATCCTTTTCTTTGATTATGCCACTTTGTTTTATAAAAAAATTATAATTTTAGAATAGAAACATTTTCATCTTGTCTAATAGGTAACATCAATTATCAGTTTGACATGATACATATTCTTACAAATTAAAATATCTAATGTATCATCAACCTAAATTATGAAGACAATTTGAGTTAATTTTCATTGTTTTTATTTAGTGGCACTTTATTATTAAAATTTCAATTTTTAACAAATACAAGACACTTTGAGTCATACCAGGAAAATTGTGTATCATATTGAGGTGTTGATGATTCCCCCAAATCAAAAATTACTTAAGGACCATTTTCTTAATGTACTGAAATAATTCGAGTTTGATTGCTCAGTTTTAATTTTTTTAGTTGTTTTTATCAATAAAATTAAGGTTAATTTTGAATAAAAAGGCACAATTTGACTCATACCATTCACACATTGGGTTGTATTGTGGTGAGGAAAATTTTTTATTGTCTGAAATTAATTATGGATTATTTAAAAGATGTATCAAAAAATATGAATGTGTTTCCTTATTTTGGATTATTCCTCTTTTGTTTCTTACTAAAATTTCATTTTAAACTGGAATCATGCACATTGAGTCATAAAAATTGCATAACGTGAAGGTTTTCCATGTGAATAATTCATTAATTTCAAAAATGAATTATGAATTGTTTTTCAAAATTATAAAGACAATCAATGAAAAGTTTCTCTATTGGTAGTGAGTGACACTTTTTTGTATTAAAATATCAACTATAAACTGATAACGAACACTTTGAGTCATACTGGGAAAATCATTAACCAAATTGAGTAGTGGTTGATTCATACAAGTCCAAAATTACTTATGGATAATTTTCATAATTTATAAAAATAATTTTATGGTGTTTTCTTATTTTGTGTATTTTAGTTGTTTTTTTCACTTCTATTAATGTAGATTTTTAATAAAAAGAGGCACATGGAGTCATACCCATCACCCCATGCATCAGATTGAGATGAATATGATTCTTACATGTCTCATATGGATTATGGAATGTTTTTATAAATTATCAAAACAATTTTAATGTGCTTCTTCATTTTTGGGTATGCCACTTTTGTTTTTTTAGTAAAATTGACATTTTAAACATGAAACATTCACTTTGAATCATATAGGATTCATTATATGGGGGTTTTACATCAGACTAATCCCAACACATCACAATTTTTTATGAATAATTTTCTGAAATTATAAATACAATTATAGTTTCATTCTCATTTTTCAATGAGTGACACGTTATTGTATTAAACTATCATTTTTAAACTAATAATAGACACTTGGAGTTATACCAAGAATATAATGTATCTAATTGAGGTGTATTGGATTCCTAAAAATCTAAAATGAAATATTTATGTTTTTACTAAAGTCCCAAAACAATTTTAATGTGTTTTCTTGTTTACGATCATGTCAGTTTTTTCATAAAGATTAATATCAATTTTTTAAAAAAGTGGTTGTTGGAGTCACATTAGTCACACCATGCATCATATTAAGGTGTTACTGATTCCTATATATCTAAAAGGAGTTATTTACCTTTTTTTAAAGTATAAAAACAATCCAAACGTTTTTCCTCAGTTTGGAGAAGACCACTTATATTTTTTTACAAAAATCTAATTTTAAATTGTATACAGAAACATTCGGTCATACATGATTCATATTGTGTGGGTATTATATGAGACTAATTCCTACACATCAAAAATAAATTATAAATTCTTTTCCTAAATTTACAACACAATCTAAGAATGTTTTCTTGTTTTGTAGTGAGTGAAATGTTTTTGTGGTAAAATATCAATTTTAAACTGATAAAAGTTACTTTGAGACATACAAGGAACATCATGTATTATATTGAGGGGTTGATATTTCCTACACATCAAAAAATTATTATGGATAATTTTACTAAAGTATAAAAATAAAAAAAACCTATTTTATCATTTTTGTGTATGTAAGTAATTTTTTTCACTAACATTAATGCCAATTTTGAATAAAAAGAAACACATGGAGTAATATTTGTCACACCATGCATGTGATAGAGGTATAACTAATTAAATCCCATATAAAATTAATTATATATCATTTTTCTTATGTATCAAAACAATATTAATGTGTTTCCTTAGTTTTGAGTTCAATAGTTGTGTTTTTTCATAAATGAAATTTTAAATTGGAAATAGGCACTTTGAGTCATATATCTTTCATAATTTATGGGTTTGATATAATAAAAATTTTTATAGGACATAAATTAATTATAAATAATTTTCATAAATGTTTTGTAAAATTCAAGCAAGTTTTCTCAGTTTTTAGTGACTGATGCGTTTTTGTATTAAAATGTTAATTTTAAACACATACAGACACTTTGAGTCAAATTGGGAAGATCACTTATCAAATTGAGGATCGATTGAATCGTATACATAAAAAATTACTTATAGATCATTTTCATAATTTAACAAAACAATTAGAAATAATTTTCTCATTTTCTAGTCTTTTAGTTGGCTTTTCACAAAAATAAATGTCAAATTTTAATAAAAAGAGGTAAATTGTGTCATATGGGTTTCACCATGCATTGGATTGAGGTGGAGAAGATTCCTACATATCCCGAATGACATATTATAATTTTCATATAATATTAAAAAAATATGAATGTGTTTCCCTAGTTTTTATTATGACAATTGTTTTTTTACTAAAATGTAATTTCAAACTAGAAACATGCACTTTTAGCCATATAGGTTACATCATGTGTGTTTTTGACATGAGAATGATTCCAACATGTCAAAAATAAATATTTAATATTTTTCCAAAATTATAAAGATAATCTGTGTGTATTTTATTAGTTTTTTTGAGTGGAACTTCTTGTATTAAAATATCGATTTTAAACTAATAATGGGAAATTTGACACCATCCATCCCCAATGACGATGATATATCAACACAAATTTTCTTTAATGGTTATCTCATACAATTTCTGACTTTGGTGATTGATTACACATAAATTTATTCAAATGTTAAAATTATATTATATACATGTTTGATCATTGGATGTTCTACAGATGTTGTTTCAATATCCCAAGTGGAGAAATTGAAGCTTCCAACACAGAATGATCTTATAGTTGAATTACTAATATATATAAAATCTCATAAACAAGTGGTGAAAAACTTTATTTTATTATTCCACTTGAAATCCATGCTTAATGGTTCTTATCTTAAGTAAAAATTGTTGTTTTCACTTTCCAACAAATTTTCCCAAACACAATCTTGGTATGATTCCCATTACTATTCATTTCCCAAAATTTTTTTAGTTTCGACCGATCTCTACATCTCCTCATTTTCTTCGGTCTTCACCTCTACCTACTCTTCCAAATCAAGATTCAAATCTGACTCTACCTTCACCTCCAACTCTACCTCTGCCTCCCTCATTTCCTAAAAATGATAATTTATTATAGGTCAGATCTTCTAAAAAATCGATTTCCTCAATTATATTTCACTTATTTATGGAGATAAAAAATAATATTTAATAATTATCAGAATAAGTATTTACACCCAAAATATATTTCAATGGTCATAAATTGTACTAGATCACAAACAGAGCAATTAATCACCTAAATTAATTAATAGAATATATTATGAACAAAATTACACTACCTACTCTTCATTAAAAAAATTATATCTTTTTATTAGTATATATGTGGTAAGAAATTTTGGTATTACTGCAAATATATATCCAAACAAATGATAATGAAATATATTTATTAAAAATTTAATTACCTTTATAAATTTACTATTTGGGGATGTTTTTGTTTAATGGTTTATGACCTCTCTCTTAAATTCCAAATCGTAGTATACGCAATCGATTCCATTATCTTATATCAAACACTGTAGAAAAATTGTCCAAAGTAATTAATTTGTTTTGAAATGTTTTGATCACTACTATAAAACTTCCCTATACCCATGGCTCAAAACCGTGGGTATCGCCCCCCAAAAACGTGGGTATAGGATATACCAATGGTTTATGGAACCATGGGATAGAACGGCGTCAGGATAGGGGGTTAGCCTATACCCACTGTTTGGAGAAACTGTGGGGATAGGGTTTCCACAGCGTGGCAGGTGGTTGGCCCCGCTGGCATAGCGTTGACCCCACGGTTTGAGAATCGTGGGGATTTAATCTTTAAAAAAATGCGGCCAGTGGGTTTCAAACCCATGCCTTGCACTCTGCCTGGAGAATGCACCCAGCCAACAGACCACCTGAGCCATGACTTCAATCTGTTATATATACATGTATCAGCTTATATATATTAATATGTGGTATTAAAATTCCAAAAAAACACCCGGCGTCTTTCGATCCCGTACCCCACGCAGAGTCTCATGTCCACACCCCAACAACCAACCAACTGACCTATGATTTATATTTTTTATAAATAAATATATATGCATATATATATAAATATAATCCACGTGGGCATTGAAATTCAAAAAACACGACCAATGGGATTTGAACCGATGACCTACAGTAGAGGCGAAGAACTGTTTACCAACTGAGCAACAAGGTTTTTGATATTATATATTTATATTTACAAAAATATATTAATCTAATCCGTGAATAAATTCCTTCCCGCCAATTTTTTTTGTGTCCCACCAAATTTTATTTTCACGCCATAACAAGAGAAAGCTATACCCATGGTTCTGTAGAACTATGGGTATAGGTCATTCAAAAAAAGCCTAATACCCACGGTTTTGATGAACCATTGGGATAGGTCTTCAGAAAATACCCTATACCCACGGTTTTATCCAAAACTATGGGTATAGGTCTTAAAAGAAAACTATACCCATGGTTTTTGGCATAACCGTGGGTATAGGTTCACATACATTCCCCATACCCAAGGTTTTTTGAAAAACCGTCGGTATAGGCCTATTTTCCAATAGTGGATCTAAAGATATTTCAATATATACCTTACTTTGTTTCCATATATAGTAATTCATAGGTTTAATCCTTTTAGAAACCAACTTTATGTGATGATTTAGACTGTATTTTGTAACTACCCTATCATCACAAAATCAATTTTAAAACACAAACTGAAACATATAATTCAAATATTATCTATAAAATGATGATTTTAGTGTATTAAATATTCACCATACACATAATGAGTGGTTGGTTGGATGGATTTCCATGCATTGGATCTAAAAATAAATCTTCTAGGTGTTTGGATTTACTACGATCATCATATTGTGATGCATAAAAAACAATTAAGTACTGAAAAAAATTTAAAAATATTTTACAAGATTATATTGTAGAGTTTTACTTTATCATTTCTGGCATCAAAATTTTTTCTTTCATATGATACTTTTTTGATGACCACTGCATAGAGTAGTTAGAAAAATATAGAAGATATGAAAGATTATTCTCAATCATGAAAATGAAGAAATAACTATTTTTAAGAGAAAATATAACCAAAAATATCATGAGAACATCAACTAATCACCACTGAGCTGCACCAAATCTACCATATGTTACTAGTCATTTTCTCTCACATATATCCCAAATATATGAGCTTTATGTCCACTGAGGTAGAAAAATAACCTAATTTAAATTTTAATTGTGGATACTAAAAAATTACATTTTGAAATTGAAGGAATGAACATTCAAATAAACAGGATTTCCACTCGAAGAAATTTACTTTCCATCACATACATTTATTCATTTTGATTTCCTCTAAAATTTTTATCCTTTTGTTAGGTATTAAAGGGGATAAAAACTTGGGGTGTTATTAATGTGAGGAAAATGGGAGAACATTAAAACTAACCATTTCTCCAAAATTCCATGAGTACATATCCAAAAGATGAAGCTAAAATAGTTTTAAATAGAACTTTTCATTCTAGGAGGAATACCTTTTAGAGTTATATTCACATAAAGTTAAATTTTTCAAGGATGAAGGGAAAGAGAATAAAAAGGTGTTTCTGGGGATTTTTTCTCACAAAATATTTTCAACATGTGTATTTATATGAGGTCACCCAATGTAGTAGTATTATCATCCACGTATTCTTAAGTGCATATTTCTTATAGGATCCCACAAAACTTCACTCAAATTACAATAAATTTTTAATGAAATGTTGTCAAAAGTAACTAACTATGTCGTACGAGAAAATGAATATAATGAAATGAAACAAATTCAATCATTTTGTATTGATTATTTTTTGGGGTTAATTTATTATATTCTCAAGAAGTAGTAAGTGAGGAGGAGGAAATGATAAAAGAGATGAAAAATGAGTTCATACATGGGGTATTAAATGTAATGGATGTGGATTTGATGGAGATTAATGAATAAAATCTAATCGGGAGGTATGCCATGAAGAATATTTGGAAAAAATGGTGGGAGAAAAGATAGTTTGGAAAAGGGATTCAAATCCATCATCAAGAGATATAAGACAATCATGCATCAATATATGGATTAAATAAATTTAGCGAAGGTCAGAAGTACTAGAGTATTGAATTATTATATCACAATTCAAGACATCATCAATTTTCAAACAAGATTCATGACAATGTGGAATTTTATGTATGAAGTTAATTTTATTGTACATATATCATACATAAATGAATCCTTTTTTCACAACATTTTTTGCGAAACTCGTGGTATTTTTTTAAAAAAATTATTTTTGTTGATTATAACTATTATTTGTTATATGATTCATTAATTTATCATACATTTGGAATATTCTAATAAAATAAAATTGAGATAATAGAAATCTATGAACTATAATATCCCTTATATTTTATAGTGAAAAACAATGAAGACAATTAAGGTATAGAGGGTGAAAAGAGATGGTTTTCCTTTTAGTAAACCCATTAAAATTTCTTCTCAAATTTCACTAAAAGGTTAACTGATGAATGAATGTGAAATAGAAAGAAATAAGTTACAATTAAAAGAGATATAAGGGGTTATGTAATCAGGTAAAAAGACTCAAAAGTAGAATTATAATAAAGGTACAATGAAAAATAGAGTAATTAAACATGATTGTTCTTGTTAGATTTTAATGAAGTCCATCGTTTTGAGAGGTGCTAGTTAGTGATCTCAATTACCACCAAGAATGTACTCTTGATCTTCTTTAGGAAGTGATGAGAAAATTTTGAACTTGTAATCAGTTTTATGATTATATATAATTTTTTATCTTTGATATTAGAGTGTATTTCATTAGAACCATAATTCATTCAATTTTTGAAAGTAATATGATCTAAGCCTCCCTTTCCCTCATTTTATAGCCTTATTGGGTACTGAGGAAATCTAAGGCTGAGACATGCCAATAAGAGTCATGTTGAACCATTTAAGGCCATCATTAATGCGCCTTATACATTTTTTGAATGGTTATACTCTGTAGTCTCGTAATTCCACAGGCTATATGGTGTGAAAGGTAGTATGACAACATCAGAGGAACTCTGACCGGCTTACCAATGCACTTTCACTCAGTAGGTGGAGGATTAATAATTTCAATGGGAGTTCATGGTTGATCTACAAATATCCCATAAACTCTTACAGACTAGCTTGTGGTTTACAATATAAATTGGCTTGGAAATGGTACTCCAAGAATATTTCTAGCACATCTAAAGGATAGTTTCATTCTTATCACTATAACTTAATAAAAACACATGGAACAAGCTTGAAATGTGTAATAATAACATCATATATATTGTGACTATTAAAAAATAACAATTAAGAGAGTAAAAAATCTTCCCCTTTTCTAAGATCATAAAAAATTTATAAGAAAATAATGATAAGGAAAAGAAAAAATATTAAAATGTAAGATTTATCAATATAAAATCATGTAACCATGTATCGACCTTTTCAAGAAATAATCATACAATTTGAATCATAGAAAATTTCTCTCTTTTTGATGCATGATACATTGAAACAATGTTCACAACATTGTAAAACACTATTTAATATTCCATAATTGTTTTTTGTAATTTTTTTCCATCTTAATAAATTGTTTCCCATAGAGAATATCAAAATGAAAATTTCAAATAATTGGGCTTAGTTTCATCAACCAGCTTAGGTCGACCTAAACTATCACCAATCTGGACCACATCATTGCCTTAAGTGCACACCCAAACTCTAAAGGCTACATACTAGCAGCAAGGGACTAAAATTATATAGTGGTGAGTCTATTTATTCATATAAAAGATTAAAAATAGTAAAAATAAAATAAACACATACACATCCATGAATATCAAAGTGTAGATAAATTAAAAAAATTAATTGTAAATAATGTAATTCTATATGAAAAACCTGTAAAAGTGTATAAAAAAGGGTTACCCGTAGGATTGACATATAAAAAAAAATAAAAAAAAAATACACAAGTATCTACTTATACTGAAAGTCGTTCCACATACCTAGTCTCCATGAATGATGAAAAAATCCATGTTGAACCTCAGACTCCACATTTGATATCATATTCGATCATTAAACCCTGAGCCACTTCTTGATCAACCACATCTCATTATCAAACTGTATATAGATAAAACTTCAACATGTACATCGAGGTGAATGTGCAGTCTGTGAGAAACATATCTTTGTAAGCCACCCCAAAGGTGGTCCTAACATATGTTATCTTAACATGTGAATGAATCATGTGTCATGTCCAGCCTAGTCGACAATAAAGCTGATTATAAAAGATAAAAAATATTTAAAATAAATAAAAAATGATACAGACATATAAAAATAGAAAACATTGGTCTTTATCCTGATACCTGTTGTTAAAAATACCCTCAAAATGGCCCCATCTAGAGGAATTGCAAAATGTGTATCAAAGAACCAAAATATCAAGCATGTATTCCGGATCAAGAAGGAGATAAAAAGTCTAATTCATATGTATGAATTGATATTAGTCTCTAGTAAATTATCCTAGTTGTCTCAATAATGAGGCTCATCTGTCAGGAACTTGGATCTAATGGTATGATTTGAATTACATATAGGGACTTCATGTCAACCTCGGGATACACAACCACGCCCAAATTCTTGAATAACTATATGAGTTATTCAACTTTATATGCCTCATTAAGCTATATAATAAAGCCCAAAACATATAAACCAGTCCCTAGGAATGTTATAGCATCCATAGTCTACTAAACCTAACCATGGGAAAATAACCAAGCTAAGGCAATTGCACTCATCCAGATCAACTATTACCTCCCTTGCCCTGCCTTATAATAACATGCCAACCAGAGGAGGAGAGAAAAAAAATCCACCAAATTACTTTTCCTAGACCAATAACATCCCAAATGTCTCCTCACTCATTTAATCATGAACATGAACATTCTCAATCCTCCAATCCAACAAGATTAAGAACCATGGTCGGCTAACACCTGCACACTACATCCCAAACCACCACATCCAACATTAGTAATATCACATGCCAACAAAACATGAGGAACCCACCATGGTTCCCAAAAACACATCATAATAGGAAACCCTACAAGGGGATACTATATAAAACCTCATCCTAGGTAGGACACCCTATAAGGGTCTGCTCAAGAAAAACCAATCCTCAGGTCGTTCTTACTCAATGGAAAAATGGACATTTTCGAAGATCAAACCCATAGAACACCCACTCAGAAGGGAAAAATCATGAAACACATTTCCCAAAAGGTAATTACATATAGTAGTTCCCACACACCTATCTCAAACATGAAAAATAATAATCAGCTATACTAGAGACCCCATAATGTAAATACCCCAAGAAGGCTCCTACTAAGGCATGACTTAAGAGACCAGAACAAAACCTCAAGAAACCAAACTAACAGTCTCATATACTATGAAAATTCATACCACCGATTCCAATATATCCAAATAACCTTGATAAAATTCACCTTTCATCCTCAATACATGGTGGTCAACAATCTCATAACCTTACACATGCCTAATAACTCACTACCCATACCCCTGAAATGATTCTTGAAGCACATCCTCAATAGAATTGCCACTACAAACTTTCTTAGGCAAAACACAATATAAAATGTCTCTAAATGCTGAATGGATTTTAGTACTACAATATATGTGAAAAATTACTCATAGTGGACTACAAACTTGTCCAATTCTCACACTAGGGCACAAACACACACCGAACCCCCTATTGGAAAAACTAAATGGTCTGTAATTCCAAGTACATGATGTGTACCCTAAAAGTTACACATATCCATGTAATTCATCATGGTTATGAAACACTAGGTATACCCATGTATTATTTCATGTTCATAACACTTTCCATTGTACTATTACAAGTATATTCCCCCTCACTTAGTGTATCATCCCAAGAACCCAACCACATGGCCAAATTAGAAAATAGAAAGGGTACTAATAGTAAATGATGTATAGTCTCAAAATTATATCAACCGAAGTATGTGGGTATATATCTAAACACCACTACTTGTGGTGTACCATGGGTTGAAAATGTTTACTTCCCCAACTTCAATAACCCATGTACAAAACCACTTGCCAAGGTACATGTAAAATCACTACTACGTAATGTGTAATTAATGTACACGAAATATTCTTTTTAAATCATCTACTTCCATGATTCAAAAGGGAACATGACTTGTGTTCATCCAAAAAAATTACATGTAATAGGTATTTCCAAAAAAAATCCATCCAAACGACTTGAAACATAATGATTCACTCCAAAAATACAAGATCAAACCACAATAGACCCCCAACTACCGAAAAACAAAACTAAAAGAAATAAAAAACTACTCTGAAAATATTAATGGTTAAAAAATAAAAATTCCTTACCTCTGGGAGGAAAATGACGATGATTTGATATGATTCATTATCTGCAACTACTGCACTAGGACTCAAGGAGACCCGAGATTAATAACATTACCTCATTGAATCTCTCTCCCTCTTCTCCCCATATCCTCATCTTCTCCACTCTATCTGATGAAGGAAGCCACAAGGGAGGTTGTACATGACACACCATCGATAAAATGTGAAAATATAAAAAATAGAGAAAATAATGGAAAAAATAAAATAAAATAAAAATGAGGATATAGAAGAAAATGGAACCCAACCTAAAACTGGTGCCTGACTTGTGGTTATGCCCTATATAAGCAAACCCTCCATTCCAGACTAAAAAAATAAGTCAGAACTACAATTTGATTATTCTATAAGATTCTATTGCCAAAAAACATGACCTAATATATAATATTTAATTAATTAAATATAAATTATTAGTCCAAAATTCAGGGTACTCATAATTACTCCAAACCTCTATCATAGGGTAAAATCCTCATTCAATGGCCAATAGAGTGGTAAGAAAAATTATCCAAGATCTTATGATATGTGAAATTGTAATCTTACCATCAAAGTACACCTTATAGAAAAATTCTAGTTTCCCATGTTTTTCGAAAAACATCACAATGTGGTTTATAAAAAGAATCCAACCATAAATTATTCTCACGATTGAGAATCCTCAACGTCCAACTAGTTTCCAAGATTCCCATAAATACTTGAGTTTTCAATTCTACAATGACCGTCTACCGACCAGTCCTATAGTTTCCACAACACTGCCATCACATGGTATATTTAGTAGAGACCAATATTATTCTCCCTGAAAGTGTAGTATCCTTATAATTACCCCTCAACTAAACACAAAATAGAATGGACCATGAACCTTCCACTATTGAACAAAATGGCTGGGTATGTCCAAATAATTCACAGTAGAGTGGAAACTCTGAACACCAACTAAAACACATTCATAGCTCACCAAGAATAATATCCGTATAATCACAAAACACATAAAACAAGAACCAAAACCCACCAACTTTCGTGGGTGAACTCTGAACAAAAATGATTCCTAAAAACCAAAACAAAACTCATTGAACTCTCACACAACTCAAACGATAGTACGTACAACCCATGCAATCATGTCTTCGCTAAAAAATACTTTGCATCAATAGCCACATAAACCACCAGTATTACTCTCAACTCAGAGATATTCTCCAATAAAGTCCCACATAATCTCATGCTAATACAAATTGTGAGCTAATATTCTTATGAAAACATGAAAAAACCACTAACTGTGCTCCTCACAAAGGCAAGTTCCAACATGAAAGAGCACCATTGGCACACCTATTCAGAAAAATCCATATCCCTTATTCCAAGGTCCACCACCTGACCTCCCTCCACATAAGTGTTGAAACTAGAGCATGGGTTCCAAACCATGCTCCAACTGCACTACCCAATGTCTAACTAGAAACAAACATGGATAGGAACTAACCAACCCTTCCCTCTCAAACCAGCCACAAAACAACACTACCTACCACAAAACCAAGAGAACCCTTAGTTCTCCACGTCACAACACTAAAGAAACCTATGCCTCACAACATACCTTTCATGTCTACCAAAACCTCAGAGAAACTCTATCCTAGCTCCTAGAAACTCTCAAAACATTGTTTCCTTCATCGAACCAACCACACTAACAATAAGGCCTTATAATGATTGCACCAAAATCGAAGGGTTTTTGTGCATCTCTAAAGAAAGGGAAAAAATATTTAAGACCAAAAAATACATCACTAATAGATAATCAAGACATGTAATCCAAATAAATTTACTAGTGTTTTAGTTGAGTACAATTTCACTAAGAAGATATATAAGAAAATACCATATATATTATTGATGACACATTAAAAAACTAAACAAAAACTATAAGTAAAATCACACATAGTCAGGAAAATTAATCCTATTTAAATAGAATGATGCATGAAACTTAGCCTCATTCCATCAATCCAAGATCCAAAAACTCATAAATCATAAAACCACAGAACATGTGCATCAATAAAGGTGAAAATCACACAAATGGAACATATAAAACCAAGAACATCAATCTAAAACACATGGTAACATAGAATTCTAACCAAAATAGGTGTTCATGATGCACCAACCCGATATCCACCACATGTCCTAAAACATTACAATATCTCATTTCTAAAAAAATCCCTAAATAGTAATATAAGAAAAAGATTTTTATGGTACAATTATTTTAGGAACCGTCTGGGTTAGACCTGACCCATCACCTAATCTGGCCAAAAAAAATTCCTTATGTGTGCCTTCCCATATTCCAGAGGCTACCGACTAGTGGTGAGGTCTGAAAAGGATATAGTGGGGAGAATTTTCCCTCAGATCATAGGGGAGAAAAATAAACTAAATAAACTAAACACATATAAATCCATGAACAACAGAGTGTTAATAAAAAAATAAATAAAATTTTAGATATAAATAATGGAATGAAACTTACAAACACTAAAAAATAATACAGACACCGGTATATAAATGACCCAATAGACACTATAATACAAATGGTATAACAACATAAAAAATAAAAATAATAAAGATAATATATATAAGGCTATAATACTACTATGAGATGAACCAAATACCAGTTCTCCATGAGTACTATAAAACTCTACCATGATCCTTAAACCCCAAAAGATCCATACCACTTAATCATAAAACACTAGGAATATTCCCAATCATACAAATATTTTTTTCAACATTAATGAATGAAAATTCTCTACATGTACACTAAGGTGTATGTGTAGGGGTGACAATCAAATCTCAGTAGTCCACCCCCAATGGTGGTCCCAAAATATACTTTCATAACATGTGAATCCATCTTATCCAATGTTGAAAAAACTTCTAAAATATAAATAAAGAAATAAAATAATATTAGGGATAAATAAAGAAAAAAGTAAACATATGGTTCTATCCTAACATCCATATGTAAAACTACTATTTCTCAATCTCGAGATAGTTTAATTTTGAATCATGGATTACAAAACTACAGTATGAATAATTTCCGCCTAATAAAAAAGGATCTCCAAAGACAAATATAAATATAGAAAAAATAGGGGCCCTATAATCTCACTATGTGTGTCTAAAAAAATGAAGCACATCCATAGGGAAATAGGACTATAGTGGTATGATTTAAAACAGTAGTAGGTATTAGGACCTGGCCTTAAACATTACTTATTATTGAATTATATGAATAATTCACATTGAGAATCTTTTCAGGTTTAGAGTTTTAGAGAATTAGGACATAACTATTACATCTCAAAAGACTACAAATTAGACACTTTTACTAAGTTTTCATAAAATAAAAACTCTTAAAATGAAACATGTCTAGTTCCATGTTTTAGACAGCCTGACATTCCCTTGATCCCGTCCTTGACCCTATTCATCTTTATGTCCTGTGTAAAACATTTCAAAAACATGGGTTGAGCATAAAAATCTCAGTAAAGGATAAACAAAGATGGAAAACTGTTTGTTTTTCAAAACAACAAGTAAACCATTAATTCTTTATCAAAGTAATACTTTTCACCTTTATGAAATAGTATAAACTCTTCAATGAATAAAAGACCGTTTCTTACCCTTTTGTAACCAAAATATTAAAATTAAACCCATAAAAACACATATCATATAAAGGTAACTTGGGACATAAACATACATAAATGGAATAACCATACGGTCGACTTCCACACATACTTAATGGAATAGACATACGGCCGACTTCCATACCCAATGCATTGGAGGTTATAACGTAACCACCTGTCCTGGTATTCACGGCACCACCCGTCATATGGTTTATCTCGTAACCACCCGTAAAATGTCTAACTACCATCATTACACATAAAATATTGAAAATATAAACATTTCAATAACATCATTTCATTTTCAATCAAAATAAGTAATTCCAAGATATTGAATTAATCAATCCATTTTCAAAAATCATTTAAAAGAGATTTTTGAATCAAAGTTTCCCATACCAATTTGAAGCTTTTATTGAAAGTATAATTTTAAAAAATTAATGTCCATATAAATAAATACTGAAAACCAATTTGAAAACATGGACATTAAAGATAAATATTTAGAATAATAAATCTTTAAAACATTTAAAATGATATTTTTGTTAAAGAGTTTTTAACAAAATGAGAGACTCTTAAATACAAATAATTACTGAATAACATTTAATCCGAACTTCATAATATAATGAGAATAAAGGGATTCATGATATAATATGTCAAAGGACAGTATACACACCATATAAGAGTGAATTGGTGCATAACAACAATTAAGTCTCAAAAGAAATGTAGAATGAGATGAAATCCATTATAAAGAAGGTGTCCTTAAATTAAGGATAAATCAATCTCATAATTATGTGTGAAAAATATAAATACACCCAATATAAGTGGATATTAAGTGTAAAACAATAAAAGGTCATTCACACATATTCTAAGGCTGAAATATTCAATAACTACATGTTGAACCCAAAGAAATCAAAATTGGGTTAAGAAGTTCCCTTCGTAAAATTCGACAGCCTAACGGTGTCACATAAAATTTTACAAAAAGGGTTGATGAGAGAGATAAAGAGGATCTCATCACATGGACATAAAATTTACCTAAATAAGGATATATAAGAACATATACCAACATAATATTATGTGAATTAAAAGGCATAACAAAAGAAGTCTTTTAAAAAAAGGAGGGTGAAAGATCCCCTTACCGAGTTGGGCAACTTTCGAAAAGTACACCACATGGAAGAAGGGTCATACAATGAAGATGTAAATACTCATAAATGAAATTATACTACACAATGTGTATAATAATGTGCAGTACATACACCACTCAATATAAATAGTGGCAATCGTAGCATAAATTTCACGGGAATAAAAGTGAGATGAAAAACCCCTTACGAAAACTCGGCAGCCTAATGGTGCCACTTAAAACTTCTAAAAATGGATTTATGAGATCAAATAGGGTCTCCCATAATATGAACATAAAATTTAATGTATGATTAATATAAAATTACATATCCAAACATAATAAAGATGGGTTTAAAAGAAATGACATAAAAGAGAGTACATAAAAATTAAGATAGAGGTTGGATCCTTTACGAAAATTCGGCAGCCTAACGGCGCGAATCAAAACTTCCAAAATGGATTGATGTGAGAAAATAAGGTCTCTGATCATATGAACATAAAAATTACAGTATGAGTAATATAAAAAAACATCCCAATCATAAGAAAGATGAGCTTAAAAGGAATGACATAAAACAGTGTACTTAAAAAGAAAGAGAGGGGTAGGATCCCTTAACTCGGGTCCGACTTGACTCGATCGTTCTTTAACGTCCAGAATAATAAACTTGAGTTAATTTCTACATGACTAATAAATTTTTTCAAGTTAATTATTCATTTTATATCACTTTTTTCCATGTTATAAACATTATGTAATCATTTAAGTTAATAATGTTTGTTTTGTCGATATTTGGTTCTTAAGTCGAAAGTGGACTTCTCACAATTACATGTTGTTCGTGTGGTCAAAGGTTCATTATATCCAGAATGATATTAATGATTTGGATATCATATATATCATATATATCCAGAATATACATGTATTTATAATATTACATAATCATTTAGAGGTAAGAAATGAAATGCACTGTTCATGGAGACGTTAAGCCGTACGTACGCAAGAACGCTACTTTCATTTCTATTCCATATTAATGGAATTAGAACCAAATGAGAGGTATGTATATTTTAATTCTGGATTTATATTAATCATTTATATGTAAAATAAATCATATATAATAACTTTAAATCCATTCTTTATACATCCCACATATGGCATTAACGAATCAAATCACTTTGAGGGGGCAGTAGTCTGCACTTCCTAAAATGAAATTATCATGTTTACCCACAATGGAAACCATAAAGGTATTCCACAAAAGAAAAATAAAGAAGCTTAAGTAAAACATAAACATATTATATATCATATAAAAATATAGTGACATCTTAATGGCCACCTTTGAAGGTGTTATATGGGTTTTGAACAATCATCGTTTCGTGAGGCAGAAATTCACCATCCACAGAAACGGAATGTTCTTTAACAATTAGATGTTGGTGTGTGTAAGTATATCTAGAATTATTCTTATAAAAACATCCTAGTATATTTAAGATACTGGATTTTTTACAAAATAAAATAATAAAAAGAGTTTAGGGGGTTGGAGAAGCAAAATAAAATAAAAGAACATAAGTGAAGAAATTACCTTAAAATTGGGTAACTCTTTTTTATTTGAGATCAGAGGCTTCCTTGGTAAGAATTATGCCCAATGTGAGGGTTCTAGGAGTAAGAGAGGGATGTGGAGAGACAAAATGGGCAGATCTTGGCCGAACCAAAGGCTTGAGAGGTGTGGGTAAGGTGATAGTGGTGGGGGCCTTTTATAAGAGGAGAGGAGGGGCACTCTTGGAAAGTAAAAAAATGTTACTTTATTTTAAAATGAGTTTCGGATTTAAAAGGTCCCACAATGATATAATTCTAGGATAAGGTGATAAGGGTTCTAAATATACCCATAAAATAGGTTTTTGACAAGTGTAGGTCTTAGATATTACATTATCTTTTCATTTTATTTAAATCGTTAAATAATGAGGTAATTGCTGCATCATCATGATGTCATAAATAATTTAATTTATTTATTGTCTAAAAATTATAAAAAAAATACTATAATGTAGGAAATCGTTTTATATTTTTAATTACTATTTATAGTCAAAAATATGACTTGTATTACACAATTTAAAAATTGTTTTAGTAAAACTGCTCATGTTTGTGCCATTTTAATTTTAACATTAAATAAAAAGGTATTAATGTCATTTTCCTACCAAAGTGGCTCCATGGGGTCCCCAATTTGACCCATGGATTGTCTTGGTCGGCCATGAAACATAAAATGAGGGTAGGACATGTGTCTAGGTCGTTTCATATTATTAAAACATTATTTTTACCTTAAATTACACTAATTACCTCTAATCGCGATTAAAACTTAAAAGTTACTATTCACCAAAAAATATTTTAATCCCATTGAACCAAATTTTAATTCTTAATGACTACCATGTATGTCGTATTTTTGAAATTCAAAACACATAGGTGGTAAAATTTCATTTAAACGAAAAATCCATTTTTTAAGTACCACTTAGTGGTTTCACTATTCATCAAAAATTGAAGTTTTCCAGAAAAATACCAAAAATTCACCGTAAGATATATTTGATATTCTGAATTCAAAAATGATGTATATTTTACAAAATTCAAAACATATAAGTAACATTAATTAATTTAATAATTAATTCCTGCTGTCAGAGCAAATAGTGTGTTTTTATTAAACAATAAGTATCAAAAAATTGACACTAGTTTAAGTCCAATTTCAAGATGAAATTAACTCCAATGACCACTATTGGATTAAATGGTAAAAATATATTCTAATTTCACTTTAAAAACAATTCAAAAGATAATCTAATCATATAAATAAATTAGATTAAAAAGAAGTTTTGAATTAAAATTCAACATTTTTCACTATTCATTAAAAAAATGAACTTTATCGGGAAAAAACCCAAAATTTACACAAAGTAAATTTTGATGTCCCAATTCTAAAGAAGAATTTTATTTTTCCAAATATAACACATAAAAGTGTCCAAAAGTGGATTTAAAAGAGGTTCACCATCAAAAGGTGGTTAATCGACCTTTTAATGAATATTAGAATGTTTACGCATAAAATTGGATTCATTCGCATTTTTAATCCTCTAAAATATATTGTAAAAAGTAAAAATATTTGAAAAACATATATAATAATTTTGTAGTTAGTTCTGTTCATTCCCACCATTAAAACGTCTAGGTGTTAACTACCATTTAAAATAATATTATTTTATAATTAGAGTGCTATGTAAGATTTCAAAGGAACTTGTTGTCACGTATTGGGTACGCCATCAAGCATAGCGTTACCTTTAAAGTAATATTAATATTAATTTCACATATATGGATAGATAAAAAAAATTCATATTCCTTATTTACCTGGGGTGTTACATCCTTCCCCCCTTTTGGCAATTGTGTCCTCACAATTTCAAAATTGGGCTTGGAAACTCCATTGAAAGTCCCACATTGGAAAAAGAGTAAATTAAACTATCACTTTAAAAGAAAGATAAGGAAGTACAAAGGTCACCCAAGTTTACCCGTACTAGGATTCCATGTATAAAAATATGGATATGGAGGAAAAAACAAAGGGTCATGTTCTGATGGAGAGTGATAGTAAACATGTCTAGGAGAAAGTTAACCATAAGAAAATCACAAACTTGTGATGGGTTAAACGGTATTGGATTCCCAAGTAGGAAAAGTTAATAGACAACATTATTGTTTTATGTTAATTTTTATTGATGAATTTATTCATAAGTAAACATAATTACTTATCATGTTGACTTTCAACTTTTATTAGATTTCATACAAAAACTCATATTTTTTCCAAAAGACGAGTATTTAGGAAGACTTGTTCACATTAAGAGTACTATAATGAACTTCTAGAGAATTACCTAATCCACAAAAGAGAACTATATACTTCCCATGTATTTAGACTTTAACCAAAACCAAAACTGAAAAGGTTAGTACAAGATCAGATAATCCAGAAAAGGATAACCCTTTATAAAAAGAAAATCTATTCTTAATCTCCAAAATTTGTCCAACAAAACCCAAAGTTCAACGAGGACCATTCGATAAAAAATTTGTCCATAAAATTATTCAAAGTAAACCAAACTAATATTGAAACCCAAATATTTTAAGGATTTAGTCACATAGTCTTCCAAGTTAAATCATAACATTTATCTCCAAACAACACCAGCTGCTCTTAAAGTCTCGTATTGAAATGTAATTAACCTAATCACATATCCTCCATGATAGGTTAATAAATTTCCATAGATAACCCAAAATCAACTTAATCTTAATTCATAAAATCATCTAACTAAAAAGAGTCAGTCAAACTAACCAGGGAATTCACGTAGTCCAGTGGTATGCGATAAATACCAGTCGCACTTTGGTTGTGGGTTCGATTCCCACAACTTTGTCCGACGTGACGGGTTGTCACACGGTTTGCGTGTTTTCCTTTTTCCCAAACTATACAATTCTTAAAAAATTCCCCAAAATTAGATTAAATCTTCAAAAATAACCATAACATAATTTAACCTCAATTTTATCTCATGCCTTTCACTTTCCATCATAACATATAGTAACCCATAATTACCTCAAAAGTAAGGATCATATAATCCCTAATGGTTACCTTTATAATTATTACATAAACTTCCACATTGATTGGTCATCTCGTACATGATTCATTACAGAACATACCAAGGTACATGTGGTTGATCAAGACTCCTTGATAGTTGTTTTAGAACAACCACGATTTTCCTCATTGAATCCTCCATTTCATTCAGTCTCTTAATCAGAGAACCACCACAGTTTCCTTCAAACCTATTGTCACTTTGGTGCCTTCTAGATCCGTCCATTCACTAAAAACAGAAATGTCAGTGTGATTATATCAACAAAACCATCATTTACTAATGAGGAAGATAAACACTAAGATATACTTACTCATTCACTTTATCTAAAACTAGGACTCTTTTTGAAATCCTAACCATCATGGTAATGTCAATTATGCTTAGAGAATACCCTAACCTCTAAAGTTATCTAAACCGACCTCTGATACCAACTATAAGGACCCGGCATTACACATTACTTATTATTGAATTACATGAATAATTCACATTGAGGATCTTTTCAGGTTTAGAGTTTTAGAGAATTAGGACATAACTATTACATCTCAAAAGATTACAAAGCAGACACTTCTACTATGTTTTCATAAAATAAAAACACTCAAAATGAAACATGTCTAGTTCCATGTTTTAAACAGCCTGAAATTCCCTTGATCTCTTCCTTGACCCTATTCATCTTTATGTCCTGTGTAAAACATTTCAAAAACTCGGGGTGATCATTAAAAGCCCAGTAAAGGATACACAATGGTGTAAAACTGTTAGTTCTTCAAAACAAAAAGTAAACCATCAATTATTTATCAAATTAATACTTTTCACCTTTATGAAGTAGTATAAACTCTTTAATGAATAAAAGATCGTTACTTACCCTTTTGTAGCCAAAAGATTACCATAAAACCCATACAAAAAAGACACATAACATATAAAGGTAACTTGGGACATAACCATACTTAAATGGAATAACCATACGGTCGACTTCCACACATACATAATGTAATAGCCATACAGTCGACTTCCAAACCCAATTCATTGGATGTTATAACGTAACCACCTGTCCTGGTATTCACGGCACCATCCGTCATATGGTTTATCACGTAACCACCTGTAAAATGTTCAAGTACCATAATTACACATAAAATATTGAAAATATAAACATTTCAATAACAACATTTCATTTTCAATCAAAACAAGTAATTCCAAGATATTTAATTAATCAATCCATTTTCAAAAATCATTTAAAAGTGATTTTTGAATCAAAGTGTCCCATACCACTTTGAAGCTTTTATTGGAATTAAAATTTTAAAACATTAATGTCCATAAAAATAAATACTGAAAACCATTTTGAAAACCTGGACATTAAAGATAAATATTTAGAATAATAAATCATTAAAACATTTAAAACGATATTTTTGTTAAGGAGTTTTTAACAAAATGAGAGACTCTTGAATATAAATAATTGTTGAATAACATTTATTCCAAAATTTAAAATATCATGAGAATAAAGGAATTCATGATATAATATGTCAAAGGATAGTATACACACCATATAAGAGTGAATTGGTGCATAACAACAATTAAGTCTCAAAAGAAATGTAAAATGAGATGAAATCCATTATAAAGAAGGTATCCTTAAATTAAGGGTAAATCAATCTCATAATTATGCGTGAAAAATATAAATACACCCAAAATAAGTGGATATTAAGTGTAAAACAATTAAAGTTCATTCAAACATATTCAAAGGATGTCATATTCAATAACTACATGTTGATCCCAAAGAAATCAAAATTGGGTTAAGAAGTTCCCTTGGTAAAATTTGACAGCCTAACGGCATCACATAAAATATTACAAAAAGGGTTGATGAGAGAGATAAAGGGGATCTCATCACTTGGACATAAAATTTACATAAATAATTATATATAGGAACATATCCCAACATAATAGTATGTGAATTAAAAGACATAACAAAAGAAGTCTTTTAAAAAATGGAGGGTGAAAGGCCCCTTACCGAGTTGGGTAACTTTCAAAAAGTACACCCCATGGAAGAAGGGTCATAAAATGAAGATGTAAATACCCATAAATGAAATTATACTACAAAAATTGTACAATAATTTTCATTACATATACCACTCAATGGAAATAGTGGAAAATGTAGCATAAATGTCACGGGAATAAAAGTGAGATGAAAAATCCCTTACGAAAACTCGGCAGCCTAACAATGCCACTTAAAACATCCAAAAATGGATTTATGAGATCAAATAGGGTCTCCCATTATATGAACATTAAAATTAATGTATGATGAATATAAAAGAACATCCCAAAACATAAAAAAGATGGGCTTAAAATAAATGACATAAAAGAGAGTACATAAAATGAAAGAGAGTGGTTGGCTCCCTTACGAAAATTCGGTAGCCTAACGGCGCCAATCAAAAGTTCCAAAATGGATTAATGAGAGAAAATAGGAACACTCATCATATGAACATAAAAAGTATAGTAGTATTAATATAAAATAACATCCCAATCATAATAAATATGAGCTTAAAAGAATGACATAAAAGAGTGTACTTAAAAAGAAAGAGAGGGGTAGGATCCCTTACCTCGGGTCCGACTTGACTCGATCGTTATTTAACGTCCAGAATAATAAACTTGAGTTAATTTATACTTTCTTAAGAACCTTTTTAAAGTTCATTATTCCTTTTATATCACTTATTTCCTTGTTATAAACTTTATGTAATCATTTAAGTTAATAATGTTTGTTTTGTCGATATTTGGTTCTTAAGTCGAAAGTGGACTTCTCACAATTACATGTTGTTCGTGTGGTCAAAGGTTCATTATATCCAGAATAAAAATAATGATTTGGATATCATATATATCATATATATCCAGAATATACATGTATTTATAATATTACATAATCATTTAGAGGTATGAAATGAAATGCACCGTTCATGGAGATGGTAAGTCATACGTACGCATGAACGCTACTTTCATTTCTATGTCATATTAATGGAATTAAAACCAAATGAGAGGTATGTATATTATAATTACAGAATTATATTCATAATTGTATTTTAAATGCATCATATATAATAACTTTAAATCTATCCTTTATACATCCCAGAAATGGAATTAACGAATCAAATCACTTTGAGGGGGCGGTAGTCCGCACTTCCTAAAATGAAATTATCGTGTTTACCCACAATGGAAACCATAAAGGTATGAAAAAAAGAAAAATACATAAGATTAAGTATAAAATAAATATATTATATATCATATATAAATATAGTGAGTTCTTAATGGCCACCTTTGAAGGTGTTATATGAGTGTTGAACAATCATCGTTTCGTGAGGCAGAAATTCACCATCCACAGAAACAGTATGTTCTTTAACCATTAGATGTAGGTGTGTGTAAGTGTAGCTTGAATTATTATTATAACAACATCCTATTATGTTGAATATACTGGAGTTTTTACAAAATAAAAGAATAAAAAGAGTTTAGGGGTTGGAGAAGAAAAATAAATCAAAAGAACACAAGTGAAGACATTACCTTAAAACCGGGTAACTCTTTTTGATTTGAGCTCAACGGCTTCCATGAGAAGACTTCTGACCAAAGTGAGGCTTCTAGGAGTAAGAGAGAGATGTGGAGAGACAAAATTGGTAGATCTTGGCCGAAAAAAAGGCTTGAGAGGTGTGGGTAAGGTGATAGTGGTGGGGGGCTTTTAAAAGAGGAGAGGAGGGGCACTCTTGGAAAGTATAGAATTGTTACTTTCTTTTAAAATGAGTTTCGGATTTAAAAGGTCCAACATTGATATAATTCAAGGATAAGGTGATAAGGGTTCTAAATATCCCTATCCAATAGGTTTTGGACAAATGTATTTCTTAGATATTACATTATCTTTTCATTTTATTTAAATCGTTAAATAATGAGGTAATCGCTACATCATCATGATGTCATAAATAATTTAATTTATTTAATGTCTAAAAATTACAAAAAAAAAATACTATGACATAGTAATTTTTTTTATATATCGAATTACTATTTTTAGTAAAAAATATGACTTGTATAATCCCATTTAAAAATTGTTTTAGTAAAAATACTCATGTTTGTGCCATTTTAATTTTAACATTAAATAAAAAGGTATTAATGTCATTTTCTTACCAATGTGGCTCCATGGGGTACCCAAGTTGACCCATGGATTTTCTTGGTCGTACATGACACATCCAATGAGGGTAGGACATGTTTCTTGGTCGTTTCATATTATTAAAATATTATTTTTACCTTAAATTACACTAATTACCTCTAATCGCGATTAAAACATAAAAGTTACCATTCACCAAAAAAAAATTTAAACTCATTGAACAAAATTTTACTTCTTAATAAAAACCATGTATGTCTGATTTTTTAAATTCAAAATACAGTGGTGGTAAAATTTCATTTAAACGAAAAATCAGTTTTTTAAGAACCACTTAGTGGTTTCACTATTCATCAAAAATTGATGTTTTCCAAAAAAATACCAAAAATTCACCCTAAGCTATATTTGATATTTAGAATTCAAAAATGATTTCTATTTTAAAAAATTAAAAATATATAAGTTACATTATTTAATTTAATAATTAATTCCCATTGTAAGAGCAAATAGCGTGTTTTTATGAAACAATAAGTATCAAAAGACTGACACTAGTTTAAGTCCAATTTCAAGGTGAAATTAATTCCAACGACCACTATCAGATTAAAGGGTAAAACTAAATACTAATTTCACTTTAAAACCAATTCAGAAGATAATATAATCATATAAATAAATTATATTAAAAAGAGGTTTTGAAATAAAATTCAACATTTTTCACTATTCATTAAAAAAATGAACTTTATCGAGAAAATAACCAAAATTTACACAAAGTAAATTTTGATGTCCCGATTCTAAAGAAGAATTTTATTTTTTCAAATATAACACATAAAATTGTCCGAAAGTGGATTTAAAAGATGTTCGCCATCAAAAGGCTGTTAATCGGCCTTTTAAAGAATATTAGAATGATTATGCTCAAAATTGGATTCATTCGCATTTTTAATCCTAAAACATTTATTGTAAAGAGTAAAAATATTTGACAAACATATTTAATCATTTTTTAGTTAGTTATGTTCATTCCTGCCATTAAAATGGCTAAGAGTTAACTACCATTTAAAATAATATTATTTTATAATTAGAGTGCAATGTAAGATTTCAAAGGAACTCATTTTCGCGTATTGGGTACACCATCAAGCATCGTGTTCCCTTTAAAGTAATATTAATATTTTTTCACAAATAGGGATAAATAAAAAAATTTCATATTCTTTATTTACCTGGGGTGTTACAGTAGGGACTCCCTAATGACTCTGAGATGCACTAACATGCCTGAAGTCTGGTATAACTAACTGGGTGAATGACCTTGTCAGTGCATCACTATGCTATATGATCAATAACAAAACATATAAAACATATCCTTTTGTGATATAGCCTCTATGGTACACTAACCATTTCTCTTGGAGAATAGTCAATAAACGGTAGTTTCATTCATCTCGATCTTCAATCAGTTCCCCAGCCCCACCTCATACTGACCATCCAACTAGTAAAGGAAGGATAAAAAATAAATCTTAGGGACTATTACCTACAAATAAATATCCAAATGGTATCCTCTCTCTTGTAGTCTTGAATAAGAACAAAAACAAACCCCCAAGATCATAATCTTAAGGATATGTGTCTAATAAAAACCGTAACCACCATCAAAATCCACCAAAATCAGCATTATTCATCCCAAAGGCCATCCAAATATTGGGCATCCACCCTGGTTCCAAAAACCTCAAAAAAAACCCTACAAGGGGATCCTCCACTAAACCTTGACATACAATGGAAACCCAATATGCGTCTCCTCATGAAAAAAAATCCCCGAGCAATGCTCGTTAAGTGGAATCATTTATGGTTCCCCAAATAAATCCCACATAACAACATCGTATAAGGAAAACTTAAAGCAATACCTCTCCTTGAGGGGATTTCCTCAGATCATGTAACTCAGTCCATTCTAAATCATTTGAAACACAAACAAACTATAATTGACATCCTATAATGTTGATCCACTTATAAGGATTTACCAATACATAACTCATGTGATAAGAGATAAATGTTACTAAACAAAAAAAAATGATCTCATCCAAGAAGACAATCGATCTCATCTCTCTAAATCTATCCAATGAACCTTAATCAAACTGATATGTCATCCTAAATCTAAGGTCTTCAATAAGCACAAATTTTCATATGTGCATCACAAATCACAACTCAGACCCTTAGAAATATTCTAAAATTATATCCCCATTGGAATCCTCCATCTAAACACCCTTATCCAAAACAATATACAAATGGAATATAAATGCTTAATGGATTCCACCACTATGATCTATGTGGAAAACCATCATAATAGACTAGTCACAAGTGCATTTCATACTCTGTGGCACAATGAAATCCAAAAACACTTATTGTGAAATGTGCATGGCATGTAACTTGAGTACATATTATTCACCCATAAGGGCACACCTGGACATATACTTATAAATTGACATGGAACACTTGCGGTTACCCCGTGTACTAGTACACTAACATGACATCTGCATGTGTACTATTACGTGTCCATGCCCCCTCACATGTGGTGTTTACCAAATCACCTCACCAAATGACCAAGTCTGACCAGATGACGTGTATTACTAGTTACGATGGGTAGTCACAAATGTCTATTTACCTAGATACTTGGATACATGGCCAAGCACCAATACATGAGGTGTACCCTGGGAACATTACATGTAATTCCCAATCTATGAAAACAGATGTACATGAACACTTAGCCATGTACATATCCAATTCCTACTACATGGAATTTACATCTAATAATATTATCTTATGTGAAACAGAAGAACCCATATCATGTCTCCATCAAAACAAATTCTTTGTGATCAGGATTTCCTGGTCAAATATCCATCAGAACATCCCTAAACCCAAAAAATTATCCCAAAAACAATAAGACAAAACCATGATTGGTCCCCATAAAACACAAAATAAGATAAAAAATAAAAAATAACCACTATATCAGGATTTATTTAAAAATAATTAAAATAGGTCTAACTCTAGGTTGAAAACATTGAAAATTCAATCTGATCCACAATCTATATCTAGCACACCATGATCCATTGTAACCAGTGCTCCATAGAAGTGCCTCCTTCTATCTTTGTCCCTATTCTACCCAATTATATCTATCTCTTTTATTATAGAAGATATAATTTCCAAAGGGGTGATATAAAACACACTAGTGAGAAATGGGGAAATTGAAGAAAAGGAGGGAAGAAAGAAAAAATAAAACATAATGAAAAATGAGAGACATGAAAAAGGAACCCAACCTATACCTTGTGCCAAATGCAAGGTTATTCCTTGCCTAAAAAACCACCCATTCTAGAATCAATAATCACGTAGCAATTTTAATCAAATTCTCAAAATAGAATATAGGATCAAATGAACATGTTAGAGTAAATGATATTTAATTAATTAAATATTATTTGTTTGATAAAAATTCAAATGGATTAAGAATTCCACCAAACATCTGCATTAGGGTAAACACCCTACTCTGGGGCCAATGATGTGGTCAAACAAATATCCAAGATCTCATGACTCGATAAACATCCATTTCCACCCTCGAAAGACATTTGAGAGGAAAAATTAAAATTTCACCTATTTTTTATAAATCGTCATGAAACAGTTCATGGAAATGTCTCCACCATAAATTCTTCTCAACCCCAGGAAGCCTCGATTGTAAAAAATACTCCATATTCCCTTAAAGAATAGTTCTTTTAATGATACCATGATCATCTACTAACTTCTCTCATGAACCAAACACCACTCCCAACTTGATAGAAATTCCACAGAGACTCATCTTATGGCCACCACTAGAGTTTCATTACCACCAACCCTCAAAAAAATAGAAAATATCGTGGCCAAGACTCCACCCACTAAAAAAATAATATATTAGTGTGGAAAAATAGATCAAACTATTGTGCCAACACCAAAATAAACTTCAACCCATTCTTGGATCACCAAATATGTAATAACCACACACAAAAAACTATTGAAACAATGACTAAAACCCTCCAAAATAATAATTTGAACTCTCCAACATAAGTCTTACTCAAAACTAGAACAACTATTAGTGAACTCAAACATATCTCAAATGATACTACGCATTACCCACATACACATGGCTTCACTAAAAACAGGTTTTACTCTAAAATCTACACTAAAGGTAGAACACCTTCTCAAGTAAGAGTGATTCTCAAAAAAACAATTGATTAATATCATGAAAATATGAATTTCAAGCTAACAAACCAAGTTTAACATGCCTATCAACTAACCATTCTCCTTAAAAAAACCTAGTTCCATCTATAAAGAGGACCCACAAACATACTATTCAAAACAAGGAATATCTCTGAAGCCATGTTCCACAAAATGAACACCCACCACAAAAGAGTCAAACCAAAACCTCGACCATCCAACCATGATCCCTCCACTAAGTATAATTAAAATAGGGTGAGACACCAACTAAATCATCCCTCTCAAACCAACCACAAAACAATAATGAAAACCAAAAACCTACGACCACCATGAAATATGAATTTCAAAAGACCAAAGAAACCTCTGACTCACTATAGAAATTTTTAGTTCTACCCAAACCTCAACCAAACTCAACCTTTGGTCCAAAAACATATCGGGAATAATTTCCTTAGTCGAACCAACAACTCATATAGTATGTCCGCCCAAATCCTGCACCAACCATGAATTGTGTTTAAAAATCCCAGAATAAGGGGAATTTATCTTTATTACCATTGAAGACATATCCATGAGATTCACATGAATTTATATCCAATGAAATTTATCCTTAGTTCAGTTGATTAGAATTACACTATGAAATTGCATGAGGAAACACCATATCATTTGTTGTTAATAATTCAAATAACTCAACTGAAACCATCAATATTATCACACACAATCAAAAAATTCATACTATGATTCCATAATGATACATGGACACATTACTCTATCTATTGGTCATACATCAAGAAATTTATACATTATAATACCAAAGAACAAAAAATGCATCAATCAAGGTGAAATTCACACAAATGTATCATTGAAAACCAAGAACATCAATCACATAACCCTGTTAACCTAAAATTTATAAATTATTAGGTGTTCATGATTCAGATTCAGATATCTATCATAGGCATTGACACATTACTAGATCTCCTTTATAATAAATCTCCAAATAGTAATAAAAGTAAAAGAATTCTCTAATACCATTTTTTCAAGAACTTGCTCGGGTCGACCTAAACCTTAACCCGATATGACCTACAACAAGGACTATGTACACCACCCTATATAACAGAGGATATAGATTAGTGGTGAGGGCCTAAAAGTATATAGCAGTGAGACTATTCCCTCCGATTAGATGAAATAATAGAGGAAATAAATGAATCACCTACATGAACATCGAAGTGCACATAAAAAATAAATAACAAAATAACTTTAAATAATATAATGTTACATACAGACTCTAGAAAAAAATATATGCACCGGTTTCCCATTTGGATGACCACATAAGAAATAAAAATAATGAAATTAAAAAATTGAGGATCTACAGCTACACTGATCCAATCAATATACCCAAACACCATGACTGATGAGCAACTCTAGTATAAACCTCAAACTCCACCTGAGTCATCATTCTCATTCATGAAAAATTGAGAATACTCCAAATACACATCATAAAATCCTCAATATAAAAAAATAATTACGGTCTACATATATAATGAGGTGAAAATGAAAGGGTATGGGAAAGGATTCTTATTAGTACTCCCCCAATAGTGGCCCTCACTTCTACAATCATAACATGTGCATCCAACAAAGATAATATTCAACCTAGCAGTATTTGACCCCCATGTAAAAGTTAAAAAAAAGATAGAAAATATGGATATATAATGAGAAATATAAAAAACATCTTCAAAACTGACACTTGTAGGTAAAACTACCATCGCTATGGACCCATATAGAGGAATTGAAACATTTGGATCACACACCCATAATATCACGTTTTCATGATGGATCAATATGGAACTCCAAAATCTAATGTAAGGATAGACATGAATACAAGACCCTAGGATATCATTCTAGGTTTCCTAATAATTAATTGTTTCTATCGAGAACTAAGACTCATGTGATATGATCTGAATATGTATTAGTGACTTTCTTTTGACCTCAAGGTAGACTATCATGTGAAAATCCATGAATAACTAAATGGGTGAATGAAAATATTAGCATATCATAAGGCTAGCTAATCATGCCCCAAACCTATAAATGGACCCACATATCACTATAGAATCCATAGTCCTCTATCATTATCCGTATAAGAACAACTAAAATAAGGCAATTTTATTCTTTCAGATCACCTATTAGCTCCATAGCCCCATATCACAATAAGTATCCAACTAGAAAAATAAAGAAACAAAATTAATCTTAAGGCATATTCATAACCCAAAAATATCCCAATTGTATCCTATCAAATTTTTTCCAAAACATGAGAAAACTAAAAAAACCAATACTAAAATGAGAAAGCACCAGGATTAGAAAACACGCACCCCTCTAACCAAAACCATTGAAACCAACACCATACATCTCATTGTCTAACAAATAAAGTTCATCCACCATTATTTCTAAAACCATAAAAAATTTGGGAACCCAAAAATGTGATCTTATATCCAACCTCAAATCTAGTTGGACACCCTATAAGTGGAACCTCTATAAAAAACTTTCAGGTATGATCTCTAAAAGAAACTATTTATGGTTCTCAACTCAATCCCACAAAACAACCACCCATAATTAAAAATTCATCCAACACCTTTCCGAGAAGGGAATTACCCTGAATAGGTACCTTAGTCCTATATACAATGTATGAAAGAACAAAAAACCATACTAAATATAGTATGATATTGATACACCAAGAAGGATCATATCGATCAAGACCTCATGAAACTGAAACTAAACCTTATGAAAATGAACTAATGATCTCATCCAAGAAGACTATCAATCCCACCACTAAGAATCTATCTGGAGAACGTTGGTCAAACTAACCTAATATCCTCAATAAATGGTTTTCAATAATCTTACACCTCCAAAAATGAATCACAACTCATGACCCCAAACCCCAAAAGGATAATAAATCTAAATCCTTAAAGGAATCCTCGTTTTAAACTCTATTAGTTCAAAACACTATCCAAAAAGAATTAAAATTCTAAAAGGATTACCTATTATAATATATATAGAGAAATTACATTATGGTATTAATCAAAATTCAATTTGTTATTCTAGGTAATAAAGGCACCCAAAAAAATTCCTAGAAAAGTACACAATTTGTATTTATGAGTACCCGACATGTACCCTGAAATGGGAACTTAGACAGGCACATCCGTATTACTTTGGAACACCTGATTTTTTAACTTATACTAGTACATGGAAATGAAATCATTACATATACTAGTATCCATTTTTCTTCACTCACATGGGGGGTCTACCTAAGAACATAAAATTATGGCCAAGTAAGATGACATGGTGTGTACTAGAAGATGATGTTTAGGCTCAATCATCCATCTACTAAAGTACATGGCTACATGGCCTAGAACCAATTCAACGGATGTAGCTTGGGTACACATAGACTAATTATTGTAAAAAACATATAATTATAAAAACATAATATTCCCTAAATCATGTTAATACACAACATGCATTCATTAATCCAAAAACCATGTGATTGAGAATTTCTAAAAATAAATTCATCAAAATGTCATAAAACCCTCAGATTCGCATAAAAATAATAGATAGAACTACAAGGGGACCCCCAAAATAATAATAAAAATATTTAAAATTAGAAACAACTACCATAAAATGATTTATAGAGAAAAAAAATAAAATGCAATACCTTTCGGTGGAAATCTCCAAAGATTTGATCTAATTAATTATACACAGTTTTTGCATAATGATTTTGCAGGACCTGAGGTCTACAGTAGAACCTAATACTCCCTCTCCCACTCTAATATACCAATACATTCACTCTACTATCTCCCAGAAAAAGGAATCCCAATGGGGGAGTATACAACACACCATGGAGTAATGAGAAAAGAGAAGAAAATGTAGAAAAGATAGAGAAAATAAAAGAAAAAGAAAAAGTGGTGTGAGAAGAAAAATAAATTCATCCTGAACCCAATGACCTACTCATGGTTGTGGACAACCATAGAAAACACTACATTCTAGAATATAAAATGATGTTATAATTCCAATCTGACACTCCAAATAGAATATTTTACCAAATAAACATGCACAAATAAATAATATTTAATTAATTAGATATTAAATATTTTCCCAAAATTTAATGGATCATAATTCCACCAAAATCCACCTTTAGGGTGAACCCAATATTTTGGGACCAATGTAGTGGTCAAGGAAAATTATCCAAGATATTTTGATAGGATAAATTTCCCTTTTCCACTCAAAAATCCACAAGAGAGAAAAATGATCATATTTCTTCTATTTTAAATAAACCATCACGATGTTCTTCATGAAAGTTATAGAATTATGATAATAAAAAAAATGTAAGATAATTAAAAAAACCATTATATAATATTCATAACATTATTTAACCCCACTTAAAAAAATACATTTTAATGTGAGGGTAATTTGAAACTATCAAGCTTCAACATATAAAGAGATAAAAATTAAACTCAATAATACTTATAGATATAAATAATTAGGCCCCTGATTATGTAAATAAAATACATAAGAACACCTCCAAAATTGAATATAAAAACAAGATATTTGAAGCATGTAAATATTCATTACAATAACAAAGAAGTGTTTTCAATGAATTAGAAAGATCATGTTAGGTGGAATAAATTTAAAAAATGATTTTAACAAAATATTTTCATGATATAAATTTATTTGTATAATATAAAACTATAATAACATGATGAGATAAGTGAGTAAAAGGTAATATATCCTTAAATAACTCATCCTTTATAAAACAATTAAATCATAATAATAGGGTACTTCTGGGATTTTATAAAGTTTTGAACTCTATAGTACTTTTTTTGAATAACCTCCACATCATATTTTAATAATGTTTAGTGTAAAATATATAAAAGATATCAAAATAAAGTTTCTTTTGATACACATATTTTCAGTGTTGCAATGTTAAAAAATAAATATTGAGATATTGAAAGAATATTAGGTTTAGTAAGACTAGAAAAAAATATATGGGTGCCCTATTTTGTTTATATTTTTTAATAACATTATAAGAAATATGGATAGTATAACGACTCCCATATCATTCTTTGTTGAAATTTAAATCATGAATTAAATTACCAAATTTTAAATAATAATTACATATTTAAATTTATTAAATTTCTTTTAACTCTGTTGTAATTTTTTAAGGGATCTCAATATTTGAAAAATAAATGATGATTTTTTACAGTACATTATGATCCCATAAATTTATATTATATCTCTACTAAATGGTTGAAATGAGAATGTGTATTTTTAGATATTTTATTTGGGATTATAAATTCTAAATGTTTGGTAGATTTTTTAATTTCTAAAAAAAATCCTGTTTTTTCATTATAAATGATTTAATTTTCCCTTAAAAAATTATTTTTCACATTTTAACTTGTTTTTATTTTTTTATTTATATATTTTTATAAAGAATAAAGTACAGGAAATCCATTTCCGAGTTAATCATGATCATATTTTAGGTCTTAATAATTTATGTGACTATATGATCAATAATAATAAGATAAATGAGATGAAGAAAAAAAATTAGAAGGATAGTGAGAACTAACCTCTTCACCTTTCAAAAAACGAGACATTAGGAATTTAGAATAAGGATGCATGTGGAGGATGAATCACTATAATTTGAAACATTAAGATCCTTCTTAATTTTTTTTTCAAATCTTTAAAATTATTCTTGTAGAGTGGAAATTATGGTCTTATATGCCCCTTTTTGTTTTATTTATAGAATGTCACTTTGGGTAATTGAATTTTATCTTATTATTTTTTCATTTTGGGATAATTTATTCTTTATTTGGAATTTTATTCTCCGCTTTTACAAGTCGATATATTTCACCAAAATCATATATCTACCTTACTAAAGAATCATCACCTTTGTTTTCATAAAAGACCTAGTTTGTTTTTAGTTTCTTTTGAATAAATAACATCCACTACAACTTCTCATTTTAGGGTGATTTTAAATTTTCTATGAAATTTAATTATATATTAATGATAAGTTTTCTTTATAGCCTTTTCATTTTAAATTTATATTTGTTTGGGATCTTGGGAACTAAGAAAAACCTGTATAGTTTTCTTCATGAGAATTTTTATAGAAAAGTCATCTGCGAGCAACATTATTGCCTTAAAAAAGATGGTAAGCATCATAAACATACTAGTATTGGATTCAATTTGATTTAGATGAAATATTTAAAATTATTATTGAAACATGTCCAATATATAGTATTTAACATTACCCATGCCTTCATAAGTGACTTCAAGTAATTACAATATTTCATGATACATTTTGATGAATGATAAAAGGTTAAATAAATTTTCTTCAATCCCAAAATTATGCATATTGAAGGGTTTTTTATTAAGTGAAAAATAAGAAATATCTCGAGGAGTCAATTAATATTCTAGTTATTTAGTAGGAATATATTCATGCACAATAATTTTCCATGTAATATAACTAATTTTACTAATAATGGATGACATTTAATTTTTCCAACAAGAATAATTTGAACCATCAATGAAAAAGGAATTATTATAATAGTTATATTACATTTTAAAATAATAATTTGAAATAAGTTATTGTTTTTAAATGTAAAACCAGTTTTGAAAAATAAGGATTATTCAAAATATCCAAAGGTCATGTTTTTAAAATAAATAAAATGATCTCCACTGATAAATTTTTTGTGTAGAAGGATGGAATGATGGGGGAGAATTGTTTAAAAACAATAAATTCAAATGATTCAATAACAGATAACTTGATAACATGAAATCGTTTGATCTCATAAATGTAAAGTGTATATTAAATTTGAATAACTGAATAAAGTGTAATAATAACAAAAAATTAAATATGGAAAATAAAAATATAAGAGCCACATTGATAATGGGAGTCAACAATAGAACATGAGGTGAATATATAACTTAGCCCTTTAAAAAAATTAGAAAGTTCTATACACCCTTGGTTTTAAGGGATATCCAAGAACCAAAAACAGAATATCCCTTATTAAGAATAACTAAAATATTCCATTACTTTTTAATAGAGAGGGAATGAAACCATGAATACCTGGTTTTATTGGAACTTATTGTACAAGAAACCAATTCATTTGAATGAAAAAGGAAATAAACTTATTAATAGAATGATATATGAATTATATTTATTCCATTTTCTAATAACCGTTAAAATTCAATTTATACTCTCTATAGAAATTTATAAGATGTACGAATTAGTGAGAGAGATATGTGACAATTGAGATAGTGAGTGAGAGAAAAATGATTACATAAGAAAGTGAAAAGGCTAAATAGAGGAAGAATAATGAAGGAACAAATAAATATATAATAAAGAAACCTGATGGAGCTTGATTAATATCGATAAACATCATACCATTGGAGATTTCAATTCTTAGAGAGAATTTACTCTTGATATTCATTGGGAATGGATCGGAGATTCTGGAATATAAAATCTATTTAAAGAGAATATAATATTGTTTTAGTTATGGAGATTAGATATAATTACGTTGGAATCATACTTTATTCATACATTTGATCAGATAATGAACCAATCCCCCCTTACCCTTTATTTAAAGATATCTATGGTGTTAGAGTCATCCATAGTTGTGCCAATCCCTTAAGGGAAAAGTCAATCTGTTTAAGACCATCGTTAATGCCCCTTAAATGATTCTGGAATGGTGACACTGACTAGACTCATGATACCATCAGCTGGACGGTGTGCAAGGTAGTAATACAATATCTCTAGAACTCCCACCAGCTATAAGACCAGTGTACTCCAATCAGTTGGTTCATGAATTTCTATAGAAATGGGATTGGAAATAGTCCTCTAATCCTACATAGATCCATTCTAAATAATGTATGTCTTTCTCCCACTATAACTAAATAAAAACAATAAAAACTCATGAAACTTATTTGATAAACATTTGAGTAATTGTGATCATTAAAAAAATTACTAGGAGTCTCTACATTACACAAAATGGATGATTACTCACCACTGATTATAATATAATTTAAATGTGAATAAAATAAATTCAGAATGAAATAGAAAAGAATGACTTTATCAATTCCTGGAGATATCTCATATAAATCTCACCTTCGAGGATCACTAATAGAAAAATATAACTTATAATGAGGAAAATAATTATGAAAGGCTAAATCATATTATGTGAATTAAAATGAAAAATATGGAAACGGAAAATGTGGCTTAAGTAGTGTGAATAGAATGATTGAGTTTTACAAGGCTGTATTTCAAAATGAAATCCAAAAATTATAAATATTGTCCATGGAAATATAGTCGTTGGATATACATGTATCTAATTTTTATACTAATATTATTTTTTGTTAATAGTAAATTTTAAATAATGTAATACGTGGATAATAAATAATTAAATTAAAATACAATATATATATATATATATATATATATATGAATTAAATATTTGATTTATTATTAAATTATGATATTATTTATTTATAAATTATAATTAAATGTATTAATATCAATGGGTTTGTAAAATTGATTTTTTATAATAATATATTAATAATGGTATTTACTTAATATTATTAAATATATAATAAATATTTTTTTAAAAACTAATATTTAATGTTATATATATTATCTTAATAAATTAAATTTACAACTTTAAAATTATTATTATACATGAAATATTATATTTACATCCGTTAAATTATAAATTGATTTGAAATAAGAATAGGAAACTTAATAGTTAGAAACCTCATTTTATAATACAACTATTTATTCTCTATAATTTTTGTTATTATATGAAATATAAATTTTTGAAATATAGAACATTAATTTTTCAAAAATAAATACATTTTTTATTTCCAAATTTTAATACTATCATATTTATGAACTTTTTAGATTTTTTAAAAATGATTTCCTTTTAGGTGAATATTGTAGAAGGCCATTTTTTCAAATACCACGACATTATGAAATTATTGGTCAATATCTATGATTTTAGAATTTATGAAATTATGGATCCATAATTATTATTATAAAATTTATGAAACCATTTTATATACAAAAGATGTTTTTTATATGAGACATTAATTATTTGAAAATATTTATTTCTATTTACAAACATTTATTTGATATTTTAGAACATAAGTTACATTATTCCCAAAAATTATTTTAATAATATTATTATAAATTTAATAAATTTAATATAATATAATTGATTTAATATTTGAAATTATATGGTTTATATAATTTAATAGGGTCCATTATTTTTACTGTTATAAGAAATAATTTTCCTTCGTGAAACAAGTTATTAAGGTAAAACCCAAAATAGGGATGTGTAACAATCTAGTTTTAAATGATTTAAAAAAAATTAAAAAAATGTGGAGAAATAAATTATAGGAGATTCAATTACCTTATATTTTCCTAAATTCAACTATTTACCACTTTTGAAGTCATTGACTCTTAAATAGTGACATACCACTATTGAAATGTAATGTGTAGTTCCAAAATTACCCTTTTCATTAATTATAAAATGGGGACACTTACGCTACTTATTATAATTCATATTAAATAATATTTCATCCATAAATAATACCATTTTCTCTCTTATAATCTCTCTCTATGATCATAATCATTTGTTCTCAATTAGATAGACTAGGGAATCCGTTTATAAGGATATTTCCTAGAGAAGTCTCATGTTCTCAATGTGAGTATTTATTACACCTTAGTCTTTTATTTTTAATATAGCTCAAAAAACAATCACGCCATAATTATTTAATTAAATTAATATTTTTCATATATATTTTATTATACTAATGTAATAATCAATAACCACATGCATCCATTTTAATTAAAAAAATAGAAACATTTTTGATGTGTTTGTGGAGACTTCCTCTTCCATGAATTAACACATTTCATTTTTAGTATAATTTATTTATTACTTATTGAAATCCATTATGATATGATTCAACACGAAATTAATATCTATATAATATCATTAGTTTTTATGATAATGATATTATTTCAAAAGAATACAATTTTATAATCATACACATTGATTAATTATGATATGTTAATGTCCGGGTTGGTTTAACAACCTTCATGAACAATACTATAAAATACTATCATGGATGAATATAATAACATATGGTATGATAATATATGATATATATAACTAAATAAATATTTTATTTTGGGATTTTGGTGGAAAAATAAATGGTGAACACATTAGTTATGATACCTACATTCATTTTTTGAAAATCAGATAAACATGCATACTGTCGATTTCATATTTATGTATCATTACCAAAAAACCCATATAATTAAATGTACAATATATAAATAATAATAAATAATATATTCCAATACATTTTATGATCTAAAAATGATATACTATTGAATAATAATTTAGAAGAACATCACTATTAAAAAACTTATTCAAAACGATCAAGAATACTGACAAATAATATTTAAAATAGATAGTAAATTACTAATACAGACATAGATCATAATTATAAATGATGTTTGTAAAAGGTTTTAGATAAAAATAATTTTCATAAATAGGTGACTAATATAGTTATTTTTTGTTATAGATTCAATCTATTTAATGGATGTATGGAATTAATTTAAGGATTTATCTGTCTATAATTTCAATTCACGAGACATATTTATTATTGTGCACAATAATATATTTGATATGGTGTGATTATTAAATAATAGATTCATTTTATCATATTCATGTAATTAATTGGGTTCCGTGATCCACTTAATCTTTTCTATTGAAATTAATTTAGATTCAAAGGATACTATTATTTTAAGGGTTATGTATCTCTATTTTCAACTACCTGAGAAATGTGTAATATTATACACCATAATTTAAATTTTTTGTTTATTCACTATCATTATTTCATTCAATTAATTTGTTTTTATTTTGTACCATTGAACCAACTTTTATGTACTTTATATTTAATGATATTAATATATTTTATATAAATAAAAGTTCTTATCACATAATGAATATTCTTCTGCGATACATAATATGTAATAATATCATATATGTACTAGCCCAGTAATAGGTTATAGTAGTTTTCCACTATTATGATAACATATAAGTTCCATATGAGTATTCTTAAATATTTTTTATATATATATTAATGATATCTTCTTACGAGACACAAATGATACATGCTATCTAGGATGGAGACACATGGGTCTTTGAGACACTTTCTCATTGTCTAGGACCTTGGAAATCTTTAGTGTAAGGGATTATGAGAACCTGACCCTAAAATTGGAAATATATATTTATTTTTTTCATTGGATATTATTATCTATGGATGTGATTAATGATAAATATAATTTAATAATATTATTAATTCATATCATGGGTAACATGCATTGATTTATAGATAAAAACTATGATGAAATATGATTGGGGTGAAGTATGATACATTGGGTAAATCATGACTGATATTGTAGTAATGAGTAATGTACAAAAGGGTAGGTCCTTTATTTTCATTAATGATATTTGATATCTCATGAAATTTTACAAGAAATGAACTTCCTGATTATTTCCTTTTCTAGGGCAGTGTTGTCAAAATGTTCATTTCCTGAATGTAAATGAATGATACAATGATTATTTAAGTTAATAAAATAATAATAAAACATCCTTCAGTAGATATATTGAGATAAATATTTTATATCAGGTATTTTATGTTCATTGAAGGTTACATATATTTTTGACATTCACTTCTTTCACTTTGGGATCCTTGGTGTGTAGCAAGATTCTATCCTTGGAATTTAGGCAGCAGTGCCTAATTTCACTAAGAAATGGTCTTAGAGGGTCACACACTATGTGTAAATTCTCTCTGAATTTGACATGTTGAATAAATATTATTCTTGTACGTGGTTTATCAGTTATTCATTATGGTCTGAATGAGGATATTAAATCACTAGTTATTCAAGAGAATATATATATATATATATATATATATATGAGTTGCATATTTAATAAATTTTTAGTCATAATAAATGTAAATATTTAATTATGTGAATATCACATATTAATTTATTCTATTTTATTCACAAGGTATCAAAATATTTAACTTTTTTATGTGAGTTTTAAAAAAAATTAATTATTTCTAGTGAATAAAATTATATATTTATTAGATACTTAATATAGTTCCATTTCTTCAATTAAATAAATAGTCATTATTCAACAAAAATAAATATTGGGGAAGATTAGTTGGCTGAGTATAATTTTCGCTATGTAATTTGATATTAAATATTATTTTAAAAAATATTAATTTATTTATTTAAGAAAAAAATTACCCATGAGTTTAACACATTTCAAGAAAATAATTGTAAAAATAATAATATTATTATTTTTACATGGGGTTTTCTGAGAATTAAGAAAATAAATAGGGCCCATGCATAGTTTTTCATTTGTTTAAAATAGTATTATATAAACATGGTTATACATTTTGTGAAATCCATAAATTTACTCTATCATATTACATATTGATATCCTATGAATTTCCTCTCAACCCATATATTTCACTCCTCTACAATGATAGGAATAATGCAAAAAAAAATCCACTCCCCCTCCAAATTGAATATTTTTCAATTAAAGGATTTAGTTCTAATCAATAACGATCATCACATGTATTAGATTCATCCATTATAGAACCAAAATATTCTATACTGATGATTCGGGGTTTCAGAAGAATGCATGGATCACTACTAGAGGGAATCTGTACTTGATTACTCTTAAACAATGATGGTAAACATGATTAGTCTTATGAATCCTTATAGAAGTAATAATTCCATGAAAATAAATCATTAATTCAATATATAAATTATAAATTATATATGAAAACATCCTATTAATTTGGACTATGGTAACACATTATAATTTAAACCTTTTACATTTATATGTTTTATATGGATAAATATAATCATAGAACATTCTATGTCTTTTAATGGTTTACTTAATTTATTATTTCATGGGTTTCCTAAAATTTCATTAAATTAAATAATTATATATGATATTCATCCATCTCCTGTAATTATTTAATCACCAACATTACCACAATTACTTTTATGATAACCCTATTTAACCAATCCTTTTTCTACCCACACCTATGAGTGAGTTAAATTATTTAATGAGTGGGTCTCACAGGTGAGTACATGTAGTTCATGTTTGGAACTGACATGAAATCAGTCTTGAAGGTTTACATGAGAATACATGGAATGTTGTAACATAGACTTGGAATGGATGAAAGAGTTAATTATCTAAGGAAAATGGTTGGTTTACCATATGTCATATAAACAAACATTTAGATATGCTCATGGTCATTCAACTTTTTTAATATTATTTTTTAAAATTGAATTATACATTATTTATTAATGTATAAACCTTAAATAAATGTATTTACAAGAATCCATCATAGAAGATAAATAAATATTATTATATGTGTAAACTTTATAATGACAGGATTAATCATTTAAATATAATATACATAATATTAATATTCATTTAAAAGATAAAATTATTCAGTTTACACAAAAAGATAAAAATCAGTCAAATTTACTATTATGTTAGAATAACCTTCTATAAAATGAGTTACAATCAAACCATAGTTCAATATGGTTGAACAACCCAATTTAGGGTACATTAAATTATCATGGAGTTTTTCATTTCGTTTTTGGATTGAATTAGCTTTGTTCATATCAATTTTTGACAACCCATGTAGGACACATTGTATCTAATAGGAAATGTATAGAGGATATTTTTATTCATTATTTTGGTACTGGGGAGTCCACTCAATAGATAATGGTTCTTTGAGTTAATGATGTTTGAAACTTATGCCTACCTAAAACCCATCAAATATCATGTGAGGACCATGTATATGGTACGATAAGGGGAATACAGATCCTTGCCAATATCATATCCATGGGATAATATATTATAAAACAAATGGTAGGGGATTATAGGTTGTGGTAAAATAGTGGAAGATTAATAAATTAAATTTATTATGAAATTTTATAATATATATAACGTACTGAAATAATACTCTTATTTAGTATATAAATAGAAATCAAAAAGATTTGAACTATATAATAATGTTACATTATAGGTAAGGATAACCTTATCACCAAATAAAATTTCTTGGAATGGTATCGGTGTTTTTATTCTATACTACACCATGAATAAATATTATTTGTACTGGAAAACCCTATTTTTGAGGGTCATGGAAAAGTGACTTATGGGGAAGAACGAACTCTCTATAAGAAACTACTAGATGATTCCACATATGCAAAACGTTACATGGTATCATCTATGACATTTGAGATTCTAAAAAATAATGATAATACATATACAAATAGAATCATGTATCACATTTAGGATCTTTATCATGATAAGTCGAGACAAGAGAGATATGAGATCTTCAGTACATTGTTCATGTGAAAAAATGGAGATTATGTTCCATTTTGGCCTCATGTAGTTAATATTATTAGACATACTGAGAAAATAAACATCATCGTATTTAAGCTCCCTGATTAGACACACATAAATTACATTCTGTCCTTAATACCTATGACTTTGTCCAATTTAAATATTCATTATAATACATAAAATATTTATAAGTATCTCATAAAAATTCCTACATTTACCCACCAAGTTTATAAAGACTTAGGGTATGAAAATTTTGGGGTCCTTATGGTGAATAATAAAATTATTAAGAGGAAGAGAGGACCCAAAGCTCATTCCAAGGGTAATGATCTCAAAAATCATCGATTCATGAAAGGGAGGATGCAAATATAGGATATAAAAATAATGAAATATGTTTTTCATAAATAAATATTGGACACTCGAATGAGAAAAACTCCCCATTAATGAAGTAAGAATAGTATTTAGATGCATTCCTTACCTATTTAAATCTTTAAATATAATCACATTGGGTATTAGACATAGCTTTTAGATCTCACATTTGTATTAAAATGCTAGAACCAAATATATTTGGAAATATTGATAGAGGATATGTGAATTTAAGAGATTAAAATGGTGTGAGGATTTCTTCAATAGCCATTGGAGACCACTACCTTGTGTTTTCAACTATGATGCTACTGGTTTTAAAGAATTATTTTTATGTTATAATTGTTACCAAAAACATAAATTTTCTATCCTTACAAGATATAGATGGTTTTATTTTCATGTGCATAAATAAAATATGTTTCTCTTATATGGACAACATATTTTATAGTATGAAGCAATAAAATAATATTATTTATTAAAATATGAAAACTAAATATTTTCAACTAATAAAAAATAATGTTTCCTTGAATAATTTCGCACATATATATAGCATCAAAATCATCATCATTTAAACCAGAATAATTTTACAAATCTATATCAATATAGATATTTGTACTTTTTGAGATTGTTCCACTTGAAAAAATTCACAATTTATAATGAAAAATATCAATTACCCCATTTGGTGGGGAAGGTAAAAAAGATACAGAGCTTATAAATTAATATATAATGATATTTGTAGACCATCTATAGTAGAAACTAGATTTTAGTGTTTTTAGATCAATACTTTTACGGATTATTTAAGTATATATGGATATATCTTGTTAATTAAAGATATTTTAGAATCCCTTGAGAAATTCAAGGAATTCAAAAATCAAGTATAGAATCATCTTGGTGAGAAGATAAACATGAATTAATCCATTTGAGTTAGTGAATACATAAAAAGATAATTTATCAAATTTCTATAGGAGTGTGAGATTATATCCCAACTAACTCCTCCTTATACACTACAATGGATTGGCTTTATTTAATCGAGTAATCATACATTTCCTAACACGGTGATGTTGATAATGAGCTAAGAAATCTTATATGATCCTAATGAGGATATTCAATACACACAAAATATTACATACTAAAACATGTATCAAATAAAGTTTAAATTAATATTCTTTTTTATGACAACCATGCTTTTTATTACAACATAAACATGATTTATTACATAAAAATTCACTTTATACAACAAAGAAGATCGAGAGGTTTTGTGTCTTTCGGGCTTAGGATCATTACATAAAAACTTAAATCATGAAATACAACATCTTTATTGAAAACTTCCTTTACATGACAACTACATTCCTTTGAACTTAGCATTGCATGGGATAACCTGGGGACATGTATAAGAAAAGGGTGAGCTATAAAGCCTAGTAAGGGAGTACACATGGAATAACATGAGGAGTACAATACATGTTAGACAATTGGCATATAAATATATAATTAGAAAAACATGCACATGAAGGAATGATAAAGCTTGGTAAACATAACATGGAAATGTGGCAACAACACTTAACATGGAATTATCATGAGCCAAGGCTCATGGCACATAGAGCATGAGTAAATCCTCAATGCACATGAAGCATGAGTAAACTCTGGTTGCACTTGAATTAGAATGAGTCAACACTCATTGCACATGATGTATCATGATTCTATACTTTACCCAATGAATTGGAGCGCTATATGGGCGCACCCTTCTTAAACATTTCATTTCATGCATAATTGTTCCACATGTATCATAAAACCTAGATTCATAAAACATAATCATTTATTCCAGGATAATGGAATGTGGAATTTATACATGAAACATTACAATCAATAAGTAAATGTGCATTATGTTAAATATCCTTGATGGAGAAATGGCCATGGTATTCACTACACAATGGCATTGGCTTAGAAAATTGGTGCGATTTTGGCAGCGTAACGGCGTGACATAAGAATTCATAAAAATGGTTGATGAGAGAGAAAGGGGTTCCTCATCATATTTACATGTAATTGAATTTAAGGAAGTCATATAGATACATGTCCCATCAATTGTAATGGAATTTAGATTTATGATACAAAAGTATTTCTTAAATGTAAAAGAGGAGAGAGAAGTTCCTTTTGGAATTTTGGCATAGTAACAGGTGTACATGGGAGGAATTTAATGAGAGAGAAAGGGTCTCCCATCAATAAAACATAAATAGGGAAGTATTAGGGAGGTGTGAAACCATACCCCAACATTTATAATTGAAATTAAAAGGGAAAAAAACTAAAAGAAAATTCGAAAAAATGAGAAAGGAAGAAAAAACCCTTACTTGGAAGCGTGCTTCCAAAGGCTAGAGAGAGGCTTGTGAGAGGATTATTGGGAGATTGGGGCACCTTGGGAGGATTTTATAGAGAGTATTTCAGAGGTTGGACGAACTCCAAGGGCTTTGAGTATAACGACCCATACTTTACATACATTGTTAATATTTCGAAATTGAAACACACTTATTACAACATATGACAAAACCCCAAAGGACCGTATAGGTATAGTGTCTTTAGAAACTGGGAAACATAAACAACTGGTACATAAATCTTCTACAGTGTCTCCCATTTATTTCATCATATCTAGGGTCCCTTTTAGCATATTCTACTTAATATCCATCTTCCTGACCTGGGGAAAAGAAAACATAAAAGGGTGACCTCAAATGCTCAACAAGGGCAAATAAAGGAAATAAAAATCATATCATATCTTTATGAAAATCAAAACCTGCAAAAGAGATCATAATATCTTAACATGGAATAAATCATAGAAGTGAAAATGAGATCCCCATAATCATAACATAAAACTTGAAACTTTGTGGCATGCACACATAATCATGGAAAATCATTTATTGTTAGTCATGACTCATTGCCAAGACTATCTTAGTGGACAAAGTCCCTTTCTGAACCGAGTTCACTCATCGTTTCAGTCCTGTATCACTGAACCGAAATAACCTTCCGTTCCAGCCATGTCTATCTCATGAGATATAAAATCATTACCCAATGCATTGGAGGGAGATATAGGTCCCACCCATCTTATAATGAATCCTTTCTTATGTGTGCCACATAATCATAAAACATACATCATCGCATAACACATGTAACAAAAATGGGATTGTTGAAACATCATGACATCATAAATAAATTCATATAAGATAACAGAATTCATAAAAATAATTCCATCACAACATGATCAAATCAATGTAATAATAGGGATAAAAACAGAACCCTTTATTATCTTAGATGGAAAATAATTCTGATAAAACACTTGAACTCCATTCTTGAGGAAAATATCCTTTCTTCTTCAAAAACACTTTTCTTTTCATAACATGTCATACAATTATAAACTAAAAGAAGTTGATTAAAAATAAACTTGAAAACTTGTAAAGGAAGCTTCTTTGAAGTAATGTTTTAAAAATCCATTCATGCCGTATAAGTTAAAAAAAACATTCTTCGTACTTTTGTCGGAAAAGTCAAAAAGTACCTCGTACGGAAAAACGACAAAAGATTCCTTTCATATTCTTTACTAAAAACTCACCTAAGAGTAAAATTGGATTTAAAATATTGCAAGTGGATTGAAACAATATTACATATTGAGGGAACATGGATGTGGATGATAAAATACACCCTAGTAAATACTTACGAATGAACAATCTCGGATAAAAATGAGATTGTGATATTTCCCTTACCTTAGGTCTGATTTGATTTCTTCGTGTCTGAAGCTCCTATATAATGGTTTAAATAATGTTATTGACTTATTCCAGAATCATACATATTGATATGATATCATATATGGTCATATTATTAGCTTCTTGTTAGTAATATTTCATTGTTACTTGTTACTCGGGTCTTTATAACTTTTTGTTCTTATGTGTGTTTTGTCGAATAAATTCTTATTCTTATCTTTAGGTTATAGATAATTCATTTACAGAATGTTATTAGTGTATTATATACCATATTCATTCATTCAATTCATTTATATAATCATTATGAAATGAAGATCATGTAGAACGAGTCGCATCACATCGTGGAGACGGTATTCCGTACGTACGCACGAGTGATGATATCGTTCCTATGATCGTGGAATTGTATTGGAATATATTTATATTATTTCAGTATCAATATTACTTCATAATAATAATATATAGTTACTCATTACACCATTATACCTATCCTTGTAAGGTGATGGTGGAAAATAGATTACACCACGGCGTGGAGACGGTATTCCGTACGTACGCACGCGCGGTGATTTCATTTTTCCGTAGGATGGATAGAAGGTGAATTAGGGTTGTTTCATATTCATAATAACATATCAGTATGTAAGTAATACTGATGTTATTACTTTATCATGAAACAACTAAAGAAGAAGAAGTTGAAGATGAAAGAAATTGAAAAGATCGGTAATGGATATTACCTCTTCTTTGGAACGCCTCTTTGAATCCTCCAATTAGGGAACTAAGATTGGTCTTTGAAGAATACCAGGACCTCTAGGAATATTCTAGGGAAGTGGAGAGGAGAAAATGGCAGGGGTTGGCCGAGCTTGAGTTCTCAAATTGGTGTGAAGAGGAGGGGGAGGAGGTGCCCTTTTATAAGGGAGGAGAGGGGCACCTTAGGAATATCTCAAAATATTATTTTATATTAAAGTCAAAATCGGTTTATAATGGTTCCAAAGGGTATTATTTCGAAGCTAAAGTGGGGATGGGTCGAAATCCTATCAACCAATAGGATTTATACAAGTTTAGGGTATTATTGTAACCTTATCAATTAGATTTAACTCTAAGTTAATTAATTTAACTTTTACCGTGCCTTTTTGTTTTCTTTCACTATATGGTTAATACACTTACTATAACATGCCAAACGAACCCCAAATTGTTTATTATTAATATATATATCCTTAGTTAAGTCATTTGGCCGAACCTTAGATTTTTAGGAAAAAAATAATAATTAATAATATAATATTTGATTTAAAAACTATTTTGTGTCAATTTTGACACTATTTGATATATGATTTTTGTGAAAGTCATAACAGAATTATATGTTCGAACCAAGTTGATTAAATCAACATTAATATATCATAGTAACCTAGAAAATTAGTGAAATTCATAAAAAGTCTCAAATTACATTTATTTTGGTGTTTATAACATCAATTATGTCAATATTTCATTAATAAGATAATTACTGCATCATCATTGTGTCGTAAATAAATTAAATTATTTAATGTCTAAAAATTACAAATAAAATCCCATTATGTAGGAAATCTGTTTAGCTTTCTAATGAATATTTATAGTCGAATGTATATTATGTATAACCCCATATTAAAAATTATTTACTTATTAAACATTGATTTTAACTATTTTAACCCTTCTTTAAATAAATTAATAATAAATGTCCTAATCTAATCCAAGTGGGCCTAAATGGTCATATTTTATTCCTAAGTTTGTTTCTAGTCGAATTACACTTGTCCAATAGAATTAGGACATGTGTTAGGGTAATATTGATATCATATTTACCCTTAGTTACCCTATTTACTATTAACCGCGGTAAAAAAAGTAAAAAGTTACTATTCACCAAAAAATTATTTTTATCTCATTGAACCACATTTTACTTACTGATATCAACCGTGTCTGTCGGATTTTTGAAATTCCATTCACAGAAGCGGTAAAATTAAGTTTTATGCAAAATTCAGTTTTTAACCTACCACTTAGTGGTTTCACTATTCATCAAAAATTGAAAGTTTTCAGAAAAATACCAAAATTTCACCCTAGGCTAATTTCGATATTCTGAGTCCAAAAATGAAGTCCATTTTGAAAAATAAAATTTATAAAATTTCAAAAAGTGGTTATTACTATTCATAACGGCTAGTTTTAATAGCATATTGTTGTTCAGTGAAACTCAGTATTGCGTACGACGCAAGCTATCGAGGAAGGTCGTGATTGCGTGTAAAGCAAGCCAAGCAAGTGTTGTGTAGAAAAAGATTCCTTTGATGATTTATATAACATAAAAGTCTCGGGTGTTACATTCTACCCCCCTTAAAAAGAATTTCGCCCTCGAAATTCGTCACTTTGCAACAAACAGATGAGGATACTTCTCCCTCATCATATCCTCAAGCTCCCATGTAGCTTCTTCAAGTTGGTGGTTCCTCCATAAAACTTTCACCAAGCGAGTGGTCTTGTTTCGTAGGACTTTTTTGCTACGATCCAGAATATCTATCGGCTGTTCTTCATAAGAAAGATCTTGCTCCAGCGGTACAACTTCTGAGCTGAGTACATGTGAAGGATCAGGTATGTACTTTCTCAGGAGAGATACATGGAACACATCGTGAACTTGAGAGAGATTAGGTGGAAGCGCCAATCGGTAAGCTACCTTACCAACACGATCCAGTATTTCGAAAGGACCGATATATCTAGGGCTCAACTTCCCCTTCTTTCCAAATCTCATAACCCTCTTCCAGGGAGATATTCGTAAGAACACTTTATCACCCACTTCAAACTCTAGGTCTTTTCTTCGGTTGCCGGCATAACTTTTCTGTCGACTCTGAGCTGCTCTTATATGTTGTTGAATAGATCTGACCTTCTCTGCCATTTCATCAACGAGATCAGGTCCTAATAGATTTCTTTCCCCAACTTCATCCCAGCAAGTTGGAGTCCTGCATTTCTTTCCATAGAGAGCTTCATAAGGAGCCATCTGAATACTGGAGTGAAAGCTATTATTATAAGAAAATTCTACCAAATGTAGGTGTTGATCCCAACCTCCTTTTAAATCCATAGAGCAAGCTCTCAACATATCTTCTAGGGTTTTAATTGTTCTCTCAGACTGACCGTCTGTCTGGGGATGATAAGCAGTGCTGAAACTCAACTCTGTATCCAGAGTATGTTGAAGACTTCGCCAGAACTTCGAGGTAAATCTCGGATCCCGATCAGATATAATAGAAAGTGGTACTCCATGCAATCTTACCACTTCCTTTACATATATCCTGGCAAGCTGATCTAGAGATAAATCCTCTCTAATAGCAATGAAGTGGGCAGACTTTGTAAGACGATCAACTATGACCCAGATAGCATTATTGCCTTTGGATGTTTTAGGAAGTCCTGTGACAAAGTCCATAGTGATGTTTTCCCATTTCCATTAGGGTATGGGTAATGGTTGTAACATCCCCTTAGACTTCTGTCTCTCAGCTTTAACTTGTTGACAAACCAAGCATCGAGAGACATATTCAGCAACATCTCTTTTCATGCCATCCCACCAGAAGTACTCTTTCAGGTCCCTATACATCTTCGTGCTTCCAGGATGAATAGAGAATGAAGAACTATGAGCCTCATCCAGCAGCTCTTTCTTTAATTCAGGGATGGGAGGAACACAAACCCGATTCCTGAACATTATTATCCCATCACAATCATGGTTGAATTCAGGAACATTTCTCACCTTCTTTTGTAACTCGACATCTTCTTTCTGTGCCTCTTTAATCTTCACATGTATAGATGGTTGAACATTCATTTGAGAAAGATAAGATTTTTCCCCTTCCATTATAATTCCAAGATCCATCCTTTGTAAATCCATAAATATTGGATCTTTTGTGATCCTAATCATGGATAAACTAGCATGGTCTTGTCGACTTAATGCATCTGCCACCTTGTTTGCTTTCCCAGGGTGGTAATGGATTGAGCAGTCATAATCCTTAATCAGCTCCAACCATCTTCTTTGACGCATATTCAACTCCTTTTGTGTGAAAATATACTTTAAACTTTTATGATCAGTATAAATATCACACCTTTCACCATAAAGGTAATGCCTCCAAATCTTTAATGCAAAGATTACCGCAGCCAACTCCAAATCATGTGTTGGGTAATTTTGCTCATGGATTTTCAACTGTCGCGAGGCATAATCTATCACCATATCATTTTGCATAAGAACACACCCCAATCCCTTATTGGATGCATCACTGTAGATCACAAACCTTTCTCCACTACAAGGCAGTGTGAGCACAGGTGCACTGGATAACCTTCTTTTCAACTCCTTGAAATTCTCTTCACATTCCTCTGCCCAGACAAACTTAACTCCCTTCCGAGTCAACTTTGTGATTGGATTAGATAATCGTGAAAAATCTTTTACAAAACATCGATAATATCCAGCCAAACCAAGAAAACTTCGGATCTCAGTTACTGTTGTTGGTCTTGACCATCTTTCGATAACCTCTGTTTTTGCTGGATCCACAGATATCCCCTCTTTTGAGATTATATGACCCAAAAATGCAACTTTTTGAAGCCAAAATTCACACTTGGTAAATTTGGCATAAAGCTTCTCCTTTCTCAGGGTCTTCAATATAATTCTCAAGTGATCTTCATGCTCTTCCTTGCTCTTTGAATAGACAAGAATATCGTCTATAAAGACTACCAAAAATTGATCAAGATAGTCTCTAAAGACTCTATTCATTAGATCCATGAAGATAGCAGGGGCATTAGTAAGACCAAATGGCATCACTATAAATTCATAGTGTCCATACCTTGTACGGAAAGCCGTCTTTGGTATATCCTCCCTTTTGACCCTTAATTGATGATACCCTGAACGAAGATCAATCTTGGAAAAGTATTGAGCTCCGCGTAGTTGGTCAAATAAGTCATCAATGCGTGGGAGAGGATATTTGTTCTTGATAGTGATCTTGTTAAGTTCTCGATAATCAATGCAAAGTCTCATTGATCCATCTTTCTTCTTAAAAAATAGAACAGGTGCTCCCCAAGGTGACGCACTAGGGCGTATGAATCCCTTATCAAGATTCTCTTGGAGTTGCTTCTTCAATTCCTGCAACTCAATTGGGGCCATTCTATAAGGTGTCTTTGAAATAGGCAAAGCACCCGGTACGAGTTCTATTGAAAACTCAACTTCACGATTTGGTGGAAGACCCGGCAATTCCTCCGGAAAGACATCATCAAACTCCCGTACAATGGGCATATTATTAATCGTGAGTTTCTCACCAACCATTTGAGATAAATAACCTTCATTTAGTGGAATCAATACCCATAAGATGGAAGAAATTTCCACTGGAAGGTTATGTTCATCCTTGCATTGATAGACGATCGTAGATTGATCTGGAATATGAAATGTGACTTCCCTTCTTTGGCAATCGATATAAGATCCATGTAGAGAAAGCCAATCTATGCCAAGAATCACATCAAATTCCACTAAAGGAAGGATCACAAGATTTGCAGGAAGCACTTTCCCACAAACTTCGATCGGAGAAGAATTATAATCTTTTGATGCGATTGATGTGCCATTAGGTGTTGTCACAGCTAACTCAACATCTAATTGTTGAGGTAGTACGGTGATACCCTTAGAAAATTTTTCAGAAATAAAAGAATGGGTGGATCCAGAATCAAATAAAACATTTGCTACTTTAGAGTGGATGGTAAGTGTACCTTTCACCACATCGTTATCGTACTCCACATCGCTGATAGAAATTGCATGTGACTTTCCATTGTCTTTAGCCTTAAGAGTTTGTTGACGTCGACCATCATCATCAAACCTGGGATTTGGGCATTGATTGGCATAATTCCCCATCTCCTTGCACTTGAAACATTGAAGTGTAATAGGATCATTCTGTGTATCCCTTCCTTTGTTTGAATCATTGGATATCTTCTTCCCATTATCACGGCATTCAAATGCCCGATGACCTTCTTTTCCACATTTAAAACATTTACTTGTCCCTTTAAGACAACTCCCTCCATGTTTATTTCCACACTTTGAGCATAAGGAAAAGCTCATCTTCTTTTCCGTGTGCTCTTTAGATTTTTCATTGAATTCCATCTTCCTCTTCTTATCAAACCCATGTGACTGATGGGTTACTCCAATCTCCATCTCGACTTTGAGAGCACATCGAACGATTTCCTCGTAGCTATTGAAGTCCCTTATGGCTAACGCCCTTCGAAGACTTGGTTTTAAGCCACTAAAGAATCGATCGATCTTACTCTCAGGTTGGATAATAATACCAGAAGCGTACCTTGCAAGTCTTGTAAAATTTTCTTCATAGGTACTAACAGATTCATCATCCCTTTGCTTTAGTTCAAGGAACTCTTTCTCCATCTTTGTTCGGAGAATACGAGGGAAGTACTTATTGAAAAATAAGTTCTTGAACTCGTCCCATTCCATAGACTCAATTTCATCCCTTTGCCTCGTATTCTTAACAAGATTCCACCATTGATCCGCATCTCCTTCCAAACGATACACTGCTAGGATGACTTTATCATTCTCAGAACATTGAAGAACTGAAAATATCTTTTCAGTAGTACAAATCCATTGTTCAGCAACTAATGGATCAGTAGACCCGCTGAAAGAAGGTGGACGCTTCCTCATGAAGGATTCAACAGAATGTTGCTCCCTCCTTTGCTCGTTTGGAAATTCTGCATGATTCATAGCTTGAGAAAGTTTTGTGAGCATGGCTACAAGATTTTGCATTCCAGCTCCCATATCTTTTGTTTGCTCAGGGGGAAAATCATTGCATTGCCTATCGCATTCCGCATTAACACGGTTCCTTCGGGTTCCAGCCATTGACTAAAACCAAGAAGAATAGTGTGAGCAACACTAATTATAATAGGAAACCACATAATTCAAGGAAAAAAAAATTTCATGCTTATGGTCTTATCCTAGGTTATTCATGGCCATTTCTAAGATTGTGTTCTATGCTTAGACTTATCCTTAGGGTTCTTACTAAGGATTTCACATCCTAGTTTCCAAAGGTTGACTATACCTTTCCTCTGATACCAACTATAACGACCCATACTTTACATACATTGTTAATACTTCGAAATTGAAGCACACTTATTACAACATATGACAAAACCACAAAGTACCGTATAGGTATAGTGTCTTTAGAAACTGGGAAACATAAACAACTGGTACATAAATCTTCTACAGTGTCTCCCATTTATTTCATCATATCTAGGGTCCCTTTTAGCATATTCTACTTAATATCCATCTTCCTGACCTGGGGAAAAGAAAACATAAAAGGGTGAGCTCAAATGCTCAGCAAGGGCAAATAAAGGAAATAAAAATCATATCATATCTTTATGAAAATCAAAACCTGCAAAAGAGATCATAATATCTTAACATGGAATAAATCATAGAAGTGAAAATGAGATCCCCATAATCATAACATAAAACATGAAACTTTGTGGCATGCACACATAATCATGGAAAATCATTTCTTGTTAGTCATGACTCATTGCCAAGACTATCTTAGTGGACAAAGTCCCTTTCTGAACCGAGTTCACTCCTCGTTTCAGTCCTGTATCACTGAACCGAAATAACCTTCCGTTCCAGCCATGTCTATCTCATGAGATATAAAATCATTACCCAATGCATTGGAGGGAGATATAGGTCCCACCCATCTTATAATAAATCCTTTCTTATGTGTGCCACATAATCATAAAACATACATCATCGCATAACACATGTAACAAAAATGGGATTCATGAAACATCATGACATCATAAATAAATTCATATAAGATAAAGGAATTAATAAAAATAATTCGATCACAACATGATCAAATCAATGTAATAATAGGGATAAAAACAGAACCCATTATTATCTTAGATGGAAAATAATTTTGATAAAACACTTGAACTCCATTCTTGAGGAAAATATCCTTTCTTCTTCAAAAACACTTTTCTTTTCTTAACATGTCATACAATTATAAACTAAAAGAAGTTGATTAAAAATAAACTTGAAAACTTGTAAAGGAAGCTTCTTTGATGTAATGTTTTAAAAATCCATTCATGCCGTATAAGTTAAAAAAAACATTCTTCGTACTTTTGTCGGAAGAGTCAAAAAGTACCTCGTACGGAAAAACGGAAAAAGATTCCTTTCATATTCTTTACTAAAAACTCACCTAAGGGTAAAATTGGATTTAAACTATTGCAAGTGGATGGAAACAATATTACATATTGAGGGAACATGGATGTGGATGATAAAATACACCTTAGTAAATACTTACGAATAAACAATCTCGGATAAAAATGAGATTGTGATATTTCCCTTACCTTAGGTATGATTTGCTTTGTTCGTGTCCGAAGCTCCTGTATAATGGTTTAAATAATGTTATTGACTTATTACAGAATCATAAATATTGATATGATATCATATATGGTCATATTATTAGCTTCTTGTTAGTAATATTTCATTGTTACTTGTTACTCGGGTCTTTATAACTTTTTGTTCTTATGTGTGTTTTGTCGAATAAATTATTATTCTTATCTTTGGTTATAGATAATTTATTTACATAATGGTATTAGTGTATTATATACCATATTCATTCATTCAATTCATTTATATAATCATTATGAAATGAAGATCATGTAGAATGAGTCGCATCACATCGTGGAGACGGTATTCCGTACGTACGCACGAGTGATGATATCGTTCCTATGATCGTGGAATTGTATTGGAGTATATATATATTATTTCAGTATCAATATTACTTCATAATAATAATATATAGTTACTCATTACACCATTATACCCATCCTTTTAAGGTGATGGTGGAAAATAGATTACACCACGGCGTGGAGACGGTATTCCGTACGTACGCACGCGCGGTGATTTAATTTTTCCGTAGGATGGATAGAAGGTGAATTAGGGTTGTTTCATATTTATAATAACATATCAGTATTTAAGTAATACTGATGTTATTACTTTATCATGAAACAACTAAAGAAGAATAAGTTGAAGACGAAAGAAATTGAAAAGATCGGTAATGGATATTACCTCTTCTTTGGAACGCCTCTTTGAATCCTCCACTTAGGGAACTAAGATTGGTCTTTGAAGAAGACCAGGACCTCTAGGATTATTCTAGGGAAGTGGAGAGGAGAAAATGGCAGGGGTTGGCCGAGCGTGAGTGCTCAAATTGGTGTGAGGAGGAGGGGGAGGAGGTGCCCTTTTATAAGGGAGGAGAGGGGCACCTTAGGAATATCTCAAAATATTATTTTATATTAAAGTCAAAATCGGTTTATAATGGTTCCAAAGGGTCTTATTTCGAAGCTAAAGTGGGGATGGGTAGAAATCCTATCAACCAATAGGATTTAGACAAGTTTAGGGTATTATTTTAACCTTATCAATTACATTGAACTCTAAGTTAATTAATTTAACTTTTACCGTGTCTTTTTGTTTTCTTTCACTATATGGTTAATACACTTACTATAACATGCCAAACGAACCCCAAATTGTTTATTATTAATATATATATCCTTATCTAAGTCATTTGGCCGAACCTTAGATTTTTAGGAATAAAATAACAATTAATAATATAATATTTGATTTAAAAACTATTTTGTGTCAATTTTGACACTATTTGATATATGATTTTTGTGAAAGTCATAACAGAATTATATGTTCGAACCAAGTTGATTAAATAAACATTAATATATCATAGTAACCTATAAAATTAGTGAAATTCATAAAAAGTCTCAAATTACATTTATTTTGGTGTTTATAACATCACTTATGTCAATATTTCATTAATAAGATAATTACTGCATCATCATTGTGTCATAAATAAATTAAATTATTTAATGTCTAAAAATTACAAATAAAATACCATTATGTGGGAAATCTTTTTAGATTTCTAATTAATATTTATAGTCGAATTTATCTTATATATAACCCCATATTAAAAATGATTTACTTATTAAACTTTGATTTTAACTATTTTAACCCTTCTTTAAATAAATTAATAATAAATGTCCTAATCTAATCCAAGTGGGCCTAAATGGTCATATTTTATTCCTAAGTTTGTTTTTGGTCGAATTACACTTGTCCAATAGAATTAGGACATTTGTTAGGGTAATATTGATATCATATTTACCCTTAGTTACCCTATTTACTATTAACCGCGGTAAAAAAAGTAAAAAGTTACTATTCACCAAAAATTTATTTTTATCTCATTGAACCACATTTTACTTACTGATATCAACCGTGTCTGTCGGATTTTTGAAATTCCATTCACAGAAGCGGTAAAATTATGTTTTATGCAAAATTCAGTTTTTAACCTACCACTTAGTGGTTTCACTATTCATCAAAATTTGAAAGTTTTCAGAAAAATACCAAAATTTCACCCTAGGCTAATTTCGATATTCTGAGTCCAAAAATGAAGTCCATTTTGAAAAATAAAATTTATAAAATTTCAAAAAGTGGTTATTACTATTCATAACGGCTAGTTTTAATAGCATATTGTTGTTTAGTGAAACTCGGTATTGCATACGACGCAAGCTATCGAGGAAGGTCGCGATTGCGTGTAAAGCAATCCAAGCAAGTGTTGTGTAGAAAAAGATTCCTTTGATGATTTATATAACATAAAAGTCTCGGGTGTTACATTGAGTGAGGAGGAAGTGGGAGCTTGGGTGCGATTATATAGGAAAGGTGAGGGAATTCTTTATTATTTAGGTTTGGGACCCCTTATATTAAATTAATCCAAACCACAATCCATCCCATGTATTTTGCCCATGGTTTTTGGAAAAGGGAAGAGGAAAATAATATTTTATAATGAAAAATTCCGAACTTCTTAAAATAATAAGGTTGCTTATGTGGAGGTGAGTCACACTCCCATGGAAATTAATTTCAAACGGAAAAGTGTTGAATAAGTCATGAAGGGTCCATTAATGCTTTGAAATGTAAGTCAAACAAACCCAAAATCACATTATTTTAATTCTAAAACATATATTGGCCGACCATAACGATTATATTATTTTATTACATCACTATTGGGTCATTATGTTGTCATGAAACACATTATATATTTAAACGGTATTTAATTTTTACCCAAAAATTTAACTGTCTCAGAAAATTATGAAAAATTCACCATTGGATAATTTCGACGTCCTGATTCAAAAAATAACATTGATTTTATCTAAATAATTTTATAAATATGTGAATTTTCACTTTTAAAATAATAACTTACCTTTATTGAAAATTCACGGTTTTGGACAGAAACAGCTTTCGAACCTTAATAAAAATTTTAATTGCATTCATAAATTTATAAGATCATTTATATTTAATAAAAATTAATTTAATAGTAATATTATTATTTTATTAAAATATTATTTTATTCAAAAAATAAATAAATTTAATAAAATAGATTTCTAAATTAAATAATAACTAAAAACACCATTTCTACTTTAAAAAATATTTACAATGTATTAAAAATGACTAGAAATTATATTCATTATTATATAAAAAAAATAATGTACATGAACATAATACTCCTTATTTGTTACATAACACCTTAAAACAGCCACATAAGACCTAAAGGTAAGGTGTGCGATGGTGGAAGACTCTTGTGGTGGCTCAGATAACATCGCTCAAGTGGTAATTTCAATAAACTTCCACTTTTCCCTTAGATAGTCACATTCGAGCTTGATATGATGAAGCTCAGCATGTGTTTGGTCAAGAGAGAATCCCAAGGATGCCACCTCTATTCCGAGCTCCGACAAATGTGCTTCGTATGGATCAATTCTACTGGACGAGGTCATCGCTTCTTTTGTCTGAGTAAATTGGATTTGTTAAAGTCCTATATTTATAATAATCATGTGATCACTGTTCAACGGCTACATTAGCAACGGAAAAAATTATTAACATAAAACCAATGAAGTTGACACTATATATAAACATAAACAGACATTTAATTAGATCAAGAGGGATTTCCATTAATGAAACTTTGGGTCGTTACAATATTCCCCCCTTACGAAATTTCACCCTCGAAATTTTAATTTCCCCACACTAAAACAAATGTGGGTAACTCAGCTTCATCATATCCTCCAATTCCCAAGTCGCTTCTTCAAACTTGTGGATTCTCCAAAACACCTTGAAGAGGGGCATTGTCTTATTTTGCAGAAATTTTTCTCTATGATCTAAGATCTTCACTGGTTGATCTTTATAAGAAAGATCATCTTCCAATTGTACCACCTTAGAAGAGAGTACATGTGAAGTGTCTGGTATATACTTCCTTAAGAGTGATACATGAAATACAACATGCACCTTGGCCATGGTAGGGGGAAGTGCTAGTCGATAGGCCACATCCCCAACACGATCAAGAATATCAAAGGGGATGATGTACCTTGGACTTAAAATCCCTTTCTTTCTAAACCTCATGACCTTTTTGCATGGAGATATGAATAGAAACACCATGTCTCCAACTTTACACTCAAGGTCTCATCGTCAATTATCTATATAACTCTTCTGTCGACTCTGGGCTGCCTTGATATGTTGTTGAATGATTTTCACCTTCTCCTCCATTTCTTCGACCATTTCTGGTCCAAGAATCTTACGTTCATCGACCTCATCCCAACATGCCAATGTTCTGCACCTTTTCCCATACAAGGCTTCATATGGTGGCATTTGGATGCTTGACTGGAAACTGTTATTATAAGAGAACTCAACCAGGGGAAGATGTTGATCCCATCCTCCTCTAAAGTCCATTGAGCCTGCTCTCAACATGTCCTCAAGTGTTTGGATAGTCCGCTTAGATTGGCCATCAGTTTGAGGATGATAGGACGTACTAAATTTCAGTTTAGTATTCAAAGCATGATGAAGAGTCTTCCAAAACTTAGAGGTGAATCTTGGATCTCGGTCACACACCATAGATAGTGGTACTCCATGCAACCGTACCACTTCCCTGATATATATATGTTCCAGTTGATCCAAAGAGAAATCCTCCTGAATAGAAATGAAGTGTGCAGTCTTTGTAAGTTGATCCAAAACAACCCAGATTGCATTGTTGCCTTGGGATGTCCTTGGATGTCCGGTGATAAATTCCATGGTGATGTTCTCCCATTTCCATTCTGGTATGGGCAATGGTTGCATCATCCCCATAGAATTCTGCCTCTCTGCCTTCACTTGCTGACAGACCAAGCATTTTTATGTATATTCAGCGATCTCCTTCTTCATATTATCCCACCAAAAGTTTTCTCGGAGATATAGATACATCTTTGTGCTCCCTGGGTGAATAGAGAAATTTGAACAATGTGCATCATCCCAAAGTTCTTTCTTCAGCTCCAGAATTGATGGAACACATAGTCTTTTCCCAAACCGCACAATTCCTTTTTCATTAACATTAAACTCCGAGTATTTCCCTTTTTCGATAGCTCCAACTTTTTCTTGAATTCCCACATCATCCTTTTGAGCATCCTTTAACCTTTCTAAAAGAGATGGTTGAGCAATCATTTGTGAAAGGATTGATGATGTTCCATTCTTTATGATTCCCACGTCCATCTTCATCATGTCTAAGAATATTGGATCCTTCTCAATTATCATCATTGATAGAATAGTTGGGTCCTTTCTACTTAGGGCATCTTCCACCTTGTTCGCTTTCCCAGGGTGTTAATTGATTGAACAGTCATAATCCGCGATGAGCTCTATCCATCTTCTCTGGCGCATGTTAGGCTCTTTCTGTGTGAATATATATTTAAGACTCTTGTGGTAAGTATATATCTCACATTTATCTCCATAGAGATAATTCCGCCAAATTTGCAGGGGAAAGATCACCGCCACCAACTCCAGATCATGTGTTGGATAGTTTCGCTCATGGATTTTCAACTTCCATGAGGCATAGGATATAACTTTATCATTCTTCATCAGCACACATCCTAATCCATTCTTCGAAGCATCACTGAATACCTAAAAAATATCCCCACTTGTGGGTAATGTGAGCACGGGTGCAGTGATAAGCCACCTTTTCAACTCCATGAAACTTTCTTCGCATTCATCACTCCATGAAAACATTACTTCATTTCGAGTTAGCTTGGTAAGAGGGTTTGAAAATCATGAGAAATTTCTCAAAAATCGTCGATAATATCCAGCTATCTCCAAGAAGCTACGGATATCTGTTACCGCTGTTGGCCTCGGCCATCCCTCAATTACATCTGTTTTGGAGGGGTCCAGAGAAATCCCATTTCTTGTGATGACATGGCCAAATAATGATACCTCCTTCAACCAGAACTCACACTAGTTATACTTTTCATAGAGGTTCTCCTTGCGCAAAGTCTCTAGTACAATTTTTAAATTCTCCTCATGATCCTCCTTGGTTTTGGAGTATATTAGAATATCATCTATAAAGACTACCACAAATTTGTTAAGGTAATCTCTAAAGACTCTATTCTTCAAGTCCATGAATATTTCTGGATCATTGGTGAGTCCGAAAGGCATTACTATGAATTCATATTGCCCGTACCTTGTACGAAAATCAGTCTTAGGGACATCTTCTTTCTTCACCCTTACATGATAATATCCCGACCGCAAATCCACCTTGGAGAAGTATTGTAATCCACGTAGCTGACCAACAAGTCATCGATTCTTGGGAGAGGATACTTATTGTTTATCGTGATTTTTTTAAGTTCACGATAATCGATGCAAAGCCTCATTAACCCATCATTCTACTTGATGAAGAGGACTGGTTCACCCCATGGTGAAGCACTTGGGCATATAAACCTTTTATCCATATTCTCATGTAGTTGTTTCTTCAGATCTTCAAGATCTACAACAGCCATTCTATATAGAGTCTTGGATATTGGTAATTCCCCAGGTATAAGTTCAATTGAGAACTCAACAACTCTTATAGGAGGAAGACCAGGAAGTTCCTCGGGAAACACTTCCGCGAATTTCCTCACAATAGGCATTTCTTCAAGGATGGTTTCTTCTTTGGACTCAATCATCTGAGCCAAATACGCGTGCTCATAGGGCAGTAATATCCATGCTTGAGATGATGGAGATAAAGGAGATACATCTTCCTCCTGACACTTGTAAAGAATTGGGGGTCGATTCTCCATATGGAGTGTGATTTTCCTCTCCCAACAATTTATGTTGGATCTATATAAGCAAAGCCAATCCATTCCAAGAATTGCATCAAATTCCACCAGAGGGGATATGATGAGGTTCACCGGGAAATTCAATCCACAGATTATAACATGGGAGGACTTATATTCATGGTATGCAATGATTTCCCCATTTTCAATACTCAGCGACGTCTTTACTTCCATGATTTGTGGTGTTGATGGGATTGTTCTACTAAACTTTCAATATATAAAAGAATGCCTAGAACCTGAATCAAAAAGTACGTTCGCTATTTTCGAATGAATAACTAGCGTACATGTCACCACTTTCATGCCGACGTTAACTTCGGCAGAAGTGATGGAAAAAGATCTTCCTTGATGTCTTGGAGGTTGTTGGTTGCCTCTGAAAACCCTTGGATTAGGGAACTGATTTTCAAAATGACCTGGTTCTTTGCATTTGTAGCATTGAAAAATGAGTTGAGGTTCGAACGAAGCATTCCTCCCCTCTTTCGTAGTCGTAGGTCCTTCTTGCTGATAGTTAACAGCTAGGTGCCCTTCTCTTCCACACCGGAAGCATTTTCTCATCCCCTTAAGGCAATTTCCTGGGTGCTTCTTTCCGCACTTTTGGAAAGTGGGGTGCTGGATCTTCTTAGCACCGTTGTATTTATCCATCGGACCACTAGCATTAAAGTCCAACTTACGATTCTTGTCCCCATGATACCCCTATGATTGCCCAATCTCCATTTCAACCTTGAGGGTACATTGGACAATTTCCTCATAGCTGTCAAAGTAACGGATCGTTGATGCTTTCCGCAAGCTAGGCTTCAACCCACCAAAGAAGCTGTCAAACTTTCATTCGGCGGTAATGACAAAGCCGAAAGCGTATCTTGAAATCCTTGTGATGTTTTCCTCATATGCTCCAACAAATTCATCATATTTTTTTTGAAGGAAAGGAAGTCTGTTTCCATTTTAAGCCGGTGGGTGCACGGAAAATATTTATCGAAAAAAATCTTCCAGAAATCCTTCCATTCCAACACCTCGATCTCCTCCTCAGACATCGTATTTTTGATCAAAGTCGACCATTGATCAGCTTCACCCTCCAAACGATAAGCCACTAGGAGAACCTTTTCTTGCTCAGAACATTGGAGGATGGAGAATATCATTTCAATAGAGTTGATCCATTGTTCAGTGATCATGGGATCAGATGATCCACTAAAAGTAGGAGGCCATTGTCTCATGAAGCTCTCGATAGTGGCTTGTTCTTTCATAGGGGGTTGAACGTTCCTCTTGAGCAGTGTTTCTATTCAAAACTTGAGTTAGCTGGGAGAGAAGTGTGACAATGTTCGCGATTCCCGCTCCCATTGGATTTGGCATCTCATTAGTACAGTCATCACACTGATCTTCACAACGGTTGTTAGCCTGAGTCCTCATATTACCAGCCAATGGTTGGAATAAATGGAAAGTTAGGGGTAACACATAAAGGGTAATCAAAAGAAAAAAATTTATGACTCATAAATAAACTTTTATTTGCTTAACTCATGAGTCTATAGGCATCAATCTAGGATTTTCATGATCTACTTTCTAGCATATATTTTTAGGGGAATTTTTTATTCCCTTAATAAGGGTTCATACTAATCTTGTTAATTTATCAAAACATATCCCCTGGGAGTGTTGTAACAAAGAGTGCATCAAGGCCTGTTTTCATGCACCAATTCCTGTTCGAGTCTAGCTCAAAGCGGTGTTTTCGGGTTTTACCCCTAGGATACATCTGTGCCAGAGCTGCCTCTACCTGCTCGTATCCAGACAAGGATGTATTTTTCTAATAAACCACTTTCTCAGTACTTACCAAAACTTAGGGATATTTTTATTATACTTAGTCTCGTCTCTAGGGCTTTACTAGGGTTTCCTAATCCCAAAAATAATTAAACCTATCCTCGGATACCGACTATGACAACCCTTCTTTTTATTACAACTTTAACATGATTTATTAAATAAAACATCACTTGATACAACAAAGAAGATCGAGAGGTTTAGTGTTGTTGGGGCTTAGGATCATTACATAAAAACAATAAAACATAAAATAAAACATCTTTATTAAAAACATCCTTTACATGACCACTACATTCCTTCGTACTTAGCATTGCATGGGATAACCTGAGGACATGCATAAGAAAAGGGTGAGTTCTAATGTCCAGTAAGGGAGTACACATGGAATAACATGAGGAGTACAATACATGTTAGACAATTGGCATATCAATAGAGCATAAGAGAAACATTAACATAAAGGCATGATAAGTCATGATAATCATAACATGGAAATGCAGAAACATCACTTAACATGGAATTAGCATTAGCCAAGGCTCATTGCACATATAGCATGAGTAAATCCTCATTGCACATAAAGCACAAGTAAACCCTAGTTGCACTTGATTTAGAATGAGTCAACAAACATTGGACATAACGTATCATGATGATATACTTTACCCAATGCATTGGAGCGCAATAAGGGTGCACCCTTCTTAAACATTTCATTTCATGCATAAGTGTGCCACATGGATCATAAAACATGGATTCATAAAACACAATCATTTATTCCATGATAAAGGAATGTGGAAATCATACATGAAACTTTATAATCAATAAGTAAATGTGCATATAGGTGAATACCCTTGATGGATAAATGGGCATGGTATTCACTACACAATGACATTGGCTCAGAAAATTGGTGCGATTTTGGCAGCGTAACAGCGTGACATAAGAATTCATAAATATGGTTTATGACAGAGAAAGGGGTTACTCATCATATTTAAATGTAATGTAAAGTAAGGAGGTCATATAGATACATGTCCCAATAATTGTAATAGAATTTAGATTCATGATACAAAAGTATTGCTTGAATGTAAAAGAGGAGAGAGAAGTTCCTTTCGGAATTTTGGCATAGTAACAGGTGTACATGGGAGGCATTTAATGAGAGAGAAAGGGTCTCCCATAATTAAAACATAAATAGGGCAGTATGAGAGAGGTTATAAACAATACACCAACATTTATAATTGAAATTAAAAGGAAAAACAACTTAAAGAAAAATGGACAAAAACGAGAAAGGATGAAAAAACCCTTACTTAAAAGTGTGCTTCCAAAGGCTAGAGAGAGGCTTGTGAGAGGCTTATTGGGAGATTGGGGCTCCTTGGGAGGATTATAGAGAGAGTAGTGCAGAGTTTTGACGAACTCCAAGGGCTTTGAGTGAGGAGGAAGTGGGATCTTGGATGGGTTTATATAGGAAAGGTGAGGGAATTCTTTATTATTTAGGTTTGGGACCCCTTATATTAAATTAATCCAAACCACAAACCGTATCATGGTTTTTGCCCATGGTTTTTGCCCATGGTTTTTGTCAAAGAGAATTGGAAAAAAATATTTTATAAGGCATAAGTCTGAACTTCTTAAAATAACAAGGTTTCTTATGTGGATGTGAGTCACACTCCCATGGAAATTAATTTAAAAAGGCAAAGTGTTGAATAAGTCTTGAGGGGTCCATTAATGCTTTGAAAAGTAAGTCAAAAAAACCCAAAATCACATTATTTTAATGTTAAAACATATATTGGCCGAACATGAAGATTATAGTATTTTATTACATCACTATTCGGTCATTATGATGTCATAAAACACATTATATATTTAAACGGTATTTAATTTTTACCCAAAAATTTGACAGTCTCAGAAAATTATAAAAAATTCACTGTTGGATAATTTCGATGTCCTGATTCCAAAAATAACATTTAATTTATCTAAATAATTTTTTAAATATGTTAATTTTCACTATTAAAATAAAAACCTACATTTATTAAAAATTCACAGGTTTTGACAGAAATGGATTTCAAATCTTAATAAAAATTTTAATTGCATTCATAAAATTATAAGATCATTTATTTTTATAAAAATTAATTTAATAATAATATTATTATTTTATTAAAATATTATTTAATTCAAAAATCCATTAATTTAATAAAATATATTTCTTAATTAAATAATAACTAGAAACACCATTTGTACTTTAAAAACTATTTATAATGTATCAAAAATGACTTGAAATTATATTCATTATTATATAAAAAAATAATGTACATGAAGATAGTACTACTTATTTTTTTACATAACCCCTTAAAATAGCCGCATAAGACCTAAGGGTAAGGTGTGCAATGGTGAAAGACTCTTGGGTGGCTCAGATAACATCGCTCGAGTGGTAATTTCAATCAACTTCCACTTTTCCTGAAGACGGTCACATTCGAGCTTGACATGATGAAGCTCAGCCTGGGATTGGTCAAGAGCGAAACCCAAGGATGCCACATCTTTTCTGAGCTCCGACAAATGGGATTTGTATGGAGCAATTATACTGGACGAGGCCATCACTTCTTTTGTCTGAGTAAATTGGATTTGTTAAATTCATATATTTGTACTAATCATGTGATCACTGTTCAACAGCTATATTAACAACGGTCAAAATTCATAACATAAAACCAATGAATTTGACACTTTATATAAACATAAAGAGACATTTAATTAGTTAAAGAGGGATTTCCATTATTGAAACTTTGGGTCATTACACTTTTGATCTATATAGCATAATAAAACTTGTTTTCCCTTGTATTCATGCATGGGTTTGTGAGGAATTATTTAATGCCAACTCTAGAAACAAACTATAACTCTATTAAGTCCTATCATGTATGATCTAAAAATATTTACGATTTTTTACTATGTTTAGTACATAGTCAGACCCTAGTCATCTCTCTTGATAATCATTAGATATAAATAACAAATTATTCCTAATTAAATGATTTTTTTAGAAGGTTAAATGAATGAAAATATTATAAGACTCTAAAAACTATGAAAATTTAATAGGAAAGAACTTGTTCAAAGGGATTAATTATTGGGTTCCATCATTATAAATAATTATAATATAAATTATATTTTATAGTTCATTCCATAAACTATGAAAAACTATCCAATACGTTAAGTGTGAAACTTAACATTCTTAATTAAACTCTTCATCACCCAAAATGTCCTCTCCTCTAATAGCCAATAATGATTAATAAACATAAATTTAGAGCATGAAAAGTTCCATGACTATTATCGATTGTATTGTATTTCCTCTCTCAAAAAAACTCTACTCCATCATGTGGATTCCTTCATAATATAAGGGATAGAATTTATGTGTCATATGAAATATAATAAATTGTGGGAAATATCTTAGAATTTGGGAAAATCACCAAATCACTTTTAAATACACTGAATACCCAAATACATATAGAAAATAAATATTGAGAGTTAAATAAGATGAATTCATGAAAATTGAGATAACCTCCTCTGATTCCATGCCTATTGTTAGTTACTCACCGTGAAGAGTATTTTTGGGGTAAGGTGGAAGAACAAAAATGAAATGAAAAAAAAACAGATTTCAGAGTAGGAAGACTAAAATACTATATATAGAAAATATAATATACATTATAGAATAATATCCACTATAAATCTATAAAAATTATATATATAATTTAATTATAAGAGGTTGTATATTTAGATAGGAAACAATTTAGATATTTTAACATAAAGAATTTTCCTCTGAATGATTGAGTATAGTTGGATAGGTAATTGGATGAATCACTTCTTATTTTCATCTAAAAAGCTATTCATAACTGATTTTTATTTCTTATTAAATAATTTTATATCAATATGTGTTGTTTTTAAAATATTATTCTAATGTTACTAAATTAAATTTTATATACCTTGAAATACTATTTATCTTCTTCCACATTTTTTAATGAAAAAACCACCTTATTGAGAAAAATTGTACTAAATTTATTTTAAATTTGAGCCTATAAAATTTTTATTAGCTAAAAATGTAATCACATCATTTTAACAAAATTAATCTCAAAAAATATAATACTAAATATAAGTAAAATCATAATTTATACCAATAATGAAATTTATTTCACTAAAGTATGAAGTTGATATGAACTATTAAAATTATATAATAATGAATTTTTTTACATATATTATCAAAATTTACAAAAAAATATAAATATGATGTTATTTAGATTAAATTGTTAAATTTTGGGGGGCTTAATCATTTAAATACACATAAAAAGTGTTGAAATTTTATTATATATCACTTCCCAAGTCCCAATATATATCTTTATAGGGAATAAAATGTATATAATATGGTTAAATCCATATATCCCCTCAAAAAAGATGGTGATTGTTGGAATACACTCTATTTTTCTTGAGAGGTATCACATATTTAGAAATTAAATTGGGAAAAATATCATTCTACATGAAGTTTAAGCTCAATATACACAATATTTTATATAATAGCAAGTTCTATAGGTCTTAAGGAAATTTTTCTCCTGAAACACAAACACTCCGTATGAGAAACCGAGATGATAGAGAAAAAAAATATGATTTTATAGACACAGAAGATGGTGAATCATATATGGTTGAAAATAATGGTCCTATTTTATATAGATAGGTACTAAATAAATCATATGCTTCAATATATAATGAATCCATGAATTTATATATATATTCCCTATATCAAACATATTTATGAGTTCTGGTGGGTATGTTAATTGATGTAAATATTTTTGGATGATCATAGATATTAAATAGAATACTACATATGAGAGATAAAATGAGTCCCTATAAAGAGAGGGTAGTTGTTAGTGGGTTTAAATATCATTATTCCATTGATAGTGATGAATATTTTTCTATTTTTTCTATTTTTAAATCTATCATAATTCTACTTTCCATAACAGCTTTCCATGACTACAAAATTTGATAGAAAGATGTCAAAAGATATTTTATTAATAGAAATTTTTTTGAAGATGTCTATATAAAAAAAATAATAAGGGGTTTTGATACTATTAAATGATAATTAGATATGATAGTTGCAGAGATCCCATTATGGTAAAAAGAAATCATCACGTTCATGGAAAATTTGATTAGATGGGGCCATAATAGAATATGGTTTCATAAAGAATTATTGTGATCCATGTGTTTAAAATAGGATAGTGGGAGTTTTTTATTATTTTTATTAGTATATGTTGTTTAAATATTACATAATTAAAATGAAACACTATTATTATAGTATGTTAATGAATGGTTTTACCAGCACTTCTCCATGAAAGACTTAAGAGACCAAAAATATATCCTTTGAATCCTGATCATTTTTTATAGTTCCAATATAATGATTGGATTGAGTCAATGTACATACATGAATTATAAAAGTAAAGATATTTAGTATGGAACAATCAATGTGTTAATTTGTTCCTATGTCACATTATATACATATCTCCAAGAAAATGTGTCCTCATGCACAGTAAGGGAAGGAAATAAAGAGAATGAGTATGATCCCATATGCATATGTTATAGGATATATCTTTAATTCCATGTTATATAATAGGAATGATTTTTCCTATGATTTTAGAATGTTATATGGATATCAAGATGGTATATTTGAATAACATTAGTCTCATGTTGATGATATCCTTAAATTTATGAGGTACAATAATGATATGTTCGTGATATTTGGAAGAGGCGAGGACCTAACCATCAGTGGATATACTAATGTTAGTTTCTAAATAGTTAAGAATGAACCAAAGTCACAGTCTAGATATGTATTCAGTATCAATAGATGATTTATGGACTAAGAGTGTTTTATGTATCCAGTTTTCACAAATTTTAAATTATAATTTGAGCATATAATAGATTAAATGGATCCAAAGTAGCTATTTTTCATTTAGATCATTTTAAAAGTTCTGTGTTTAGTGCATATTGTTTTATATCATATCCCATTATATTGTGAAAATACAACAAAAGTTTCTATCATAAAGTATCTGTTGTCACATCAACAGAAAAACACCTATGTTGAAAATATCAAATCATGAAATATTTTTCTCCAAGGTGTGATGTAGTTTTGAAAAGATATTCCATAAAATAAAACATAACATACCATTTCAATAAATAATTTTTCTTGTAAAATCATAAACATAAAGTGATATACTATGGAATAATGGTTTTTAGTAGTTGGCTCTATTGAAAGTGGGAGTGTATCATATTTTGTTCCCCATAACCATCATCTTAGTACATTATGGTTCCTTGTATTGATTTATTTTAATATAAATAAATATCATTGTCACATCATGGTTTTTCTACTATGTGACCTAGTTTGTGATAAAACTCTAACTATACATGTCACATTAAAAGACATATAAGTTCCTCATTTTGATGATAACTTGTTTGTTACAAAATAATCTTCCTATATATAATTTATATATCTGGATTATATAATTTGATGACAAAAAATTATATAGGCCATCAGGAGTGGAGAATCATAGGACCTTGAGACATTTTCTTATGGTGTACACCCCTGAAAGTCATTATTGTAGGATGATATGAGTAATTTACCCACAAATAAGAAATCCACATGTATTTGTTTCATTTGATATTTTTATATACTGATGTGTGTAATGATCTATAAAATTTAATATTTCTTTAATACATATCTTGAGTTTCATAAACTAATATAATATTAAAACCCATGATGGAATATGGTCATGGATATGTTAGTTGTATCAAGAGTGATATTATATTAATGAATAATTAGATAATGTATTTATCCCATCTATTAATTAATATATTTTAATATCTCTATCTGTTTAACAGGAACTGAATAGTTTGATTAATTTCATGTCCATGGCGATGTTGTCGGCATGTTTATTTTTGAAAATTGAAAAAAAATATACAACTAACATATATATTTAAGATGATATAATTAGACCTACATGATTGGAGATACGGTGGTAACGGTATTATATTACATAGTATACAGTCATAGGGGGTTAATGACATTGTGACATTAAATTATTTCTCTATGGGTGCCTTTAAATGTTTGTAGATTGTAACCTTAGACACTTGGTAGTGAAACCCAATTCCATTGATAAGGGGGACAATAGGGTCACACATTAAGGGTATTTATAAACTCAGTTAGATTATATTTGACTTTGGCTTGATGGATAAATAATATTCTAGTATATGGATTAATAATTATTCAGTTTTGTTTTCTTATAAATATTCAATTACCAAATATTTTATAGAATATATATGATTTAAATCTATGACAAATATTTATTCAGACAATTATTATTTATTTAATTAAATGAATATAACTTATTTATTTATTATAATTTATTCACAAGGTAAAAAAATATTTATTTATTTAGTTTTATGAATTCTTAATAAATATTTTCTCTGTAGTTTTGGTGTATATAATTTTCATATGTTAATTAGGGAATAATGTATTGGTATTTATTAAATTATATAAATAGTCATTATTCTTGGACCAATAATTATTGAGGAGGATGAGAATATCCATTCATATGGTTGGATGTGAAATTTCATATTAAATACTATTTTAGTAAATTTTAATTTATTTATTTAATTAAATTAATGTTTATCATATTTGTGAGTTTATTTTATGTATAGTAAATAAAATAAAAATATTTTTATTTAGATATGGGGTTCCCAGAGAATTAATACAATAAAAAGGCCCATTGTGGAATTATTTATTTTCTAAACATAACACTATATAAAATCGATTATGACATGTTTTTCCCACCATTGCTTCATTCCAACGCTGTGAAAATTGATATATACAAAGAATCATTTCTGTACCTAAAGAGATCTCCTCTAAAACACTATGATGTATTCAATGTAATATACCTAATATAATAAAATAGATATTTCTCTTATAAAATATTAGGTTATAATCAACGAAGATTATCAAAATTGTTAGATTAATCCATGATATCACCTAGTGAATTATATGGAGAATTATCCATGGATTACAAAGAACGTTTGAATAACCACTATACGGAATCTACCCTTGATTCCACTAACAAAATTAAAGTATGATAAAAGTGGTCTACTGATTCATTAAAAAAGAAACAATTAAACAAATGACAATTCTTTAATTTAATTAAATTAACCATATACTATATACAAAACGATCCTATCATTGGGGATTTTTTGAACACATTATGATCTAGTTCTGAGGATAAATACGAAGGATTTCATTGAATAATTTTATTGGGAACCATCTACCCGATTCTGATTCACCCAAAATACATCATTATAAATATATTTCATTTCAGGGTTTTCTAATATCTATTTAATGAAATCCCGTTTATGTTATTTTTATTCTTATGTTACTCTTACAAAAAGGGCACTTTGTCTTAGTTTTTTATTTCCACAAGTCATTTTCATAAATTTCACAATGTCTCTTTTCATGGTGTAATGACTGATTATTGATGTATTGTATCATTGTAATTTTTATATTCCTGATATTCATTTTTTTACTTCATTTTTTTCATCAATTTTGATTGAAGAGTTATTAACGTCCTTAGGGTTTCACCTCAAAATATCCTTCTTTGAGAATTGTTAGTAGGTGTGAACATATATACTTGTATATGGTGTATATACTTCCTATTAATAAGATATATCATGTTTCTCACCTTTTTATGGTATTTAATGTTTTATTTAAAATTAAATCTTTTGAAATTTTTTAATATATATAAAATTCATTTGATCTTACTTATCTTATAATTGGGATATGTGTTGTTAAAACTTCCACCTTATTTGTCTAGATAGCTTATGTCTTTGATATCCCATTTATTGTCTGAAAAAGTATTGATTTTATATATTTTTATATATCAATAATAATGTTTATTTATTCCAATGTCACATTGTTTATGAGTGGTATTTATATCTTTAATATGATGAATGTATTGGAAATAATGAAGTGATGAGTGATTCATAGTATTTTGTAACCCCTAAATGAATTTGTTAGTCAGATAAGGAATTTTTTTTCTATTTGGTGTATTCTTATCCAATAAATGTGTAGTGTCTTTATTGGGGATATGAGAACATGAATGATATATTAGATAAGGCCTTGACAAGAATAATAATGTCTATAATGAGGCCTTGATAGTAAAGATCATGATATATGAAATTATTTGTTCTGTCACTGGGAATTTAGTTATTATTTTAATGGAGATAATTTATATTTTTATGTTATCCATGAATTTGTTTCTAGATCACGTGATCAGTTATTCAACATTAGTGATTATCATTTACTTCTTCTATATTATTCAATAATTGTTTATTCTATAAAACCTTATGGTGTAAACAATCCCTTATTGAGAATTTTAGCCCAATATTATTATGTTTCTATTTCCTAGGGTTATGATTAAAATAATTTCATGTTAGATTATTAGAATAGTAAAATGTCTGGAAAATTTTTACAAGATATTTAAGAGATATTTTGGATTAATTATTTCTTTTCTTAGTGAAAAATTGTGCATAAAATGAGAATGTCATAGGGTTCTTTAAGGAGTTAATATAATTATCTAAATCTATAAATAATTTTTTTTTGGTAATGAATGTCATTCAGTATATTGAGTAAGTCATGTAATTATAGTGATGTTATGTTTAATTTACCATAGTTGTTATTAGAACATGTATTACATAACATTAGATATTATGATATTAAATGTTAAGGATGCTAATTCCATCACAACAAGACATATTAAGATTAATCACAATTTAAAACATAAAGATAATCCTTTAGGTCAGTTTATGTAATATAGAATATTTTATAGATTAGGATAAGAAATCCTTAGTGAAAACCCACTTGATAACTCTAAGGGATAATTATACACATTGGTTAATATCCCAATGTTTCGGTATTATAGATATTTTATTCGTATACTAGTAATTAGATCTCATATGAGATACTAGATGTATGTGTAGTTTTTTCACAGATTTGACTAGGGATAATCTTTTAGAAAAAGGATGATTGAGTTTCAAATCAATTTTCTTTATATTGTATGATGAGTCAGCCTAAGACCACAAACTTTTCTACACCCTCATAAGGTATAAGATTTAGTTTTTTTCTTTCAAATTCATTATTTAGGATTTATTTTATCATGAATTTAAGTGATTGGGTTAATAAGTATGAGAAAATAAACATTAATGTATCCTAGGGAGAACCAAGAGAGTTCTAAGATGAACCAAATGTAACATATTGAAATGAAAGTATCATAGGTTGAAATGATGGTTTTAATTTAAAAGAAAAACGTTTGATTGAGATTTCATATTCATATAATAATTTTCTATAATTTATTTAATATTATCATAATAATTTTGATTTTAAATTATGGTTGAGAAAATTATCTTGAAGTTAAATATGTGGAATTTATGTCTCTAGAAACTCCAATGACATAGCTAGAGGGTCAAAATTTGAATAAAAGTATGATAATGTTAATATATGCCTATTTGGGTGGAACATATATATTACATATTCTTCCCTACGATAGATGGTTTTGTACGTATTAGAAACTAAATATTGATTCATTGTTATATTTATGTAGGATAATATTTTATTATTAGTATATGGTAATTAAAATTGTGAGAACATACATTTTTTAGGGTGAGAGTATGTAACACCATAGGTTTATGGAAGGGTAATTCTTATATAAACTGTATGTTTATAAATCTAAACTATCTTTATTTTTATTTTTATAAGAAATTGAAATAGATTTGGTAATATTTCATACATTATAGGTAATAAACTAACAAAAAACTATCCATTCAGTGTAAAAAGTACAACAAAAGAACATGAAACTATGTATTACACACCATGGATTATTACACACAATGGAATATTAAATCCTTCAAATGTTCATAAATAAAAAGGATACAATAAATTGAAAATAATAAACCCATCAATGTTATGAGATATTATTAATCATATTCACATTTTAGGATCACTAATAGAAATTATAAACCAATATTTCTGAAGAAAATCCTGAAATTAGAAATTATATTTTGTTATCTAAAATTAGAACTATGAAAATGAGGAATGAAACATAAGAATTGTGAATTGAATGAATGAGCTTGGTAAGGATATATTTAACAATATTATCATGATTTTATAAATATGTTAAATAAAAATATAGTAGTTGGAAATTTTTCTGTTAGATATATGTGTATCAAATAGGTATAACTAATTCGTTCATTATTAATAGTACTTTTAAAAAATATTATTCATGAATAACAAATAATGAACTAAGAATATCATATTAATATATTATACATGTATATACTTATGCATTATGTATTAATATTATTATTACTAAAGTATGATATAATGTATTTATAATTTATAATTTAAAAAATTTATATTAATTGATTTGTAAAATTAATATTTTAGAATAAAAAAAATTTATTTTATTTGGTAGTGGTTATTTCATATAATAGTAATATATAAAAAACCTAAATTTTAAAATGTTATATATTTTATCCTATTAAATTAAATAGAAAACTTTTAAATTATTTTTATACATGAATGAAATCATTTAAATTATTTAAATTATAAATTGATATGAAAAAATATTAGGAACAATTAATTTTTAAAAACATCATTTTTTCTATAAAAACAATTTTTCATTAAATGTTGAATTTTTATTTTGTAACACCCTGACCCCATATTCCATGAGCTGGTTCATTATTATAATACATTGGATTCATTACAAGGAATCATGTCCTGAAGGATAGATCAATTTAGTAGTCTTGGAAATAAGATACATACATAAGTTCAATATTATAACTTGAAAAGAAAAACAAAACTAATTTATTCCATTAAAAACATCCAAGATTCCAAGATTATTCCTACAAGTCACTCATACCTAACTTCTTTATATCTTTAGAAAATGAATCTTACGAAAGGGGTGAGCTCAAATGCTCAGTAAGATTCCTCTAGGTGGCACACACAGTCTCACCCCTTTGGTTCAGTTACGTAATTAAGTAGACTCTCTGGGGAAGCACTCACCATCAATTACCCCTATAGTCTCGTAACGTGCTAAAGGCTCTTTGGGGAATCACTCAACGTCAATTCCACCTCTGGCCCGCGTCGTAGATCTATAGACTCTATGGGGAATCACTCAACATCAATTCCCCCAATAGCCTCACATCATAATTAAAAGACACTTTGGAGAAGCCCTTCCGTCAATTCTCCCTTTGGTCTGCTACTCTAGGTTCTCACAGTCCTGAGTACAATTAAACATGATCAGTGCGTGTATATCATCCAAGTAAACCTCAAGAACTACTTGGCTATGATTCTACAACTCAATAGCAATAAAAAACAATAATTCCGCTATCCTACAACTAGGCATGGCAACTGAAAAACGCCCAACAGGCAAAACAAGCATGGAAAAGCAATCTGAGCACACAATGAATTACTTTACTCACAAGCAATAACCTCTACTAAAGCAAACAATAAAAGCAGGAAAAGATTAGGGGAAAATAGAGAAACATGCAATACCCCGGGTTGAGTAAATAATTCCATAATAAAACATAGTCTTTCATATTCTACTAGTCTAATAACCACATGAAATATCAATAGCTAATCTCATAATGATGAAATTCATAATGCCGAACATCATAACCACATAATCAAGGCCTCGTGCGAAGACTACAAATAAGATTTTTTCAATGCGTTGTTCCAAGACACCATTTTGTCGTTTGAGACCTACCAATGCATCGAGGAGCTATAGCGGGCTCCACCCATCACATACTAAGTCCAATTTATTCCTTATATGAAAAGGTTGAAACATAATCTCAACATTCATATTAAAACAAGAATACGAAATGTAAATATTTTAACCACAAATCATGAATGGAATAAAAATAGGACATCCACAATGAAACATAACTCATTTAATAAAATATGGTAGTTTTAATTATAATATATTAACCTTAATCGAGAATAATTAAGGATATAGATATAGATGAAAATAATCATCAAAACTATTTGAGAGAAATATCCCATTTTTATTGAAAACATTTAAAGGTCACAATATTTATCAAGAAGCTATTTAAAATATATTTTTGAATCTAAGTGTCCAATACAAAATTGAATATATTAAACAGAATTTTAATTATAAAAATATAATTTCTGTATAAATAAATACATAAAACCATTTTTAATACATGGACATTAATGAAAAATATTTAGAAAATAAATCTTTAAAACATTTAAAATGATATTTTAGTAAGAGTTCATAACCAAATGAGAGAAACATGAATACAAATAAATTAGGTAATAAAAACTTTATACTATCATGAGAATAAAGGGATTCATGATATACTATGTCAAAGTACATAATATACACCATATAAAAGTGAATTGGAGTATAACCATAAAAGAAGTCTAAATGGAATGTAAATTGAGATGAAATCCCTTATAAAGTCTGTATCCTTAGGTTAAGGATAAATAAACGACATAATTATGTGTGAAAAATATAAATGCACTATATATGATTGGATATTCAGTGTAAATAAATCAGAGGACATTCACACATATTCATAAAAAAAACACCAATGACTTGGATGTTCAACTCAATGAATGTAAATTGAGTTATGATTACTCTTATTAAGTTCATATCAATGAATTGAGAAATTATCAATGGAGTTATTATGTGTATAAAATGTTTATACACAAAAAGGGGAGTGGAAATTACTAAATAAATAATAAATAGTTATTCCACACATAATCATGGAGTAAAATAATCTATGAAGTACGCGTCATGTCCAATGATGGGAAATTGAAAATTGAAATTTCCTTACCGATTCGGAAACTCATGAAACATAAACCCCATGAAATAAGTATCATACAATGAATATTTAAATACCCATATAGTAATGTATATTACACAAGGGATACAATAATGGGTAGTACATACGCCACAAAAAAGTAAATAGTGGCGATACAACATGAACCTCACGAGAATAAGAAGTGAGATGAAATCCCCTTACCACGTGGTAATCAATCGAGTCGTAGGAACTATGGATAATAACCACCAAATCATTCACATAATACAATGAATATAAATAGAATGATGGTAATATATATCAAATGGATATACACAATACAACACATGCAATAAATCAGTGGAAAACAATGGAAATATCACAGAATTAAAAGAGAGATAAGAAACCCCTTACCTCCTGTCCGACTTGTCTTGTATGTTCCTTGTTCTTCATGAATAATAAATATAAGTTAACATATATTTTATTAATAAAATATTCAATTTTATTATTCCTTTTATATCACTTATTACTTTGCTATAAAAATTAGTTAATTATTTGAGTTCATTTTGGATATTTTATCGATGTTCGGAACTCAAGTAAAAAAATGAACTAGTTATAATTACAATTTTTTCATGTGGTCAAAAGTCAATTATCTACAGAATGATATAAATGGTTTATATATTATATATATATATATTATATATTCAGAATATATATTTATTTATAACACTACATAATATTTGGAGATAAGAAATGAAATGCACCGTTCATGGAGACGGTAAGCTGTACATACGCATAAACGCTACATTCATTTCTATTTTGTATTTTTATGGAATTAAAACATAATGATACATAGTGATATTATAATACAAGTATAATATAATATATAATATCATTAACTCCATCTTTTATACTTCCCACATAAGGAATTAACGATTCATATCACTTTGAGGGGAAGGTAGTCCGCACTTCCTCAATTGAAATTATCATGTTTTACCCATAATTGAATCCATAAAATAATGATATAAATGGAAGATACATAAGCATAAAGATAAAATAGACATAATATATATCATATATCAATACCGTTCCATATTAATTTCCACCATGAGAGGTGGTAGGATATAACTAAATAATCATTGTTTCGTGAGGTGTTAGTTTTCCATCCACAGAAATAATATGTTCTTTACCCATAAGATGGAGGTTTCTATATGTGTAGTTCCGATCCTTCTCATAAAAACATCCTAGTATATTGAGGATACTGTTGTTTTTATAAAATAAAGGAATAAAAATAGTCTACGGGTTGGAGAAGTAAAATAAAAGAGAGAAGTTAAGAGAAACCATTATCTTTAATTTGGGTAACTCACATTGGTTTGAACCAAACTAATCCCTTGAAGTGATTTCTACCTAAGGTAAGGCTTCTAAGTAGAAGATAGGGATCTTGAGAGCTTATTTGGGAAGATTTTGGATGAGCCAAGGGGCATAATGTGTGTGAGGAATTGGTTAGAAGTGGTGTCATTTTATAAGGGAGAGGAGGGGTTCTTTAGGAAAGTTTGAAAATGTTATTTTATTATAAACGTATTTTCGGTTTGAAAAGATGAAAAACTCATTAAAGTCGAATATAAGATGACTCGTGTTAAAAATAAAACCATTCAATAAAAATTGTATTAGTTTTGGATATTTTTTTAATATTAATAATCTTATTTATTTAAATCATTTATCAATGAGGCAAATACTGCATAATTAGTGTGTCATAAATAATTTAATTTATTTGATGTCAAAAAATTATAAAAAATACCATAATGTAGGAAATAGGTTTAGAATTACATTGATTATTTATAGTTGAAAATATAATATATATAACCCCATGTAAAAATTGATATAATAAATGATATTTGTTAATGTAATTTTTGTCTTTACTATAAGTTAATTAAAATAATGTGTCATTATCATTCTTGAGTGGCTTCAAGGGGTCCCCAAATCAACCCAAGGATGACCATGGTCGGTCATGACTCATCCAACAAGGTTAGAACAAGTTTTATAGTAATTCATTATTATTATAGTATTCATTTTACCTTGAATTACCGTATTTACCTTCAACCACGTTAAATAAAAGTCAAAAGTTACTATCCACCAAAAAATTAATCTCATTGAACCAGATTTAACTAACTAATAAAAACCATGTACGTCTGATTTTATAAATTCAATTCATAGAAGTGGTAAAATTTCATTTAAATGAAAATGTCAGTTTTTTAACTACTACTAAGTCATTTTACTATTCGTAAAAAAATTGATGTTTTTCCAAAAAATACCAAATATTCTGCCTAGGAAATATCTGATATTCTGAATTGAAAAATGAGGTCTATTTTACCAAATTCAAAACATATAAGTTGTATTAATTAATTTAAAATTAATTCCCATTGTCAAAACAAAAAGCGTGTTTTCATGAAACAATAACTATCAAAAGATTAACACTTGTTTATGAATAATTTCAATGTGAAATTAATTCCAATGACCCACATTGGATTAAATGGTAAATATATAATCTAATTATACTTTTAAACCATTCAAATGTATAATTGAACACTATATATTTTTGTGATTAAAATAGTAGATTTCAATTATATTTTAGCATTTTTAACTAATCACCCAAATAAGAAAGTAATCAGAAAAACACCAAAAAAATTTCAAATGTAAATTTTTATGTCCCTATTCTAAATAACAAGTTATTTTTGTCAAATTGAAAACATAAAATTTTCAAATACATGCTTTAAAATGGATCACAATTAAAAGGCGGTAAGGTTTCATTTTTTTAAAAAGACTTCTGTTATTTGAAAAATTGAAATTTTTTCTTATATTATGTCAAAAACAAATAATATGGATTCTAATATTATATGTATTATATAAAATTTAATATTCAGTTAATACTATTCATAACCACTTTTTGAACGACTAGTTTGGTAAGTCCGGGTGCGCTCAAACTCAGTGTTGTGTGTAGTGAAAGTTATTGAATTACATTAAAGAAGATAACATAATATGAAATCATGGGGTGTTACATTCGTCCCCAGTTTTTGAAATTGCGTCCCCTCAATTTTTAAAATTGGGCTTGGTAACTTCATTTAAAGTCCTACATCAAAAAAAGAGTCAATTAAACTATAACTTTAAATAAAAGAAAGAGAAGTACAAAAGTCACCCAAGATAACCCATACTAGGATTCCATTTCAGAAAAAATGGATATGTATGATATAATAAGTGACAATTTCTGATGGATAGGGATAGAAAACATGATTAGGAGAAAGTTAACAACAAGAAAACCCCAAACATGTGATGGGATAAATGGTCTTTAGTTTCCTAGTAAGAAAAGTAAACGGACAACATTTTTTTTTTGTTTTAGGTTTCATTTCATAAATTTGAGGAATTTATTTATGAGATGGACTAAGAACATAAAGAGATATACTAACTTTTAAAATATACATTCATTCATTAATAAATTTGTACCACTAACTGATATTTTTTTCAAACGATGAGTATTCAAGATGACTTCGTTACCCTAGAATGGTAAGAATAAACTTCTAGAGAGTCACATGATCCACAAAATATTAACTATATATTTACCATGTCTTTATAGATTAACCAAACCCAAAATGGTTAGTACAAGATCAGATGATCCCCAAAAAGGATAATCCTTTTAAGAAAGAAATACTAATCTTAATTTTTAAAATTAATCCAACAATACCCTAAAGTTAAATAAATACCATTTAATAAATAATTGTCCTCAAAATACTTAAATATAATCCAAAATAATTTTGAAACCCAAAACATGGAAGAATTTGGTTATGTAGTCTTCCATGTTAAATTGTATCTCTAAATGAAATCGATAATCTTAAAGTCACATACATAAAATTAATTAACCTAATCACATATTATTTTTGATAGGTTAATTATTTCCATAAATAACCCAAATCACTATAAATCCACATTAAAAACATATATAAAATTCTACCATTACTTCTCAAATTAAATATCATAGTATTCTGTTTTCCATAGGCATATAGTGTTCCCAACAGAGCGAACGTCTTCCAAAATAACATTTATCACTTAATCAGAAAATCATTTTACTACACTAAGGATATAAATTTTATAAGACATAAGATCCCAAATCAAATTATTATTGATCAATAAAATAATTTAACTAAAAATAATTAGACACACTAACCAGGTACTTCACGTAGTCCAGTGGTAGGTGATAAATCCCAATCGCACTCTGGTTGGGGGTTCAAATCCAACAGCTTTGTCTGACGGGACAGATTGTCACACGGTCTGCGTGTTGCCCTTTTTCAAAAACTATATTTTATAACATTACCAAAATTAGATAAATTCTTCAAAATACCCATAACATAATTTAACCACAAATGTTATCTCATACCCCGCATTTTCATCCCAAAATTTAATAACTTGTAATTACCTCAAACTCAATGATCATATAAAAAATGGTTATTTATAACTATATCCAAAAGAGAAAATATAGTTCTCCCTCAAATATCATTTTCAAATGAAAAACTACATGGTTAAAAATACAATAGAAAAGTATTCCAAAGTAATCCTATCAATAAAGAGCACTAATACTTTTAAAAATTCTACCATTCATTTTTTTCCACAAAGCTTCTTTCTTGACCAAGAAGATATACTATAAAATAGGTAATTCACTAGGTTAATGGATAGGTCCCCTATATTTATAGAAAATTACTGTAAATGGATTCTTGGGATCATTTTTATTTTCTTCCATAGTACTCTTCATTTTTCCTTATCAATTATTTACTTTATGTCCTTCTTTTCCATACGTAATCATTTCATTATTCTATTGAGACACTTTCTTCGATGTCTCCTTCCACATTTCATGCATGGTAGAGATTGAGGTTTCTTTTATCTATGGTCTCAACTGATGTATCTCTTATCATTCATCTCCTTTATCTTCTTTGTGGAGTCTAAGAGTTTGTTAATATATATTGATGATCATATTTTTGGAAACCTGATTCAGAATGAACAACATATCTTTTATGCCTATCAAAATTCCATTTTGTTGCTCATTTCCACCACTGTTCCCAACGTGTATATCATGATCAATGTTACAATTAATTCCTTGGAATCCAGCCATTGACTAAAACCAAAATTCATTGTGCAAGTAACAATAGTCATAAAATTATTTAGAGAATATCATGACAACTTATTTTCAATTTTAAAACACCTTAGGCTTAACCAAGGTCATTTATTCTCATATTATATTATAATCCTTCAAATCAGTTTGTAAATAAAATGTAAATTATCCTAAGCATATCCCACGGGGTTGTCGTAACCAAGAGTACAGAAAGGCATGTTGTCGTGTACCAGGATACCCCGGGTCATGCCCGAAACTCCTTGTCAGATTTTTGAATCCTAGGTACATCTATGCCATAGCTACCTCTACTTGCTCATATCCAGACATGGATGTATATCGTGGGAAATACACAAAATATCTACATACCAAAATTATAGGAAGTTATTATATATTAATCCTCAAAGTCTATCTTAGGGTAATGTGCTCTAATCAGAGTTTATCTAAATCTAGTTTTCAAGGTTTGTACTAAACTTTCCCTGATACCAACTGTAATGCCCTGACCTAAGAATCACGGGGCCGGTGCATTATTTCAATATGTTGAAATGATTACAATGAATCATATCCTAAAGGACTGATCAGTTTAGTAGACTTGGAAACAATAAACATACATAAGTTGAACATTACAACTTGAAAAAAACAACACTAATTTATTCAATAAAAACAACTAAGCATACAAGACTATTTGTGCAAGTCACTCATAACTAACTTCTTAATATCCTGGGAAAATAAAACATAATAAATTGATGAGCTTGATCACTTAGTAAGAGTAAGCAATATATCATAAGATAACACAAACATTAGGCATGGTGAGTAATTGAACACACATTCATTTACAAATAGTAAACATGCACACTTTATGGTAGGAATATCGGATGAATAAATAATTCTATAATAAAACATTATCATGGGTATTCTACTAGTTTAATAACCACATGAAATATCAATATCTAATCTCATAATGATGGAATACATAATATCGGACATCATAACCACATAGTCATGGCCTCGTGCGAAGACAACAAATAATATTTTATCAAGGACTTCTGGTAAGACGCTAATTTTTATCATGATACCTACCGATGCATAGTGGAGTTATAGCAGGCTCCACTCATCACTTACTAAGTCCAATAAATTCCTCATATGAAATTTTTGAAACATAATCTCAACATTCGTATTAAAACTAGCTTATGAAATGTCAATATTTTAACCACAAACCATGAATGGCATAAAAATAGCACATCCATAGTCAAACATAACTCATTCAATACAATATAGATGTTTTCACTATAATATATTAACCTCAATCGAGAATAATTAAGTATATAGAAATAGATGAAAATAATCCTCAAAACTATTCGAGATAAATATCCTCTTTTTCATGAAAACATTTAAAAGTCACAATATTTATCAAGAATCCATTTAAAATAGATTTTTGAATAAAAGTGTCCCATACCAAATTGAATCTTTTAAAAATAATTTTAATTTTAAAAAATTAATTTCCATATAAATAAATCCTTAAAACCATTTTTAAAACATCGAAATTAATGAGAAAGATTTAGAAAAATAAATCTTTAAAACATTTAAAATGATATTTTAGTAAGAGTTTATAACCAAATGAGAGACACATGAATAAAAATAATTGAGGTAATAAAACCATTATAATATGATGAGAATAAAGGGATACATGATATACTATGTCAATTTACATTATATACACCATATAAAAGTGAATTGGTGTCTAACAACAAAGAAGTCTCAATGGAATATAAATTGAGAAGAAATCCCTTATAAAGATAATATCCTTAGGTTAAGGATAAATCAACGATGTAGTTATGTGTGAAAAATATAAATACACTATATAATATTGGATATTCAGTGTAAATAAACCAGAGTACATTCACACATATTCTTGAAAAAACAACACCAATGACTTGGATGTCTAACTCAATGAATGGAAATTGAGTTAAGATTACACTTATCGAGTTCATATCAATGACTTGAGAAATTATCAATGGAGTTATTATGTGTATCAAAATTATATCCAAAAAAAAGGAGTGGAAATTAGTAAATAAATAATAAATAGTGATTCCATACAAAATCTTGGAGTAAAATAAACAATGAAGTATGCACAATGCCCAATGAGTGGAAATTGAAATTTGAAAAATCCTTACCGATTTGGTGACTCATGAAACATAAACCCGATGAATGAAAGATCATAATATAAAGTTCTAAATAACCATCGATTAAATAATATTACACAAGTAATACAATAATGTCTAGTACATACACAAAACAAAAGGAAATAGTGGAAATACAGTGTGAATCTCACGAGAATAAGAAGTGAGATGAAATCCCCTGACCAAGCTGTAATCAATCGACTCATATGAACAAAAGTTAATAATGACCAAATCATTCACAGAATAAGATTAATAAAAATATAATCATGATAATATATGTTAAATGTAAGTACACTATACACCACATGCAATAAATAAGTGGCGAACAATGGAAATCTCACAGAATTAAATTTGAGATTAAAAAACCCCTTACCTCAAGTTTGACTTGTCTTGTATGTTCCTTGTTCTTCCTGAATAATAAACATAAGTTAATTTATAATATATTAAAAAAAATTAAATTTTATTATTTTTTTATATCACTTATTACCTTTCCATAACAATTATTTAATTATTTGTATTCATTTTTGATATTTTATCCATGTTCAGAACTTGATTACAAAATGAACATGTTATAACTAACATATTTCCATGTGGTCAAAAGTCCATTATCTACAGAATGATACACATGATTTAGATATCATATATATATTATATATCCAGTATATATATATATATATTTATAACATTACATAACATTTGGAGATAACAAATGAAATGCACCGTTCATTTATACGGTAAGCTATATGTACGCATGATCGCTACATTCATTTCTATTTTGTATTTTAAAGGAATTATAAACATAATTAAACATAGTTATATTATAATTACATTATTATATCATATATAATATCATTAACTCTATCCTTTATACATCCCACATAAGGCATTAACGAGTCATATCACTTTGAGGGGGCGGTAGTGCGCACTTCCTCAAATGAAATTATAGAATTTTACCCACAATGGAAACCATACAGGAAAGTTATAAATGGAAAATAAATAAGAATAAAGAAAAAATAAACATAATATATATCATATATAAATACAATTCCAACATAATGACTAACATGAGAGGCGATAGAATATTTTTTAACAATCATCGTTTCGTGAGGCGTTAGTTTTCCATCCACAAAAACAATATGTTTGTTACCCATTAGATGGAGGTGTGTGTAAGTGTAGTTAAAATAAATCTCACAAAAACATCTTAGTATATTAAGGATATTGTTTTCATTATAAAATAAATGAATATTAGTTTTTTATGGGTTGGAAAAATAAAATAAAATAAAAGAAGTTAAGAGAAATTGTTACCTTTAATTTTGGTATCTTCCTTTGGTTTGAACAAAACGGACTTCTTGAAGTGACTTATGCCTAAGTCAAGGATTTTAGGTGGAATATAGAGATCCTTATATATTATCGGTACTAGGTTTGGATGATCCAAGGGGCTTGAGAGGCGTGTTGAATGGGTTAGAAGTTGTATCCTTTTATAAGGGATAGGAGGGGCTCTTTAGGAATATTTGAAAATGTTATTTTATTATAAACTTATATTCAGTTTCAAAAATTCCAAAACTCATTAAAGTTGAATATATGATGAGTAATGTTAGAAATAAAATCATCCAATAAGAAGTGGATATGTTTTTGACATTATTTTAATATTAATAGTCTTATTTATTTAAATCATTTATTAATGGGATAAATACTTCATCATTATTGTGTCAAAAATAATTTAATTTATTTGATGTCAAAAAATTATAAAAAAATAAAATAATGTATAAAATATTCTTATATTTACAATTATTACTTATAGTGGAAAATATGACTAATATAACCCCTTGTAAAAACTGATATATGAAAAGTTATTTGTTAATGTCATTTTTGTTTTTACTTTAAGTTAACTAAAATAAAGTGTCATTGTCATTCTCAAGTGGCTCCATGGGGTAAAAAAATACATACAAGGATTCCCATGGTCTGCTATGACTCATCAAACAAGGTTAGGATATGTGTTAAGGTAATTTGGTATTATTATAATATTATTTTTACCTTGAATTACTCATTTACCTTTAACTGTGGTAAATAAAAGTCAAAAGTTATTATTCACCAAAATTTAATTCCATTTTATTTAACCAAATCCTACATAAAAATAATATCCATGCATGTTGGATTTTCGAAATTCAATTCACAGATGTGGTAAAATTTCATTTAAATGAAATGTTGGTTTTATTAACTACTACTAAGTGGTTTTACTATTTATCAAAAATTGATGTTTTTCAAAAAAATACAAAAAAACCAGCCTAAGCTATATTTAATATTAAAAATTCAAAAATTATGTCTATTTTACCAAATTTAAAACATACATGTTGTATTAATTAATTTAAAATTAATTCTCGTTGTCAAAACAAATAGCGTGTTTTTAAGAAACAATAACTATCAAATAATTGACACTTGTTTATGTATAATTTCAATGTGAAATAAATTCCAATGACCAAAATTGGATTAAATAGTAAAAATATAATATAATTATACTCCCAAACCATTCAAATATATAATTGAACACTATAAATTCTTCTGATTAATTTTTTTTTCAACTAAAATTTAGAATTTTTCACTATTCAACCAAAAATGTAAGTTATCCGAAAAACACCAAACATATATCGAAACTAAATTTTTATGTCTTTATTATAAGTAATAAGTGTATTTTTTAAAATTGAAAATATAAAAGTGTCAAATACTTGATTTAAACTGGTTCCCCATTAAAAGGTGGTAAAATTTTATTTTTTTGAAAAATACTTCTTTTATCAAAAAAATTGAATTTGTTCTTATATTATATATAAAAAACACATAATATGGATTCTAATATTATATTTATTATATAAAATTTAAAATTCTGTTAATATTGTAACGACCCAAAGTTTCATTAATGGAAAATCCCTCTTGATCTTATTAAATGTCTCTTTATATAAAATGTTTTTATAAAATGTCAACTTCATTGGTTTTATGATAAGAATTGTGACCATTACTTTTATAGATGTTGAACAGTGATCACATGATTAGTATAAATATAGGGCCTTAACACATCCAATTTTACTTAGACAAAGGAAGCGATGGCCTCATCCAGTAGAATTTCCCTATACGAAGCCCATTTATTAGAGCTCAGAAAAGAGATGGCGTCCTTAGGCTTTTCTCTGTACCAATCCCAAGATGAGCTTCACCATGTCAAGCTCGAACGGGAACGTTAACAGGAGAAGTGGAAGTTGATAGAAATTACCACTCGAGTGATGTTATCTGAGCCACCCCAGGAGTCTGTCACCATCGCACACCTTACCCTTTGGTCTTATGCTGCTGTTTTAAGGGGTTATGTAACTAATCGATAGTACTATGTTCATGTAAATTATTTTTTTATATAATAAGGAATATAATTTCTTGTCATTATTGATACATTGTAAATGGTTTTTAAAGTAAAAATGGTGTTTTTAGTTATTATTTAATTATAAAAACTATTTTATTAAATTAAGGTATTTTTGAATTAAATAATAATTTAATAAAATATTATTATTATTATTATTAGTTTAATTTTATTATATATAAATGATCATATAATTGTATGAATGAAATTATTATTTTTATTGAGGTTCGAAAGCCATTTTTGTCAAAACCCGTGAATTTTTTATAAATGTCAGTTTTTATTTTAAAAGTGTAAATTAACATATTTAGAAAATTATTTAGATAAAATTAATGTTATTTTTGGAATCAAGATGTCGAAATTATCCAATGGTGAATTTTTCATAATATTCTGATACAATCAAATTTTTGAGTAAAAATTAAATACCGTTTAAATATATAATGTGTTTTATGATATCATAATGACCCACTAGTGATGTAATAAAATACTATAATATTTATGTTCGGAAAATATCTTCTTTCCCATTAAAATAATGTTTTTTGGGTTTTTTTGGATTACATTTCAAAGCATTAATGGACCCCTCAAGACTTATTAAACACCTTGTCTTTTTAAATTAATTTCCATAGGAGTGTGACTCACCTCCACATAAGCAACCCTAATATTTTAAGAAGTTAGGACTTTAGCCTTATAAAATAATTTTTTGCTCTTCCCTTTTCCAAAAACTGTGGGCAAAAACCATGGGATGGTTGGTGGTTTGGATTAATTTAATATAAGGGGTCCCAAACCTAAATAATAAAGAATTCCCTCACCTTTCCTATATAAACCCACCCAATATCCCACTTCCTCCTCACTGAAAGACTTTTTAGATCATCCAACCTCTGCCCTACTCTCTCTATAATCCTCCCAAGGTGCCCCATGCTCCCAGGAAGCCTCTCACAAGCCTCTCTCTAGACTTTGGAAGCACACTTCCAAGTAAGGGTTTTTCTTCCTTTCTCATTTTTGTCCAATTTTATTTAAGTTGTTTTGCCCTTTTAATTTAAATTAAAAATGTTGGGGTATGGTTCCGCACCTCTCTCATACTGAGCTCTTTATGTTTTAATGATGGGAGACCTTTTCTCTCTCATTAAATTCCTCCCATGTACACCCGTTACTATGCTGAAATTCCGAAAGGAACTTCTCTCTCCTCTTTTACATTCAAGCAATACTTTTGTATCATGAATCTAACTTCCATTAAAATTGTTGTTAAATTTATCTATATGACCTCCTTACTATCCATTACATGTAAATATGATGATGAACCTCTTTCTCTCTCATCAACCATTTTTATGAATTCTTATGTCACACTGTTACGCTGCCGAAATCGCCCCGATTTCTAAGGTAATGTCATTGTGTAGTGAACACCGTGCCCATTTATCCATCAAAAGTATTCACCTTTATGTACATTTACTTATTAATTTTAAAGTTTCATGTATGAATTCCACATTCCATTATCGTGTAATAAATGATTATTTTTTATAAATCAATGTTTTATGATCCATGTGGCACACTAATGCATGAAATGAAATGTTTAAGAAGGGCGATCCCTTATAGTGCTCCAATGCATTGGGTAAAGTATAGTATCATGATACCTCATGTTCAATGAGTGTTGAATCATGATAATTCATGTGTAAAGAGGGGTTACTCTTGCTTTATGTGCAATGAGGATTTACTCATGCTCCATGTTCAATGAGCCTTGGCCCATTCAAATTCCATGTTCAGTGTTGTTGCCACATTTCCATGTTATGATTATCATGCTTGATCATTCCATTACATTCATGTTTCTTTTAAGCTCTATTGATATGCCTATTGTCTATCATGTATTGTACTGCTCTTGTTATTCCATGTGTACTCCCTTACTGGGCATTATAGCTCATCCTTTTCTTATTCATGTCCTCGGGTTATCCCATGAAATGCTAAGTATGAGGGAATGTAGTGGTCATGTAAAAGAAGTTTTCAATAAATATGTTGTATTTGATGTTTTAAGTTTTTATGTAATGATCCTAAGTCCCAACGACACTAAAACTCTCGATCTTCTTTGTTGTATCAAGTAATTTTTTATGTAATAAATCATGTTTAAGTTGTAATAAAAAGAAGGTTTGTCATAGTTAGTATCAGAGGATAGGATTGGTTATTTTTGGGATAAAGATTAGAAAACCCTAGTAAAGCCTTAGATACAAGACTAAGTACAATAAAAACGTCCCTATGCTTTGGTGAGTGTTGAGTAAGTGGGTTATCGTGCAAATACATCCTTTTCTGGATACGAGCAGGTAGAGGCGGCTCTGGAACAGATGTATCCTAGGGGTAAAACCCGAAAACACCACTTTGAGCTAGACTCAAACGGGAACTGGTGCAAGACAACGGGTCTTGCTATACTCTTAGTTACGACACTACTGGGGGATATTCTTTAGTAAATTAACAAGATTACTATGAACTCTTATTAATGGAATAAAACAAATTCTCCAAAGAATATATGTTATAAAGTATATCATGAAAAGCCTTGATTGAAGCCTATAGACTCACGAGTTAAGGAAATGAAAGTTTATTTATAAGTCATCAAATTTTGTCTTTGGATTACCCTTTATGTGTTACCCCTTACATTACTTTTATTCCATCCAATGGTCGGTAATATGAGGACTCGGGCAAACAACCGTTGTGAAGATCAGTGTGATGACTGTACTAATGAGATGCTCAGTCCAATGGGAGTGGGAATCACGAAATTTGTCATGCTTCTCTCTCAGATAACTCAAGTTTTGAATAGAAACACGAGTCAAGTGGAATGTTCAACCCCCCCTAAGAAAGAACAAGTCGCTATCGAGAGCTTCATGAGACAAAGGCCTTCTACTTTTAGTGGATCATCCGATCCCACAATCGCTGAACAATGGATAAACACCATTGAAAAGGTCTTCTCCATCCTTCAGTGTTTTGAACAAGAGAAGGTTCTCTTGGCGGCTTATCGTATGGAGGGTGAAGCTGATAAATGGTGGACGTTGATCAAAAATACGAAGCCTGAGGAGGAGATCGAGGCATTGGAATAGAAGGATTTCCAGAAGATGTATTTTGATAAATATTTTACGTGCACGCTCTGGCTTAAGATGGAAAGGGACTTCCTTTCCCTCAAGAAAAAAGACGAAAAATATGTTGGAGCGTACGAGGAAAACTTCACAAGGCTTGCACGATATGCTTCTGGCTTTGTCATTACTCCCGAATTCAAGGTTGACCGCTTCTATGGTGGGCTTAAGCCTAGCCCGCGGAAATCATTGGCTATCCATGACTTCGACAGCTATGAGGAAATTTTCCGATGTGCCCTCAAGGTGGAAATGGAGATCGGAGAATCACAGGGGTATCATGGGGATAAGAAGCATAAGGTGGACTTCAATTCTGGTGGGCCGATGGATAAATACAATGATTCTATGAAGATCCAACACCCCACTTTCCAAAAGTGTGGAAAGAAGCACCCTGGAAATTTCCTTAAGGGGATGAGGAAATGCTTCAAGTGTGGAAGGGAAGGGAACCTAGCTGTTAACTGTCGGCAAGAAAGACCTGCGACTGCGACAGAGGAGAGGAACACTTCATTCGAACCTCAACGCGTTGTTCAATGCTACAAATGCAAAGAACCGGGTCATTTTGCAAATCAGTGCCCTAATCCAAGGGTTTTCAGAGACAACCAGCAACCTCCAAGGCTGCAAGGAAGAGCTTTTTCCATCACTTCTGCCGAAATGAATCCCGAAAACGATGTAGTGATAGGTACACTAGTTTTTCATTCAAGAATAGTGAACATATTTTTTTATTCAGGTTCTACACATTTTCATATATCTCTAATGTTTAGTAGAACAATCTCATCACCACCACAAATCATGGAATTGAAGTTGTCGGTGAGTACGGAAAATGGGGCAATCATTGCATCCCATGAATATAATTCCTCCTCTGTTATAATATGTGGATTTAATTTCCCAGTGAACCTCGTCATAATCCCTCTGGTGGAATTTTTTGCAATTCATATTATGGATTGACTTTCCTTATATAAACCCAACATAAATTGTCGGGAGAGGGAAATCAAACTCCATATGGAGAATCGACCCCCAATTCTTTATAAGTGTAAGGAGGAAGATGAATCTCCTTTAGATCCATCATATCAAGCATGGATATTACTACCCTATGAGCACGCGTATCTGGCTCAGATGATTGAGTCCATGGAAGAAACCATCCTTGAGGAAATTCCTATTGTGAGGGAATTTGCTGAAGTGTATCCCGAGAAACTGCCTGGTCTTCCTCCTAGAAGAGATGTGGAATTCTCAATTGAGATTATACCCAGGGATTTACCAATATCGAAGAATCCATATTGAATGGTTGTTGTAGAGCTTGAAGAGCTGAAGAATCAACTACAAGAGAATCTGGATGAAGGGTTTATACGCCCAAGTGCTTCACCATGGGGTGCACCAGTCCTCTTCGTCAAGAAGAAGGATGGGTCAATGAGGCTTTTCATTGATTATCATGAACTTAACAAAATCATGATAAATAACAAGTAACCCTCCCAAGAATTTATGACTTTTTCGATTAGCTGCATGGAGCACAATTCTTCTCCAAGGTAGATTTGCGGTCGAGATATTATCAAGTAAGGGTGAAGGAGCAAGATGTCCCCACGACTGCTTTTCGTACAAGATACAAGCACTATTAATTCATAGTAATGCCTTTCGGACTCCCCAATGCTCCATGAATTTTAATGGACTTGATGAATAGAGTCTTTAGAGATTACCTAGACAAATTTTTGGTAGTCTTTATAGATGATATTCTAATATACTCCAAAACCAAGGAGGTTCACGATGACCATTTAAGAACTATACTGGAGACTTTGTGCAATGAGAATCTCTATGCAAAGTATAGTAATTGTGAGTTATGGTTGACGTAGGTCTCATTCCTTTCCCATATCATCACAAGAAATGGGATATCTGTGGATCCCTCCAAAACAGATGCAATTGAGTGATGGCCGAGGCCAACATTGGTAACGGATATCTGTAGCTTCTTGGGGTTAGCTGGATATTATCGACGATTTTTGAGAAATTTCTCATGATTTTCCAACCCTCTTACCAACCTAACTCTAAAGGGAGTAAATTTTTCTTGAAGTGATGAATACGAAGAAAGCTTCAAGGAGTTGAAAAGGAGGCTTATCACTACACCCGTGCTGAATTTACCCACAAGTGGGGAGCTTTCTGTGGTATTCATTGATGCTTCGAAGAAGGGCTTAGGATGTGTGCTGATGCGGAATGATAATGTTATATCCTATGCCTCAAGGCAGTTGAAAATCCATGAGAGAAACTATCCAATGCATGATCTGGAGTTGGCAGTGGTGATCTTTTCCTTGAAAATCTCGTGGCATTATCTCTATGGGGAGAAATGTGAGATATATACTGACCACATGAGTCTTAAATATATATTCACACAGAAATAGCTTAATATTCACCAGAGAAGATGGATAGATCTCATCAAGGATTATAACTGTTCAATCCATTACCATCCTGGGAAAGCGAACAAGGTGGCAGATTCCATAAGTCGAAAGGATCCAGCGATTCTATAAATGATGAGAATTGAGAAGGATCCAATCTTATTAGACTTGATGAAGATGGACATGGAAATAATAGATAAGGAAACATCATCATTCCTTTCACAAATTATTTCTCAACCATCTCTTTTAAAAATGTTAAAGGATGCTCAAAAAGATGATGTAGGAATTCAAGAAAAAGTGGAAGTTATCGAAAAAGAGAAATCCTTGGAGTTTAATGTTAATGTCAAATGAATTGTGCGGTTTGAGAAAAGACTATGTGTTCCATCAAGTCCAGAGCTGAAGAACGATCTTTTGGATGATGCACATAGTTCAAATTTCGCTATTCACCCAGGGAGCACAAAGATGTATTGAGATCTCCGAGAAAAAAATTTGGTGGGATAATATGATGAAGGAGATCGTTGAATATACATCAAAGTGTCTGGTGTGTTAGCAAGTGAAGGCAGAGAGGCAGATGTCTAAGCGGATGATGCAACCATTTCCTATACCATAATGGAAATGGGGGAACATCACCATGGACATTGTCACCGGACATCCAAGGAAATCCAAAGGCAACAATGCAATCTGGGTTGTTGTGGATCATCTTACAAATACTGCACACTTCATTGCTATTCGAAAGGATTTCTCATTGGATCAACTGGCACAGATATATATCAGGGAAGTGGTAAGGCTGCATGGAGTCACACTATCTATTGTGTCTAACTGAGATCCAAGATTCACCTCTAGGTTTTGGAAGAGTCTTCAACATGCTCTGAATAATGAACTGAACTTCAGTATGACATATCATCCTCAAACTGATGGCCAATCCGAGCGGACTATCCAATCACTTGAGGATATGTTGAGAGCGTTTTCAATGGACTTTAAAGGAGGATGGGATCAACATATTTCTCTGGTTGAGTTCTCTTAAAATAATAGTTTCCACTCGAGCATCCAAATGATACCATAGGAAGCCCTATATAGGAAAAGTTGCAGAACACCGGCATGTTGAGATGAGGTCGGTGAACGTAAGCTTCTTGGTCCAGAAATGGTGGAGGAAATGTTGGAGAATGGGAAAACCATTCAGCAGCATAACAAGGAATCCCATAGTCGACAGAAGAGTTATGAAGATAATCGTCAATAAGACCTTGAGTTTAAAGTTGGAGACAATGTTTTTCTATGCATATCTTCGTGGAAGAAGGTCATAAGGTTTGGAAAGAAAGGGAATTTATGTCCAAGGTACATTGGCCACTTCGAGATTCTTGATCGTGTCGGGGCTGTGGCCTGTTGACTAGCACTTCCGCCTACTATAGCCAAAGTACATGATGTATTTCATGTATCCCTCTTAAGGAAGTACATACCGGTCCCTTCACATGTACTCCCTTTTGAGATGGTACAATTGGAAGACGATCTTTCTTATGAGGAGCAACCATTGAAGATCTTAGATCGTAGAGAAAATTTTCTACAAAATAAGACAATGCCCCTCGTCGAGGTGTTGTGGAGAAACCACAAGTTTGAAGAAGCAACATGGGAATCAGAGGAAGTGATGAAGCTGAGTTGCCCACGTCTGTATTAGTGTGGGAAAAGGAAAATTTTGATGGAGAAATTTCATAAGGGGGGAATATTGTAACGACCCAAAGTTTTATTAACGGAAAATCTCTCTTGATCTTATTAAATTTCCATTTATATAAAATGTTTTTATAAAATTTCAACTTCATTGGTTTTATGATAATAATTTTGACCGTAACTTTTATAGCTGCTTAACAGTGATCACATGATTAGTATAAATATAGGGCCTTAACACATCCAATTTTACTTAGACAAAGGAAGTGATGGCCTCATCCAGTAGAATTTCCCCATATGAATCCCATTTATCAGAGCTCAGAAAAGAGGTGGCGTCCTTGGGGTTCGCTCTAGACCAAGCCCAAGCTGAGCTTCACCATGTCATGCTATAACGGGACCATCTACGGGAGAAGTGGAAGTTGATATAAATTACCACTCGAGCGATGTTATCTAAGCCACCCCAAGAGTTTGTCACCATCGCACACCTTACCCTTAAGTCTTATGTGTCTGTTTTAAGGAGTTATGTAACTAATCGATAGTACTATGTTCATGTACATTATTTTTGTATATAAAAATTAATATAATTTCTTGTCATTATTGATTCATTGTAAATAGTTTTTAAAGTACAAATGGTGTTTTTAGTTTTTATTTAATTAAGAAAACTATTTCATTAAATTAAGGTATTTTTGAATTAAATAATATTTTAATAATATTTTATTATTATTATTATTATTAGATTAATTTTATTATATATAAATGATCATATAATTGTATGAATTCAATTATAATTTTTATTGTGGTTTGAAATCCATTTTTGTCAAAACCCGTGAATTTTTGATAAATGTCAGTTTTTATTTTAAAATTGGAAATTAACATATTTAGAAAATTATTAAGATAAAATTAATGTTTTTTTTCGAATCATGACATCGAAATTATCCAATGGTGAATTTTTCATAATTTTTAGAGGCAGTCAATGTTTTGAGTAAAAATTAAATACCGTTTAAATATATAATGTTTATTATGACCCCATAATGACCCAATAGTGATGTAATAAAATACTATAATCTTTATGTTCGGAAAATATATGTTTTACCATTAAAATAATTGGATTTTGTGTTTTTTTGGATTACTTTTCAAAGCATTAATAGACCCCTCAAGACTTATTAAACACCCTGTCTTTTTAAATTAATTTCCATGGGTGTGTGACTCACCTCCACATAAGCAACCCTAATATTTTAAGATGTTCGGACATTGGCCTTATAAAATAAGTTTTTCCTCTTACCTTTTCCAAAAACCATGTGATGGATTGTGGTTTGTATTAATTTAATATAAGGGGTCCTAAACCTAAATAATAAAGAATTCCCTCACCTTTCCTATATAAACCCACCCAAGCTCCCACTTAGTCCTCTCTAAAAGCCTTTGGAGTTCGTCCAACCTCTGCCCTACTCTCCCTAGAATCTTCCCAAGGTTCCCCAAGCTCCCTATAAATTTCTCCAAAACCTCTCTCTATCCTTTGGAAGCACACTTCAAAGTAAAGGTTTTTCTTCCTTTCTCATTTTTGTCCAATTTTCTTTAAGTTGTTTTGCCCTTTTAATTTCAATTATAATTGTTGGGGTATGGTTTCTCACCTCCCTCATACTTATCTCATTATTTTTGAATGATGGGAGATCCTTTATCTCTCATTAAATTTCTACCATGTACACCCGTTACTATGCTGAAATTCTGAAAAGAACTTCTCTCTCCCCTTTTACATTCAAGCAATACTTTTGTATCATGAATCTAAATTCCATTACAATTGTTGGGACATGTATCTATATGACCTACTTACTGTTAATTACATGTAAATATGATGAGGAAATCCTTTCTCTCTCATCAACCATTTTTTTGAATTCTTATGTCATGCTGTTACGCTGCAGAAATTGCACCAATTTTCTAAGCCAATGTCATTGTGTAGTGAATACCATGCCCATTTCTCCATCAAGGGTATTCACCTTTATACATATTTACTTATTTATTGTAAAGTTTCATGCATGAATTCTGCATTCCTTTATCATGGAATAAATGATTATGTTTTATGAATCCATGTTTTATGATCCATGTGGCACAATAATGCATGAAATGAAATATTTAAGAAGGTTGTACCCTTATAACGCTCCAATGAATTGGGTAAAGTATAGTGTCATGATACGTCATGTGATATGAGTGTTGACTCATTATAATTCAATTGCAATGAGGGTTTACTAGTGCTTTATGTGCAATGAGGATTTACTCATGCTCCACGTGCAATGAGCCTTGGATCATGCTAATTCCATGTTAAGTGTTGTTGCCACATTTCCATGTTATGATTATCATTCTTTATCAATCCTTTATGTTCATGTTTATTTTATGATTTATTGATATGCCTATTGTCTAACATGTATTGTACTCCTCATGTTATTCTATGTGTACTCCCTTGCTGGGCTTTATACCTCACCCTTTTCTTATGCATGTCCTCAGGTGATCCCATGCAATGCTAAGTACGAGAGAATATAGTGGTCATGTAAAGGATGTTTTCAATAAAGATGTCATATTTCATGTTTTAAGTTTTTTATGTAATAATCCTAATCCCCAAAGACACTAAACCTCTCGATCTTATTTGTTGTATCAAGTGGTGTTTTATGTAATAAATCATGTTTATGTTGTAATAAAAAGCAAGGTTGTCATAAATATTATTCATATCCACCTTTTGAACAGCTTGTTTGGTATGTCAGGGTGCGCTCAAACTCAGTGTTACGTTTTGCGCAAGCTATTGAATTACATAACTTACTATGAAATATTGGGGTGTTATATTATTCCCCCATTTTGGAAATTACATCCTCACAATTTTTAAAATTTGGATTTGGAACTTCATTGAAAGTCCCACATCAGAAAAAGAGTCAATACAAATATCAGTTTAAATGAAAGAAAGAGAAGTACAAAGGTCACCCGAAATAGCCCATACCAGGATTACATGTAAGAAAAAATGTATATTGAAGACAAACTAACTGTCATGTTCTGATGAAGATGGATAGAAAACATGACCAGGATAAAGTTAACAACAAGAAAACCAGAGACTTGTTAGGGGAGAAATGGTCATTAGTTTCCCTGTAGGAAAAGTAAACGGGCAATGTTTTTTTTAAATTACATTTAATAATGTTGTGGAATTTATTTATGAGTTTTACTAAGAACATAAAGTGATATAATTACTTTTTTAGTAGAGTTTCATTCCTTAATAAATTTCTACCACTAACTCATCTTTTCTTTTCAAATGATGAGTATTCAAGATGACTTGGTCACACCGGAAAAGCTAGAATCAACTTCCAATGAATAAAATGATCCAAAAAGGATAAACTATATATTTACCTTGTATTTAGAGATTATCAAAATCCAAAATGGTTAGTAGAAGATCAGATGATCCCCAAAAAGGATAATCATATAAATAAAGAAATACTAATCTTAATTTCTAAAATTAAACCAACAATACCCTAAAGTTAAATAAATACCATTCAATAAACAGTTATCTTTAAAATCTATAAATATAATCCAAACTTATATTGAAACCCAAAACTTATAAGAATTTGTTTATGTAGTCTTCCACTTTATATTGTATCTCCAAATGACATCGACTACTCTTAAAGTCACATACTTAAAAGTAATTTACCTAGTCAAATATTCTCTATGATAGGATAATCACTTCTATAAATAACTCAAATCACTATAAATCCAAAATAAAAACATAGATAAAAATCCACCATTACTCCTCGAAATAAAATCCCATAATATTCTATTTTCTTTAAGCATATAGTGTTCCCAAGATAGGGAACATCTTCCAAAATAAGATTCATTACTAATTCACTAAATCATATTCCTATAATAAGGGTATCCATTTGATAAGACATAAGATCCCAAATAAAATTATTATTGATGAGAAAAATCATTTAACTAAAAATAATTAGTCTCACTAACCAAGGATTTCATGTAGTCCAGTGGTAGGTGATAAATCCCAATCACACTCTGGTTGTGGGTTTGATTCCCATAGCTTTGTCTGACGCGACATATTTTTACACGGTCTATGTGTTGTCCTATTTCAAAAACAATACATTATAACATTACCAAAATGTGATCAATTCCACAGAATAAACACAACATAATTTAACCACAAATTTTATCTCATACCTCACATTTTCGTCCCAAAATTTAATAACATGTAATTTCTTTAAAATCAATGATCATATAAAACCAAATGGTTATATATAACTATTTCCATAAGAGAAAAGATAATTCTTCCACAAATATCATTTTCACATGATAAAATGCATGGTTACAAATATAAGAGAAATTTCCTCCAAATTAATCCTATCAACAAATAACACTAATACTTTTAAAAATTCCATCATCCATTTATTTCCACATAGCTTCGTCCTTTACCAAGAGGATAACCTATAAAATAGGGAATTCACTCGGGTAATGGCCAGTTCCACTACATATATTGAGAATGACTGTAAATTGATTCTTGGGACCTTTTTTATTTTCATCCATATTACTCTTCATTTTTACTTGGCAATTCTTTACTTTTTGTTTTTCATTTCCACATGTAAAGCATTACTTTGTTCTATTGAGACAAATTCATGGGTGTCTCCTTCCACATTTCCTACATGATGTAAATTGAGGTTTATTTTCTCTATGGTCTCTACAACTGGAGATCTTATCATTCATCACCTTTCTCTTCTTTGTTGAGTTCGGGAGTTTGTAAATATATATGTTCTTGATCATATTTTTGAAAATTGATTCGGCATGAACACAATATATTTTACACCTATCAAAATTACATTTTGTTGCTCATTTCCACCACTGTTCCCACCTTGTACATCATGCTTAAAGATAATATGAATTCCTTTTAATCTAGCCATTGACTAAAAGAAGAAAGCAATGTGTGAGTAACAATAGTCATAAAATCATGTAGAGAATATCATGACACCTTATATTCAATTTGAAACACCTTAGTATAAACTACGGTCATGTATTATCATCTTATATTAAAATAATTCAACTTGGTTTGTAAATAAAATGTAAATTATCCTAATCATATACCCTAGGAGTGTTGTAACCAAGAGTGCAGTAAGGCCCGTTGTCATGTACGGGGATACCACAAGTCATGCCCAAAACTCATTGTCGGAGTTTTCACCCCTAGGTACATCTGTGCCAGAGTTTCCTCTACCTGCTCATATCTAGACCAAGATGTATTTCTTGGAAAATACAAAAAATCACTACATTAAAAAAAAATTATAGGAAGTTATTCTATACTAATCCTAAAAATCTATCTTATGGTAATGAGCTCGAATCATAGTTTATCTAAATCTATTTTCCATGTCTTGTACTAAAATTCCTCTGATACCAACTGTATTACCCCAACCCAAGAATTGAGGAGCCAGTGCATTATTTTAATACATTGGAATGATTACAATGATTCAAGTCCCAAAGGACCGATCAGTTTAGTAGTCCTGGAAACAAGATATATACATTAGTTAAACATTAAAAGTTGGAAAGAAAAAACACTAATTTATTCTATTAGAAACATCCACGTTTCCAAGATTGTTCCAACAAGTCACTCATAACTAACTTCTTTATATCCTGTAAAAATGAAACATAAAAATGGGTGAGCTTAAATACTCAGAAAGAGTAAGCAATATAGTGTAAGATAACATAAAAATTAGGCATGGTGAATTATTGAGAACACATGCCTTTACAAATAGTAATCATGAAAACATTATGGAAAAAATATGGACTGAATAAATAATTCCATAATAAAACATAGGCATGGGTATTCTACTAGTCAAATAACCACATGAAATATCAATAACTAATCGCATAATGATAGAATACATAATTCTGGACATCATAACTACATAGTCAAGGTATCGTGCCAAGACTACAAATAAGATTTTGTAAAGGCCTTGTTCCAAGACACTAGTTTGTCTCATGAGACCTACCAATGCATCAAGGATCTATAGCAGGCTCTACTAATCACTTACTACGTCCAATTAATTCTTCATATGAAAATGTTGAAACATAATCTCAACATTCGTATTAAAACTAGCATAAAAAATGTCAATATTTTAACCTCAAACCATGAATGGAATAAAAGTAGCACATCCACAGTCAAACATTACTCAAGCAATACAATATGGAATTTTTTAATATAATAGATTAACCTCAATCAAGAGTAATGAAAGATATAGAAATATAGGAAAATAATCACCAATCAATTTGAGAGAAATATCCCCTTATTCTTGTAAACATTTAAAAGTCACAATATTTATCAAGAATCCATTTGAAATAGATTTCTTAATCAAAGTGTCCCATTCCACATTGAATCTTTTTAAAGGAAATTAAATTTTAAAACATTAATTTTCATATAAATATATCCTTAAAACAATTTTTAAAACATGGACATTAATGATAAAAATTTAGAAGAATAAATCTTTAAAACAATTAAAATGATATTTTAGTAAGAGTTCATAACCAAATGAGAGACACTTGAATGAAAATAATTGAGGTAGTCAAAAAATTATAATATCAAGAGAATAAATGGATTCATGATATACTTTGTCAAAGTACATTATATACACCATATAAAAGTGAATTGGTGTATAACAACAAAGACTCTCAATGGAATGTAAATTGAGATGAAGTCCCTTATAAAGATTGTATCCTTATGTTAAGGATAAATCAACGACATAATAATGTGTGAAAAATATAAATACACTACATATTATTAGATATTCAGTGTAAATGAATCATAGGACATTCATAATTATTCTTGAAAAAACAACACCAATGACTTGGATGTTTAACTCAATGAATAGAAATTGAGTTAAGATTACTCTTATCGTGTTCATATCAATGACTTGAGAAATTATCAATCGAGTGATTATGTGTTTCAAAATTATATCCACACAAAGGGGAGTTTAAATTACTAAATAAATAATAAATAGTGATTCCACAAATAATTTTGGTGTAAAATAATTAATTAAGTATGCACAAATCCCTTTGAGTGGAAACTGAAATTTATAATTTCCTTACCGATTTGGTAACTCATGAAACATAAACCCCATGAAAGAAGGATCATACAATGAAGTTCTAAATACCCATAAATTAAATCATATTACACACGGAATATAATAATGGCATGTACATACACCACACAAAAGTAAACAGTGCTGATCGAGCGTGACTCTCAAGGGAATAAGAAGTGAGATGAAATCCCCTTTCCACGTTGTAATCAATTGAGTCGTATGAAAAAAAGTCAATAACCACCAAGTAATTCATATATTACCATGAATATAAAGAGATTCATGATAATATATATTAAATGTTAGTACAAAATATAAGGCCCCGACCTTAGACCTTACATAATATTGAATTAAATGAATAATTCACATTGAGGAACTTTTCAGGTTTAGAGTTTTAGAGAATTATAACATAAATATTACATCACAAAAGATTACAATGTAGTCACTTCTACTAAATTTCCATAAAATAAAAACTCTTAAAAAGAAACATGTCTAGTTCCATGTATTAGATATCATGACTTTCCATTGATCCCAGTCATAACCCTATTCCACATTAAGTCCTATGAAAATGAAAATCAAAAAAAAACATGGGGTGAGCATAAAAAGCTCAGTAAGGGATACCCAATGAATGAAAACTGTTAGTTTTTCAAAACAACAAGTAAACCAGGTATGCTTTATCAAAGTAATACTTTTCGCCATTATGAAGTAGTAAAAACTCTTCACTGAATAAAAGTTCATTACTTACCCTTTTGTAACCAAAAGATTACCATAAAACCCATATAAAGATAACATAATATATAAAGGTAACTTGGGACATAATCATACTTAAATGGAATAACCATATGGTCGACTTCCTCTCATATCACTTAACGTAATAGCCATATGGCCGACTTCTATACCCAATGCATTGGAGGTTATAACGTAACCACTCGTCCTGGTATTCACGGCACCACCCGTCATATGGTTTATCACGTAACCACCCGTAAAATGTCCAAGTACCATCATTACACATAAAATATTGAAAATATAAACATTTCAATAACAACATTTCATTTTCAATCAAAATAAGTAATTCCATGATATTGAATTAATCAATCCATTTTCAAAAATCATTTAAAAGTTATTTTTGAATCAAAGTTTCCCATACAACTTTGAAGATTTTATTTGAATTATAATTTTAAAACACTAATTTCCATATAAATAAATACTGAAAACCATTTTGAAAACATGGACATTAAAGATAACGATTTAGAATAATAAATCTTTAAAATATTTAAAACGATGTTTTTGTTAAAGAGTTTTTAACAAAATGAGAGACTCTTGAATACAAATAATTGTGGAATAACATTTAATCTGAACTTTATAATATCATGAGAATAAAGGTATTCATGATATAATATGTCAAAGTACATTATACACACCATATAAGAGTGAATTGGTGCATAACAACAATGAAGTCTCAAAAGAAATGTAAAATGAGATGAAATCCATTATAAAGAAGGTATCCTTAAATTAAGGGTAAATCAATCTCATAATTATGTGTGACAAAGATAAATACACCCAATATAAGTGGATATTATGTGTAAAACAATAAAAGGTCATTCAAACATACTCAATGGATGACATATTCAATGACTACATGTTGAACCCAAAGAAATCAAAATTGGGTTAAGATGTTCCCTTGGTAAAATTCGACAGCCTAACGACGTCAGATAAAATTTTACAAAAAGGGTTGATGAGAGAGATAAGGGGGTCTCATTACATGAACATAATATTTACATAAATAAGGTTATAGAAGAACATATCACAACAAAATAGTATGTGAATTAAAAGTCATAACAAAATAAGTCTTTTAAAAAAAGCAGGGTGAAAGGTCCACTTACCGGGTTGGGTAACTTTCGAAAAGTACACCCCATGGAAGAAGGGTCATTCAATGAAGATGTAAATACCCATAAATTAAATTATACTACACAAAGTGTATAATAATGTTCGGTACATACACCACTCAAAGGAAATAGTAGCAAACATAGCATAAATGTCACGGGAATAAAAGTGAGATGAAAAATCCCTTACGAAAACTCGGCAGCCTAACAGCGCCACTTAAAACTTCCAAAAATGGATTTATGAGATCAAATAGGGTCTCCCATAATATGAACATAAAAATTAAAGTATGAGGAATATAAAATAACATCCCCAAAAATAATAAATATGGGCTTAAAAGAAATGACATAAAAGAGAGTACATAAAAAGAAAGAGAGAGGTTGGATCCCTTACCTCGCGTCCGACTTGACTCGATTGTTCTTTAACGTCCTGAATAATAAACTTGAGTTAATTTAAAATTTCTTAAGAACATTTTTAATTTTCATTAATCCTTTTATATCACTTATTTTCATGTTATAAGCATTATGTAATCATTTAAGTTAATAATGTTTGTTTTGTCGATATTTGGTTCTTAAGTCGAAAGTGGACTTCTTACAATTACATGTTGTTCATGTGGTCAAAGGATTATTATATCCAGAATGATATTAATTATTTGGATATCATATATATATTATATATCCATAATATACAAGTATTTATAATATTTCATAATCATTTAGAGGTAAGAAATGAAATGCACCGTTCATGGAGACGGTAAGCCGTATGTACGTATGAACACTACTTTCATTTCTATGTCATATTAATTGAATTAAAACCAAATGAGAGAGATGTATAATTTAATTCCAGAATTATATCCATCATTTATATGTAACCTAAATCATATATAATAACTTTAAATCTATCTTTTATACATCCCACATATGGCTTTACCGAATCAAATCACGTTGAGGGGGCGGTAGTCCGCACTTCCTAAAATGAAATTATCGTGTTTTACCCACAATGAAAAGAATAAAGGTATTCCAAAAAAGAAAAATACATAAAATTAAGTATAACATAAACATATTATATATCATATATAAATATAGTGACAACTTAATGTCCACATTTGAAGGTGTTATATGAGTGTTGAACAATAATTGTTTCATGAGGCAGAAATTCGCCATCCACAGAAATAGTATGTTCATTAACCATTAGATGTAGGTGTGTGTAAGTTTAGCTTGAATTATTATTATAACAACATATTAGTATATTGAATATACTGGATTTGTTACAAAAGAAAATAATAAGAAGAGTTTAGGGGGTTGGAGAAGCAAAATAAATCAAAAGAACACAAGAGAAGACACTACCTTTAAATCAGATAACTCTTTTTGATTTGAGCTCAAAAGCTTCCTTGGGAAGAATTATGCCCAAATGGAGGCTTCTAGGAGTAATAGAGGGATGTGTAGAGACAAAATGGGCTGGGGTTGGCCGAGCCAAAGGCTTTAGAGGTGTGGGTAAGGAGGTAGATGTGGGGGCCTTTTATAAGAGGAGAGGAGGGGCACTCTTGGAATGTAAGGAAATGTTACTTTATTTTAGAATGCGTTTCAGATTTTAAAGGTCCCACGTTGATGTGTTTCGAGTATAAGGTGATAGGAGTTCGAAATACACTCATTCAATAGGATTCGGACTTGTTTAGGTCTTATATTTTACATTATCATTCCATTTTATTTAAATCGTTAAATAATGAGGTAATCGCTGCATCATCATGGTGTCACAACTAATTTAATTTAGTTAATGTATAAAAAATATAAAAAAATACTATGATGTCGGAAATAGTTTTACCTTTCCAATGAATATTTATAGTAAAAAATATGACTTGTATAACCCCATATAAAAATTGTTTTATTAAAACAACACAAGTTTGTGACATTTTAATTTTAACATTAAATAAAAATGTATTAATGTCATTTTCCTACCAAAGTGGCTCCATGGGGTCCAAACGTTTACCCATGGATTGTCTTGGTCGGACATGACACATCAAATAAGGGTAGAACATGTGTCTAGGTCATTTAATATTATTAAAACATTATTTTTACCTTAAATTACACTAATTACCTCTAATCGCGATTAATAAACTTAAAAGTTACTATTCACCAAAAAAAATTATTTTAATCCCATTGAACCACATTTTACTTCTTAATGAAAACCATGTATGTCGGATTTTTTAAATTTAAATCAGAGAAGTGGTAAAATTTCATTTAAACGAAAAATCAGTTTCTTTAACTACAACTTAGTGGTTTCACAATTCATCAAAAATTGATGTTTTTCAAAAAATTACCAAAAATTCACCCTAGGCTATATTTGATATTCTGAATTCAAAAATGATGTATATTTTACAAAATTAAAAACATATAAGTTACATTAATTAATTTAATAATTAATTCCCGCTGTCAGAGAAAATAGCGTGTTTTTATGAAACAATAAGTATCAAAAGATTGACACTAGTTTAAGTCCAATTTCAAGATGAAATTAATTCCAACAACCACTATTGGATTAAATGGTAAAAATATATTATAATTTCACTTTGAAACCTATTCAAAAGATAATCTAATCATATAATTAAATTAGATTAAAAATAGGTTTTGAATTAAAATACAACATTTTTCAGTGCTCATTAAAAAATGAACATTATCGGAAAAATACCAAACATTTACAGAAAGTAAATTTTTATGTCCCGATTCTAAAGAAAAATTTTATTTTTTCAAATATAACAGATAAAATTTTCAAAAAGTGGATTTAAAAGATGTTCGTCATCAAAAGACGGTTAATGGACCTTTTAAAAAATATTAGAATGTTTACGCTTAAAATTGGATTCATTCACGTTTTTAATCCTCTAACATTTATTGTAAAAAGTAAAAATATTTGACAAACGTATATAATAATTTTGTAGTTAGTTATGTTCATTCCTTCCATAATAAAGGCTAGGAGTTAACTAAAATTTAAAATAATATTATTTTATTATTAGAGTGCAACGTAAGATTCCCAAGAAACTCGTTGTTGCGTATTGGGTACGCCATCGAGCATAGTGTCCCCTTTAAAGTTATATTAATATTTTATTCAAAAATATGGATAAATGTGAAAATTTCATATTCTTTATTTACCTGGGGTGTTACATCCTTCCCCCTTTTTGGGAATTGCATCCTCACAATTTTAAAATTGGGCTCGAAAAAATCATTGAAAGTCCCACATCGGAACAAGAGTTGGTAAAACAAACACTTTAAAAGAAAGATAGAGAAGTACAGAGGTCACCTGAGTGAACCCACAATATGATTACATGTAGTAAAACATGGAAATGGAGGAGAAAACATTGGGTCATGTTCTGATGGAGAGTGATAGAAAACTTGTTTAGGAGAAAGTTAACCACAAGAAAATCACAAAGTTGTGATGGGTTAAATGGTATTCGATTCCCCTGTAGGAAAAGATAATAGACTACATTTTAGTTTTATGTTACTTTTTATAGAGTAATTTATTCATAAGGAAACATAATTACTTATCGTGTTGACTTTCAACTTTTATTTGATTTCTTACAAAAACTCATATTTTCTCCGAAAGACGAGTATTTAGGAGGACTTGTTTGCATTAAGAGTACTATAATCAAATTCTTGAGAATCACCTAATCCAAAAAATAGAACTATATACCTCCCATGTCTTTATACTTTAACCAAAACCAAAACCAAAAAGGATAGTACAAGATCAGATAATTCAGAAATGGATAACCCTTTATAAAAAGAAAATCTATTCTTAATCTCAAAAATTTGTCCAACAAAACCCAAAGTTAAATGAGGACCATTAGATAAACAATTTATCCATAAAATTATTCAATGTAAACCAAAATAAGATTGAAACCCAAATATTTGAAGGATTTAGTCACATAGTCTTCCAAGTTAAATCGTAACATTTATATCCAAACAACATCAGTTGCTCTTAAAGTCTCGTATTGAAAAGTAATTAACCTAATCACATATCCTCCATGATAGGTTAATAAATTTCCATAGATAACCCAAAATAAACTTACTCTTAATTCATAAAATCAACTAACTAAAATGAGTCAATCAAAATAACCAAGGACTTCACGAAGTCCAGTGGTTGGTGATAAATACCAGTCGCACTTTGGGTGTGGGTTCGATTCCCACAGCTTTGTCCAACACGACGGGTTGTCACACGGTCTGCGTGTTGTCCTTTTTTTGAACTATATAATTCTCAAATCATTCCCCAAAAAGAGATAAAATCTTCAAAAATAACCATAACATAATTTAACCTCAATTTTATCTCATGCCTTTCACTTTCCATCATAACATATAGTAACCCATAATTACCTCAAAAGTAAGGATCATATAAACCCAAATGGTTCTTTATAACTATGTCCACAAAGGAACAGAAAACTATTCCTTGAATAAAATTTTCATATATCAAACATCAGGGTTACACATTCTATAAAAAGTCTTCTAATGTAACCCCATCATCAAAGAGAGACTTAATACTCTTAATAATTTCACCATAACTATTGAAGCCCTTGTATGTTTACTTCTTACTCATTCAACATTATTCATGATCCATTAACTATTCCTTTCCAACTTATTCTGAAATACTACTTTCCTACAAACAAAATCATGAATCATATCTTAAGACTCCAAAATAGGAAAACAAATGTTATGAAATAATCCATACCTTTGACTAGTCATTGTCAGTTTATTAATCCTCAATCAGAATGGCATTAGGTAATGGTAAACAAATATTTGTACGATCTTGGTGATCTCATTCCCAACACATCTTCATAGGACATGTGTTTTCATAATGACCATGCACACCACATTTAAAACATTCAATTGATCCCTCAGAAAGAACTTCTTTCCCTTTCCTCGAGTCAACTGGATGATTTCTTTTTCCATGGTAGGTTCTTGCTTTATGACCTTCATTTCCACATCTATAGCATATTTCTGTCCCTTTGAAAAATTTTCCTAGTTGTTTCTTTCCACATCATTGACACATAGGTTTTTGAACACACTTTCCTTTATGATTATTACCTGTAGTTCCGTAGGGATTTGCTTCTCTCATATATGATGCCTTATAGAAATCACCAAGGTTTAGGTGGTCAATCATGACTCCAGATAGTTGGTTGAGGATAAACACAAGAGTTCTCATTGCAGCTCCCATATCATTCAGTTGCTCTCTTAGAAAACTGTCACAGTTTCCTTCACATCCACTGTTACTTTGGTGCATGCTAGATCCAGCCATTTTCTAAAACCAAAAAGGTCAGTGTGAGTATATCAACAAAACCATCATGTACTAATGAGGAAGATAAACTCTAAGATATACTTACTCATTCACTTTATCTAAAAATAGGACTGTTTCTGAAATCCTAACCATTATGGTAATGTCAATTATGGTTAGAGAATACCCTAACCTCTAAAGTTATCTAAACTGACCTCTGACACCAACTATAAGGCTCTGGCCCTAAACCTTACTTAATATTGAATTAAATGAATAATTCACATTGAGGATCTTTTCAGGTTTAGAGTTTTAGAGAATTAGGACATAACTATTACCTCTCAAAAGATTACAAAGTAGTCACTACTACTAAATTTACATAAAATAAAAACTCTTAAAAAGAAACATGTCTAGTTACATGTATTAGATAGCATGACATTCCCTTGATCCAATCCCTGACCCTATTCCACATTAAGTCCTGTGAAAAAAATTAAAAACAAAACTTGGAGTGAGCATAAAAAGATCAGTAAGGGATAAAAAATGAATGAAAACTGACAGTTTTTCAAAACAAGAAGTAAACCATGTAAACTTTGTCAAAGTAATACTTTTCACCTTTATGAAGTAGTAAAAACTCTTCACTGAATAAAATTTCCTTACTTACCCTTTTGTAACCAAAATATTACCATAAAACCCATATAAAGATCACATAACATATAAAGGTAACTTGGGACATAAACATACTTAAATGGAATAACCATACGGTCGACTTCCACACATATCACTTAATGGAATAGCCATACGGCCGACTTCCATACCCAATGCATTAGAGGATATAAAGTAACCACCCGTCCTGGTATTCACGACACCACCCGTCATATGGTTTATCACGTAACCTCCCGTAAAATGTCCAAGTACCATCATTAAACATAAAATATTGAAAATATAAATATTTCAATAAAAACATTTCATTTTCAATCAAAATAAGTAATTCCAAGATATTGAATTAATCAATCCATTTTCAAAAATCATTTAAAATAAATTTTTGAATCAAAGTGTCCCATACCACTTTGAAGATTTTATTGGAATTATAATTTTAAAAAATTAATGTCCATATAGATAAATACTGAAGACAATTTTGAAAACATGGACATTAAAGATAAATATTTATAATAATAAATCATTAAAACATTTAAAACAATATTTTTGTTAACGAGTTTTTAACAAAATGAGAGACTCTTGAATACAAATAATTGCGGAAAAACATTTAATACGAACTTTATAATATCATGAGAATGAAGGGATTCATGATATAATATGTAAAAGGATAGTATACATACCATATAAGAGTGAATTGGTTCATAACAACAATTAAGTCTCAAAATAAATGTAAAATGAGATGAAATCCATTATAAAGAAGCTATCCTTAAATTAAGGGTAAATCAATCTCATAATTATGTGTGACAAATATAAATACACCCAATATAAGTGGATATTAAGTGTAAAACAATCAATGTTCATTCACACATACTCAAAGGATGACATATTCAATAACTACATGTTGATGCCAAAGAAATCAAAATTGGGTTAAGATGTTCCCTTGGTAAAATTCGACAGCCTGACGGTGTCACATAAAATTTTACAAAAAGGGTTGATTAGAGAGATAAAGGGGATCTCATCACTTGAACTTAAAATTTACATAAATAATGATATATAAGAACATATCTCAGCATAATAGTATGTGAATTTAAAGACATAACAAAAGAAGTATTTTAAAAAAAGGAGGGTGAATGGTCCCCTTACCGAGTGGGGTAACTTTCGAAAAGTACACCCCATGGAAGAAGGGTCATACAATGAAGATGTAAATAACCATAAATGAAATTATACTACACAAAGATTATAATAATGTGAAGTACATACACCACTTAAAGGAAATAGTGGCAAACATAGCATAAATGTCACGAGAATAAAAGTGAGATGAAAAATCCCTTACGAAAACTCGGTAGCCTAACAGCGCCACTTAAAACATGAAAAAATGGATTTATGATATCAAATAGGGTCTCCCATAATATGAACATAAAAAGGAATATAAAATAACATCCCCAAACTTATGAAATATGGGCATAAAATAAATTACATAAAAGAGAGTACATAAAAAGAAAGAGAGAGGTTGGATCCCTTACCTAGGGTCCGACTTGACTCGATCGTTTTTAACATCCTGAATAATAAATAGGAGTTAATTTAAACATTCTTAAGAAACTTTTTCAAGTTAATTAATCCTTTTGTATCACTTATTTCCATGTTATAAGCATTATGTAATTATTTAAGTTAATAATGTTTGTTTTGTAGATATTTGGTTCTTAAGTCGAAAGTGGACTTCTTACAATTGCATGTTGTTCGTGTGGTCAAAGGTTCATTATATCCAGAATTATATTAATAATTTGGATATCATATATATCATATATATTCATAATATAAAAGTATTTATAATATTACATAATCATTTAGAGGTAAGAAATGAAATGCACTGTTAATGGAGACGATAAGCTGTACGTACGCATGAACGCTACTTTCATTTCTATGTCATATTAATGGAAGTAAAACCAAATGAGAGGTATTTATATTTTAATTCCAGAATTATATTAATAATTTATATGTAACCTACATCATATATAATAACTTTAAATAAATCCTTTATACATCCCACATATGGCATTATCTAATCAAATCACTTTGAGGGGGCGGTAGTCCGCACTTCCTAAAATGAAATTATCGTGTTTTACCCACAATGGAAAGCATAAAGGTATGCCACAAAAGAAAAATACCGAAGATTAAGTATAAAATAAACATATTATATATCATATATAAATATATTTACATCTTAATGTCCACCTTTTAAGGTGTTATATGAGTTTTGAACAATCATCGATTCGTGAGGCAGAAATTCACCATCCACAGAAACAGTATGTTCTTTAACCATTAGATGTAGGTGTGTGTAAGTGTAGCTCGAATTATTCTTATAACAAAATCCTAGTATATTGAAGATACTGGAGTTGTTACAAAAGAAAATAATAAAAAGATTTTAGGGGATGGAGAAGCAAAATAAAACAAAAGAACACAAGAGAAGACACTACCATTAAATCGGGTAACTCTTTTTGATTTGAGCTCAAAGGCTTCCTTGGGAAGACTTCTGCCCAAAGTGAGGCTTCTAGGAGTAATAGAGCGATGTGGAGAGACAAAATGGGCAGGTTTTGTCCGAGCCAAAGGCTTGAGAGGTGTGGGTAAGAAGGTAGAGGTGGGGGCCTTTTATAAGAGGAGAGGAGGGGCACTCTTGGAAAGTATGGAAATGATACATTATTTTAGAGTGAATTTCGGATTTTAAAGGTCTCACATTGATGTGTTTCAAGGATAAGGTGATAAGGGTTGGAAATCCACTCATTAAATAAGTTTTGGACATGTCTAGGTCTTAGATTTTACATTATCTTTCCATTTTATTTAAATCGTTAAATAACGAGGTAATCGCTGCATCATCATGGTGTCATAACTAATTTAATTTAGTTAATGTCTAAAAATTATAAAAAAATAATATGATGTAGGAAATATTTTTATATTTCCAATTAATATTTATAGTAAAAAATCTGACTTGTATAACCCAATAAAAAAATTGTTTTAGTAAAACCACACATGTTTGTGACATTTTAATTTTAACATTCAATAAAAAGGTATTAATGTCATTTTCCTACCAAAGTGGCTCCATGGGGTCCCCAAGTTGACTCATGGATTCTCTTGGTCAGCCATGACACATAAAATGAGTGTAGGACATGTGTCTAGGTCATTTCATATTATTAAAACATTATTTTTACCTTAAATTACACTAATTACCTCTAATCGCGATTAATAAACTTAAGAGTTACTATTCACCAAAAAATTATTTTAATCCCATTGAACCAAATTTTACTTCTTAATGACAACCATGTATATCGGATTTTGGAAATTCAAATCAAAGAAGTGGTAAAGTTTCATTTAAATGAAAAATCAGTTTCTTTAACTACCACATAGTGGTTTCACTATTCATCAAAAATTGATGTTTTTCAAAAAATTACCAAAAATTCACCCTAGGATATATTTGATATTCTGAATTCAAAAATGATTTCTATTTTACAAAATTCTAAGACATATAAATTACATTAATTAATTTAATAATTAATTCCCATTGTCAGAGCAAATAGCGTGTTTTTATGAAACAATAAGTATCAAAAGATTGACACTAGTTTAAGTCCAATTTCAAGATGAAATTAATTCCAACGACCACTATTGGATTAAAGGGTAAAAATATATTCTAATTTTACTTTGAAACCAATTCAAATGATAATCTAATCATATAAATAAATTATATTAAAAAGAGGTTTTGAATTAAAATACAACATTTTTCACTATTCATTAAAAAATGAACATTATCGGAAAAATACCAAAAATTTACACAAACTAAATTTTGATATCCCGATTATAAAAGAAGAATTTTATTTTGTCAAATATAACACATAAAATTGTCAAAAGTGGATTTAAAAGAGGTTTTTCATCAAAAGGTAGTTAATCAACCTTTTAAAGAATATTAGAATGTTTACGCTTAAAATTGGATTCATTCGCATTTTTAATCCTCTAACATTTATTGTAAAAAGTAAAAATATTAAACTAACATATATAATCATTTTGTAGTTAGTTATGTTCATTCCTGCCATTACAAAGGCTAGGCGTTAACTACAATTTAAAATAATATTATTTTATTATTAGAGTGCATCGTAAGATTCCCAAGAAACTCATTGTTGCGTATTGGGTATGCCATCGAGCATAGCATCTCCTTTAAAGTTATATTAATATTTTATTCACAAATATGGATAAATGTGAAAATATAATATTATTTTTTTACCTGGGGTGTTACACAAAATATTCCACAGGCAATAAATAAGGGGCGAACTATGGAAATCTCACATAATTAAAAGTGAGATAAGAAACCCCTTACCTCAAGTCTGACATGTCATGTATTTTCCCTGTTCATCCTGAATAATAAAGTTAAGTTAATTTATAATTTATTAAGAAACATTATCATTTATATTATTCCTTTTATATCACTTAATTAATTTCTATATCAATTATTTTATTATTCGAGTACATTTTGGATATTTTATTGATGTTCAGAACATGAGTAAAAAATGAACTTGTAATAATTACAATTTTTCCTTGTGGTAAAAAGATCATTATCTCTATAATGATATACATGACTTAGATATCATATATATATTATATATTCAGTATATATATGTATTTATAACATTTCATTACATTTGGTTATAAGAAATGAAATGCACCGTTCATGGAGACGGTTAGCCGTACGTATGCATGAACGCTACTTTCATTTGTATTTTGTATTGTATTGGAATTAAAACATAATGATACATAGTTATATTATTATAGTATAATATCTTTTATAATATCATTATCTCCATCCTTTATACATCTTAACAAAGTTATTAATTAGTCATGTCCCTTTTTGGGGGCGGTAGTCCTCACTTACTCAAATGAAATTATCGTGTTTTACCCAAAATGGAAACCACAAAAGAATGGTATAAATAGAAAATACATATACATAAATAAGACATAAACATAATATATATAATATATAAATAATGTGCTATCTTAATGTCCACAATGAGAGGTGGTTGAAAATAATTGAACAATCATCATTTCGTGAGGCCTTAGTTTGTCATCCACAAAAACAATATGTTATTTAAACATTAGATGGATGTGTGTGTAAGTGTAGATCAAATATTTGTCATAAAAACATACTAGTATATTTAGGATTCTGTCATTGTTAAAAAATAATGTAATAAAAATAGTTTATGGGTTGGAGAATTAAAATAAAAGAAAAGAAGTTCAGAGAAACAATTACCTTAAATTTGGGTAACTCTCTTTGGTTTGAAACAAACAGACATCTTGAAGTGACTTATGAATAAGGTAAGGCTTCTAGGTGGAATAGAGTGATCTTAAGAGATTATTTGAGCTGGGATTGGATGTTCCAAGGGGCTTGAGAGGTGTGAGGATTGAGTTAGAAGTGGTGTTCTTTTATAAGGAAGTGGAGGGGCTCTTTAAGAAAGTTTGAAAATGTAATTTTATTATAAACTTATAGTCAGATTAAAAAAATCTAGAAGTAATTAAATTAAAATATAATATGACTCATGTTAAAAATAAAATCATCCAATAATAATTGGATAGGTTTTGGATACTTTTTTAATATTAAAAATCATATTTATTTAAATCATTTATTAATGAGGTAAATACTGCATCATTATTCTGTCATTAATAATTTAATATATTTGATGTATAAATGTTATAAAAAATAAAATAATGTTGGAAATATTTTTATATTTCAAATTATTATTTTTAGTTGAAAATATTACTTATATAACCCCATGTAAAAATTGATATACTAAATGATATTTGTTAATGTCATTTTTTCTTTACTTTATATTAATAAAAATAAATTGTCATTTCCACTCTTCAGTGGATCCATGGGGTCCCAAAATCGACCCAAGGATTCCCATGGTTGGAAATGACTCATCAGATAAGGCTAGAACATGTTTTATGGTAATATGGTGTTATTATAATATTATTTTTACCCTGGATTACCATATTTACCGATAACCTTGGTAAATAAAAGTCAAAAGATACATTTAACCAAAAATTATTCTAATCTTATTGAACCTAATATTACTTACTAATAATAACCATGTATGTAATTATTCTGTAATTAAATTCACAGAAGCATTAAAATTTCATTTAAATTAAAAAAATCATTTTTTTAACTACTACTAAGTGGTTTTACTATTCATCAAAAATAGATGTTTTTTAGAAAAATACCAAAAATTCAGCCTAAAAATATTTGATATTACGAATAAAAAAATTATTTATATTTTACCAAATTCAAAACATATAAGTTGTATTAACTAATTTAAAATTAATTCTCATTGTCAAAATAATTAGCGGGTTTTTATGAAATAGTAACTATCAAAAGATTGACACATGTTCATGTATAATTTCAATGTTAAATTAATTATAATGAAAACAATTGGATTAAATGGTAATAATATTATCTAATTATGATTCCAAACCATTCCAATTTATAATTTAACACTCTAAAATATTCGGATTAATTTTTTTTCAATTAAAATTTAGTATTTTCTCCACTCACCCAAATATGAAAGTTATCAGAAAAACACCAAAAATTTATATACACTAATTTTTTATTTTTTGTTTCTAAATATAAAGTTTATTGTGTAAAATTTAATATATAAAAGTGTCAAATATTGGATTTAAAATGTTTCGCCATTAAAAGGCTTTAAAATTTCATTTTTTTTGAAAAATACTTATTTTATCTGAAAAAATGAATTTGTTCTTATATTATGCCTAAAAAACATAATATGGAATCTAAAATTTTATGGATTATATAAAATTTAAAATTCATTTAATACTATCCAAAACTTCTTTTTGAACAGTTATTTTGGTAAGTCGGGTGCGCTGAAACTCGGTGTTGTGTGTAGCGCAAGCTATTGCATTACTTTAAAGAAGATAAATTACTTTTAAATATTAGGGTGTTACATATTTCAATTTAAAATTAATTAATTTTAAAATTTTAGATTCATAAAATGAAAATTATTTATGAATAAATAATGTAAACATTTTTTGGTTTGTGTTTTTTTATTTTACTCTATAGCTTCTTTTTTAGGTGAATAGTGTAAATTACCATTTTTACATATCCTATAACTTTTATAAAAATATTGGTATATAATTAGAAATTGAAAATATATGAAACAATTTTGTATAATAAAATAATTTAACAAGTGACATTATGAATTTTAAAATATTGATTTTTGTTTAAAATCCAATATTGGATATTCTAGAACATAGGTTAAAATAATCCATAAGAATTTTTTTTTAAAATTATTATTTTAAAATTAATTATTATCAGTATTAGAATTTTAACGTAATAAAATTATTTTCAAATTTTTATTTATATGGTCTATATTATTTAATATGGACCAATTTTTTATTTGGCACAAAAAAAATTACCAATGAAAAAACTAATTACCAACGTAAAAAATGGTAAAGTGTTAAAATATATTTCTAAAAGACTTGAAATATGTTTAAAACATTTGTTAAAATAAATATTTGAGGTTTTATCAAACCTAAATCGCCCGAAATTCTATTATATTCCACTTTTAGAGATTCTTTCCCTTAAATAGTGATATATCATTAATGAATTGTTATGGGTACTACTAAAATTTCCCATAAAAACACATATAAAAGGGGAAACATCCACCACTTCATGATACACGCATTAATTATAATATACTCTTTATAATCTGCCTTTTCTCCTCTTATAATGCTATCAAGAATCATCCTAAATACCCTCGTAACCTTATAACTGAGTCAGTCTTGACATAGCCCCATGGGCATTCCTGATCCCCACAGGTCGGTAAATAGAACCTGGCATCAGACAAACTGAATGTGGGAATGATTTTCCACTAGAAATGTGGAAAGAAAAGAAAACAAGACAATATACAAATCAATGGAAGACTCTACTAAGAATAATTTATCATAAGTAAAATAGATGAAATTGCCAAAGTACTACAACCCAAGTACAAAAAGGGAAAATAGCCCAAATATCCCTAAGGACACAACTCACCAAGGCGAAAGTTCAGCAGTAGGATCCACCTCTAAGATATCTTTTTCCTTTGCTTAAACCTGGAAGGAGAAAATCTACAAAACCCAAAGGAACAAGTTGGGTGTGATCCAAATCCCAGTAGGATTTAACCCAATGTATCCATAACAGATTCCATTATCAATTTAACCAAAATGTTTTTTGAAATATAAATCATTCCAATATTTCATTATCAAATCATATTTAAAAAAATAATTCTCTATAGTTTAAAAGATGGAAATATTGTAAGAGAATTGTGATATACATTTTAAATGATGGAAAATAATTTAAAATATGAAATATTTCTTTATTCAAAGGATACTTTTAATAAATAGAAACTCTCACAAATGGATTACCTAAACACATTATAAAAATAGTTTATATAAATTATTAAATATTGTAAAAATGTTTATAATAATGGTATATATATGCATTAAAAAATGGAAATAAGCAATAAACATGGTCATGTGCTAAATAGGTACGATATTTTTAGGCTATAGAGATCCATCAGAATGAATACGAAAAATTATGTTCACACACCCATTTAGGATTTAGTTAAAGGGATCCCCTCACCATCACCAAAGGAATGGGAAGTGCTGATATGATGTTTTAAAACATTGAAGAACCATAATGTGCCACCCAAAATAACTGACTAAAAACCTAAGGCTTCTATGTTATCAAGTAAAAAATCATTGACGGAAAATTTATTTTGTAATAGAAAATTAAATTCATCTCATTATCTATTTCAAATTTTCAAATTTTCTCTTTAAAACCCATAACAGGTTTTTAATAAATAACATTAATTTTAACCAAGATGAGACTTTATGGTCTACATCAGATGATTTTTAATCCATTTTTCATAGAACTAGGATTTCAAACCAAATAACACAATTTTGCAATCCATTTCACATTTGAATTCAACAATTCAATTTCTAAACAATTTCATCATTTTCATCCCAAATCCCCAAATCACATGAATCGAGGGTATTCACAAATATTCCATTATATAAATATTTCTTCAACAAAGTCAACATTTAAATTGATTCAATTCCCATTAAAAAATATAAATTAAAAAATTTAAACCTTACCCAATTCCAACTGCACGCCAAAAACCAATTTTCCCTCAAAAACCCGAAATCATTAGAAGATGGTTTTCCAAAAAAAGTATTGAAATCCATTTGATTACAATATAAAATGATTTATTAAAATCCAAATTATGGAGATTTAAGAAATGAAATTATTTTCAATAAAAAATTGGAATAATAACATAACCACCTTCCGAAACTAATGAATCTCGCAACTCCAAACCATGATCGAGATTTTCCATGATGAAAGAATATCACAAAAATAGGAATCAATCAATGGATTATGACTCCATAAAAAGTGTATTGGGTCCAAAAATCAATTCCAAGATCTATGAAACCCAAACGATAAAGAGATACATCATAGGAGGAATTGAACGAGAGGAGGAAACTAATCGGAAGGATATCTCTTGACATTATCCAAGCTTTAGATCACATCCGGATGGGGTTTGATGGGATGAGAATGATTATTGAGAGATCTAAGGAATAAAGAATTGCATTTGAGTCAATGGAGGACCATTTGGGACCAAAAAAGGGTTCTCGGAATTTTAAAAAAAAAATTAGATCTTCAAAAAAACCCAATCAGCACAGTTTCTTAATAACTGTGCATGGTTAGGGAAAACTGTGCATAGACTATGGGGAGCCCATTATCTAAAATGTGGCACCAGTGCCCAGTTTTCCAAACCATGTGAAGGTCATGCAAAAACAATGATACCACCATGAAATTTTAAAAATTTTCAGAAAATCACATAGAACTACCCAAAACAAAACCCACCTAGGGATAAACAAACAGAGGGGTTTTAAAATTCCTTGAAATGAGAAAATGATGTTACAACGTCTCCACCATAGAAACATTATTTCCCCAAAAATCCTACGAGGATTCATCCCTATAGATAAAAAGAGGCCGCTACTCCCTCGTCAATGACTACATGTCCCACGTCTCATTATAATCAGAACTGTTCTTCCTGAGAACATGACCTAAAGGCATCATTCTCTCATGATGTAACTTGGTCTTAAAATCAACTATCCTAACTTGTCATTCAGTCACGGATAAATCATGTTCCACTTCAAGATCACACTAACTCAAAATAGGTATGGATCAGATAAATACTTTCAAATATTAGATACATCAATCACATTTTGTATCAACGTCAGCTATGTCGGTAGTGATAACTAGTTTGAAACTTTCCGCACCTACCGCATAACCACAAAAGGTCCAATAAACTAGATGAAAAATTATATTTCCTCCCAAGTCATCGATGACCCAGCTATGGTGAAACTTTTAAAAACACATGGCCACCATCTAATATGTCCACATGTCTATAATGATGATAAGAATAAGACTTTTACTTTCAATGTGTTGTTAACATTCTCAATGGAATAAACTGAATCATTACTTTATTCTCTTAGACCAAGCTTGGTCTCACCAAGGATCTCTCACTAATCTCCGACCAAAAAAAATAATATTTATAAGGCCATCCTTACAAGGCCTACAAGGGTTACATATTGATCATGGAATGGTAACTATTGTTACAAAAAAACTCATCCTCCCTGAAAGATCATTCCATGATCCACCAAATTTGAGAATGCAATCATGGAGCTTATCCTCAAGAATCTATATAGCTCTTTCTATTTGGCCATCCGACTGTGTGTGCTATGTCATGATTAGATGGTGATAAGATCTCAGAGCCTGAAAAAATATTCTCCAAAAAATGATTAAAACTGAAGATATCTTTCAGAGACTATAACAGATGGAACTCCATACAACTAAACAATCTCTTTCCCATAGAAACATCCCAATTCCTCATCTTCGGTTGTATGATGAATGTCTTGGAAATAAGGAAATTATTTTATCCTATAAATCACTACCAATCATATTATTCTTCATATGGGTACATGTAATCATGTTGAAAAATTTCATAGTGATCTCATCCCACTTCCAAGTAGTTATTGGAAGTAGTTTACGCAACCCCAAAGGTTTATGGTGCTCCACTTTCACCTTTTCGCATTTATTGCAACGAGAGTCCAACTAAGAAAAACCTCACCACATGCATGTACACCAGAACATTCTCCTCATATCTATTAACATCTTTATAGTTCTTGGGTGCACAACCCATTATTAATTATGGAAATCCCAAATCATATCTTTCCTTACCGAAGATGGTACTACAGAATGATTCTGATAGCAATGAATTACATGTTTTGAGAAACACCGCTGGGAAACTATCTCTCCACCATTAAGAGAGTCTCTAATTCTATGTAATTCACCATAAAGCTACTAATATTGGAAAATCATCTGTAGAGGAGAGGATGAAAACTGATCACTAGACAAGGAAACCTAGGGAACTTTCACCTAAACTTCAATATGCAGTTGTGGAAAGAGATCCATCATGTTCCACTCCATTGAAGATTATTTCACTACCTAGGTAGAATGAATTCTACTCAAGGAATATTCAATGAAATTTCCTTTCCTTGAGATATAGGCAATTTTAGAATCAAAATACTATAGGTATTCTACCCCAATAATTTGGGAGAGATTCAAATATTTTTAGAGAATATGTAACTCATGTTTTTAATGTTAGAAAACATGGTAAACCATTAACCAAAAAGTTAATGTTTTAAAATCTTAAGAGAATTAATAATATATGTATTTTCAATGTAATGGGTCAGAAAGTTCTTCTCGTGTGGCCTATGCTGGTGAGATCCATAAGTTACACAATGATCACAATGCATAAGAACACAACCCAACGCTGAACCCAATGCATCACAAAAATCCATGTAGCCCTTCTGGACCTCTAGATGATTCAAAAACTTGTTCATTATTCAAAAGACATTTCAGATCAATAAAAGTACTCTGAATTTTCTCATTACAAACAAATATCACTCCCTTTTGAGTAATAGAAGTCATCAGAGAGGTAATTCTTGGCTAGTATTTCAGAAAGCGGCGACAATATTCAGCTAAACCTAAGAAGCTTCGAATCTCAACAACATTCTGTGGTTGTTCCCATGTCATAATAGCTTTCAACAATTCGTGATAAACTAAAATACAATGTTCTAACACCATGTGTCCCAATAACGACACTTAATGAATATATAAATCACACTTTGAATTCTAGGTATAGAATTTGTGATTTCCGAGAAAACTCAACACTATTCTTAGATGATTAACATAATCCTCTTTAGATTTTGAGTAAACAAGGATATCATTCACAAACACTACCATAATGGTATCATGATACTTATGGAAAATAATATCCATATTGAACATGAAAACTATAGGAGAATGGGTTAGATTAAAGGGCATGAAAAGGTACTCATAATGTCCATACATTCTCTAAATGACAATTTTATGACCATTAGATTATTTCATCTTCAACTGATTGTAACTCAAGTGAAAATAAATCATTGAGAACCACTTTTCTGCTTTAAACTAATCAAACAGATCATCAATCAATTACAACATATACTTTTTATTTATCATTATTTGATTTATATTTCAGTAATAAATGCTATGGTGGAGTGGACCATCATATTTCAAGGTAATGAGAGCCAGTGTTTCCCAAGGTGACACACTCAGACATAAATTTTTTTTGTCAATAAGATATTCCAAGTAATACTTCCACTCATTCAATTTAGATGCTACCATGTGGTCTAAGGGAATAAAAACTGGCGAATTAATGGTAATCAAATCAACTGAAAACTCAATATCCCACAACAGTAAAAAACCATAGAAATTAGAAGAAAACACATCAGGAAACATAACAATGACTGTAGGGAGATCACCTCTCAAAGGTTCATACTCCAAATCAATATCAATCAATGATATTAATTTTCACAACTCTCGATAAGAAGGTCCAGACCTGCTCAACCATGGCTCCCATTCTCTTTAGAACACGAGATACACACCACCAAGTGTAGTGAAGGAGACCCATCAAAGATAACAATCAATATATTATTTATTTTCCAAGAGCCAATCCATTCTTAAGATGATGTCAAATGATTTCATGTCGAGATCCAGAATGTTCAAAGCTAACTCAACATTTGAGAGATAGAAAACACAAATGAGATAAATGTGACCATACTCTCTCTTTGTACCAAGGGGTGTAATAATATCCATTTGACAAGATAAAAGAGTCATATGATTATTATGAAAATTAAAAACAAGAGTTGAAATAAATGAATGAGATGCACTAGTATCAAATAAAGTAGTATCTAATGATAAAGTTATTATGATGGTCCCTCTCATGGTCACTAGGCCTGTTTATGCTTCCACTAGAGACTCTTCCACTGTGTGAAGAAGCATTGTTCTAGATGCCTATGTCTAGAACCCTTTTTCACTTGAAGCATCTGATTTCCCATCAGTTTTAGGTGGAACTGGTGATATTATACCATTATGTAGAGTATAATAATAATGGTAGATTCTCAACAAGTGGCATGAACCCCCATAGGGAGCCATAATTCATGGGTGCCTCTGTGCAAACTTTCATAGAATTCCCTAACATTCCACACTGGTAAAAAACCAAAGGGCCTTTTCTTGGTACATCAGGAGGACTAGAAAAAACCTACCATTGAGAACATCAATGAGAATCATCAATATTCCCATTCCCACTGAATGAACTAATGATGCCACTGGGAGAAAAGAAGACACCTGATAACCTTGACATACCCACCAGGTACATCTTGACCATCGGTGATATATCCAATACAACAGCATAAGAGGGAAACATAAGAAAGAATTATTAGAATGAATATTATAACAATGTAACAACTTGATCCTTTAATCCTTCATCCAATCATTTGATAATATCTCATGTGCGAAGTGCACAAGCTCTTAAAAATGGTTTGCATACTATAACACAGACCTGTCAGCCTTCTCTAGTCTAAAAAACACTGTTGACTTGGCCAACAAAATAAAATCTAGATCGAACTTGTCTATAAAAATAATTATAATGTATTTACACTCTAAGACTTCATGTTTCTTTATAGTCACCATAGTTTCCCACCATCTACTTCTTGGTACTTCCCACACAAAAGTGGAACCCATCACATTCATCTCATCGGGTGTGTCCAAAAACCCAAATAAAAATTTTAAATTGCTCAACCCCTCATCATCCTATTTCGGGTCATTTGAACTCTTAAATGGTATTGGATTCAAGAAAATTAACTCTTGTTAAATAATATTTATAATGTTTCTCTGAGGTTATACAATGGCAGCCTAAAATAGAACTAGATGTGGTGCATGTACCAGATATTTTATAGTCTTCACGATCACCTCAATTTGATCCGGATCCACAACAAGATTCTCTCACTATGTTTTAGTAGTTTCTTCCTCCTGGATTTGATTCTCACATCTTCCAGGAGCTGTAATGATACAAAACATTAGCCTACCAGAAGGAAGACATCAGGAAATTCTCGAACTGAGAAATGATAAAAATCAATCCCAACAAATAAGATGTACATGATTTAGATTCCATGTTATCCAAATCAAATTTTGGAAAATACTAGAAGTAAACACTAAGAAATATTTGTCTTACCACCCATATCAACATAAGATAAATTACATTGAGATATGGCTAGGAAATTAATCACAACTACCTCCTAATTTACAAAATATTTTACAATGAATACTGAATTCCAGACAAAAGATCAACTGAGAGCACTGATACCACTTTTTCATGAACCATCCAGGATACCCTGGTAACCAGATAATGGATTTGGTCCTAACACAGTCTGAAGGGAATTTTTTATCCCCACGGGTGAAATCATAAAAATGAAATGTGGGAGCAAATTTTCCTCTAAAAATACAAAATGAAAAGAAAACAAGACATTTTGATTATCAAAGGATAACTCCACTAGGAATAATGTACCAGAAGTTAAATAGGTACAATCGCCAATGTACTAAAACCTAATTACAAAAAGGGTAAAACAACCCATAGTCCCTATAGAAACAACTCACAAAGACCAATGATTAGTAGTAGGATCCATCTCAAATAGATCCTTTTCCTTTGCTCAATCCTAGAAAATGATAATCTATAAACACCTGAAGGAACAAGTAGGGTGTGATCCAAATTCTAGTTGGATTTTTAGAAAATAATTCACAATAGATTCATATATTAATTTAACTAAAATTTTCCTTCAAATTTAAAACAAACAGGTCTCTAATTAACATATCAGATTAAAACAAATAATTCCTTATAAGTATAAAATATTGAAATACATTTATTAAATAATGCTATACATTTCAAATTATGGAATACATTTCAAATGATATAATTTTTATTTAAACAAAGGATTCATTTCATAGAAAAAAATTCTCGCAAATGGATTAAATAAAAATATATAAAAATATTTTATATAAATTCTCATGGAATGTAAATAGGTTATAACAATGGTACATATACAAATTACAAAATGAAAACAAGAGATCAACATGGTCATTTGAAAAATAGGTATGATAGTTCCAAGCACTAGGAATCCAAAATTATGTGTACAAAAAAGTATTCACATATTCTATTTTATGTCTAAGGTAAAGGGATATGATCACCATAATTTAAGGAATGGGATGTGTTGATATGATATTTTAGAATGCCGTGGAATCATAATGTGCCACACAAAATAACTCACAAACTACCCAAGCCTTGTATGTTCTCATGTCAAAATAAATTATAGGTAATTCATTATATAAAACAAAATGAAATTCATCCCATTAACCATTTGAAATATTCTTATTTTATCTTTAAAAACCATAATGGGTTTTAAAAAACATGCCTTTTCAACAAGATGAGACCCTAAGGTTTCCATTAAAAACATTTTTAGCCATTTTCACAAAGCTAAGATTTGAAACCAAATCTTACATTTTCACAATCATTTTCACATACAAATTCATCAATAAAATTTCTAAACAATTCCATCATTTTCATCCTAAACCCCCAAATCACTTGAATCAGGGTTTTTAAAGAACATTACATCAAATAAATATTACATCAATTAAAATCAACATTTCAGTTTATTCAATTACCTTCAAAACAAAAATTATAATTAAACAATTCAAACCTCACCCAAATATAATTCCAAGAGAAAACAAATTTTTTCCCTCAAAAGAAAAAATTCATTGGAATTCGGTTTCCCCAAAAGAGGATTAAAATCTATTTGATTCAAATATCTGCAATTTTATTTAAATAAAAAATTGAAATTTAAACTATTTAATTAGGATCAATAAAAATTGTGCATCAAAATGGAACCACCGACTAAAACCAATGGATATTTCAATGTCAAACCATGATCAAAATTTGTCCAAAAAGAAGGTAGATCACACAAATGGGAATCAAGCCATGGTTTAAGACCCCAAGAAAGGGAATTATATCCACAAAATCAATACCATGATATGTGGAACCTTAAAGAGAAAGAGATAGATCACGTGGGGAAGAGAACGAGAGAAGGAAAATAATTGGAAAGAGGTCTAATGACATTCACATAGATTTAGATTGCTTCTATAAGTGGATTGAGGGGACAAGAATCCTTATTAAGATTTTTAAAGAAGGGAGAAATTTGTTTTCGCTGATGGGGATTGATTTGGACCTAAAAGGGGGCTTGATAAAATTTAACAAAAAAATTGGATCTAAAAAAACCCATTCACATAGTCTCTTGGGAAAATATGTACGGTTATAGAAAACTGTTCATAGACAATGAATATCCCATTGTCCAAAACATGTAACTAGTGCACAGTTTTTCATACTGTGTGCCAGCCGTGCACAAACTGTGCTCCAGTCCAGAATCATTAAAAAAATTCTGAAAATCACCCAAAAAATATCCAAACGAAACCCAATAAAGGCTCAACCAAAAATGGGGTATATGAATACCTAAAAACTATAACAATATGTTACAAATCACCTCAAACAGTTATAATCATATGTTTTCAATTAGTTATCTTGAGGCCTCTATTTCCAAGGATATTTCTTAGAGAAATCTCTAGTTCTCTACATGATTATTTCATACTTCTTTTTCTTATATTCTAAATGATAATATTAAAAAACCATATTTTATCCTCCCTAATATTATTAAAATAGAATTTTTCACTTAATAATTATTGTTATTCTCTGTTAACAATCATTAAACAACTTTAACCTTTTACATTACGAAAAATAAAAATGGAATTTGTGTGCTTGTGTAGACTACCACCTTCACAAAGTAATGTATCACAGTTTTAATCTAATTTAATTATTATATTTTACAATATAATAAATTTAATTAAAATAAACAAAAATATATTAATCATATCATTATGTTTCTATAATAATTATCTCATTCAAAATTAAACCACATTGATACCAATACTCACCCATTAATTATTGTTTTCTCATGTTTGAATAGATTTAACCACCTACATGAAAAGTGTCATAAAAAATATCGTGGATGACTAGGAGAATATAATTTCTAAAAAAATATTATATAAAAAAATAATGATTTTATTTTTTATGTAATGGAAATTTTAATTGTAAACTCTGTAATTATGATACCAAGTCTCATTCGTTAAAAATCATGTAAACAAACCCAATATTGATTTCCTCTTTATGTATTATAACCAAAAAATCTATAGAATTTAATTATAAACTTATGATTATTTATAAATCATGTATTGAATTGACTTTATAATATCATAATGATGAACTTTTATAAAATAATGAATAACAAAACTATTATTATAGAACTAGTTTTAAATTCTCAAGATTACCCACACCGAATGTTGAAAATAGATAATAACTAATTAATATATATGTAGAGAATAATTATAAATTAATTTTATAAAAGGTTATATATATTAATATGTTTCTTATATTGATTATTATGATATTTATTTTTGTTTTAAAAGAGTTTTTAGAACTTATCTCTGAAATTAAGGTATGGTGTTCATTGTATGAAATATAATTTTCTGAGTCATATTCCATATTGTGCACCATGATTTTTTTATATATATTGATTAATAAAAAATTTACTTCTTACCATATTAGATTAATTAATGTGTTTTAAATGTCTATATCGTGTTTTTAATGGATTTTTGATTCATAAGATACCATGTTTGTAGGGTTTATTTGTGTCTATTTTCAAGTTCTTAATACATGTTTGATTTTTCACACTAGAATTTATTTTATTGGTTTAATAACTACCACTATTTCCTGTATGTATAATTAATATAAAACATTCTATGATATTTTATTTTTAATTTTATCATAACCTTCTTATTTTCTTTTAATTATTACATTACCTTTACAGTGAGGGTTCTTTGTCTTAATTTTTTATTTGTTTTAGACAAGTTTCATAATGTGAACCATATCACCATTTATAGTGTAATAATTTCATCATTTATGTATTATATAATTATTATTTTTCTATTTGTAATACACATTGTTTCAGTTCATGTTACCACATTCAGGGGGTTTTAATTCAAGAGTTATCAAATATGTAATAGTTTCTTCTAAAAAATTTCTTCTTTGAGACATGTCTTGATTTATGCACCTATCTTATTGTATATGGTTTATATATTTTATATTTGATTCATTATGTCATGATTACATATTTCTTCATAGTAATGAGTTTTTTACTTATATTTTACCCTTTCAAAGGTGTGTTTTCACCTATGTCAACGTCATTCGGAATTTAATTAAACATGTGATATGTGTTGTTTTACTATCCACAAATTCTCTATGGGTAAATTATGTACATATAATATTGTTTATAATCTAGAAATTAATTGGTATTATTTATGTTTATAAATCAAAACATATGTTTATTGATCCCTAATTCAAATTTATTAATAATTTTATTGAAATTTATATCTATCATTTGGGGAGTCTAATTTTCTTAATTATGTGATGGTTGGGTCTCATTATTATATATCCCCTTGATTCATTTCTTATTATCATTATAAAATCAGTTTGGGTATCCAGTGTATAGAAAAAAAAATGTAAGAATGTTTTCTTGGTTGAACTATTAAAGACAAGAATTATGTCCTAGATGAAACGTTGATGAAATGAATATTGTCTTTGATGAGTCCCTAATGGTAAACATAAAATTTTCCAACATTATTCATTCCATCACCATGAATCTAATTATAATTATTAATTTCATGATTTATATTGTTATTTCCTCCATGGAATTACTTTAAGATTATGAGATCAATTTTTTAGCGTCATTTTATTTTCAAATACATCCTATGATATTATTTATTCTTTGTTTATTATATCAAGGATTATAGTATTTTATTGCTAGGTAATATGATAAAAGAATATGATAATATAATTTAAAACAAATCAATGGGCCATCTATGTAACTGTGTCACCATCAATGTCCCAGAGCCCAGTACAACTATCAAGGATCAGAAAAAAATCATTTTAAAAAAAATTAAAATCAATAATACATAGATGGATTTTTAGATATGTTCATAAATATTTCATTGATCATTCCCAATAAGTTAACATTTCTCAATGAAACCAAAGATAAATCACATTATATTTCCTTACACGCTTCCAATGATCATGGGAATATCAATGATCAAATTGATGGTGCTAGCATAGAAATATAATGATTTCTTTGACATCAGGACAATAACCCTAATTATGATCCATCAGTCCATGAGGAAGAACATAGATTAGAATTTCAGACCATCTAGTTCTTAGTCAATGAAGTAGAAGAGGGGGGAGAGGATCTGAACCATTTTATAGCGAATAGTCTCATGCATAAGATCCTTTTCCATTTATAGTCATGTTCTAAATACCTAAGAATGGAGACCACTCCCAAATATATATTACCTACTATAAATGAAATCCTATAATAGGTTTACTATTTCATAAATATCATTTATAGTTCTAACACTTAATTTTAATATAATAAATATATTAAATGATAAAAAAGTATTTAAATCAAATCGATATTTTCTCAATTTTTAAACAATCCTTGTATAAAAAAAATAATATTCATTCATTTAATATTTTTCCATATATTTTCATGAATAATTATAAATAAATTTAATAAATAAATTCGATAAAAATTATTATAAACTCTGTTAATATGAATATATTAATTCGTGGTGATTGTATATTCATGGATATATATCAGACCTTATAGTGTGGGCCACTATGTCATATACAAATATTCATCAAAATTTTCAGGATTATTCAATACATGTACTGTGTGACCTAGTAGGACTTTATCTCAATAAAAGTGAATATATTAATATGTTTAGAGATGATTCTAGTAATTAAAATTCATATAAATGAAAACCATTCATATGAAAACACACCATGTAATATAATCTTTTTATCTCATGATATCATATGAAACAGGATACTCACAACATGTCATAATCTTTTATTTCTTAATAGTTTGTTTAAAAAACATGATGCACTTACCTTATTCTACCATTGTAATGGATTTATTGAAGGTAATATCATGCAGATCAACTAGGTCTGAGATATCACTTCCTTTCGTAAGTGAAAAATTATACACAGATTATTCAATAAACGTTATATGCCCAATGATGCACCCAATTCAAGCTACCTTAGTAAAACATCTATACCATAGTTTTTTTCTTTCCTCAAAGTATGTGATAAAATATGATACTATAATTATAATATAAATTCATTAGAACATTACACATTTTAACATATACGAAGTATGAATGACACCAAAATAATGTGGTTTTCTTTTTGTTGGGTCAGTCCTCATGATCTCATTTACTAGAGATCACTATGTGTCAACATGATGAGATGAAGTATCAATGATTAAATGCCCCCAAAAAATGATATTCATAAATTATTTGTGTCCGGTAAATATGATGTATCAGTACCATAGGAAATATGAATATCATTAATATCATAGTATCATGATGTTATCACATAGTCTGAGAACTAATATAAATGTTTTATGATACAAATAATCCAGGGATATTTCCATGTTAATAGTCGATTAAAAAATATCACCACTAATATGGTTTGTATACATCATCAATAACTCACTATATACATGATATTGTAGTCAGAATTAATATATAAGCTTGATATAGGGCCCATAATATTAAAACACTCTAACGTTCATTCGATCCAACTAATTAACTACACATATTATCTCTCACATGATATGATCATGCTTCTACTGGATTTATATATTTAATCATTATTATTTCCACATTTCTATTTCATTGATATTATTCTATCTACTAGTCAACCACCATGAATAATAATTCCCATGTGGGGATATACCTGATTTTATTCGCTTCATCCAGTGTTAAAAAAAGTGACATCATTTGTAGTAAATGAAGTAAGATTATCATAATTTTTATTATGATAAAAATTCAGTTACTTTGTTTGATTATAAGAACTGGAACAAATTTTGGTGTATTTTACACTACTTCTTTAGTATCATCCAAATCTGCAACATAGTGATCATTTGAAGATATGGATACTACTCTCTTGAATGGGATTATATTTCACATTACCATAGCATGACTCTGAAATTATATCATGTTGATCTAAAGGAAGAATTATATATATCCCAAAAAAACTACTTTTCCTTCTTCCCCATAAAATTGGAACATATCCCTTATACTCTATTATGTAAAATTAGAAAGATCTAATTTCTTCCCTTGTCATTCTCATGTATAAAACTAATATAATCCTATAAAAAATTTATGTTATAAATATCAGATATTGTACATAGATTGTAATATATTATTAATCCATAATATTAGATTATTAAATTATACACACCATGTTAATCTCATCCAATACCTTATTTATGTCTTATTTGAGGTATTTATGCCATGTGAAATTGGTTATAATTTTCTATCATATAGTTCTAAAATATGATTTCCAATACCATGTCAACATATTTAATTTTATTTATTCTAGGAAACCCATTTTATATACCTTATTAGATTATGTTCTTGAAAACATAGGTTAATAAATATTTTCAATATCTAGAGAGTTACATTATTTAATGTCTAAACTAACAATAAGAATACGAGTTTTTTCCATACATTATGAAACATACTTTTCCATGTAAAATAGTTGACCTCCCAATATCCTCATTTATAATAATGGAAAAAATTAATTCTAAATGAATATTTTATGATATTATTTCCTACTTAAATCCAAAAATAAATTTTTGTAACATTCACCACTTATTGGAATTATATAGTGTCACCAAGCTACTATAGTTGAATTGTATTGATGCCTTCGAAGATTGGTAGTATTGATATAAGATGACCAATTTAATGATCAAATAAATTAGATATTTAAGTATAAATCTAATATATTTTTTCATAATGACATGGTATAACCAAAAAATCCTTATTGGTACCACTCCGGTACCACCTATTTAATTTTTCTCTTTAATACCACCATAATATCAATATTTTAAACATGTAATTCTCTAAGAACCTAATCATTGATATTTTGAATCCAGTATTGAATTTGAAAATATAATTTTTATCTTGTTAAAATTTACATCTTACTTGTTAGATTAATTATTCTCAATGAATAAAGTATCACCAACCATGGTTAATGTAAAATCATTACCATGGTTTTTTCCTTCCTATGTAGTTTGTGTCTGAGGAACATTCCTTTCCTATAATTTTTTTGGGAACAAGTTCCTATGGAAACTACTTATAAATCTTGAACTTTAACAAAATCTAAGTCAATATTTCTCTGGTAATCTAAAAAATATATTTTGACCCTTTAAAAAATATATTCTATCACTTGAATATAAAATTTATATCATAATTATTTCATTTATATCCTTATAAAACATTATAATAATTACATTTGATTCACTCTTTTTAATGCTTGTTTTTTTAAATCCATGAAACCTAATTTACATATAAAAACATATTATTATTCCATAGTGGATTCATTTCATACTATAACACATATGATATCTAATTTTCATTATATTTGTCATATGGTTATTATATAACGTTTCTATTTCCAAATAATATCTTTAAAATTAATGGACATTTCTACAATGAGTATTAGCATTAACAATGATACTCATTTTACTTATATCATTACATTGATGTGTGGAAGGAAAACTGTGTTTATAAATTACTAAAAAATAAATTTCGATGATAAATATTTTCGTAAGACTCGTCATCAATTATCCATACTATCATCATAACATTTATGTGTATAAAGAATTGTGATTTTAAGAATAAATCCACTTCACAATATTTTATCAATGAATGCTTGGCCAAGTTATTTTTTACTACATGTGACCAATGAAGCTCATATCCTCTAAACATTCATATGGATTACATTACCTTTACATTCCTTAACACGAATAAAGGAATATTATAAAGTATATTTACCACTATCATAAACTTGGAATACTACATTCCGTATAGCTGAACTAATATTGAAAGCTTAGTGGATTACCATTATTTCTAGTAGTTTATTTGTCCATAAATAAATTTCTTTCCCAATAATACCTATGGTCTATAACTCCAAATGGATTTAAAAACAATACATGTAAATTTATTTAAATTTTCTTTTAGTTTTACATGGAAAACAAATTTCTTGCAATAATTAGGTATAGTAGATCCCTACATTTTATATTCAGTAGTTATAACCAATGATTTAAGAATTAGTGATTTGTTATGAGATTATTATACACCAAAAACTAAATTCATTACAGAAAATGTTTAAAATATAATATTAAATAATGGAAACATTAGATAAATTTTTTTGGTTATATATAACAATAGTTCATCCTTAACTATTAATCATAGAAATTAGAAGTTGTGAACTTTTCATGGTTATCTTAGAAATCACCCTTTTAACATCAACTTGATAATGTACCTTAATTTTAGGAAAATTAATTTTATATCTTGGTTAATGTGCCTAAATTCATATTTGTGACAAGAATATTGAATTTAATATCCATGAAGTATAAAAAATATTTCTATATAAATGACGGATATACTTGAAGAAGAAGAGACTACATTCATTTAATTTTATCCTAAATAGACATATACCATAAAATAAAAAGATAATTTTATCATGTATAATAATCAACCATCATTCATTAAAGTATGTTGCGTAGGTTCCTTTGGAATTACACATTAAAATAATCTTTTTACCATATATTTCATCTTTTTTCAACATAATAACAGTTGATTAAACATTTATTATGTTATTATTTACATGGAAAACCATACCCAAAAGTTAATGAATCATTTTATCCATACTATTTATTTTTTCATTTTCAACCAAACTAGACTAATTTGGTGAAAAACATATAGAAAAGTGTTGTATTGAAATATCGTTATCAACATTTCAATTTACACATATCTACTATAATCACAATCCTATTCATATATCACTTCACATTCTCCTAGAAATCATATTGAAGAAGAGAAACAATATAAAACATTCATGTCCAAATGTTTTTACCACAAATCATTGGAAATTAATGATAACATTATAATTGAAAAATGAAATACTTTATACATGTGTATTTTGTAAGTAACATTCCCGCCCTCACTTCTTGAGGTGCATCAATAGGTAGAGGGGAATCTAAAACAAAGAATATCCTATATCATAGTACTTTATTAAAGCACTTATTTAACTCTTATAAATTTTCACAAATGAAAACATGTTCCATTTCCTATACTAATCATATTTTTCTTATGATTTTATTTAACATTTTTCTAAAGAATAAAAATTTTGTCATATATTTAATATTAATCGTGAATTTGGATTAGACATTACTATTTAATTGAATAATTATATGTTAAAAACTATTTTATAGAACCTTAGTAGTTCACACTAATTGATTTGGAATACCCAGTTATAAGATTATTCTAGTGGAATGAGTCCTTGAAAAACTTCCTTATAGTCCACGATATGGCTATGATACTACTCAGAGAGTTACATGTTAGGAATTTAAATTTCATACTAAGTTAACTAATAGATTATTGAAATATTGATTTAATTCATAGAATCTATAAATCAAAAACATGATTTACTAATAACTTTAAATCTAAAGTGACATAAAATATTGATTTTTTGAAGTTATTTTTTGCAAGATTTATTTCATTCAACACACCACTCGCATAATAAATTTATAGTAGAGTGAGGCACCTTGTTGTGGGGTGGTAAAGAACCACGTGCATGCAGTTTTTCTCTAAATAAAATGATTAGAGGTATTACAACTTTATATTCCATGAATTGTTTTTATTTTTCCATAAAAAATGAACTTGTTTTCAATATGATATGCATGTACTATTTTATCACACACACAACTCTACAATGTTGTTAATAAAAAATAATCACATCATAAATAAATTTAATCTATGAATTAATATTTTTTTATTATGTGATTAGGCTCACTTTCTCACTCACAAAAGAATAAAAAAATACATAAACTAAATTAATGATGGGACTGATATTGTGAATTTTACATAAGTTTTTTAATTTACACTCAGTGAATAAACTGTAACCCTAGCGGTAAAATACCCGATTTATCCCAAAATTCTATCACAGCTCGCACCCCAGACCAATGTATCTAAACCTTGCCTGAAATACAACCTCGTCTCAGTATAGTCCACATATTAGAACATCCTTGTTATATTACAAAATTATTCACACATAGGTGATAGGGTCTTGTGAATGTGTAATATTAATATAATTAATATTCCATGGACATGCACACACTCATACAAATTAATAAAGGAAAACATGATAGAAAAACTATAATAATAAATATAATTATTACATTTATGTCACAAAATTTTAGAAAATAAATTAAAATCCATACATACATTGGTAAGTCAATCCTCATGATTATCTAGCCTATTGGAGGGGTCATTATATGGTTTTTTTTCTTGAAGCAGTGGATGGTGGTGGTCAAGGATGTGTGGTTTATATGGAGGCCATGTGGGAAGGAGTCGAATCAGGCCTACCCAATGGGGACAATTTTTAGTGTGTGGATGTTTAAAGAAGTGGAAAATGGCATCCAAACATAGTGGTCAGACCACACAATGGTAGTTAGGGAGATCAGTCGTGACACGATGGGGTTTTGCCAAAGGGGATAAAGATGGTATGATGATACAGGTTGGAATATTGACTTACTATAGTAAAAAGAAAAAGTTTTAGACCAATACCAAGCAAAAACTAGGATAATAGTGTTAGGGGAGGCAGATGCTGGAGGTGAACAGGTGTAGTAGTGATCCGAGGTGAGCATACGGTGGGAGAGAACATAGCTGTGGGGCATGTCAATCATGATAGCCACATCGTAAGAAATTTCAAATTGGCCCCACTAATCATACACACCACATAATATATATATATATATATATATATTATTATTTTTCTCTTGAAGGAAAGTGCTAACCCATATTAGTTTTTTTATTTTTATTTTTATTTTTTGCCTCAGAATATACCATCAACCCCTCCAATTTTATTGTTTATTTTTTTATTATTATGTCAAAATTATAAAATATTATAATATTAGGTTTTTTTAGAAAAATAATTTCTTTAATTAGGTGGAATGAAACTAACCAGAAAAACCTATTCCTGCCACTGGAACTCCTACCGATTTTTTAGGTTCTCCAGAAAAAACACTTATGACTGTCTTCTGGTAAAATTTTAATATATATGATAACATGTTCACTAAATATTAATACCCCAAATAAATTTAATCAATTTCAATCATATTATAACTTCAACATCAACATCCCATGTTAGATTAAATTATCTACTTTGGTGTTGGGAATGTTGCAATTCCCTATGTATGAATTTATTAAAGAAATAATTTATATTTGTGTTAAAATTTTAAACAATCCCTCTAATACCAATTGATGGTACCATGGCATCCAATGAAAGTAGATTGGAAAGTGATTTATAATTTATTAACAAAATATCAACATAAATACATCTTCACTTTCAATGTGAATCCCATTACAACTACCGTGGGTCTTGCGTGACGAATTTTAAGTTAAAAAATTAATCAGATAATACTATGACAGATTTCATGATTTTTTAGTCAATTGTTCGAGGATCATTTTACATAGGTGACTACATCGTAAAGTAACAGAATCTAGATTCTTTTATGTAATCTACATGTGCATTGAATGACAAGGGGAACATCGATCATCATATTCCATATGCTATTGTAGAAATCCTATGATTCGACGTCCCAATGATCACGAAAAGGAAGATCCATCAATTTTTGAATGATAAGTCTGTCGAGAAGCTCATATATTATACTTATCTCCCTATGAATTATGAGAAGAGAGATAGACTCTCAACCATTTGAACTAAATAGATTTTTGAATGACAACCTCCTTCGTTAATAGCGATGATCTAAATAACCTAAAATGGGTATCGACCCTTGGATATTTTTTACCCATGTTAAATGACATATTATGACTACTTTACTAATTCATAAATACATTTTTTATTTTTTATCACTTACTTGTAATATAATAAATATATTACATGACAAAAATGATTCATCAACTCAACTGATATTCCTGTAAAAATATTATATGAAAATTTAATATTGAAATAATACTATTTTTGGTAATATTTTCCCTTAATTTACATCAACAAATGTAAATACATTTAATAACTAAATTCAATGATGATAATTTAAAAATAGAATAATATTTATTAATTTATTCGTGGTGATTTTATATGATTGGACATATCTCAGACCCCATGGTGGTACCACCATTTCTTATACTCATATTCATACAAATAGGTTATAATTTTGAATATTTTTAGTATTTGACCCTCTAGGGACTTATCATGATAGAAGTGAATACTATTCACTGATGAGGAGTAGAGTCTAGAATCCTATCAATGCCCCTAAAATTATAAGTAATATTCATAAAAATATTTCCTATAAACACACACTATGAAATATAATCTATTTAAATTGTGATATATCATCAGGAAGGAAAAAACATCATGTAATCATCCTTTAATGATTTATAGTTTCTCGACCATATAGGGTTGACTTAGATTCTTCTACCATGTCCATGGATTTAGTGAAGGCACTACTATTCTGATCAACTAGGCATGAGATATCAATTCCTTTTTCAAGATTAAGATTTTATTTTTATTATTCAATAAATTTAATGCCCCCAAAGATATACCCAATGAAAGATACCTTTCTATGATTTTAATTGCCTCAGTTTTTCCATTCATCAAATTACATGATCATATAGTATACACTGATAATAATTTATTTTTAGGTGACCATTTTTCTAAGGACCTGGCCAAATTAATCCAGAGTTGGTACATTATTTTATTACATTGGAATATAAACAAGGAATATGCATCATGAAGGACCATGTATTTTAGTAGATTTTGGAAAAAATGTACATAAATAATTCTAGCATTACATCATGAAGGGAATTACAACATTAATGTATTCCATTATAAACATTCATGCCTCATAGATTAAGTCTGAAAGTCACTCATAACTAACTACTTAATATCATGGGAAAATGAAAAATAATAAAGGGGTGAGCTCAAACACTGAGTAAGAGTATGAAATATAACATAAGATAAAATAAATATTAGACATGGTGAATAATTGAAAACACATTCCTTTAAAAATAAACTTGACCATAATATGGCAGAAATATGAGTTGAGTAAATATTTCTATAACACAATCATGGGTATTCAACTAGTCGAATTTCCTCATGATATTTCAATTACTATATTTATAATGAGGGAAGTTCTTATGTTAGAAATTTTGAATCTTTCTTTCAAGGCATCAGATATGAAGTCTAAAAATTATTTAGGCATTGGCCAGATCCATATATCACATTTGGAATGGCCTTGGCTAAATCTATGGCAATTTGTCTCATGAGACCTACCAATGCATTGAGGGTCTATGGACGGCCCCACTCGTCACATAATAATTACAATGAATTCTTTATATGAGTGGGTATAAACACAAAAACCACATACAATCATATTTAATCTATTATATGAAATGTAACTAACTTTCCCAAATCATTAAGCATAAAACAATAACCATTCCAAGTAATATAGTGAATGGGTTTAGGATAGATTATACAAAATAAAATTAGTTATAAATAATTATATAAAATATAGTAGATTACTTCAAAAATTATTAAACCCAATAATACATAATAATCAACAAGAGTGTTGAATCATATGAAAATACTCTTATAAGAACATTAAGCAATTCTTGAGATACATACACTTTTATTTTGAAAATAAGGGTTCTTTTGGAAACATCTTTGTATAAAAACAGAAGTGAAGTAAGATAGTATTTTCATAATAAAAGGATTGATTTTATAAATATAATGGTTTCCAAAAAAATATTATAGTGTGCCCTTGAAAATAAGTAAGAATTTGAGAAATTCCCTTCAATCAAGAATGAATTTGGGAAACAATTTAGAAAGATTGTTTTTTAAACGTGACAATATCCATAAAATAAAGAAGTATTGAGGTCGGTGTGTATATATAGAATACTGACACATAATTTATGAGGAGTACATAATAATAAAAAAATAACTTTATTGAGGTAATTTGAATATGAATGCAACCAGAATGAAAATGGAGGTTCGGGTGGAATAACCCTTACCTTATGTCTAAATGTTTTTCGCTCTTGAACATAACTTCTTGTAATCTGAAAATGAGATTATTATTAAATTATTTTAGAACATAATATAAAGGAATTTCTTTTATCATAATTATGTTTAGTTCATTTATGTTCTTTTTGATAAGATATTAGGTTCAATTCCATCGTTCAGAATGTTTTTTTCTTGATTTTCGTAAATGGTTCACTTGTTTTTCAATAATGGAGCTCATGTAGAATAGTTTTAAATGACTATAATTGAAATTAAATATTACTTATAAACATAATGAATTGTTAGTGTTCATTTCTGTAATTTGGTTACATGGAATGAGGATGAATCATTAGATGATAACCACTTCAATTGTTTGTCAGTATTTAGATTATTATCATCTTTTTTTCATATAAATTAATAATATGTACATATATTAGTTCCTTAGTATTAATTAGGTTATAATAAATATATTATAGTCTAGTTAAACCATATTAATGATTTCATTAATAGTAATTAAGGATCAATTTAAGAACAAAACATTGTCATCCACAAATATTATAAATTGGAACCTCAAGGACATTGATTTTGTTTATAAAAATAAATGGGGAGAAGTAAGAATATTGATGATGGTTCTTAAATTATAACTATATAAATATAGTATATAGATGATACTAGAGTTATCATGTTCATTTGGACATAGAATGTGAGGATATAAAAAAAATGAGATGAACTTAAAAATAAAAGAAAAGTTGGGAGATCCCTTATAAAAATTCAGCAGCCTAACAACGTCGCTTAAAATTTCACAAAGTGAATTGATTTGAGGAAAATGGTATCTCATTACATTGAAATAAAAATTACAGTAATTGGAACACATAATATCAATCCCTGACATATAAGAATTTAAATTGAAAGAGATAACATAAAAGAAGTGTTGACTAAAAGAGGAGGTTGAAAGGTTCCCTTACCTTGTAAAGTAACTCCTAGAACACGATGGATGGGACCTTTGGGGCTTAAGGAAATCATGGTAGGACTCAAATGGAGGTAAAACCACCCGATCATTGAGATTTATGGATTTTTATTGACCATAAACGAATAGATGAGTGAGTATTTATAGTAATAGAGATAGATTTTTTATTAATTTAAAAAGACGCCTCATTAGTGGTTTTTGTAAAACCATGGGCTTTACCATGGTATTTTCCCATGGTATTAGCCAATTGGGACACCTAATATTGAATTGTACTTTACAAAAGTAGACCATAATTTTCATTGATTAGTACATCATTATGATTTCATCAATTATACCGAAAATTGAAAACTGTATTTCTACTATTCATGAAAAATTCATGTATTTTAGAAAGATCCCAAAAATTAACCTAACTATTTTTTGACATGTAGACATCAAAAATGAACTCAATTTTTCAAAAATAAATCTAAATATTAGTAATATAATTTTTATATAAAATCATTGTTCATTCAATAAATAATAATTTTAAAGTTTTAATTAGTTTTGTATCACATCGAAAATTTATTTAAAATCTCATTATATTATTACCTTAATAAAATAAAATAATATCGTTATGTAATATTTAAAAAGGACATATTATTATTAATATTACTTCTCATAAGGGTATGTTACTATTCACCAAAAATCAACATTGTTCTATTAGACTCTAAATGACATGTTGATCACAACTCTAGATGAATGTTTTTAAAAATTCAAAACACCAAAGAGGAAAAGATTTGTTTAATAGATATATAATAAAGTTAATTCAATATTTATTTTCAAAAACTTGGTGTGTTAAATTCTCCCCTCCTTACAAAAATTCTGTCCTTAAAATTCAAAAAAATTTACAAAAAAAGATACTGGTATGTCTTCAACATAAGCTCCTCAGGCTACCTTATTGCTTACTCCATATTATGGTTCCTCCAAAGAACATTTACCAGATGAGTTGTCTAATTTTTCAATACTTGTTCTCTGGTATAAAGAATCTTGATAGTCTCTTTATAATAATACATATTGGGAACAAGTTCTATTTATTCATACGCTAGTGTATGAATTGGTTCTGGAATGTATTTCGTTAACATTGACGCATGGAACACATTGTGAACATTGGAGGGACTTGGAGGCATTCCCAAATAGTACGCTACAGCACCAATTCGATCTAGAATTTTAAAAGTTTTGAGGTATTTGGGACTTCATTTTACCTTCTTACCAAACCCTATAATACCCTTCCATGAAGATACCTTTAATAAAAATGACCTCCTTTAAAAAATTTCAAATCCTTTTTTAGGTTATCAACAAAACTATTTTTCCTATTTTATCGAATTTGATATAGGTTTGGATAATTTTCATCTTTTTTGATGTTTCCTCAACAAGTTCTAGGCCTACGAGCTTTCTCTAACAAACATTATCCCATTATGTTGGTTTACAAAATCTCTTTCCGTATAACACATCATATAGTTCCATATGAACACATTAATGTTAGATATTATTATAAGAAATTATATGAGAGGTAAATACTGATCCCACATACCCATAAATTCATGTGAAGAATACCTCAACATTTCTTCTAATGTTTTACTACTCCTTTCTAATTTTCCATCAGTTTATGAGCGGTGGGAAGTGCTCAAATGAAGATCAATATCTAGGGCCCTCTGAATAATTTTCTAGAATTGTGATATAAAATGGGGATCAAAATCAGAAACATTTGTTAATGGTACACCTTGATGTCTTAAAATATCCTTAGCATATATCCTTTCAAAATGTTCAAGTGGTAAATCTTCTCTTATAGAAATAAAATGTGTTGATTTAGTATGTTAGTCAAAAATGACCCATATCGAATCATTCTTCCTTGGATTCATTGGTAGTACCATGAAAAAGACCATTATAATATCATCCCATTTTCACATAGGAATAGGAAGGGGTTCTATGAATCCTCTAGGAAAATGTCTACTATACTTCACATGTTTACACACCTAAAATATCGACGCATAATCAGCAATATCCCTCTTCATGTTTTCCCACAAATATGTTCCTTTATATCTCTATAAATATTTCTGCTACCAGGGTGTATAGAGAAATTAGAGCTATTAGAATAATCCAGTAGTTCCCTATTTAGCTTAGGAATATCAGGAATAGAATTCCTCTTTCCGAATGTCAAAATGCATCATTCATTTATGAAGTCAATCAACTTACCATCATTTATTGCATTAGTTTTCTTTTGAAACTCTTCATCATTTGGCTGAGAAATTTTTATCCTTTCTAGTAAGGAATGTTTGGAAACCATTTGAAAAATCAGTGATTTGCTACCTTCTTGGATAATTCCGAAATAAATCCTTACTATATCCACGAATAAAGGATCCCTCTCAACACTCATCTTGTTTGAATTCCATGGTCCTTTCAACTCAAAGCATCCTCCAGCTTATTTTCCTCCCCCATGTGGTATTGTATTGTGCAATCATAATATTTAGTTGTCCAATTCATCTCCTTTTTCTCATGTTGAATTATTTCTATGAGAATATATATTTCAAATTATTATGATCTGTATATATCTCACAATTTTCTCTATATATGTAATGTAGCCAAATATTCATAGTAAATATTACCGTTGTTAACTCAAGATAATGTGTTGGATTGTTTTGTTCATGAATTTTCAACCTCTCTGATTCATAATAAATCTATCTATAATTCTTCAAAAGGAAAAAACCAAGTCTTTTATTTGATGTGTCACTAAAGATCACAAATCTATCATTACCTGATGGTAGATTCATGATTGGAGCAATCACTAATATTCTCTTTAATTATTTAAAACCATCTTCACATTTTCTTCCATAAGTACTCTACCCCTTCTATTGTAATCTTGGTCATTAGGTTGGATAAATGAGATAAGTTCTGAATGAATCGTCGATAATAACCATCTAAAGGCATAAAACTATGTACCTCAGTTATCTTCATTGGAGTAGGTCATTCTTTCATAACCATTGTCTTATCAGGATCTATAATATTCCATATTTAAATAAAATGTGTCCGAGAATGGAAACTGATTGAAGCCAAAAATCACACTTTCTAAATTTCCCATATAATTCATTTCTTCTAAGAGCCTTTTGAATAGTGCACAAGTGATTTTCATGATCTTAATAGATTTTATAGTATACAAAGAAATGATCAATAAACACCATCAGGAAGACATCAAGATATTCCTTAAAAACTCTATTCATTAGATCCACGAAAATTGATGGTACCTTAGTTTGGCCATAAGTCATTAATGTAAACTATTAATGCATGTACCTGGTTCGGAATGATATTTTTGGAATGTCTTATTTCCTCACAAGCAACTGATTCATGTACCTGGTTCAGAATTCTTTATTTTTGTAGCATCGATCTCCTTTTATTTAATGCACAGCCTCATTGACCCACCATTCTTCTTAACGAAAAGAATCGGGGATCCCTATGGGGAAACTGTAGGGAGAATAAATCCTTTATCACTCAATTTCTCTAGTTGTTTCTTTAGATCCACTAACTCCACCATTGCCATCCAATAATGGGTCTTTCATATGGGCCTTGAACTAGGAATTATTTCAATCAAAAACTCAATTTTCTAATATGGTGGATATCTATGTATATTCTCTGAGGAGATGTCAATATATTCTTGTAGAATAGGAACATCTCCCCTTTTTAACATTATTTTCCTCTCCCATAGTTATCTAATTCCCTTTCTCCCCAATGAGTGAATTCAGTGGAGCAACTGGGGGTGGATCTAGATGAGAATCATATAGTGAGGTTTCTGCTCTAAAGATATGGGATTCTACACCAATCTCAAAAATTGTAACTTTTTTCTACTTTTAATATTTCTTCGCATCATAATTTGATAGCCAATTAATACCAAGAATTATATCAAAGTCAATAATTTTAATGGTGATATGGTTAGAAACTAAAGCACAATTATGTTTCATAAGGGGGACTAATTGACACACCTTTGTTGCAATGATACATCTACTAGGAGTTTTGACAAATAACTCCTTTATTAAATCAAATTAGACAAATATTATTTTCATGGAAAACTAGGGTGATATAAATGAATATGATGATCCAAATTCAAATAATTCATTAGCTACTTTTGAGGAAATGATTAAAGTACATGCCACCACATTATTTGGAACCCAAATATCTGCAGTTGTGATTTCATATGCCTGTCCCTTCTCCCTTGGCCTTTTCTATAGAATATTTTCTTGAATTTTTTGGAAATCATTAACATAGTGCTCGATATCCCAAAAATTATATCATTGAACATTATTAGCTTCCTTATTCCCCATACAATCGCCAACAAGATAGACTTTCTGTCAATATTTTTAGTATACTCCTTTTCCCTTTATGAAGGCCCCAGGGTGTTTCTGTCCGAAATTATCATAGGATAGAAATTATACTGTTCCCTTCATTCATGTTTCATTATTTATCCTTCCATAGCATTCAGCATCCCTCTTCATCTCTTGCATTACGTAAATGCCATAAGACATGGAAAACTCCTTTTCGTTCTTGATATCACATGAAACTATATCTTCATATTTTGAGAAACTCTGGGAAACCATTTCCCACTAAAGTAATGTATTTAGTTCATGAATGAATCGATCAATCTACCCCCTTGTATTTTTTATATACTCCACAACATGCCTTTCTAACCTCAAGAAGTTAGATTCATACTTTGCAACATTATCATCTTTCTTAGCTTCAAAATCAGAAACCTCCTTTCCATATCTGCTCACTGTTCATGAGAAAAGTATTTCTCTTGGAATAATTTCATAAAGTCCCTCAATTACATATATTTTATCTCTTCCTCCTCCTTTGTGTTTTGGATTAATGACCACTACTGGTTCGAATCTCCAGATAAAAAATAAACATCCATGACGACCATCTATCTTTCATTACATCCCAAAAGTGAGAAATATCATCTCTAGGGAACTTTTCCACTGCTCAACTACAAATGGGTTTGTAGCCCCATTGAATGATGGTGGTTATTTTCATAAAAAGCGATCTAACATAGCGTCTCTATGTGGATCTGGATGCTCTATATGGGTAGGGTTATTATTAATAACCTGATTAAGTTGTCCCATTATAGTTATAAGTTACTCAGCACTAGATCCAACATCATTGTCTTTCATCAGAGGGAAATCCCTAAAGGGGACACGTGTGTTCATGCGGCTTCCATTTCTTCCACCAGACACCATTTTTAAATAATGGCATACACTAGATTAGGGTATGAATCATAATATATAATCTAAAATTAACAAAATACATACCATAAATTGAGATCCAATGTCTTGATAATCCCATAATCATAAAAATGGTTTCTTTAAAGAAAAATGTACATTTAAAACCGTCATAATGTATTATAAATATAATATGAATTACTCTAAGTATATCCCCCAAGAGTGTCAATACCAAGAGTGCAGAAAGGGGTATGCTAAAAATATAGATATAAAGGGGTGAGATTAAATGCTCAATAAGAGTAAGTGATACGGCAAAAGATAATATAAATATTATACATATTGAATAATTGAAAACTCATGAACTTAAAAATAATATTGAACAAAAAATTGAATGAATATGCTTTGAGTAAATATTTCCATAAAAAAATCTTGGGTATTATACTGTTCAAATAACCACATGATATTTCAATTACTAGCTTCATAATGATTAATGTGAATATGTCGGTTATTCTAAAACATTTTTTCATGGCCTAATCCATGATGTCTATAAATGATTTAGGCCTCTACCTAATCCATATATAACAATTGGAAAGGCCTCAACCAATTCCACATCTATTTTTCTCATGTGACCTACTGATGCATCGCGGGGATATAGAGGGACCCACCCATCACATAATAATTATAATTAATTAATCATATGAGCAAGGGTAAACATAATCAACACATACATTGTTGTTGAAACTATCATATGAAATGTAACTAACTTTTCCCAATCATTAATCATAAAAACCCATTCTAATTAATATGATGAATGGTTCTGGATAGATTTTCCACAATCAAATTAGTAATAAATCATAAAATCAAATATGGTAGACGACTTCATAAATTATTAATTCCATTAAAACAAAATCATTAATATGATTGTTGAATCAGGGGAAAATACTCTTATAGAATCATTAAGCAATTCTTGAGATAAATACTCTTTTATTATGAAAAGAAGAGTTCTTTTGGAAAAATATTTGTATAATACCATAAGTGAAGTAAGAAAATATTTTAAAAATAAAATGAGTGATTTTATAAAGATAATTGTTTCTAAAAAAATATTATTGAGTGCCCTTGAAAATAGTAAATAATTTTAGAAATTCCCTTGGATCGGGCTCGTATTTTGGAAACAATCCTGAAAGTTCCCTTTTTTTCAAAACATGTCACGATCAATAAAATAAGGAAGGATTATAGTTTTAGTACATATATAGAATACTCAAAAATAATTTATGAGGGGTACATAATAAATAATAATAAAATCATTGATGTAATTAGACAATGAATGTAACCCGAATGAAAATAGAAGTTCGGGTGGAAAAACCATTACCTTAAGTCCAAACGTGTTCTGATCATGAACTTTATGTCATGGAATATGAAATTATACATATTAATAACTTATTTTAGAACCATATAGGTATGTATATAGTTTATCAAAACTCTTTTAGGTTTATTTATGTTCTTATTGATATTTCATTATATTGAATTCTATCGTTCCAGAGAGTTTGTTTTATTTATTTTCATAATTAGTTCACTTATTTTTATGTAATTGAGTTCATGTATAATTGTTTTAAATATCCATAATTAAAATTGAATATTATTTATTAACATCCATAATTGATAATATTAATTTATATCATTTGGTTACAAGGAATGAGAATGAATCATTAGATGTCAACTATATTGATTATTTGGCAGTATCTGGATTATTTTGAATTAGTTTTGTCATATAATTTCATAATATGTACCTATTATGGTTCATTAATATTAATTAGGTTATAATACATATATTATAGTATGTTTCAACCATCTAAATGGTCTCATGAATAGTAATTAAGGATAAATTGAAGAATGAAACATCGCCATCCACGATGGATATAAATTTGAACCTCATGGACTTTGAATTTGTAAGGGAGGGAAAAATAATATTGATGATGTTTCATCAATTCACATTATATAATTACATTATATATATTATTTTGGAGTTATCATAGTCATTTTGGCAGAATAGGTGAGGAGATAAAAGTAAAATAGAAGAACTTGAAAATAAAAGAAAAGTTGATAGATCTCGTATGAATATTCGGCAGCCTAACAGCGTCGCTTAAAATTTCATAAAATGAATGGATGAGAGAAAAATGGTATCTAATTATATGGAAATAAAATTTCATGTAAGAGGAATAAATTCTGTTCAACCCAAACATATGATAATGGAAATTCAAAGAGATAACATAAAAGAAGTGTTGACTAAAAGAGGAGGGTGAAAGTTTCTGTTACCTTGTAGAGTAACTCCTAGAACATGATGGTTGGGACCTTGGGGGATTAAGGACACATTGGTAGTACTTATAGGAAGGTAAAACCACAATATATTCGAAGATTATGGATTTGGAATGAAGGAAAACGAATGGATGGGTGGGTATTTATACTAAAAGAGAGAGAATGTTTTATTAATTTTAAAAGACACCTCATTAGTGGTTTTAGTAAAACCATGGGCTTAACCATGGTATTAGCCACTTGGTATGCCTAATATCACATTGTACTATAAACAAGTTGACAAGAATTTTTATTAATTATTAAATCATTATGATGTCATCAAATATACCAAAAACGCATAACTGTATATTTACTATTCAGGAAAAATTCAAATATTTTAGAAAGATCCCAAAAATTCACTCCAACAATTTTTTGATGTGTATAATTCAAAAATGAACTCCATTTTTCAAAAAAAAATATAAAAAATATATTTTTTTAAATAAAATCATAATTAATTAAAAAATAGAAATTTTAAGGATATAATTAGTTTTATATCCCATTGAAATTTTAATTTAGATCTCATTATCTTATTACCTTAATAATATAAAATAATATAATTATTTACAATTCATAAGGGTCTTATTATTATTCATATTACTATTCATAAGGGTATGTTTTTATTCACTAAAAATCAATATTGATCTATCAGACTCCAAATGACATTCTGATCACAACTATAGATGATCATTTTTCGAAATTCATAACATGGAAGATGAAAAGTTGTGATTAATTGTTTCATTATAAAATGAATTCAATATTTATTTTCAAACCCTTAGAATGTTACAATTTGTAAGGGCCCACTTAGTCTCATTGTCTTGAGAGAAACATGAATCATTACTTGGCCTTAAGAGGAATCCTTAAGATACCAAAAGTTAGAAATAATTATCAAATGGTTTAAAATGAATGTGGGGGATGATTTAACATTTATGAAATAAAATCTTTAAGACATCAACCATATACAAACAAATCAATATATGATTTCTGAATAAATTAAATACAACTCAGCCTCTTCATTTATATCAAAACCACACCAGTGTGTACTACAACATAAGATAATTAAAAGAAACACCAAGATAAAAAAAATAATCCATGCTTGACAATATCCATGTTCCAACATCAGAAAATATCCTAAGTATCATGAGGTGGCCCTAAAAACATGATATACTTTACCTTTTACCATGCCTCAAAAGACAACATCTGAAAAAGCACCAAAGTTCCATAGCATGGATGAGGATAAAATTATGTAGTTTCTCACCAATGAAATCCCTAATCATTCTATTAGTATAAAAAAATTAAGAAACTTTTATATAAAAAATATTATATAAAACAATTCAAAAAAACTTTTTATTACTAAATGTAAACAAGTCCCAAAAATCATTATAAGAAAGAGTAAACAAGAAATACATTCAAAAAATTTCCGAGAATGTCACATTTCAATAAAAACAACCAAAAAAGGTTTTAAAACCATTTCTAAATATTATTTTTTTTCATAACCATTCCATTTCCCATTTTCACACAACCAACCATGCATGATTCATTCCAAAAGTTCTATACTCATCAGTGGTCTCTCATCAAATTAAATTATATTACACTAACACACACCCTCGATCAAGGGTCACACATATTGTACCCCAATGGTATACAACCATTATTCAGGGGAACATCAAACATTAATTTACACAACCCATATATTTAAAAACCAATATAATAAACCTATTAAATCTATTTAAAAAAAACCGTTCATTTTTTGAAAACCATTAATGAAACCAATTCCAATAAACCATATCATTTCATCAAATCTACTACCTTATTGAAAACACATTATTCAAATATGATTACAAAATATATTGAAAAATATTCTTTTAAAATATTCATTCTAAAATCAAGAAGCCAAACACATTATTCACTGATACAAATTTTTTAGATTTCCACAATTTTGAAAACTGTCAATATAGAGGGTTCTAGAATTGTTAAATAGGCAAATCAAAATTAATTCAAAATAAGATACTAAATTTGAAATTATTATAATCAGTTCTACTAAGTGGAGTCAAGATTGAATTCACCTACCATGATGGTTTTCCAGAAAACCAAAAACGGATGAATAACGCTCACAAAAGTACGTATGAATTCCATGAAACCGCCTTAGATATATTCTCCTATCAATAGTGAAATTAAATCTAAACATATTTGAAGACCAAAATATTAGATATATTGATAAAGGGTGTTTATATGAAAAACTGATAGGAGAGAAGAGTATGATATAAGTACATCTATAAAAACATGATAAGAATGATGAAGAATGTTGACATACCTCAAGAATCAAGCTTCTAAATGCCATGTAAAGGCTCCAGATCAATTCATTATTCTAATTATAGGTTTTCCAACATTCAATATAGTGTAATATAGAATTAATTCAACATAGAAGAATCAAGGAATCCTAAATTGTCCAAAAAATTTATGAGATCCCCTTTTTTATGAGCTCACTTAAACCTTATGCATGGTTTAGTTGCACTGTTAGACAAGTCGTGTACTAACTGTGCATTATCTATTTCATGGAAAGACCATCACATGGCCTCCTTGCATGGGCTCCATAACTGTGTTCCCACCATGTTGAAGCTACTTTCCAACATTTTCAAGTATGTATGGTTTCTCTTAGGGTTCCACCCAGTTTAGAAAAACCATGCGCTTCCCATGTGCCATCCCTTTAGCCCAAAAACTCTCCAAACATTATCCAAACTCTCCCAGACTTCACGATTAACATTATTTTTGTAAAAAATAGAGAAAGGGTTACATACAAGGAACCATGGGTACTATATTCTCCAAACCAATCGTCTTTCCATCCTTTAAAAGTAGAAAACCATCCTTTCCTTGAAAGAGTTCCTCCCATTGCTCTTTCATTTCCTTCTCATGTTACTAAGTATCTTCTTGAATAATACCATGTTTCCATATCCCATACTAGACTAATTCTATTTCCACACAGGTAATTATCCTACTTATCAAAAATATTCACTGTGATATATACCAACGACGGATCTGTCACTAAGTTATTGTGATCTGATCTGATCACATGGCCATAATGAGGCTGATACTTTTTCAATAATGATTTTTGGACCACATTTTTCACCAAATTGAACTATGGTGGTTATCCCAACCGATATTCCACATCTAGAACATATTATTGTATCTCAAAAATTCCATTGTACTGAGGAGATAACATTCCCTTCTTTCCAAATAGATGATGTCCAAGACTTTGACAAATCTGTAACAACACATGACCACTCACTGTGAATAAAAACAATCTTCAATGATGATCCATATATGATTTTTGATGACATTGATCCATTCCCATCCATTTATTGATCATATAAATGTTCTTCACCATTTCATGGACAAGACTCAGCCCAACTAGTGAATTTTCACCTGTATCCACACAAAAAATTGGAGAACGATAAGGACGAACATACAATGCTTCCAAAGGAGACATATGTATCGAGGCATGATAAATGTTAGTATGTTATTAGTCTTCTAAGGGTATATGTAGTTATAATGAGCCAATAAAAACCATTATGCAATCCCACAACAATTCTTAAAATATATGAGTCATCCTTTCAGATTTCACATCCGTCTGAGGATAAAACGCCATACTCAGAGTCATCTGAGTGCCACATTCATTGTGATAGGATTTCTAGAAAGGATACATGATCCTCAAATCTATGTATGAGAATATCAAAAATAGCTAGCCATATCACTTTATCACCTTTGGGATATAGATTTTCGATAGATAATATACCGTATGAGTTTCACAAATAAGGATGAAATGAGATGACTTCATGAGCCGATCCACTATCAATCATATATAATCATGTTTCAGAACTATTCTTGAAATACCATTAAAAAAATCGATTCATATATTCTCCCATTTACACACTATAATTTATAAATACTAAAACATTAATATTGGTCATTGATATTCTACCTTAACATGGTGACAAGTTAAGAAACATGAAATGAACTCAGCCATTGTTCTTTTCATACCAATCCACCAAAACAGTGATTTCAACACTTTATACATCTTCGGTATACCCTGATGTGCAAACCATATGGAATGGAGTTACGCATTATGAATTTTATCCAAAAAATACATAGGACCAACCATACAATCACTAAACCACAAATATTAACTCCCATCAAGTTTCCATCCACCAATTGTATCCCCACCATTGAGTTTTGAACTCAAAAAAGAACATTTTACATCAAATATTTGTGCCTATTCAACCATCATTACATAATTAGAAACCATATAAACTAAAAATAATACCACAACATCACCTCTGTCTTCACATTCCACAAGCATGTACTCTATAACTAACATCACCTACCAATCATCTGAGGCCTCTTTTCCTAAATGAGCATATGAATTGTTTCTTAATGAATTATGCATAGAATTACATTTTCCTAGTATATAATTAATTTCAACGTTTTACATTTGGAGATAATCCATCCATAATATTTTCCCCAAATTCAAATCCCTCTGGTAGAAAATATGTTTGAAAATATTATGATCTATGAACACGCTAAATTTCTCACCAAATATATAGTGACATTAGGACTTTGAATCATGGAAGATGGTTAGTAACTCTAAATTTTGGGTTGGGAAATTATTCTCACTCAATATCAATTTAATTGAACCATAAGCATCCACATAGCCTCGTTTCATTAGAAAACATCCCAATATAGATCCTGAAGCATCAAAGTACACCACATACCCCCATCCTAATTCAATCAAATTCAAGATTGGTGCTGATGTGAGAAAAACCTTTAGCTCTTGGAAAGACTTATGGAATTTCATAGTCCATTAGAATAGATAATTATTTTTTAAAAAATATTTCATATATAAGGATAGTAATGATAATTCATGCAAAAAATTTAAGTAATAACCAAATAGTCCATGAAAACTTCATATATCAAATACATTATTTTGATTTTTTCATGCTCGCTCGTCGTTGAGCATGGGAGAAAACTAAAATTTTTAACCTAATTACTAATTAAGACAGTGGTAAGATAGGTTCAAACCACAGGGAGGCCTCATATTGTTTTTGGCTTACTAGAAAACTAAAAAAACCCATGCAAGGAGGGAAAACAGAGCAGCAAGAGAAATAGAGGTGTAAACTACCAATAGATGAGTAAGGGGGAAGTCCACTGGCTGATTTGATGTTGTTTAGCCTTATTCATGCACTAGTATTTAAAAAATTGGATCTGACTAAAAGTAACTGGCCAGATTTGTCATCTGGCCAGTTTGTGATGAAATAGCTCTCACAGTCCTTCCACGTGTAAAAGTCATTCCATCTAATAGTGAAAGTACGTCAGAAGTCACAGAGCTCAACTTTTCAGTCGAGTTCGGTGTGTCTCTCTCTTTTGAGAATAATTCAATTGTCAGTGAATTACTCAGATTGAAACAATTTTTATATAATTCAAACAAGATCGGTTTTCACTCGATCATGTTGTTTTGAAGTTAACCTCTTCTGTAAACAATAAGAAAGCCAATCCAACTAAGTGATGCAGTGCATGAATGAGACTAATCAAATTGAATCATCCATCTTATTCCCCTCGAAGGAAATTATCCGGACATAGTGGTCGGTTTTAATGAAACAATAGAGTATAAAACAATGTAGTTCATATTGAATTTTTTTGCAGAAAAATTTAGTGTATGGAAAATAAGGATGTTCATATCCCTGCCCCATCTCTCAGATGTTCTAACTTCTACTTCTTTATGGTAGGTGCAGTGTTGGAACTCCGCTTGATGTCCCGCCCTGGGAATCGAGGTCTCAAAATGCACTGGTCTGCTGCTCTCCATGCTCCAATCTACTCACGATGGAAGATGCTCTGTTCCTCTTGCTCTACTCCCCTGGTCTGGATCAATAGTCTTGCTACTTGTCTCCCTGGATGATTTTCCCTCTCTCTACAATGATCTCCCTGGGTGTTCCCTGCTCTAGTCGATGGCTTGATTCCTCTACCGCCTCTTGGGCATTCATCACCTAACCGAAGCCTCTTGAATCTCCCTTGAGGAGTTCCCTGGCCTCCATGTGGCGCTTTCACTGCGCTGCTCCTCCTGTGCTGGTCACCGGAGTAGTTGCTCTTAATTTGAAACAAAAATATTCGTGTGTGGCAATCCACTTCCTTCCCTGTACATAGCATATCTACATGGCGTTCTTTTATGTGCATGTCACCGGCTATTATGTGAACTCAATATAAGTGCATCCCGCCCCCTGAAACGAAACACAGAAGCACCAAAACAAGTAAAACAATTAAAATGAAACTAAAATTAAATAACTATATATTAATATTGTTACTTAGATTAGTTAATAAACATACTTATTAATATATATTTATATATATAATACTTAATATTAAAACTAAAATATGAAAATATAATAATTAATATTATGATATACTAATGTTATTTATAAGCTTATATAATTTTAGTAATATACCTATAATTATTATAGTATAGTAATTTATATATATATATATATAATATATTATGTTTATATTATATCTTATTATAGTTATATTACGTATATGCTAATATATTAAGAATATATTATATAAAAGTTATTATATGGTATAATATAAACCAAACAGAAAAATAAAATAAAAAAATAGGGGGGCTTCCGGTCTTTTCGGCGTAAATGAGAAGTGAGAATTGGGGACAGAGGGCTTGGGTGGTTCAGCGCAAATGAGAGGGGGGAAGAGATGGGTTCATGCAGCTTCAGTGGAGGGATGAAGGCCGTAGCGTGGGTTCACGAGGAGGGTTTTGACTTAGATAGGGAGGGGATAATGCTAGGTGGAGTGACTGGTGGTACTGGGTTCGAGCAGGAGGCGACGACACATAGCAGGGGCGCTGATGGCTTCAGATGAGGAGGGTGGCGACCTAGGGTTGGGTGCGGAGGAATGGAAGAGTGGAGGAAGTGGTTAGACTTCAAAAGGATAGTGGTGAGAAGGGGTTCGTGCGCGAGGAGAATGGAGGTCAAGCCGTGGCAAGGGTTTGAGGTCCAGATTTGAAAACAAGGTTTGAAATTAGATATTGAATGGCAGAATTATGAAAAATTAGTCTTTTGTAGGTTACATTTTGATCTGCTGTGTCTTTTCGATGGCTAAAATGGTGATGCTGCATTTGTGATTTGTGGGAAGAGATGGTGAGAAAGTGCAGGAGGCAGAGGCACGAAGCGATGGCGGCGGTGAGGAGAAAAATGAATCTATCAGTGAGGAAAAGTCTACTAGTGAAGTGAACGATGTATCAGTGAGGAAATGAGGGACAGATGTATCGGTGAGGTAAATTGTAGTATAACAGTGAGGATGAGAGGGGATCAGTAATGGTGAAGAGTGTATCGGTGAGGTTTTGTGTATCGGTGAGGTAAAGTGTAACAGTGGACTAGAGTAGTGTATCGGTGAGGTAATAAAAAATTGGAAGCGGTGAGGTAACAAAGGGACTAGCGGTAAGTTAATAAAAGGGTTAACAGTGGGGTTTTGTGTATTGGTAGCAAGGTGACTGATAGAATGGGTTAATTGTGAGGTAGGCTATATCAGTGAGGAAGGATGTATCGGTGAGGATTTGGGGGGCTGAGCTATAACGGTGAGGTTTTGTGTATCAGTGAGGAAGGTAACCGATAAGGGCGAGACCGTGCGACCGCAACACCTGCGAACAAACAAAACAAAGAAAATTAAATTAATAAAATAATTTAATAAAACTAAAAAAAATATAAATCAATCAATAAATGAAATTAAATAGAATGGAATAATAAACTGAAAACAACCAAGTGAAATAATAAAATTAATAAAACATTATTTAAACAAATGGATTAATTTGGGTTTATAAAATAAACAAACTTAATTAGGGAACAAATTAAAATATTTACAGTAACTTGCTTAAATTATTTAACTAATTAATTAAAGAAATAATTAAATTGAAGAATAAAAAATATTAAACGAATAAAATTAAATTGTTAAAACTAATTAAATTATTGAAAGCCTAAAAACCAAAAAGAGTTATTTATTAACAATTTAAAGAATAAAGAATTAATTAATTTAATAAATGAATTTGTAAACTAACTAGAATGAAAAATTATAAAAATAAAATAGTAAATAAATAAAAGTCTAATTGGAATGACTATGTTAATTTAAGCCTTATTTAAAATGACACTAATGTACATTAAAAAACATGTTTTAAACTAAAAATGGATTATTTTACACAGCAAGAACAAAAACACAACACTTATGAAATATTGACTAAAAAACAATCATTTTGGTATAAAAATGTCAATAAAAATGCAAAAAGGATTTGGAAAAGAGTGTGAAAACACTGCCACATCAAACTCCCCCACACATAAAGCCTTGTTTGTCTTCAAACATATACATGCCTTTGACTTTAAAACAGTAAGATGATTTGTGAGTTTCAACTCAAAAGGTGCATGATTAAACATAAAAATCCAGATGGACAGGACCAAACAATGAGTCAGGTTTTTCAAAGGTGTTCAAAAATGTTTTCCTGTCTAGCTTCAAATACTCACTGGAAGTCAAAAGCTTCACAAACTCATACACAGTCAAGTATGTCCTACCACCTATACGTATTCATTAATTGTCCTACTTCACCTTCCAATTCAAATTCTAATTCAAGGAGCGTTGACAGGTTAGATGAAGTGGAACTCAAAACATAACCAATGGAACCTTCCATTCACACCTTTCTCTAAGTTCCATAAATTAATGTCCATTGATTTGATCACATTATTTATTCAATCCAAATGAAAATTAACCAAGTTAATTCCTCCCCTCTTCATCTGGGTTCAAAATTTCACTCACCTTAATGAGTTCATTTTTGACAAGGGAACATTATTTTACTTTTTCCCAACCATATTCCATGTGCATAGAACTGTGCATAGCACTTATTAAGATTGAAACTGGCTTTATTTATTCACAGAAACACAACCAATGCACCTTGTCTTAGATACTCACTGTGGGATCCCATTTTCACATTTTACTCAAGTTACAAAAGACTAAATTAATAATCATTCGGATTGACTTCCTAAAGTGATTGAACATTAAAGTATAAAAATGTGAGTCCATTGGGTTCTAGTGATAACATCAAGTTACAATAATCCATGATCCTAACTCCACAAAACATATCCTATCATACTCTCGTCCTTAGTTCCTAAACAGACAGATCCATAGAGACAGTGAACAATTGCACTCAACAATCATTCATACTTAGCAGTTTCTGACTCAGTGCTACTCTCAACATCCAGCAAACATTTATCCACTAAATAGTACATAAATGAAGTACCACTGAACCTCCAATGACCATCATGTGATGAAATAATTTGAAAAGTTTTGAAGAAATTTTGAACCATTTTTTTGAAAAGCAGTTGACCATATTTAAACAAACTCAGGTTCATGAAGGGGGAATTCAACATGACACTAGAATGACCCCACTAAATCCCCCACATTTAAAACCCAACATTGTCCCCAGTGTTGTATCTCAAGGTGGGAGACAGTTTAAGTTCAAAAAAGTTTGACATTTCAACTGAAAAAGGATATGGATGGGGTATCAATGAAGTTCAAAAAGTTTCTTTGCCACACAAAAAGTGAAAGAAAATAAAAATGAAAAATAACAAAACACCACCAACCATCACCAGCAACCAAGTACATTTCTATTCCTAAAATTTTTATGCTTTGAATTTTTGGGAGAAGAAAAAATATTTTAACAAATTACTTAAAATAGTAGCATGTTTAGCAATGATGTCCAGCAGTAGCATAATGAAAATAAAATCAGTGGGTGCAAGCATGTTTCAGCAAATCAGCTTAAAATACATTTTTACCTAATTATATATTATCATGCTAACACCCCATAATAAAACAGAATTTAATTTTAACAGAAAAATAGGGGACTCATCCACAATTAGTTCATAGTGAAAAAGACAGAACAACACTTCCTTGAATTACTGGACCTTTAGCAGTGGCTTTTATCAATAGATCCTCTGCAGCATCACTGGGTTGTTACTCCTCTTCATTAAACTACATGTTAAAATAAGTAAAATAATACTTCAGATCTTAAAGTTCACGAAAAGTAACCCAAGAGAGTGCAAAGAGAAAAATTTTATCCATATGATACAGTGGATTTCTCCCTTGGGGTTTCTTGGCCATGTTTCTGGAAATAACAACTCTCTCTAGAACAAAAATAGATCATAAGGCACCATCAGCAGTTAAGCAATTGAACTGTAGAACAAGAAGCAGGGATTAACTTTATTGAAAAATATAAAATAAAAGAGAAATTAATAAGAAACCATGGTTTAGTTCCCATGAAACACTGAGTTTATATTCCTCAGTTAGACTTGAATCAAATCATTATTCCAACATAGATATGTCAGCCAATCCCTTTGGCTACCCTACAAAGAAGTTCTTTATTCTTTTACCATTGACTAAGAAGGGTCTATTCTCATCTCTGACCAACTCAACAGCTCCATTAACCAAGACTCTAACAATGGTAAAGGGTCCTGACCACTTGGACTTCAACTTTCCTGGAAACAGCTTCAATCTTGAATTGAAATGCAGGACCCTCTCACCAACCTTAAAATTCCTATTTTGAATGATGGAGTCATGAAAAGCCTTTGTTCTTTCTTCGTAAATTTCATCATTCCCATTGTACTCTCTTCAGATATCATCCAGCGCAGTCAGCTCTACCAGTCTCCTCTCTCAAGAAGATTTAAAATCAATGTTAAGTGCCTTCACTGACCAATAAGATATTTGTTGCAACTCAATAGGGAGATGAAATGATTTCCCGAAGAGGATCCTATATGGTGAAATCACTATTGGAGTCTTATATGCAGTTATGTAGGCCCAGCGATCCTCATCCAACTTCCTTGACCAGTCTCTCCTAGAGCTAGAAACAATTTTCTCTAAAATATGTTTGAGCACTCTGTTTGGAACTTATGCTTTCCCACTGGACTGTGGGTGTTAAGTAGTGCTTGTCCTATGTGAGCACCCATACTTCTCCATTAAACCATTGAACATATAATTCTTGAAGTGAGTCCCATTATCAGTGATTAATTCTTGAGGTACACCAAATCTGTAAAAGATGATTTTCATAGTGAATTTCACAACACTAGTAGATGAATTGTCGGGAAGAGCTACTACCTTAACCAACATGGACACATAGTCCACAACAACCAAAATGTACTCATCCACATAAGAGGATGGAAATTGTCCCATGAAGTCCAAGACCCACACATAAAATATTTCGACCTTCAGAATACCTTTTTGGGGTAGTTCCTGTCTTCTACCAACATTTCCCAACATTTGACATTTTGCACAGCCAATAACCAGACTCATAGCATCATTAAACAATGTCGGACAGTAAAACCCATCTTGGAGGACCTTCTGAGTAGTCCTTTGTCCACCATGGTGGCCACCCCAAGGTGATGAATGGAAGCTCTAAATTATGGGTAAAATCCCATCCTCAACCACACATCTTCTTAGAATCTGATCAGCACACCTCTTGAAGAGAAGAGGGTCATACCAAAAATAATATTCCAGCTCAGATAAAAACCTCTTCCTCTGGTTGTGTGAAAGATCCTTGGGCATGACTCCAGCTGCCAAAAGGTTGGCATAGTGTGCAAACCAAGCAGTCTACCGCATAGAAGAAGCAAACAATTGTTCATCAGGGAAGGAAGTGTTGATATCTTTTGATTCCTTACTTGGGGAATTGGTTAATTTAGACATGTGATCTTCAACTACATTTTCAGTCCCTTTCTTATCATTTATCACTAAATCAAACTCCTGTAGCTGGAAGGTCTACCTCATGATTCTGAGCTTTGAGTCCTTTTTATCCAGCAAATAATTTAAGGGCCGAATGATCTGTGAAAACTATGATCCTTGATCCTATCAAATACGGCATGAACATGTCTAAAGAAAACATCACAACAACCAACTCTTTTTCAGTGGTAGAATAATTCTTCGAGGCCTCATCTAGCAGCTTAATTGCATAGTAAATAACATGTAGTTTCCTATACTTCCTATTCCGTAACAAAACTCCCATAGCAATGTCACTAGCATCACACATAACCTCAAAAGCAAGCTTCCAGTCAGGAGCAGTGATTACAGGTGAATTAGTTAACTTCTACTTGAGAAGATTAAAGGCCTCTAGACATGTTTCATCAAAGACAAAGGGTGCGTCCTTAATTAGCAGGGAGAACAGGGGTATAGTAATCTAAGAAAAGTCCTTAATGAACCTCATATAGAATACAGCATGACCCAAAAAACATCTAATTCCTTTGACATTTTCTGGTGGGGGAACTTTTGTATGACCTCAATTTTATCATTATCGACCTCCAACCCCTTCTTAGAAACCTTGTGTCCCAAAAATATGCCTTTAGTGGCCATGAATTATAACTTTTCCTAGTTTAAGACTAACTTGGTTGCTTGTCATCCTTCTAGAAATAGTTCCAAGTTGTTTAGACAATTCTCATAGTTATCTCCCTCAATAGAAAAATCATCCACGAACACTTCAATAATCCTCTCTATCATGTCTGAAAAAATTGCCATCATACACCTCTGAAAAGTGGCAGGAGCACCACACAAGCCAAATGGAATGTGCTGTGAATCTGGTTTTCTCTTAGTACTCAGGTGAAATGGAAATCTGGTTGAAACCAGAATAACCATCAAGAAATCAGAAGAATTCATTTCCTGCCAATATCTCTAACATTTGATCCAAAAATATCATGGGAAAGTGATCTTTCTTGTGGAAGAATTCAATTTTCTGTAGTCTATACAGACTCTCTATTTATTCACTGCTCGAGTCGGGATTTGCTCATTCTTTTCATTAGTGACCACTATCACTCTACTTTTTTTGGGTACCACCTGGACAGGACTAACCCAGGGGCTATTAGAATTAGGAAAGATTATTCCAGCATCAATCAACCTAATGACTTCTTCTCTCACAACTTCCTTCATGTTGGGGTTGAGTCTTATTTGGGCTTCTACTACAGGCTTACACTCATGTTACATGGGAATTTTATGCATACAGAAGGCTGGAATTATCCCTTTGATATTAGCAATCGACCAACCTATGACATACTTGTACTTCTTCAAAACAGTAAGCAGGTTTTTCTCTTGACCCAATTCCAGGTTGTATGAAATGATCACAGGAAGGGTTGAATTGTCTCATAAAAAGGAATATTTGAGATGGGCAGGAAGGGGCTTGAGTTTAAGGGTGGGTGGTGACTAGCTGGAAGGAAGATACTTTGGCCTGGGTGGCCCATGGTCTTCATGCTACCTCTTGAAGAAGGTAGTAGACATGGTTTTTCCTCAGCGTAAGATCTTCCAAAAGATATATCCTCAAACTCATACTCCTATCGTGGGGTAAGAATGTGCTCTAAAACAAACTCATCTAGGTTCTCCAAGAATTCTCCCTCACACTCATCAACAAATTCTCTCTCCTTACATAGGCTAATCCTCATCCAAGAGGCAGCAGGGATTTCAAGATCACTATTGATTTCAGCTATCATTCTCAGAAACACTTCTTCCTCCTAATCAACACTACTCTCACCAACTAACAACTCATCTTTTGGGAAAATTGGGTGGGTGGGTTCTTGTATTTTCATAAACACTTTAAATTCTTCTTTCTGTTCACCCAAATTGAAAATCAATTTCCCCTTAGACACATCTATCACATCTCCCCCTGTGGCCAAGAAGGGCCTCCCAAGAATGATAGGGACCTCCTTGTCACACTCCATATCAAGGATTGAGAAAGTCAGTAGGAAAAAATATTTTTCATAGTCCCACTAACAGATCATCGACCCTACCCACTAAATGAGTAATGGACCTATCAGCAAGTTCTAACACAACAGTGGTGGGTTGGGAACTCCTAATCTCAAGTACTGAAAAACTGACAATCGAATCAGATTAATACTAGCACCCAGATCACAAAAACAATTGAACTTACCACCTCTATCACCAAATGTGCAAGTTATGATAATGCTTTGAGGGTCTTGAATCTTAGGAGGTATCCTATTCTGCATGACTGAACTACACTCCTCTGTTAAGCTATAGGTGGAAAATTCTTCCAAATACTTTTTGTTTGAATAGATTTTCTTGAGAGATTTCAGATAAGGTGGGCATTGAATCAACGATTCCAAGAATGGGATATCAACATTAAGCTTTTTAACCACTTTCCAAAATTTCAACAATTCAGAATCATGAATTGGTTTCTTAATTCTTTGTGGGAAGAAGATTGTAGCGGAAAAATTCCTCACAATTAGGGGAATATTTCAAATTTCTTCTTCAAATTTTTTTCCCTTTATTATATTTGTTTTTCATGCCATTTTATTTGAGTTTTTGAGCTGCAACAGTAGAAACTGGAGGAATTCCAGTGGTGCTATCAAGTTTTCCAGATTCAGGTTCATTCAGATTTAAGTTTCCAGTTTCACCCACTATTTCATTTTCAGCATTTTGGGGTTCTTTCCCAGGAACTTGGTGTGCTTGGAGACCACTTCTGGTGGTCACAGCCATGACATTCTCCATAGGATTGGCTTCAGTGGTGCTGGTCAGGCTCCCTTTTTTCTCTATTACTAGCACCCCTAGCCAACTACCCCATTTGAATTTCCATGTTATTCATTCTAGCATCCATTTGAACATTATCAAAATCATTTTTTGTCTTTTGTTCATATAACCTCCCTATCAATTGATGGAACATGTATCTCACCTCATCATTTGAGTTGGACGACTCAGCCTTAGGTTGGGATTGGGGTTGGAATTGCTGCCTAGGAGGCTGCTGGAAGCCAAGAGGGGCAGTAGGTCAGAGGACGCCCTGCTCCATCCATGAATGGTTCAGATGGTTCCTATACCCCTGATTGTAGGTGTTGGAAAAAGGATCATCCCTAGGATGCATCTGAGGTCCATAGCCAGCAAAGGTGGCACTCTCATGAGGCTGGACATGCATATCAATGTTTGGACAATAGGTTTGAGAATGGCCATACATACCATAGTGGTGACACTACTCCTTAAGGATTTTATGTGGGTTCCCATTAATGAACCCAACAGCTTGGGCTTCAGCTCGAGGAGTAGGGGCGGTTTCCTTTCTCAAAATGGTTCTCCTCCTAGAGCATTTGTGCTGGGAATTCTGAGCTAATGTGTTAAAGATCTATTTGAGCTCCTCAGCAGTCCTATCACTAAAATTTCCTCCAAAAGACTGATCCACCAAAGTTTGGTGGTAAGGGGTGAGACTATTGTATAAGGTGTCCATGAGGAATTTAGGTGTACATTGATGGTTTGGACACTACCTAAGAAGACCTCTAAACCTATACCATGCTACATGAAATAGTTCTCCTTCATCCTGAAGGAATCCAGTGATATTATGCCTAATTTGAGATGTCAACCTCCTAGGATAGAATTTCATTATGAAGGCATTGTAAACATGATCCCAGGTGACAAAGATTGTTCGTCTAACTGTTGGATCCCAGACCTAGCATTACCCATGAGGCAGAAGGGGAACATCCTCAGTTTAATCTCTTCTTTAGTGAGACCCCTAACTGGCAGCTACTTGACACTATAATAGAAGGCTCTAATGAAGTCAGGAGAGTCTTCACTAGGCATTCCATTGAATTTAGGTAGTAGACTAAGCATGGATTGATTGATCTCATAATTTCTGGACCTAGGATAGCTTCTAAGGCATGAAGGGTTGCTAGAAACTGAAGTTAACAAGAACTCTCTCAAACTGTGCCTCTCAGCTATGTCATTCCCAGGTTGGATCATCATTCTAGGATGGTTCAAATTATCAAGAAGTGGGTCGTTCAAGTTTTCTTTTCTGTTATCTTCCATTTTTACCTTGTATTTTTTCTTTTTCAGTTCCTTATGGTGTTAATCAATTTCAGTATTACCAGGTTCTAAGTGTTCAGACTTAGACCTTGTTTGCAGACATCAGGTTTACAATTCTTTTTGAATTTCAATTTTTTTTTGCATAATTTTTTTTGTGTTTTTTTGTGTTGTGATTTTTGTTTTATTTTTTTTATATGTGAATTTTTGTTTTATTTTTTTTAAATGCACCAAGCCTCCCCGGAAACGGATCCAAAATTTGCACGCTTGCGCATCATTGGACACGGGAGACAAACTAAAATTTATAACCTAATTACTACTTAAGACAGTGGCAAGATAGGGTCGAACCACAGGTAGGCCTCATATTGTTTTTGGTGTACTAAAAAAACTAAACAAAACAACACATGCAAGGAGGGAAAAAAGAGAAGCAAGAGAAATAGAGGTGTAAACTACTGATAGATTAGTTAGCGGAAATTCCACTGGCCAATTTGATTTTGTTTATCCTTATTCATGCACTGAGATTTAAAAGGAATGGATCTGAATAAAAGTAACCGGCCAGATTTTTCGTCTTGTCAGTTTGTGATGAAATGGCTCTTACAGTCCTTCGACTTGTAAAAGTCATTCCATATAATGGTGAATGTAAGTAAGAAGTCACTGATCTCAACTTGTCAATTTAGTTCGGTGTGTCTCTTTATTTTGAGAATAATTCAATTGTTTGTGAATTACTCAGATTGAAAGAGTTTTTATTATAGTGAAAACTATATTTGTTTTCACTCGATCTTATTGTTTTGAAGTTAAGCTCATCTGTATACAATAAGAAAGACAATCCAATTAAGTGATGTGGTGTATGAATGAGACTAAACAAATCAAATCCCCCAGCTTATTCCCCCGAAGGAAATTATCCAGACATAGTGGTTGGTTTTAATGAAACAATAGAGTAAGAAACAATGTAGTTCATATTGAATTTAGTTGCAGAAAAACAGAGTTCAGGAAAAATAAGGATGTTCGTCTACCTTCTCCATCTCCCGAAAGTTCTATCTTCTGCTTCTTTATGGTAGGTGAAGTGTTGGAACTATGATCAATGTCCCGCCCTGAGAATCAAGGTCTGAAAATGCACAAGTCTGATGCTCTCTGTGCTCCAATCTACTCATGATGGAAGATGCTTCGTTCCTCTTGCTCTGCTGCTCAGGTCTAGATCAACAGTCTTTCTACTTGTCTCCCTGGATGATGTACCCTCTCTCTTCGATGATCTCACCTGGTGTTCCCTAATCTAGTCGATGGATTGATGCCTCTCCCGCCTCTTGTCCATTCATCACCTAACTGAAGCCTCTAGAATCTTGCCTGAGGAGTTTTATGGCCTCTATGTGGTGCTTGCAATACACTACTCGTCCCGTGCTGGTCACCGGAGTAGTTACGCTTAACTGAATCAAAAATATGCACGTGCGGAGATCCACTTCCTTCCCTGGACATAGTAGATCCATGTGGAGTTCTTTTATGTGCATGTCACCGGATTTTAAGTGAACTCAATTTATGTGCATCCCACCCCCTGCAATGAAACACAGAATCACCAAAACATGTAAAACAATTAAAATCTAACTAAAATTAAATAACAATATATTAATATTGTTACTTAGATTAGTTAATAAACATACTTATATATATATATATAATACTTAATATTAATACTAAAATATTTAAATATAATAATAATTATTTTTAAAATATACTTATATTATATATAATCTTATATAATATTATTAATATACCTATAATTATTATAGTATAGTAATTGATATATATATATATATAATATATTATGTTTATATTATATGTTATTATAGTTATATTATGTATATCGTAATATATTATATGAAAGTTATTATATAATATAATATAAACCAAACAGAAAAATAAAACACAAAAACAAGGGGACTTTGGGTCTATTCGTCGCAAATGAGAAACGAGAATTGGGGACAGAAGGCTTGGGGTGGTTCGGCACAAATGAGAGGGGGGAAGAGTTGGGTTCATGCGGATTAGGAGGAGTGATGAAGGTCATGGTGTGGGTTTGCGAAGAGGGTTTAGGCTTAGAGAGGAAGGGGAGAAGGTGAGGTGGAGTGGCCAGTGGTACTGGGTTTGAGTAGGTGGTGACGGCGCATAGCAGGGGCGCCAGTGGCTTTAGATGAGAAGGGCGGCGACCTAGGATAGAGTGCAGTGTAATGGAAGAGCGACGACAACGGTTCGACTTCAAAAGGTTAGTGCTGAGAAGGGGTTCGTGAATGAGTAGAATGGAGGTCCAGCTGTGACAAGGGTTTGTGGTTCAGATCTGAATACAAGGTTTGAAATTAGATGTTGAATGGTATAATTATGATAAATTAGTATGTTGTGGGTTAAATATTAATCTGCTGTGTGTTTGAAGTGGCTGAAATTGTGATGCTGCTGTTGTGATTTATGGGAAGAGACAGTGAGAAAGTGTAGGAGATAGAGGGGCGGAGCGATGGCAGCGGTGAGGAGAAAAATGAATCTATCGATGAGGAAAAGTCTACCAGTGAATTGAACGATGTATCGGTGAGGAAATGAGGGAGAGATGTATCGGTGAGGTAAATGGTAGTACAACAGTGAGGATGAGAGGGGGAGCAGTAACAGTGAGGAGTGTATTGGTGAGGTTTTGTGTATTGGTGAGGTAAGGTGTAATAGTGGACTGGAGTAGTGTATCGGTGAGGTAATAAAGAAAATGGGAAGTGGCGAGGTAATAAAGGGACTAGCGGTGAGGTAATAAATCGGTTAACGGTGGGGTTTTGTGTATCGGTAGCAAGGTCACTGATAGAAAGGGATAACGGTGAGGTAGGCTATATCAGTGAGGTAGGTTGTATCGGTGAGGATTTGCTGGGCTAAGCATTAACGATGAGGTTTTGTGTATCGGTGACGAAGGTCGCCGATAAGGGCGGGACCGTGCGGCCGCAACAGCTACGAACAAACAAAACAATGAAAATTAAATTAATAAAATAATTTAATAAAACTAAAAAAAATTAATCAATCAACAAATAAAATTAAATAGAATGGAATAAAAAACTAAAAACCACAAATTGAAATAATTTAATTAATAAAACTTTATTTAAACAAATGATTTAATTTGGGTTTAAAAAATAAGCAAACTTAATTAAAGAACAAATTAAATATATTGACAGTAACATTCTTAAATTATTTAACTAATTAAATAAAGAATTAATTAAATTTAAGAATAAATAATATTAAACGAATAAAATTAAATTGTTCAAACTAATTAAATTATTAATAGACTAAGAACCAAAAAGAGTTATTTATTTACAATTTAAAGAATAAAGAATTGATTAATTTAATAAATGAATTACTAAACTATCTAGAATGAAAAATTATAAAAATAAAAGAGTAAATAAATAAAAGACTAATTGGAAAGACTAAGTTAATATAATATTTATTTAAAATGAAACTAATGTACATTAAAACACATGTTTTAAACTCAAAACGGCTTATTTTACACATCAAGAACAATAACACAACACTTATCAAATATTGACTAAAAAATCATTTTGGTATAAAAAAGTCAATATAAAATTAAAAAAGGAAGTTGCAAAGAGTGTGAAAACACTTCCACAAAAAGTTTTTCATGAGATAACATCTTCAATATTATTGGGATCCACATAAACACCATTTTGAGAAATTATATAGGTGGGAATGTGTATTTATTATATCCAAATATCACAATTTGACAATTTTTCATAAAAAAGATGATATCTTAAGATTTACAAAACTATCATCATGTTTTGCTCAGGATTATACCATGTCATTGAATACACCAATATCTCATCTAAAAAAATAAAAATAAAAGAATCTATATATATCTAAAATTTCTAATTCATCAATTCCGTAAAGACTTATGGGGAATTCCAATGAACAAAAGGCATGACTACGTATTTATGGTTCCTACATCGACTTTTGAATTATTTATTCATAATATCTTCCTTCTGAACTAGAAATAGGTGATATCCCCATCTCAAGTCAATTTTAGGGATCCATTGGGCTCCCTTAAATTTATTAAATAGATCCTCAATGTGTGGAAGTGGATACTGATTTATTATCATAACTTTTTTGAGTTTTTGATATTACACACTCAACCTTAAATACCTATAGTTTTTCCTCACAAAAATGGCCGGTGCTTCCCACAATGACATGGTTTGTCGAATGAAGCCATTTCTTTATAGCTCTTCTAAATGAACATTAAATTCCTTTAACTCTATTTGTGCCACCCTATAAGACATAAGGGATGTAGTACTGGTCCATAGGAGGAGAAAAGTAATAAAATACACTTCCCTTATGGAAAGTAACCCTGATTAGTTCTTCTAAAATACATATGAAAATTGACTCACAACCTGTGGAAAACTGATCTCCTCGATCTCTTCTATCAATTCCATTGTTAACGACACAATTTGGTATGAGGTTATTCCCACATCTTGTGTCAAACATCAATTTAGACATGCCTTTCATCCCTTTTTCCTTGAAAGACATGTTCGATGTCATCCTCAGTTATAAAATAAATCATTATTCTATATCAGTCGATGTGAGCCGTGAACGTTTTCAACCAATTCATACAAAATATTACATTAATGACATCCATCACTAATTCTGAGAAGTCCAGGTTTAGGTCAGCTCCATCAAAGATTATAGAATATTATCTACACACAAAGGCTCAAAATTCACTTTTTTTGAGTGGAGTTTGAAGTTTTAACATGAAGGGCATCATCTCATGTTTTAAACATATAAAATAAAAAATACGAAAACTGAGGAAGGAATGTGGTGCGCCATTATCAAACAACACATGAATAATGATAGAATTAAATACAACCATACCTATTATCATAGATAGACCATTTGACCACACACAATCGCTTTCTTAGCTCTATATGATTACTTCATTGCTACACATTGCTCATTGTTGCGTTACTGATATTTCCCCTGCTGAGGATTCATGGTGTTCCTAGAATTACCATGAATATCCTTGTTCTACTGACAAGTCAGATTTGACTGTCCTCTCCCCATCGATGCATATGATGCTTATGACACCCATGAAGTGTATCGAGCACATAACCTTGGAGCATTGTGATAATAACACTGAAGATGCCCCATTTTCTATTAGTTTTGGAATGATATAGATTTTTACATTAACAATTAATTTACGTTGTCAAGAAAGCCACATTATAAACAACATTATTTTATCTTGGGTCATGGAAGAAGGTTTTTTTATCCAATCGTTTGATTATGATTCTCACTCCCAACTTGATAATATGTTTCCCTCTTCTAATTCTCCAAATATTATATTTCCCACCATTTTCCATAAGTATAATCATCCAATAGTTCCTAAAATATCATGTTCAACCACTATCAATCTATTCACCATATTTGTATAATCTGTAATAAAAATCACCACAATCATTGAGTGAATCTACTTCTTTATATTTGATTCTAAGATGCATGTGTTCATGACTAGAAACGTTGTAACGTTAGACAATAATTGCACTAAATTCATGAATTTAGCCACATACTATATGAAATAGATATTTTTACACTTTAGGATGATGAATTCCATCATTCTCTGTATCCTAAACGTTTGAGGATAGAAAAAAATTTCTCATAATCTACCCTACTATGGTTGTTATAACACCCTTATGTTTTTATGAAATATTTTCATTAAATAATTGTTATTATTTAGAACAATTATTTACACGTAAGCATCATTTTAAATGAACCATGAGATTCTCTTATTATAAAATTATCCTTATTGCCTAATCTTAAGGTCAACAGAAATAATTATAACTAACTTATAAAAATTCATTATGAATTGATTAGATATCAATTATTTATAAAAAATATTAATCAATTAGATATTCTTATTTTTGAGTGAATTAATATTGGTAATGAAATTAATGATATATATTTTTTATAAATTTAGGAAAATATTTTTCACATATATCCAATGGATATTTTAGTCATATGGTAAGAATAAAACACTATTTTATGTATAAAAAACATATTTTTTAAAAGGATAATTTTAAATATTTAAATGGAAAACCAATTTTAAATTATGATTTTGAAACATTAAAAACATTTCTATGAAAACATAAAAATTATATTTTGATGTAGAGTATAGAAATTTACTTTGGATAAATTTATGATATTTTTATGATATCTTTCATGTTTTGATGTATAGTAAAAATACGTTAAATTTTAATTGAAAACATCATTTTTCATTGAGAAAATGTATATAGTCAAATTATAATATTTAATGGTTTTCAAGTATAAATATATTATATTGTTATCATTTAATATAATGTATGTTATTGGAATTAATTTTATATTGAATTCAAAGGTAAAAAAATTTCAATCTTTTAAAAAGTTTTAACATGTAAAACAATTTTTCTCATTTCAACCATGGGATTAATTTTAAATAAATAAATTCCAATTATTTGTTTTCAATTTTGAAAAATTAATTCCCTAATTTTAATAATTTGGTCCAAATTAGGTTAATAGGATACTTTTTTGGGCATTACGAATATCAACTTTGGTAATTATTTTTATTACCTTTGTTTAAGGTAAATTGAGTAATTAAGGGAAAACATAATATAATGAAATTACTTTAACACCTGTAAAAATCCTATTGGATGAATAAATTCTACCCTTATAATCTTTTTTTCAAAATTTATTCATATTATGGCCACTTACCTATGCATATGACATGAATTTAATAAAAACTAACGAATGCGACAAAATGTCACAATCTCATTTAATATATGTATATTAAGTTTAATATATGGATAAATATGAGATAATATATATTATTAATTGTATCTGGAAATATAAAAAAATTATCAACATCATAGAAATTTATTTATGATTTTTATATATTAAATAATTACAATTAATGATGACATAATAGTGATGTAAAAATTATTTTATTAATATAAATTTCAAATCAATGGTTTTAAAAATATTAAAATACATATCATATTAATAAATTAATGTGCTATAAGAATTTTATAGGTGTATATGACATGTTTCGAGTGTATGAAATATTTTTTTTAATTTATCTTTTGTGTGAATTTTATTTAAAGTAAAATAAATGAATAGTTTCAAAATAGACATTATTGAGATTTTATAAAAATAACATTTTATTAAATTATTTAAAAATCATAGAAATATTTAAAAAAATAAAAAGTGATAATTATAGTTCTTACATGTCATAAAACATCCATTTCTGGTCAATTGACATTATATAAGTAAATATTCATTACCATTGAATATTTAGAATGTTATTTTAACAATTAAAATTAAATAGAATAACTAAGTGTTAATTGGCATAATAATTCTTAAATTGATATAAAACTTGTCTAATATTTATTGGTATATAATATTAAAACCATATATAAACTCATATTTTAATTTTGTACATTTTTAGGTTCCTATTTGTGTTTTTATTTTATTACTAATTAATATTATTGATATTTCTAAAATTTCCCCTCACCTCAATTATAAAATGGAACCTCCTCCCTCAACTTGGAACATAATTTTGAGCCTTAAATATCATAAATATCGTGCCATTCTCACTTCTCAACTTATTTATTTTCGTTACAGATGTTTTTTTCTTTTTAAAGGCCACTCGATTCCCCTAAGAAGAAATCTAAATGATATACGTCACGGAAGAGGTATTCTCATCTACTGATACATTCAAATTTATTTCTTCTTCTAAATCATATTCATTAGTTCTTTAATTATAATGTAATAAGATATGTACCACTCATATACTTATATGTTATTATAAATATGAAACAACCCTATTTCACCTTCTATCCATCATATGAAAAATGAAATCACCATGTGTACGTACATACAACTTACCATCTCCACGCCGTTGTGTATTCTATTTTTCACCACCACCTTACATAGATGGGTATAATGGTGTAAATAATCACTATACATTATTTTTATAACAATATACTAACTAGGGTCTATTATATACTATAAAATTCAATACCATTCATCAACTATGTGAACGATATCATCACTCATGCGTACATACGGATTACCGTATCCATGGTGCAATGTGATTCATTCTACATAATCATCATTAATGCATGATTATATAAATGAATTTAATGAATAAATATGAATAATAACTCATATGAAGAAACATACATAAGAACATAAAGTAGTAAATACCCTAATAATGATAAAAAATTAAATATTAATAACAAACAGATAAAAATGTAATCATAAATGTTATTATTAAAATGAATATGATTCTGTAATAAACCAATAACATTATTTAAATCATCATATAAAAGATTCAGATACATACGAAGAATATCATATATTTTAAAATATTAATTACATCCTTATATAATTTTAAAAATTTAATTTTACCCATTGGTAAATTTTTACTAAATGGGTTGAAAGGAATCTTCTGGAGTTTTTGGTACATGGTACTTTTTGACTTTTCTGGAAAATGTATGAGAATAATTATTTTTTAACTTTTACGAGATGAATTTTTTTTTTACAATTTCATAATTCCTTATTTAATTGAATCATCCCTTATAATATTACATGGTTATTTTCACAAAATAAGATTTTTTCTAAAATTGACTAGTATTTTGAGGAAGGAAATCATTTTTGCAGAGAAATGATATTTTTCACAGAAATGAATTTCAGGTGTTTTCTCAAAAGTATTTTCTAATTAAGAAGAAACTATTTAAATAGGGTTATATTTCAATCCCTGTTATTACGTTGGTTTTATTGTTTTTATAGTGGAATATTATTGAGGAAATTCATTTTTTATAACAATTATGATGGAAGGATATTTATGAAACCAATTTTACTTCATGGTTTATGCTATGGTGAATGTTTTTATGTTTTTCTAAAACACATAATAATGGTTTCATTATGAGATGGGTGTGACCTATATATCCCTCCAATGCGTTGGGTAAGTATTTATATCTAATGAGATATACGTGACTGGTATGGAATATAGATCTGCTTCAGTAGTACAGGGCTGGAAAGAGAAGTGAACTCAGCTTAGTAATGGACTTTGTCTTCTATGACAGACTCGACAATGAACCTTGACTAATAAAAAGTGATTTTCTATGATTATGTGTGTATACCACAAAATTTAATGTCTTATGTTATGAATATTTGGATTACATTTCTATTTTAGGATTTATCCCATAACATTATATTATGATCTTTAATATGCACGATAATATTTTAAAATGTTATGTTCATATAAATATGATATGATTGATATTTATTTTTTTACCCTTACCGAGAATTTGAGACCATCCTTTTCTTATGTTTGTTTTCCCTAGGGCAATGAAGAAGATTACTATGTATGATGTGTGAAAGAGGAGTCTAGTTCTGAAGAAATAAATGGGAGAAAATGTATATGTTTTATGAACCAATAGTTTATGATTCCCAGTTTCTAAGGAAACTCTACCTATATAGTCCTAGAATGGTTCTGTTATATGTTATAATGAATATAATTCAATTATAAACTTATATAAATTTATTTAAATTATGGGTCATTATATTTTGTATTAGAGGAAATGTATAGTTAACCTTTGGAAACTAGGATGGGATAACCATTGTAAGAACCCTGAAGAAATGTTTAATTATAGGTTACAATCGTATTATATTGTTTTAGAGATGTTCATGACTAACCTATAATAAATCCTATAATTTCCTAAATATAAATATTATTCTATATTATGTGGTTTTCTTATTATGATTAGTGGTTCCCACATTATGCTTATTGGTTTTAGTCAAGGGATAAAACCTGAGGGAGCCATGTTTATTCTAAATGCGATGAGAAATGAAAATAATGTCCCCCTAAGCAACCAAATGTTTTGGAAGATAGAATGAAAAATCTTGTTTCGATTCTCATACAACATTATCAATCTATGAATCATGTAGGACTTCCAAATGTGCAAATGAGGGAACAAAATTATATTGAGTCCTTCATGAGACATCATCCACCTACATTTAGTGGGTCTTCTAATCCACCAGTGTATGAACAATGGATCAGTACCCCTGAATAGATTATTTTAGTTCTAAAATTTTATGAACATGATAAATTTATCTTAGAATCACATCGTTTGGAAGGTTAAGCTAATCAATTGTGGAATCGTATCAAGAATACGATGCAAAGAGCTGAAATTGAGTCTATGGAATGTGACAAGTTCAAGAACTTATTTTTCAGTATGTAATTTCTTCATATTCATCAAAAATGATAGGGAATGAGTTATTTAAAATTATGAAAAATGATGACAAATCCATTTGTACCTACAAAGAAAAAATTACAATACTTGTAAGGTATGCTTCAGGAATTATTATCCAACTTGAGAGTAAAATTGATCAATTATTTAGCTACTTAAAACCATGTCTATGAAGAGAATTATTCATTATGGACATTAATACCTATGAGGGTATTGATCGATGTGATCTCAAGGTTGAGATGGATATTTTAGTTACCCATTAGTCATATGGGGTTGATAAGAACGGAAAATTTTAATTCAATGGAAAATCAAAAAACCACACTGAAAAGAATATGAATTTTACCTTATGCTCAAAGTGTGGAAGAAAACATAGATGATTTTGTCTTAAATGTACTATTAAATTTATTAAGTGTTGATAATAAGTTAATTGGGAAATTTAATTCTGATGTGATGGTAAAGAGACGTATAATGATGTAAACCCCGAAATGGCTACATAGAATTCACCTCTTAAACTTGAATGTTACAAGTGTAAATCGATGGAGCATTATTCCAATCAATTCTATAATCCACGATTAATTGATAATTATAAATATCAATAAACTCTTAATTCCAAAGGGAAATAAATTTCACATTAAATCACTATCAGCAATGTGGAGTACGATAATGAAAGGTTGAAAGGTATACATACAATCATATCTAAAGTAGAAATTGTTTTATTAGATTCTAAATCCACCCACTCTTTTATTTCTAAAGAATTTTCTATGGTTATCATCGTATTACCTCAATAATTAGATGTTGAGATAGTAGTGACAACTTCATATGGAACTATAATCACATCAAAAATTTATAATTCTTCTCTTGTTCTAGTTAGTGTGAATGTGCTTCCTAAAAATCTTATGATCCTTACTATAGTATAATTTAAAGTGATTCTCATCAAGGATTAGATTATATCTATGGATCTCATATCAATTTCCATGGAAGGTAAGTCACATTTCATATTCTAGATCAATATATGATCATTTATCGATTAAATAATGAATATAACCTTCTAGAAGAATTTGTTTCCATCAAATGTGTCATGATTCAAATAAATGAAGGTTATTTTTCTCAAATGGCTGGGGAGAAAGTAACGATTAAGAATACCCCCACTATATGGGATTTTGATGATGTCTTTCCAGAGGAATTTCATGGAATTCCACCAAATCATTAAGTTTATTTTTATATAGAACTCATACTCTGTTCTATGCCTATTTCAAAGACACCTTATAGAATGTACCTAATTTAATTACAGGAATTGAAGAATAAAATCCATGAAAATCTTGACAATGGATTTATATACAATCGTTTGTCACCTTGGGGATCACCATCTCTATTTTTTATGAAGAATGATTGATCAATGAGACTCTACGTTTATTATCGAGAAACTAATAAGATAAATATCAAGAAAAAATATCATCTTCTGCATATTGATGACTTATTTAGACACCTACATGGAGCTCAATAAATTTCTATGATTGATCTTCATTCAGGATATCATCAATTATGGGTAAAAAGTAGGATATACCAAACATGACATTATGTAAAATTTATGGACACTGTGATCTTATATTGATGCCTTTTGGTCTTACTGATTCCCCTATTATCTTCATAGATATAATGAATATAGTCTTTAGAGACTATCTTTATCAGTTTGTGGTAGTATTTATAGAAGATATTCATGTCTATTCAAAGAGAAGGGAGGAACATGAAGACCGATTTAGAATTGTATTGAAGTCCCTCTTAAAGGATATGATTTATTCCAAATTTACGAAGTGTGAATTCATTCTTCCAAATCTAACTTTTTGGAGTAACATAATCTTCAGAGAGGGGACATTTATGGATCTATCAAAAACAATGGTTATTGAATGATTGTCAAGACCAACAACAGTAACAATGATTCAATGTTTTTTTGTTTTGGTTGGTTTTTATTGACGTTTTGTGAAATAATTTTCAAGATTATATAATCCACTAACCAAGTTGGCTTGGAAAGTAGTTATGTTTGTTTTGATAGAAGAATGTGAAAATAATTTCAAAAAGCTCAAAAGAAGTGTAGCTAGTTCACCTCTGCTCACACTGCCTTATAGTGGAGAATTGTTTGTGATCTAAATTGATTCATACAAGAAGGGGGTAAGATTTTTTCTCATGAAAATTAATTAGGTGGTAGCTTATGACTCATAGCAGTTAATAATTCATGATCCAAATTACCCAACTCGTGATTTAGATTTTGTTGGGGGAATATTTTCATTAAAGATATGGAAGCATTATCTTTTAGAGAATGGAGTGATATTTATTCTAATCATACAATTTTAAATTATATTTTCACACAAAAGGAGAATAACATATTCCAAATAATATGGTTAGAGTTGATTAATTATTATGACTTCTCAATTCATTTTTATTCTAGGAAAGAGAATAGGGTGGTATATTTTTTTAGTTGAAAAGTCATTTCTAGCTATTCCATGATGAGGATCATTAAAGATACAATATTTATTTATTTTCAAAGTATGGATCTTGAAATTTTAATGGAAGGGGAGAAATATTATTTTTCCTAAATGAATGTTCAACCATCTATAAAAGTAAAGATTAAAGAGGCACATAAGGAATAAGTAGTGTTACAAAGAAAGGTGATAAATGTTCTAGAATTCAACCCTGATTGCGAAAAGATTATAAGGTTCAAGAACCAAATTTGTATTCCTCCCATACCAGAATTAATGATGGATATATTGGATGAGGCTCATAGTTATTCATTTTATATTAACCATAAAAGAAAAAATATGTTCATGGACCTGAAAGAGTAATTTTGGTTAGATGGTATGAAAAGAGATGTCTCCAAATGTGTATCTCAATGATTTTCTTGTCAAAAAAGCTAATTCTATGAGAGAGAAGTATAAGGGGATGTTACAACAATTACCCATACTATGATGGAAATGGGAAACCATCACTATAGACTTTGTCAATAGACATCCAGAAACATCCAAATGAAATAATGCTATCTGGGTTATAATTCATTGCCTTATGAAGTCATCACACTTCATTTATATAAGAGAGGATTTCTCTCTTGATAATATTTCTAGTATATATATAAAGAAAGTGGTATGATTACATATATTACCACATTCCATTATATCTTATCGGAATCCAAGTTTTACCTCATAGTTCTTCTGAAGTCTTTAGCATTATCTGGATATAGAGCTAAGTTTCAGCATTTCATATCATCCTCAGACATATGGTCAGTCAAAGAGGAAAACATAAACTATGGATGACATATTGAGAGAATAATATTTAGATTTTATAGGATATTGGGATCAACACCTACCTATAATGGAAAATTCTTACAATAATGTGTTTCACTCTAGTTTTCAGATAGATCCTTATGAAGCCCTATAGGGAAAGAATTACATAAATACAAATTACTGAGATGAAATTGGGGAAAGAAATCAATTATGACCTGATCTTGTAGATGAAATGATAGAAAGGGTCATATATATTCAACAACTCATAAGAGTAGATCAGATTCGAGAAAAAGGTTAGGTTTACAATAGAAGAAATTACCTAGAGATTGAAGTGGCTGATAAGGTGCTCTTATGAATATCTCACTGGAAGATAAAAATGATTTTTGGAAAGAATTACAAGTTGATCCCTAGGTATATTGGACTTTTTGAAATTATGGATCATGTTGGGAATGCTGCTTATCGATTAGAGCTTCCAGAGAATCTATCTCAAGTTTACGATGTTTTCCATTTATCTCTATTGAGAAATAACCAATTCAATCCTTCACATGTACTAAGCTCATAAGTCGTATCTCTAGAGAAAGATCATTTGTATGAAGAACAACCAATAGAGTTTCTGGATTTTAGCGAAAAGGTTCTATGAATCCAGAACACTCGCTTTGTTAAAGTTTTATAGAGGAACCACCAATGTGAAAAAGTGACCTGGGAACTTTAGGATATTATGAGGGAGATGTATCCTCATATTTTAGTTTCCATGTGATTAATTTTGAGGGATAAATTCAGTTTAATGTTTGTAGAATGTAACACTCAGATGTCTTTATGAAATATTTTCTTTAAATAATTTTTATTCAAAAGTAGTTTTCGATTTACATAATTATGAGTTTAAATAAACCATGAGATTTTCTATTATAAAAATTTCATTATAGAATAGACTTTAGGTTAGTGTAAATAATTATAAATAACTTCTGAAAATGCATTATGAAATCATTGGCTATCAATTATTTATTAAAAATATAACTCAATTAGATATTTTTAAATTTTAGTGAATTACATTTGGTAATGAAATTAATGAGATATATATGTGTTAATTATTTTAAAAATATTTTTGAAATTAATCCATTAGATATTTTAGTCATAGGATATAAATAAAAACATATTTGATTTATAAAAAACCTATTTTTAAAAAATGATAATTTTACACCATTGAATGAAGTACCCATTTTCAATTAATATTTTAAAAAATTATTAATTTTTATATGAAAAAAATAAACATACTATTTTTATGTAGAATATAAAAATTTACTTTGGATAAATCTATGATATATTTATGATAACATTAATTTTTTGATAAATAGTAAAAATAGGCTGAATTTTAATTAAAATCATCTTTTCATCAAGATAATTTGTATGGTTAAATTATAATATTGAATGGTTTTAATGTAAAAATTGAATATTTGTAATCATTAAATATAATGTATGTCATTATCATTAATTTTACATTGAATTCATAGTAAAAAACTATTCAAACTTTTACAATGTTTTAACCTCCAAAACAAGTTTTCTCATTTCAATAAAAAATTAATTTTAAATTAATTACTAAAAACTCTATTTTTTTTAATTTAAAAAAATTGATTCTATATTGGGAATCAGTCGGTCCAAATAATGATAATATGCTACATTTATTTTTTGGCCTTATGAATAGTTACTTTGGTAATTATTTTTATTACTAAGGATAAAGGTAAATCAGGTAATTAAGGGTATGAATAATAATATAAAATCACCTTAATACTTGTAAAAATCTTATTTTATGACTAAATTCTACACTTATAATCTATTTTCTCAATTTAATCACTTTATGACCACATACTTATGAATACGATACGAATGTAATAAAAACTAATGAATGTTAGAAAATGTCACAATTTCATTTTATATACGCATATTTATTTTTATATATAGATAAATAAGAGATAATATCTAATGAAGATAGTATATAGAAATATAAAATAATTATCTACATCATAATAATATATTTAAAATTTTTAGAGATTAAATAATTACCATTAATATTGACATAATAGTGATATAAAAATTATTCTATTAATTGAAATATAAAAAATATGGTTTTAATACATTAAATAAATATAATATGAACTAATTAATGTGATTCACATATTTTATAGGTTAATATGACATGTTAAGAGTGTATTAATTTTTTTTTGAATTTATCTTTAGTGTGAATTTTATTTATTGTCAAATAAATGAATTTAGTCAAAATTGACACTACTGTAATTTTTTAAAAATAACATTTTATTAAATTATGTAAAAATCAAAAAAAATTAAAAATTACCAAGTGATAATTATAAGGTCTATAATGTCATAAAATATCCATTTACTTAAAATTAATAGAATATATGAAAATATTCATTACCATTAAATATTTAGATTTTTCTTACCACAATTAATATTTAAGAAAAAAACTAAGTGTTAATTAACAAAATAATCATTAAATTGACCAAAAAACATGTCTAAAATTTATTGTTTGATGATATTACAACCCTAGATCAGATTATATTATATTTTGGTACATATTTTTAGTTTTTATGGGGGATTTTATTTTATTATAAATATATATTTTTGATGTTTCCAAAAATGCCCATCACCACAATTATAAAAGGGAACGTCCTCCCCAACTCTACACTTCATTTTGAGCCTTCATGCTCAGCCAAACCCTGCCATTTTTCTTTCTCAAATTTCCTATTTTAATTATAGTGGTTCTGGTTTTTTTAATACCATTTCCAGTGCCTTAAGAAGAAATCTAAAGGAGGCACGTCAATAAAGAGGTAATTTTTTCTACCGATTATTTCAAATTTATTTCTTCTTCTAAACACTCTTGATTAGTTGTTTAATTATAAATTAATAAAAAAAGTATCACTCATATAATGATATATTATTATAATTATTAAACAATCCTATTTCACATTCTATCCATCCTACGAAAAATAAAATCAACGTGGGTGTGTACGTACAGCTTACCGTCTCCACACTGTGGTATAATCTATTTTTCACCACCACTATACTTGGATGTGTATAATGGTGGAAATAATATCTATATCTTATTTTTAAAACATTATACTAATTCTGAGATATTATACACCATACACTTCAATAAAATTCATCAAGAAAGGGAATGATATCGTCGTTCTTGTGTACGTACAACTTATCTTCACCACGGTGTGATGGGATTTATTCTTGATAATATCCATTAAAGTATGATTATATAAATGAATTTTATGAATAAATTTGATATATATTATGATAGTAACATTTTTTAAATGATATAATATTTAATAAGAACTTATCCGAAAAAACATGAATAAGAACATACAACAGTTAATACCCGAATAACGAGTAATAACAAAATGTAACTAACAAACAGATGAAATTATGATGATAAATGTTATACTAAAAATGTTTATGATTATATAATAAATTAGTAACATTATTTAAATAATCCTCCATGAGTTTCAGATACATACAAATGATATCGGACCTAAGGTACGGGATAAATTTGCAAATCTCATTTTTATCTGAGATTATTTATTTATAAGTATTTACTGAGGTTATTTATCATCCACGTCCATGTATCCTAAATATGTATTTTAGAATATTAATTATATCCTTATATAGTTATCAAATGTCAATTTGACCCATAGGTAAATTTTTACATAATGTTATGAATGGATGCTTTTTTCGTTTTCAGAAAGAGGCACTTTATGACTTTTTCGTCAAAAGTACGAGAAAATGTTTTTTATCTTGTATGCCATGAATGAATTTTTGAACGATAATAATGATTGTTTCCTTGAAGATACCCCTATATGATTACATTTTTATTTTAAAATAATATTCTTTATTCTAAAATTTCTTCTTATATAAGCTTATATGTTTATTTTTACATAAAATGATTTATTCTAAAATTGTGTGGCATTTTGTGGAAGGAAAAAATTTATGAAAAGGAAAGGATATTTTCCTGTGGAATGAATTTCAAGTGTTTTATAAATCTTATTTTACATATAAGATGAAACTCTTTAAATAATGTTTTATTTATATCCCTATTATTACAATGATTTTATTCATTTATATTGGAATGTTATTGAGGAAATTCATTTATTTTATATCAATTATGATGTAATGATGTTTAAGAAACCCATTTTATTTTATTGATTATTCTATGGTGAATTTTTTTTATATGTTTTTGTGACACAAGTAATAATTGTTTCATTATTATATGGGTGGGACCATTATCTCTCAACAATGAATTGGGTAAAGATTTATATCTAAAGAGATAGACATGACTGTAATAGAAAGTAAATCGGGTTCAGTATTATTGGGTTGGACTGAAAAGTGAACTCGGCTCAGTATTAGAATTTATCTACTATGATGGTCTTAGAAATTAGCCTTGAATAATATGAAATGATTTTCTATTTTTATATGTGTATTACGAAAAATCTCATGTCTTTTATTATGAATTTTGAGTTTACATTTCACTTTTATAATTTATCCCATGATATGATATTATGAGTTTTTATATTTGAGGATATGAATTTATAATGTTATGTTCTTATGAATATGATATGATTGATATTTTATTTGGTTACAATTACTGAGAATTTGAGCTCACCCCTTTCATATTATCCCCCATGCAATGAAGTAGAGTATTAAGTATGATATTATAAAGAGTAGTTTAATCATATTGAAATAAATAGAAGACAATGTAGATGTTTTATGAACAAATTTTTTATGTTTCACATTTTCTAATGAAGTTGTACCTATATAGTCCAATCATGGTTTTGTAATATGTTGTAATTAATATAATTCAATTATGACGTAATATCAATGAATGTAAAGTATGGGTCGTTGTAGTTGTTATCCATTTTAACCTACACCGCTAGATCCCACCACTATCTTGAAAGATCCTCAAGCATGTATATAGTCAATTAAACTCTCAACTCCACTGTTGTGAGGATGAAATCGAAGATACGGTTCATCATGTTCAGCCTCGCATACACCTTTTTAGGTTCCGAATCACCTCAAAAGATGGGTGGATTCTACTTTATGAACTGGATGGAAGGATGAACATGACTTGTCTCATCCTGGGGTTCCCTATATACAGACCAAAAAATGATTTCAAGATACTCTGAATCAGCTATGTGTAAACCTATGGTGCATGAACGACCACATTCTCCATAGAATCTTCCTGTTGGTTTCAATTTTGTTTTTCGAGTGTCATTTTGTAAACCGATTTTTTTTAGTATCACTCTATTGAAACGAAATGATTGTCTTTTCAAATTCTATCACATCAACTATCAAACATTGATTTCCAAAAAAAAAAATTCCATGTTTAACCATTTTTGTAAAATCCATTATTTTTTTTGAATATTTAACCACTTTCAATATGTATCAATCATTCCTTTTTCAAAAGCATTCATTCAAAAAAAAATTAACATTTCTCAAAAATATCCACCATTGAAAAAAAATAAAAATCTATTAGTCAAAACTAATTAAACAATTTTTGTGGGAATTCATTCCACTACAATTCATGTCATTCTTTTCTCATTGGCTAAGAACGTGACAATAAAATTTCAAAATATTTTAAGTTTATCGAAAACACTTATATACCCAACTCTCCAGTAACTTTATGTTCAGCATAAAAATCTTACCTATGTATTTTTAGGCACTGGATTTAATTTCCTAACAGTTGTACTCTTTTCTAAGATCAAATGCTAAGTAATATACAAGAATTAATACTAACTCCATGACCAAAAAACAGATGACTAATTTTTCCATAAATAAAGTAACATGCCAATACCACTTATATCAAAAATTCTTTTGGATCAAACAAACTAATACCATTTGTAATGAAAAACTTATTCTCATTGGATTTAGAATACGATGAATCCTTACATGGCCTTAAGCAACATCCCTAAGATGCCAAAGGTTGTTAAAAAATGTATAAGGGTTTCAAGTGCAATTGAGGAAATATTTACCCTTTAAGAACTACAATAATTAACCTAGAAACCATAACCAAAGAACTCACTACATTATTTACAAATATATGAATAACAACTTAACCAATTCATTTATATCGAAACACAGCCAGAGTTTACTACATTGGAAGAAAAGTAACTATCAATGTAAACAGAATAATATATCTACAATGTGATCTACAATATATATCCTCCAACATCACCAAACAACCCATATATCATGATGTGATGCTAAAAATGTGTGATACAATACCTTATCCAATGTCTCAAAATATTAAATCTGAAAAAAACCAAAGTTAAAGTGCAAGGGTGAGTATAAAACTCATTAAATTTTCCCCAATGACTTCCCTACTCATGCCACTTGGATAAAAATGTTAGAAACATTTATATAAAACCATTTATATAAAACAATTTTTCAAAATATTTTTTAACATAATATAAAAAATTTCCAAAAAAAATTATAAGCAAGAGTAAAAAAGATTTATTTTCATAGAACATTCTAGAAAGTCACATTTCTATAAAAACAACCAAAAAAGTATTAAAAACAATTTTTCAACATTCTTTTATCATAAAAAAACTATTTCACTTTTTTCACACACCCAAACATGAATATATTATTTTGACAGTTCCATACTCATGAGTGGTCTCCGATCCAATTAGCTTGTGTCCAACTGACTCACACCCCATATCCAATGTCACACAACTTGTACCCCAATGATACGTGTCCCTTACTTTGGGTAATGTCGAAAATGAACTCACGCAACCCATATATTCCTAAACCATTCAAATAAACCAATTCAATGAATTTCAATAAAACAATTATTTCATTGAAAATCATTAAATAAACTAATTTAAATCAACCATATCATTTCAATAAAACCATTATTTTTTATTGAAATAAATTATTCAAATCAAATTAAAAATATTAAAGAAAAATACACTTGTAAAATCTTCATTTTAATATCAAGAATCAAATTACATTATTCAAGGACACCAATTTCCTAGATTTCCACAATTTATCGAACTGTCAATAAAGAGGGTTTCAAAAAAAATATACAATTCACAATCAATTCAACACAATTTATTCAAATTTAAATCATTCTAATCAATTATACTATGTGGAGTCAAGAGTAAAGCAACCTACCTTGATGATTTTTTTGAAAATAGAAAACAAATGAATAACACTTACAAAACTCTGAAAGAATTCCACAAACCGCCTTAGATATCTTCTCCTATCAATAGTGAGAACAAATATCAATATATTTTGAATTTACCATATTTTATATACCAATAAAGTGTGTAGATATATATAATATAAGGAGATTATAAGTAGCTCTAAGTAGATATAAGAAAATGTGACAAGAAATAAGAAGAATGATGACATTCCTCAAGAATTGGGCTTTGAAATGCCAAGGAAAGGAATTGGGATGAATATGATTTTCATGAGAGAGCTTCTCCAACCATAAATACAACGAAATATATAATTAAGGTCACATAAAAAGTAAAATTAATCCGGAAGAGTAAAAAAACTTGTGAGATATACTTTTTTAGGATCTTACTAAAACCCTGCACACAGTTTATTCGCACGATTAGAAAAATTGTGTGCTAATTGTGCATTAGATACACCATGGGATGACCCTCACACATCCAACTCACATATACTCCTTAACTGTGTACCCAATTTACGGAATCTAAAATCCAACATCTTCAAATTTGCATTGTTTCTTCAAGAGTTTCTTACGGTTAAGATAATCTATGTGCATCCCGTGTGCCATCCCCTTTTCTCCAAAACTATCAAAAAATACTACAAACACACCCAACTTTCACCTTTTAACTTTATATTAATAAAAAACATAGAAAATTATTACATACCAGAATCTAGCTGTACTAAAAAATTGACCACGTTCATATATAGGAAATAACAATGACACCAAAAACATTTACTGTTCTTATAGGTGGGTCAGTCCACATGATATCATCTACATGAGATCACCTTACACTAACATCATGAGAAGAAGTAAATAAGATAATGATCCACCTCAAATTATAGTAAAAAAATATTTATCTCTAGTCAGTATGATCTATCTAGAGAATATGACATATGATTATGATCAATATCATCGTATCTAGAGGATCTATCTAGCCCAAGAAGAGTTGTAACCATTTGATGTGAAAAATAATCTATATAAACAACAATGTATATTATTGAAATATAAATACCAATGGTATTATGGTATTTATAAATCATACATAAAACACTATATACATGATTTGAAATCAAATATTATGCTTTAATTAGGGTCTTGAGAACACACAATTACAACATTCCTTACTGAGTGTTTGATCTCACTCTTGTTTAGTTTCCATTTCACTAGTTTATGAAGAAAACTATTAATCATGATATTTCTTGAAGAATATAATATGTGAATAATTTTTGGGAGATTCTGAATACATATTGTGGATTTTATAGTTTATTAGTTTGTGAAAAAATATCCATTAAATGAGAAAGACATGGGATTTTTCAATTAGTTATTTATCTTAATTCTCTAAAGCTCTAAACCTAAAAGTTTATGGGAATGCATGTAATGAAATATTTTATTTATGAAATGTAATTATCAGAAAGTAACATATGTATATTTACAATGGTAGTCTCTTTTTATACATAATTATTATGGAAAAGTGGTTGTGGTGTTTCTACCAAGGATATAATACACAATGATTGAATCTTGTAAAACCTTATGTTCTTTATCTCTTTTTCTATATTTATGTTTCATAGAAGACTATTAATTATATTTTCAATATGGTCTATGTTTTTTTATTTTCAATAGTGTAAAAAATAAATCTTAGTTTGGTGAGTAGGTAATGAATTACTCATTCTTGTATAATGCTTTGTCATTGGAAAATGAAAATCGAGGGATCGATTTTTCACTACGCATAGTATCATGTGTGCAATCTTCAAGTGGAATGATGTAATAAAATCTTGTGATTTAATAATAATTAGAAATGGTCAGATTTATATTGATTCCAAATAACTAATAACCACTAAAAAACAACTTGGTATGAATGATTGATTGACCAGGAACCTTATTAATCTCTATCTTAAAATCCACTAATTTTTCTCTACATTCAATCCACACACATTCCACATCCATCAATGTTTTACCCATTAATAACCCAATTAAAAATATAATGAATAATAATTTATTTTATCTTTAAAACACAATTATATAGTTCATAACATTAAACTGGTGTTTATTTAACAAAAAATCATTTTCTTAAAACGTATGTGGATTTTTATAAAAGAATTTATCATGAAATAATCCTTTATTCCCTATTATGATATTCTTCCTCATATTCAAATTCATTAAAAAAATTGGGCTATCAAGTATCATGATGTCCTACCTTCTTATATCGTAATCAATATATTGGAATCATTTATGTAAAATTAAATCTATATCTTTTCTCTGTTCTTGAATGAAATTATATATTTTTATAAATTCAATTTCATTATTCACAATTCACCATGTACTTCAACATTGATTTAATATATGACTATTTTGGATGTCCTAAAACGTTTTGAAGACCCTTACACATCCACATTCCATAATCCATTATTATATTGTGTAAATAATCAAATATAATATTATTAATTTTCATCTCATCTATCCTAGAGACATTTTAATTAAAATTAGGTGGAAATATACTCCATGTAAACTTAATAAATATAAATATTAGTAATATATTATCTGAACTCCCTCATTTATCCAAAAACATTTTCACTTCAGTAATAAATTATATTGATAAACTTCTCTACATGTATCTTGAGTTCTACAAATTCAACTATCATATCTTATATATTTTCTTCTTCACCATAGTATCCCCTTCATATATTTCAAATAGGATGTCCCATATGGAGTTTTAGGATTTATAGTCCATAACATCAGTATAGATTACATATTATAGTGTACTTACAAGTTCATTAAAAACACTAATATCACTCACATGAAATGAGTTATTCTTTTTTTCGTAAAAAAAATATTATTTTGAAAAAAAAAATACTATACACAATAATGAATAACACCTTTATTATAATAGATCTCCTAATGTTTCACATTATATATTTAAACAGCTTAATTTTCCTCTGACACAATCTTGGCATCCATTTTTTGGTTTATATATGCATTTATTCAATATGAAACACTAAACATAGACATAATATTAATAAATAGATTCTAAAAGCATGGATTTGATACCAATATTCATTGGTTAAATGGTACAATCCAAATAGATAGGCTTATAGAAGGGATGTGGGTGTGGATAAAATCTTATATTGTAGTTATAAATGGTTCTTTTCTTATCATTTAGGTTATAATGAACTATTATTTTAAAATTATATTGTTCAATTATCAAACATACATCAAAGTAATTATAACATAGATATTTCACACAATACGTTCCACATTTATGAGTGAGAGAGCTTGCTAATACTCCCAGGTTTCATTATACCCTCACTGACTACAATTGAAAAATGATGATGGAAGACATGATAAAAACTAGTTAAGGTGAACTGGATTTAAGATAAATTCACTTCCGTTAAAAAATATATTATTCCAATATTATTGAAAATCATATTAAAAAACATTCATGGTTTAGGTGAATAAATTCCCATAACTCCATCTTTGACTTTTTTCTTATTTTCTATAACTGGTTGTGATATATCAAGAACCACAATTTATCCCTATTTTTATCTATCTCCAATACATATTTAAGTCGTCAATGGTTATTCTTTAATAAAATAATAAAAATACCGCATCATCCCATAAAACTAATATATATGTGTTTTAATATTAATTCAATTCTTTTGTAAACTATTATAACAATTTTTTTACACACTAATATATTCACAAAATAACCTATATTTTTTCATTTTTAGCTAATATTTCAATCCACAATATATAAAATACTAATTATCCACTAATATCAATTTAATGGTCATTTATTATCATTGTCTCTAAAAGAAAATTCGAGGTGTAATTTTAAGGAAATTGGGGGTAAATTTTCTGGATAATAGATGAGATATTCATAATATTTTTATAATTACATAACAAAACACCCGTGAAAGATATAATGAATTAGACCTGGTATATTTTTTTAGGACATGGAAAAATAAAACTGAAAAACATGAAAAAAGTAATTTATTAGCCCCTTAGAATGAAAAATGAAAATTTTGATGACAAAATTAGAAGAAATATGAAGATAAATAAATATATTTTTGATAAATAAAAAAAACTATTTTTAATTTTTATTATTTTTTATTCATTCAATAAATAATCTAAAGATTTTGATAACCTATATCGAGACTACTAATCTATTAATGTTATCAAATAATGGAACTATCTTCCAATAGGTTGATGTTATCTCGAGAAAAACTCAAACTCAATCATTAAAGTTAATTTATGATAATTTTAAATATGTATAATATGATAAAATCGATTTGGTTTCTTATTTTTACATAGTTATATTGTTATATTTTGTTTATTTTATTTCATAAATGAAAATGTGATTTGTAGGAAATGAAAAAATCATAATGAACTACAAGAATAATTAAATAGATTTATTAATGACAAAAAACTATAATTCCCCTATGTATTAAACAAAAAAATTGTTCATAAAAAATGAATGACATCAAAACAAATCCATCAATATCACTATGAATTAAAAAAAATGAAGAAACTACCTTTAAATGATGAATCATTTGATGTATAAGGTGAAGTACCTATAAATAGAACTAGGACCTTTTTTGTTTAGTCCTTATTTTTAACATCATTATCATAATCCAGGTGACCACCTCTCTAGTGAATCTTAGAGTTTCAGGTTATAAGAGGCTTCATTAATAAATTCCCAGTGTTAGGTTTTGTTAGCACCAATAATTTTGCATATTTCACTTTGTTGTTGAAGATTTCATATTTAATAATATTATGTGGAAATAAAAATAGATATATTTCATAGAGGACTTGGATATGAAAAAATTTAATGTTCAATCAAAAGATAAGCATGTAACGCGCTGAGATTTTGTTAAATATTTTTTCTCAACTAATTTTATTTTTCTATTTTCTTAATTTCACGCAACACTGAAAATAATTTTTAATGAAATTCTCATGATTTGTTTACGTTATATGAAACACCATTATTGTCTTACAACACACACAAAAATTATATTTCAGTACATAAAACCCTATATTTGGAATGTGTTACTGACAACACTATGTTTCCTCGATAGATTACATAACACGTAAGGCCGAGTTTTTACAAACTATAATATAATTTTAATAATATTATAATAATATTATTATAGCTACAACCTATTAATTGGAATTTATATCATGAATATGAATAAATAAATTGTAAAAATATTATTTATACAAGAATATACAAATAAACCTTTGTTTAAAAATCATTATAATTGAATGATGGAACTCTTTGAAAATAGATAAATTACTCTTCTAAGAAAAATATATTTCTATGGAAAAAATTTGTTTTTCTTAAAAAATTTAAAAAAAATGGATTACTGTTTTCAGTAAAATTCATATCTTATATATTGAATCAAAATTTCTTATTCACATGAAATTTATTTTATTGGTACAAGATAAGAATAAATCCAATTTTATAAATTAAAAGATGTATTTTTATAAAATGTAATTTCACCTATTTTTAATGGGTAATGCATTTTAAAACAGTTTTTTGAATGTTTTATCATTTTTTCAACATAGTAAAAATCAAATTCAAAATCAGAATATCAAAATTTACTTTTGGTAAATTTTGTGGATTTTTATAAGATGTTTCATATTTTATGAATTGAGAAAAACACTAATTAATTCAAAACATCTTTTTAATCATAATTATGTATACAGTTACATAATATTTTTGTTTTTTTTAATTTTTAATTATATCCATTGAATAGAATTTAATCAAATTTTGATCATTGTAATAAATTTTACATTGAAATTGGATATAAGAACACTTAAATATTTTAATCATTTTCTCTTAAATAATGAACTAAAAATTATCATACAATATTTTTGAACCCGTATGAAAATTTTCAAGACTTAAGGTAAGGGTTTTCTAGTATAACATTTATCTTCCTTGATATACTTTCCTTTTTTACCACTTATTTCTTATAAGCAGTGTTTATACTTCTCATAGATGTATTATATTATTATTGTAATTAAACTTATTGGTATTTAAATATCTATTTGATTTTTATTTATTTGATGGGGTCTATGTTTCCAAAATTACCAAATTATTAACGTAATTTTGTCTCATATTGACTTCTTTGAGACACATGACATGTTATACACCTATATTTTTCTATGAGGTTTATTTACTTCTTTTGACATTTTATATCATAAATCACCTTATTTTCATCATATATTATGATTCATGTATTGTTATTCTTTCCATATTATTATGATTTAATGTTACAAATATGGTAATAGTATATTGTACAATCTCATCATTTATCGATATTGTTTATGATTATGCTTGAATTGATCAAATTTTGTGATACATCTCTCAAGAACTCTCATTAATTTACTTAAACTCTGGTTATTAATGTTATTTCAAACAAATGGTACCATTTTACCACACTTTGGTACTTTTGATAATTAATAAAATGTTTTTATAAATATCAGACGTTATTTTTCCTTTCGGTCAAAAATATATGTTCTTTCATAATTGTGTTTCTATGAAAGGTTTCAAAAACATTTTTACTATTATCCTATGATGTTTAAATAACATTTTTACCCATATATTACCTTTTAAAAAATGATTTTAAAATGAATCATTTGTAATTTTATGATCATGAAAATTTTGTAAAATTTTAAGGTATGAATGGAATATTTGACATGTAGAGACTTTTCTTCCATCATGACCATCATTTCCTTGATGCTTCATTTTTATGTTTACATGGTCACTTTTAAGAAAAATATATTCTAGTAATTTTTTTATTTCTAAATGGTTTTCAAATAAATATTGTTTTTATAAATTAATTTATGTTTAAAAACTAGTTTAAATGATCTTCAATGATTTATTTACATGCTTCAAAAAGAAGTTTTCAAAGAAATGTTTTTCAATGATCTCAAAGATTAATTTATATATTTTCAATTTATTTTCAAATAAAATATTTTTCAAATGTTTTTCAAGCATCATTATATGTTTTCATGGAAAATGGGTTTCAATATTATTATATATTTTTTTCATGGAAATTATTTTCAAATTATTTTCATGATTTTTTTATAATTTTTCAAGGAAAACAATTTTAAAAATAATTTCAAGCCTTCTACATATATTTTCAAAGTATTTTCAATGAATTTTTTTCATAAATGTTTTTGTATTACAAATTATTTTTAAAATAATAAAGGATATATTCCTCAAGAAATGTATTCAAAAGATATTTCAAAATTATTTTCCATCTAAGATGACATACATTGATGGTACACATTCTGATATGGGAATTGAACAGAAGGTTAAATTAATATTCATTTTCTGGATGGTTTATGTTGTGATTGTGAGATTTTTATGAAACTAATTTTCCATTCATGGTTTATATTTTTTTGAAACAAATTATTTTATAGGTTCTTTATTGATATAATAACCAAGAAACTTAATCCTTTTATATAGGTTATGATATGATTACACTTTTATGATACAAATTTCATTTCAAGGGTTACTATATGTCTTCTTATGATCTTTTGGCACACATATCTATGATTTTATTATGAGATGTGTGGTACCTGTTTCTCCCTACAATGAATTTGGTAATGATTAATATCTTTTGAGTATGATAATGATAGAAAAAGTATCGTAATTAATATAGTATGATAAAACTTGAATGAAGAGTGAAATGAGTTTGGTAATATAGAACTAAAATAATAAGTGAAATATGTTCTATAATATAGGGTTGGAATGATAAGTGATCGGGGTTCAGTAATAATATAATGGAACAAGGAGTGATATCTATTTAGTAATACATGGCTGCAACGAGTAGTCAACCCAATTCAATAAATGAATTTTTCTACTAAGATGGTATTTTGATTGAACATTGCCAATAAATATTGTTTGTGGAGTGATCCAATTCCACTAATATGGTCTTGGTGGTAAGACTTTACTACTATGGAATAATTTTATTTGTTTATGTGTCTATAAATTCAATGGTATTTATTATTATGTTATGATCTCATGGATTATTCTTATAATTTACATATGATTCGTATAATATAAACTACTAATATTTATTACATTAATCTAGATAATGATCATTGATAAGCACGGTACTACTATTAAGATCTTGTTTCCATGAACTTGTGCTTATTTAATTCTCACATATCACCCTTGTTTACCCTTACTAATCATCTATTCTCACCCATTTTCTTATGTTTTTGTTTATCAAGTCATGAAGAAAGGTTTTATTTAAGAGTACTAAAGGGGAATATCTTTATGGGAGATGTTAACGATCTATCACTGAGTTAGAAGATTATGTTTCCATATTTCCAAAGACACTAAACTATTACAGTATCATACATGTATTTTTTTAATGTGAGTAATATTCATCTAAAATGATGATATATCCATGTATGTTAGGCTCGGGCCATTATTGTTGGTATCCAAGGAAATGTTTAGTAAGCTTTAGGAAATTATGAAGTTATATATTTTGTGAGATCCCTAGGTATAATTCTGAGGATATATCTAGTGATATATATAAAATAATCCTATGGTGTTATATATTAATGAATTAGTTTTAATGAATTATATATCATATAAGTAATTTTTCTTGATTATGTGGGTCTCTTCAATGACAACGGCTTATCACGCTATGATTTTTGGTTTAGTTAATGGCTGGATGTAGAAGGAATGAGGATAAAATTTTATATTCCAGATGTAAAAATTATGAGCATTATGAAAATTCATTTCATAAGTAAATATCTCATTAAGAGAGTATGGTATCATTGAGATTATTAAACAACTAGTTATTTGGGAGAATATATATATATATATGATTTGAATATTCAATAAATATTAAAACACCAGAAACTTAAATAATTAATTATGTAAATATCTCATATTAATTTATTATATTTTATTCACAAGGTAACAAAATATTTAATTTAGTTATGTGAGTAAATTAAATATATTTATTTTTCATTTTCAACGAATAATATTATATATTTATTAGACAATAATATTTTTGAATTTATTAAATTAAATAAAGTCATTATTAAAGAACTAAAAAATATTTTGTAGGATTAGTAGGTTGAGTATAATTTTTAGGACATAAATTTTATATTAAATATTATTTGAAAAAATATTAATTTGTTTATTTAAGAAAAAAATATTATCCATTAGTATAAAACATTTCATGTGAATAATAATAATATTATTATTTTTATTACATTGGGTTTTTTGAGAATTAAGAAAATAATAAGGGGCTATGCATGGTTGTTAATTTAAAAAAAACTAGTATTATATCAACATTGTTATGACATTTGGTGCAATACATAGCTCTATTCCTTCGCTGTACATAGTGAGATCTAGGGAAATTCTTCTCAATCACTATATTTCACTCCTCTATAACGTTATATATAATAAAAAGAAATTGCACTCCTCCACTACATTGAATATTTCTTCTTTGAAGGATTCAATTGTGATCAATGTCGATCAACACATATATTAGATTCATTTATTCTAACATAAAACAAATTCAACGGTAATGATTGGAGATTTAAAAATCATTTTTAAATCACCACTATAGGGAATGTATACTTGATTACTCTAAAAAAATGATGGTAAAAAATGATTAGTCTACAGAATCATTATAGAAGAAGTAATTCAATGAAATGAAAACATTAATTAAATAAAAAATTGATAAATTATACATGAAAAGATCTAATTAATTTTTTTAATGGGAACACATTAAAATATACTATACCATTTTACATTTTTTTACTGTATGTATATAAATTTGAAGATATACCATTCTATGTTTTTAATTTTTTTTTTCAATTTAGTATTTCTTGGTTTTCCTAAAAATTTATTAAATTTAATAATTATCTATGATTAGTTCATGTCCTCTAATTATGTAATAGCCCACATGACTAAAATTACATTAATAATAACCCCATTTGGAAAATATTTTTTCTCCCCACACCTTTGTGTTGGTAAAATTATGTAATGAGTAGATCTTTTAGGTGACTAGAGGTAGTTCATGTTGGAAGAAAACCTGAAATTATTCTTGAAAGTATACAAGAGCATTGGTGGAATGTTGTAACATAGACTAGGAATGGATCAAAGAGTTAATTACCTATGGTCAATGGTTGGTTTACCATCGGATATATAAACTGAATATTAGATATTCTCATAGTCATTCCACTTTATTTTTATTATTTTCAAAAATTTCCTTGTTAATTATTTATTTATGTATAATTATTTAAATAAATTGATTAACAAGCATTAATGACTACAGAAAAATATATATTATAATATGTTTACACTTGATCTTGACAAGGTTAATCATTTTAGTCAAATATACTTAATATTAATAATAATTTAAGAGATAAAATTTGAAGTTTACACAATATGATAAAATTCAATCCAATTAAATATTATGTTACTATAAAATTCAACTAACAAAGTAACAATAAAACCATAGTTCAAAGTGTTTGAACGAACTAATTCATGGTTTTTTTAATCATCATGGAGTTTTTAATTGAGTTCTTAAAATGAATTAACATAGTTCACATCATAGTTTGACTACTTATATAGGACACTTTGTATCTAAGTGTAATTTCATAGAGGTAATTTTTATTCATGATTTTAGGATTGGGGTGTCCACTCAGTAGATCATGTTTCTTTGAGTTAATGAAATTGGAAACTTATTTCTTACTTAAAAACCATCAAATATCTTGTCATGACCATGTATAGGGTATGATAAGTGGAATATTTATCCTTACCAATATAATATCCATGTAATAATTTATTATGAAACTAATAGTATAGTATTTTAGGGTGTGATAAAATAGTGTGAGTTTAATAAATTAAATTTATTATTTTATTTAGTAATATAAATAATGTAGTAAAATTATGCTCTAATTTTGTATAGAAATACAATCCCAATAGAATTCAACTATATCATTGTGTTATATTATATATAAGGATAAATTTATCACTATCTCAAAATTCTTGTAATGATATCTGTGATTATACATTATACTAAACCATTAAAAAACATTATTTGTGATGGAAAACCCTATTTCGGAGGGGCATGGAAAAGTGGATTGTGGGGAAGAATTGTCTCTCTATAAGAAATATCCAAATGATACCACATATGTCAAATGTTTCATGGTATCATCTATGACATATGAGATTCTAACAAAGCATGAGGATATAGACCCAAAAATAATCAAATATCACATTTAGGATCTTTATCAAGATAAGGTGAGACAAGAGAGATATCAGATAAGCAGTATGTTGTTCATGTGAAAACTTGGAGATTTGGTTCCATTTTTTTCTAATGTAGTAATTATTATTGGAAAAATTCATATCATAAACAACTTGGGATGATACACACATATCACACTCTTTTCTCACTACATAAGAGTTTATCTACATTAATTTATCATTATAATACATGAAATAGTTATAATTATCTCATATGAATTATTAAATTTATTCAAAAAATTTTTAAAGACATGGGTTATGAAAATATTATGTTCTATATGGTGAATAATTAAATTAATAATAGGGAATATGGAACCAAGACTCATTCAATGTGTAAGGATACCAGAAATCATCCTTCCATGAAAGGGAGGATCCAAAAATAGTAAAAGGAAAAGGAGGCAATATATTTTTTGATGACGAAATATAGGACATTGGAATAATAACTACACCCCATTAAATGATTAAGGAGAGTATTCCGGTTCATTCTTTATCAATATAAATCTTTTAGTATCATCATATTGGGTACTAGACATATCTGGTGGTTCTCACATTTGTATTAAAATTCCAGAACCAATGGATTTTTAAATATTGATATAGGATAAGTGAATTTAAGGGATTCAAATGTTTTGATGATTTCTTTAATAGATATCAGAGACCACTAACTTCTATTTTCAACTATTATGGTATGGGTTTTAGAATATTTTTATTATGTACCAACGGTTACCAAAAACATAATTTATGTATCTTTCTTAGATATAGATGGTTTTACATTCATTTCGCACCCATGTATGGAATCAGAATCTTGGTCATTTGAAGAAGAATAATTTTACAAATATATTATAATATTATTACTTGTACTCTTTTGAGCTAAGTTCACTTGAACCATTTCATAGTTGTTTATAATGAAAAATTTACAAAACCCCATTTGGTGGACTAGGTAAAAAAGCTACAGAGATTTTACAATTATACATAATGATATGTGTAGACCACTGTAGTAAAAACTAGTATTCAGTGTTTTTATATCAATACTTTTACTGATGATCAAAGTATATATGTATATCTATAATTAATTGGGGATAATTTAGAATCCTTTTATAAATTCAAGGAATTAAAAATTGAAGTAGATAATCATTTTGGTGAGAAGATAAAGATTATTTAATCCATTTTAGGTAGTGAATATCATAACCAGAAATTTATAAAATTTCTACAGGGCTATAAGATTATATCCCAAATAACATTTCCTTATACACTATAGTATAATATTATTTTTTATAGAAGGATTCATACCTTTCCTGACATGGTGATGTCGATGGTGAGCTATTAATCTTCTATTATCCTACCGAGGATATGCAACACATAATAAATAATACATTGAAAAACTTTAACCAATTAAAGTGTAAGGAGATATTCTTTTCGATATATGGAGTGTAATGAAACATGTTTCTCCCTCTATATATTCATGGGGTTGTGATAAATTTTGTAAGGACAACTCTGGAAAGAAACTATCAATTTATGAATTTTTATCTTGCATACTCTAAAAGTATTTATGATTTTTTACTAAATCCAGTGCATGGTCAGACCCTGTTCATCTCTCTTGGGAATCATTAGAAATAAATCACTCGAAATTCCTAATTCAATGTAATGGGTTTGAGAATGATAAAATTCCTGAAAATATAATAAGAAACTAAAAACATTGCAAATGTAAACAATAATGAACTTTGTCCTATGGTTGACTTATTGGGTTTCATCATTATAAATAATTGTTTTATAAATTTCATTTGATAGTTCATCCTATCATACCTGAAACAAAATCCCAAACATTATGTGTGAAACATAACATGCTTAATAAGTCGCTTCATCACCAAAAATGTCACCTCCTCTAATATTCAAGAATAATGAATAATCCTTATTTGAGAGTATGAATGTTTCAAATACAATAATTGATTCTATTCCATTTCATCTATCTAAAAAACCCAACTCCATAATATAGATTCCTTCCATATATAAGTGAGGAAATTGATGTTTTGTATGAAATATAATAAATATTGGGTAATATCATAGAATTATGTAAAATAACTGCATCTCCGTTAAACACATTGACTACCCTACTACACATAGAAAATAAACATTGAAAATTAAACAAGATTATTTAAATTATATAAAGATAACAACCTCCAATTCTAAGCCTAGTGTTTTTTTCTCACTATAAACAATATTATAAAGGTAAGTTCAAAGAACAAAAAAGTCAAAAGGAAAATAGATATGAGAGGACAAAAAATAAAATATTATATAGAGAAAATAGAATATAAATTATAGAAAAATATCCCCTATAAATCAACAAAATATATATATATATACACTTTAATTTTAAGTTGATTTATATTTATATAGGAAATCATTTAGAAAATTTTTCAAAATAATGTCTTCTGAATGATTGAGTATTGTTGGATAGGTAATTGGATGAACCACATATTAGTTTTTTCTAAAAAACAATATATAATTGGGTTTTATTTCTTATAAAATAAATGTATATCAAAATTAATTGTTTTGAAAAAAAAAATCATCTTATTACTAAAGTAAAATTTTTATGTCTGAAAATACTCATCAGCATATTCCGTATTGATGCATGAATAAACTACCTTAATAAAATAATTTCTGCTATAAATTTAATTTTAATTTGATACTTTAAATTTTTTATTTGTTAAAAATATATTCAATTCATTTAAATCCTTTAATCATGATAAATCACTCATTTGTTGCTGATATTTTGAATACATTGATCCAAAATTTCTTCCACATTTTTATTTGGATTTTAGGGGCTCGAATCCTCCCTTGGGATAGTATAAGGAAATTAATCCCAAAAAATGTAATACTAGATAAAAATAAATTCATAATTTTTACCACTATTTAAAATGTTATTTCCAAAGAATCATGTTGATAAGAATGATTACAATTATATAATTAATCAACTTTTTACATTTATTCTCTAAATTTACAAAAAATCAAAATATGATGTTATTTATATAAAATTGATAAATTTTTGGGGACTCAATCATTTAAATACGCTAAAAAATTAAAATTACGTCTGTATCACTCCCCAAGTTACAAAATGTATCTTTATAGTGAATAAAAATTAAATAATAGTATTCTATATATACATCCCCTCAAACAAGATAGTTATTTTCATAAAATAATCCATTTTTCTTGAGAGGGAACACATCATTAAGAATTAAAATGGGAAAAATGTTATCCTATATGATGTTGATGCTCAATATAAAAAATAGTTTGTATAATAGAAGTTTCCAAAGGTCCTAATGGATAATGTTGTTCTTGAAAAACAAATACTCCGAATGAGAACCAGAGATGATAGAGAATCAAAAAAAATATGATTTTATAGTCACTATAGATAGTGAATCCTTATTGGTTAAATACAATGATCCTTTTTTATTAGGAGGTACTGGAGAAATAATATGATTTAATATATAACTTATACATGAATTTTGATGTAGGTTCCATGTATAAAAACTATGTATGAGTTTTGGTAGGTATGTTAGTTTATGTAAATCTTATTTTCTGAAAATAGGAATTCAAGAGAGAACTAGACATGAATTATAAAAAGAGTCGCCATAAATCGAGGCTACTGGTTAAAGGGTTTAAATACTGTCATTATATTTAAATTGATAAATATTTTTATCTTGTACCCATGTTTAAATATATCATATTTTTACTTTACATAATAACTTGTCTAGTCTATGAGATTTAATAGATATATGTCAAAACATATTTCATTAATGAATATATTCTATAAGATTTATATATGACACAAAATGAAGGTGTTTTGATAATATTAAATGCTAATAAGATATGAAAGTTACAGATATCCTTTTTAGGGTAAAAAATCATCTACTTCATGGAACATTTGGTTAGATGAAGCCATAATAGAATTTTGTTTCATAAAAAATCAATGTAATTCATGTGTTTACAAGAGGATTCGTTGAAGTTTTGTAATATTTATATTTAATTATGATGATGAAATAATAAATAAATAAAATGAAAAACTATTACTATAGTTAGTTAAATAATGGTTATACAAGTAATTCTCCATGATATACATTGGAGAGAAAACAAATATCCTTAAAATCATGATCATTCTTGATTGTTATAAAATAATTATTGGACTAAGTCAAAGTAAATACATGGATTAGAATATAATTATATTTGATATATAATAATAAATGTGGGAATTGGTTCCTGTGTCACATGGTATAAAAATTTCCAAGAAAATGTTTACTCATACATAATAAGGGAGGGATATAGAGAGAATGAGTACGATCCCATATGAATATGTGATAGGTCCTATCTTGTATTCGATGTAATATACTACACATGATTTTTTCTTATGATATATGAATGATAGATGGATATCAAGATGATCTAGGTGGATAATATTTGGCTGATGTTAGCGATATCCTTAAGTATCTGAGATGTACTAAGGATATGTTCCTAATATTTAAAAGAGATGAGGACTTATCCAATAGTGGATATACTGATATTAGTTTCTAGATAGATATGAATGATCCAAATCCACATTTAGGATGTATCTTCTCTATCAATAGAGGATGCATGGTCCAGGAGAGTTCTCTATAGCCAGTTTTAACCAACTATAGATTAGAATTTTAGAATATAATATATTTAATGGATACAAAGTATTTTTTTCATTTAAAATATTTTCAATGTTCATTGTTTGGATCCTAGTAGTTGATATCAGACCACAATATATTGTAAAAATGAAACAAAAGTTTCTCTCATAAATGATCTATGGTCACATCAAAAGACAAAACACACACTCTGAAAGTGGAATAGATAGTTATTTTAGTATAATATTGGACATCATGTGAGATATAGTGGAATAAATTTTGTTAGTAGTTGTCTTTAGTGAAAGTGAGAGTATATTGGATTTTGTGCCCCATACACAACATCTAATAACATTATGGTTACTTTTATTGATTTATTTTAATATAAATAAATTTCATTATTACAACATAATTTTTATACTATGTACCCTATTTTTTGATAAAATTATTATTACTTGTCACATCAAAATGACATATATGTTTCTCATTATGTTGATAACTTGTAATTACCACAATAATTTTTTGAAATATAATTTCAATATCTATATGATATAGTATAATGATAAAAAATGATATAGGATATCATGAGTGAAGAATCAAGTGACTTTGAGACACTTTATTCTGGTGTACACCCTGGTAATCTTTAGCTTAGGATGTCAGTATTACATTACCCACAGATAGAACATCCACAATTAATTATGAAAATTGATATTTTTATATATTGATATATGAAATGATCCTTAAATTTTATGACTATTATTAATAAATATCATTAGTTTCATAATTTCACATAATATTAAAAACAATGATGAAATATGCTCATGGATAAGTAAGATACCTTAGGTGCATCAAGAGTAATTTTATATTAATAAATAATTAGATAAAGTATTTATCCTTTATTTTAATTGACAGAATGTTATATCTCCAACTATTTAACTGGAACTGAATAGTCTTATTATGTTCATGTCCATGATAGTGTTTTTGGCAAGTTTATTTTCAAAAATTCATATAAATATACTTCAACATATATACTTCTGAAAATATAACAAAACCAATATGATTTGAGATACTGATATAATGGTGTTATATAACATAAAATACATTCTTATTGGGTTACATGTCATTCTGACATTAATTTATTTCTCTATGGGATCCTTTATATGTTTCTAGATCCTATCCTTAGACTCTTGGTAGTGAAACATAATTCCATTGAGAAATGGTACAACAGGGTCACACATTAAGTGTATTTATAAAATTAGTTAAATTATATTTTAATTTGGCATGTGAGATAAATAATATTCTAGTACACGGTATATTAATTAGTCATGTTAGTTTGCTTGTAGATATTCAATCCCATATTATTCAATGAAACATATATATGATCTGAATCTTTAAAAAATATTTTTTTACCCACTTATTATTTATCTAATTAAATGTATATAACGTGTTTATTTATTCTAAAATATTCACAGGGAGAAAATAATTTTTTATTTGGTTTTATGAATTTTTAAGAAATATTTACTCACTACATTCGGTGAATATAATATTCATATATTTATTGTATAATAATGCATTTTCATTTCTTAAATCCAATAGATAGTCACTATTCTTGGACCAATAAATATTGAGGATGAATAGAAGACCCCATTTAATGGCCTGATGTTAAATTTCATATTAAATACTTTTTTGAATAAATTTTAATTTATTTATTAATTTAAAATAATAATTATCATATATGAGAGTTTATTTTATGTCTCATAAATAAAAATAAAAAATATATATTTACACATGGGGTTTACAAAAAATTAAGAAAATAATAAGGCCCCCAGTGTAATTAATTATTTTCTTAACAAAACACTATATAAACCTGATTATGAATTTTTTTTAACACCATAGCTTCATTACATTTTTGTGAACAATGAAATATACATAAAATCCTCTCAATACATAAAGAGTTCTCCTCTAAAACACATGAATAATTATTTCAAATTTTCCAACTCTAAAAGGAAAAATATTTCTCTCATAAAGGATTAGGTTAAAATCAATGAAGACTACCTGAATTGTTAGATTAATCCATGATAACACATGGAGAATTATATAGAGAATGACCATAGGTTTTTAAATAACATGTGAATCACTACTATAGTGAATCTACCATTGATTCGTCTCACACAATTATTTTATGATAAATATTGTCTTCTAATTCATTGAAAAAGAAGGAATTACATTAAGGGCAATTCATTAGTTAAATAAATTAAGGGTCATTAATTAATAAATAAATTAAACATATAATATATGTGAAAGGATCCTTTCATTGTGTATTTTTATAATTCATTTCGATCTAGTTCTGAGGAGAAATCAAAAAGAGTTAACTGATGAATTTTATTGGGAACCATCGACATGATTCAGATTCACCCAAAATACTTCATAAAAATATATTTTATTTCATGATTTTTCAATATCTATTTCAGGGTAACCCTCTTATGATATTTTTATTCTAATGTTACTCTTACCATAATGGACCTTTTTTTTAGTTTTTTATTTCGTTGAGTCATTTCTCATAATGGGAATGATGTTTCTTTTTATGCTGTAATGACTTATTATTGACATATTATATCATTTTTATTTCTCTATTCATGATATTAAATTTTTTACTTCATGTTTTCTCATCTATTTATTTGATTTAAGAGTTATTAATGTAATTAGTGTTTAATCTAAAAATATCCTTCTTTGATAATTATTATGAGGTTTGATCTTGTCTTCATTTCTATGGTGTATATAGTTTGTATCAATAAATTATATCACGATTTTATCTTTTTAATGGTATTGAACATTTCCTTTCAATTTAACTCTTTTCATGTTTTTATAATATATATATACATCCTTTGACCTTCCTCGTGTTAAAATTGGGTTATGTGTAATTGAAAAATTCAAATTATTTCTCTAGATAGATTTTGTAGATGTTATCCTATTAATTGGATAAGAATGTATTGATTTTATATATTTTTATATATCAATATGGATTTTTATTGATTTTTAATTCAGGTTGGTTAGTAATTGTATTCATATCATTTATATGATGACTGTATTGGACATAATTAAGTGATGGTTGAGACTTATAATTTGATAACCCCTCAATGAATCAGTTAGTCTAATGAGATATATGTTTTGGGTATTTGGTGTATGCCTATCCAATGAATGTACGGTGTGTTTGTTGTGTCCATGATAACATAAATTATATCTTGGATATGGCCTTGAAAAAAAGGATAATGTCTAGGATGAGGCCTTGGTTGTAAAGATCAATATATATGACTTTATATTTTCAAAAACATTGAATTCAGTAATTATTATGAATGTGATTATTTATATTGTTATGTTAACCATGAATTTCTTTTCAGATCATGTGATGAATTAATTAACATTACTAATTATCATTTACTTCGATACATATTATTAATTCCTTATTTATTCTATGAAAACTTATGGTGTAAACTATCTCGTATTGAGAATTTTATCCAATAATTCTTATGTTTATACTTCAAGGGGTTCTGAATAAAAGTATTACACATGTGATTTTGGGAATAGTAAAATATGTGGACAATTTATAGGATATATTGAAGAGATATTATGCATTATGTACTTTATTATCTTAGTAAAAAATTGTGCATTATAATAGAATGTCATGAGATTAGTTTTTTAATGATTCATTATGATTAACAAAATCCATAAATTTTAAAAAAAATTGTAATTAATATAATTCAATATTTTCATTAAGTCATGTAATTATGGGAATGTTATGTTTAGTTTTTTATATATTGTGTTAGATAATTGATTACATATCATTTGATATTATGATGTTAAATGATGGGGATGTAAATTCCATAATGACATGATATGTTAATATTGATCAAAATTTAAATGAAAATGATAATCCTTTAGGTTAGTTGACATAATATAGAATATTTTATAAAGTGGGATAAGATATCCTTAGTGAATACCTTGGGGAAAACTCTAAGGGATTATTCTACACATAGGATAACATTCCATTGTTTTGGTAATTTATAGATTGAATTTTTTCAATAGTAATTAATTTTCATCTGGGATACTAGGTAGTATATATAGTTGTGTCACAAATTCTCCAAAGGGTAATAATTCAGAAATGGGGTTTTCGGTTATCAAATCCATCTTCACTTTGGTGTATGATAAGTCGACCTAAGACCACACAATTTGATAGACCCAATTATCGGATATGATTTATTATATTTTCATTAAAATATGTTGTTAAGGATTTATTTTCACGTGACATTAAGGGATTAGGTTAATAAGTCTGAGATAATAATTCTTAATGTTTCATAGGTGAACCAAGAGGGTTATAGGATGAAATAAGAGTAACATAGTTGAAATGAATATATCATAGGTTGGAATGAATGTGTCATTGTAGGTGAAATGTTTGTATTGATATTTATTATTCATATGATAATTTCACCTAATCTATTTAATATTATCTTAATCGTTTTGGTTCAATATTCGGTTGAAAAATTGATCTTGAAAATGAATATGGGGAATGTATGTCTCTAGAAACTCCAATGACTTAGATATAGTGGCATATTTGGAATAAATAGATGATAATATTAATATATACCTATTATGGTGGAAAAGATGTATTACATTGTCTTCCCTAGGATATATTTTTTTTACCTCCTAGAAACTATATATTGAGTTATTGTAATCTTTACATAGGCTAACATATTATTATTAGTATGTGATAATTAAAATTTTGAGGATATAAATTTTTTAATGTGAGAGTATGTAACACCCTGGGTTTTTTTGGAAGCATAATCTTTCTATAAACCATATTCTTATAAATATAAACAATCATTTTTTCTAATTATTCTATAAAATTAGAATAGACTATGTGATATTTTATACAGTAAAAGAAATAAAATAACAAGACAGTATTCATTCATGGTAGAAAAGTATAAAAAAAATGAAACTAAGTATTATACACCATGGATTATTACAGAAAATGGAATATGAAATCCTCCAAAATATCATAAGTTTAAAAGAGATAATAAATATAAAAGAATAAATTCTTTAATGTTATGAGATCTTATTGATCATATTCACATTTTAGGATCACCGATATAAATTAAAAACCTATATTTTTCAAGATAATTATGAAATTAGAAATAATATTTTTATATCTAAAATTAAAATTATTGAAATAAGGAGTGAAAAATAAGAATTTTGAATGGAATGAATTAGTTTCGTAAAGATATATTTAGGAATGATGTCTAGCTTTTATACACATGACAAATGAAAATATATTAGTTGGAAATTTTGTTGTTGGATATATGTACATCAAATTGGTATACAGAAGTTGTTTATTATTATTAATTTTTTTAAAATAATATAATTTATGAATAATAAATAATGAAATAAGAATATCATATTAAAATATTATACATGTATATATTTATTCATTATGTATTAAAATTACTATTACTAATATATTATATAATGTATTCGTAAATTAAAAATTAAGAAATTAATATTTATTTAATTCTAAAATTAATATTTTTGAATAATAAATAATTTATTGTATTTGGTAATTATTATTTAATATAATAGTAATAATTTCTGAAAAAAAAATTTTAAAAAAGATTTATATTTTACCTAATTAAATTAAATAGTTCAATTTTAAAATAATATTATACATGAACTCAAACATTAAAATTATTTAAATTGTACATCGATATGAAATAATATTAAAAACACTTAATGTTTAAAAACATTATTTTTTCAATAAAAACAATTTTACATTAATTATTGAATTATTATTGAGAATATAAATTTAGAAATTTTAGAATTATAATTTTCTAAAATGACATTTATTTTTGTATCCATAATGTAATCATTATCAATGTATTTTTTTAAAAATTTTACTCTACATATTGATTTTAAGGAGAATAGTTTAACGTACTATTTTTATGTATACAATATCATTTTTAAAATTATTCTTTTATAATTACGAATTAAAAATTTAGGAAATAATTTTAAAAAAATAATTTTATAAGTGAAATTATGAATTTGAAAATATTGATTTTAGTTTACAAACCTTAAAATATTCCCTAAATCAATTTTAAATACATTTATTATCTTAAAATTAACTATTTTCACTATTAGAATGTGATCCTAAAAATTGATTTTATTTTTTTAATTATATTGTCTATATTATTCATTATAGGCCAATTTATTTTTTGGCATAAAAATGAAATTAACCGAGTAAAAACTAATTATGACGGTAAAAACCAAAATGGTAATCTGAGAAAATTTATTTTTAAAATACTTGAAATATGTTTAAAACATTTGTTCAAATGGATTTTGGAGGTTTTATCAACATTAAATCAGCCTAAATTCTATCATATCCCACTTTTTTAGCTTTTTTTCCTTGAATAGTGACATATCATTATTGAAATGTAATGGGTACTTCTAAAATTACTCATTCCAACACTTATAAAAGGGAAAACATCCATTACATGATGATACAAACATTACTTATACTATACTCTTTATACACAACCATTTTATCCTCCCAAAATCTTTTCAGGAACCATCCCGGGAACCTTGGTAACCTGAAAACTGGGTCGGTCTAAACATAGACCGAAGGGCATTCCCACTGTCCATGGGTAAACGAATAGCACCTAACCTTATACAAATTGAATGTGGGAATTATTTATCCACTATAAATGTGGAATGAAAATAAAACAACATATATGAATATCAAACGAAAACTCCACTGGGAGTAAAGTACAAGAAGTTAAATAGGAAAAACTGCCAATGTACTACAACCCTTGTACAAAAAGGGGAACGAATCACAATGTCCTTAAGGACAAAACACACCAAGACCAAAGTTCATTAGTAGGATCCACCTCCAATAGTTTCTTTTCAATTGCATGAACTTGTAAATAGATAATATACAAACACCGGAAGGCATAAGTAGGGTGTGATCAAAATCCCATTAGAATTTCTACAAAATATTATATAATTGATTTCAAAATCAATTTATCCAAAATGTTCATTCATTTTTAAAACAATCCAGTTTGTAATTAACAAATCATATTTAAAAAAATAATTTCTTATAGTTTTAAATATAAAAATATATTTACTAAATCATTCTATACATTTCAAATCGTGGAAAATAGATCAAAATATGTAATTTTCCTTTAATCAAATGATACATTACATAAATAGAAATTCTAAAAAATGGATTAAATAAATAATTTATATAAATAGTTTATATAAATTATCAATTCATGTAAAATAGTTTATAAAAATGGTATATATACACATTCAAAAGTGAAAACAAGTGAGAAACATGGTCATATTCTTAATAGGTACTATAGTTCTAGGGTATAAGGATCTGACACTATGAATACAGAAAAGTATGTATAAACGCCCCTTTAGGATTATGTTTAAGGTATGTCATAACCATCACTTAAATAATGGGATGTGCTGATATGATTTTTTCGAACATTATATAATAATAATGTTCCGCCCAAAATAACTCATTAACTACATAAGGCTTATATGTGATCAAGTACATATCAATTATGGGAAATTTCTTTTATAATACAAAATGAAATACATCCCATTCACCATTTCAAATATACAAATTTTCTATTTAAAAATAATAATGAGTTTTTAATAAAAATACATTCCATTCCCCAAGATGAGACCCTAAGGTTTCTATAAAAAATATATTAATCCAATTTTTTTCACAAAACCAGGATTTGATACCAAATCATGATAGTTCACAATCCATTTCACACTCGAATTCAACAATTCAATTTCTGTACAATTTCATCATTTTCATCCCACACCACTAAATCATCTGAATGAGGGGTTTCCACAAGCATTCCATTGTATAATTTTTTCATCAATTATGGTCAACATTTCAATTGATTCAATTCCCATAAAAAATTAAATTAATTATTTTAAACTATGCCCAATTCTAATTCCAAGCCAAAAAACCCAATTTTTACTCAAAACCCAAAAATAATTGGTATTGGGTTCTTTTAAAAAGATTATTGAATTCTATTTTTTATTATAATATATAAAATCTAATTTAAATTAAACCAATTTAATGTTAAAAAATTCATTTAGGTTCAATAAAATTTAGGCATCATAATAGAACCACCTAGCAAAGCTAACAAATCCCGCAATGCCAACCCCTGATCGGGAATTGTCCATGAAGAATGAAGATCACACAAATGGGAATAATAAATAGGAATAAGATTATAAAAAAGGGTTTTAGGTCCACAAATCTATACCAAGATTGATGGAAACCTAATGAGAAAGTGACAGATTGTGGGAGGAAGAGAACGGGAGGAGGAAACTAACTGGAAGGAGATCTACTGACATTCCCTGAGCATGAGATTTCTTCTGGAATTGGTTTTAAGGTCCAAGAATGATTCTTGGGAGCTCCAAATATGGGAGAAATTTTATTGGGTGGTAGGACGTCCATCTGTCACATAAAAAGGGGATTTGGAAATATTAATAAACAATTTTGATCTTGAAAAAAACTATATGCATTATCTCATTGGAAACTGAACACGGTTTGGGGATATATTGCGCAGACCATGGGGAGCCCACTGTCCAAAACATGGAACCAGCACACGGTTTTCTATACCATGTATAGATCATGCGGAAATTGTGCTACTACCCAAAATCATTCAAAATTTTAAGAAAATCACCCTAAATAACTCCAAATAAAGCCCAACCATGGCTCAACCAAAATAGGGGTTTTGTAATACCTTAAAATGGTAATGGGATGTTACAACCTCCCCTTCATGAAAACATTATATCCCCAAAAATCCTATAAATAATCTTCCTTATCAAAAATATGAGGTCACTACTCCCTCATCATGGAATCCCTCTCCCACGTCTCATGGTATTTTGAACTGTGCTTCTATAGCACATGAACCAAAGGTAACATTCTATCATGAAGTACCTTGGTCTAAGAATTTAATTTCCTGACCAGCCATTTAGTCACAGATAAATCATGTTCTCTTTCAAGATCACTCCATCTCAAAGCATGAGATAGAGTAGATAAATACTTTTGAAGATGATATACATTAAATGCATTATATATCAAACTCATCTATAGTGATTGTGCATACCAGTATGAAACCTTCCACACCAACTCGATAACCTCAAAAGGTCTAATAAAATGAGTATCAAGATTCCAATTACTCCCTAGGTGTCGATGAACCAGCCTGGGTGAAACTTTTAAGAAAACCTAGTGACAAAAATTAAAATAGAAAGTTCTATGATAATGATCATCATAAGACTTGTATTAGATATGAGCTATCATAATTCTCATGGGAATGAACTGAGTCTTTACTGTCATCACTTGGAAAATTCTCAGTCCAACCAAGGAACTCTCAAAACTATCAGACCAACACAACATATATTTATAGGGATGACCATAAAATGCATCATAAGGATCCATCTTGATCATGGACTAGTAACTATAGTAATAATAAATCTCAACGAGTCCCAAATTATCATCCAATGCTCCACTAATGTCGAGAACACAAGAACAAAGAATATCCTAAAAATATATATTGATCTTTCTATCTGGAAATCTGATTATGGAAGGTATTTTTTGATCAAATGGACATGAGATCACAGTGCATCCTGAAGGCTTCAATAAAAGAGAGTAGTAAACTAAGGATCTCTATTAGAGACTATAGAATATGGGACTCTGTACAACTAAGAAATCTCTTTCACATGGAGACTTCCCAATTCGTCAACTTTGACTATATGATGAATGGGTATAAATTGAGAAAATTTCATTATCCTATAAATCACTAACCAAATCAAATTATTAATCCTACAGTTATGTGGAAACATGATGACAAAATCCATATAGATTTCATACTACTTCCATGTAGGGATTGTAAGTCGCTGAAGCAACATCGAAGGTTTCTGGAGCACCAATTTCACCTAATGGAATTTATAGCAATGAGAGAAAAACTCAACAATGCCTCACCTCATACATGGCCACCAAAAATTCATCCTCATGTCATAGAACATCATTCGGGTTCTTGGGTGCACACTCCACTGGTAATTATGGAAATCCCCTAAAATGATTTTCTTTATCAAGGACGGTACCACAAAATGACTTTGATAGCATATAATTACCACATTAGAAGACACCCATTGGGAAACTATCTCCCCACCATTAAGAGAGCCACCAATGACACATAATTCATCATCAAGATACTGATTTTATAGAATCATATCTAGAAGAGAGGATGGAAACTGAATACGACATAAAGAAAACCTTGAACCCTTTTACCAAAACTCCAATATAAAATTTTAAAAAGAGATCCATAATGTTCCACTCCTCTGAAGATTATTTCACTTCTGGGGCCCGAATTTTTCTTCTCAAGTCATCTATGATGACATTCCCTTTCATGGTGGTATAGTCAATGTCAAAATAAAAATACTGTAGGTATTTCATCCAATGTATTTGGTTGAGATTAAAATATTTTTGAGGTAATATTTAAGTCAATATTTTTTTATTATAAAACATGGTATAACCTTCTCCATAAAGTTAATGTCACCAACTCTTAAGAGGGTACTTCATAGATTTATGTTCATGCTCAGTGGTTGGATTGTTTTTCTCATGTGGCCTAAGTTGACTAGATCCATAAGAAACAGTATGATCACCCAACATATGTACTTATCCCAAGCTTGAACCTGATGCATCGCAAAAACCCACGTAGACCCACCCAACATCTAGATGTGTCAATACTTGTAGAGAAATTAAAATACATTTTTTTCTCAAAAAAGAACTCTAAAATTTATCATTCTAAACAAACTTCACCCCCTTCTGAGAATGAACAGTACTAGGAGAGGCCAACATTGTGAAGACTTTCACAAATCATCGATAATATTTGGATAAACCTAAGAATATCTAAATCTTGAAAAAAATTGTGGTTGATCATATGTCATTATAGCTTTCACCATTTCAGGATCAATTGAAACACCTTGTCCTAACACCACGTGTCCCAAGAACAACACTTCCTGAATCTAGAAATGACACGTTGAAATCTTGGAATAGAGTTTGTGATTTCATATTAAAATCATCACTTTTATTATATGATGTGCATTATCTTCCTTATATTTAGAGTACACAAGGTTATCCTTCAGAAACACTACAATAAACGTATCAAGATACTCATCGAAAATACTCTTCAATAAATCTCTGAAATCTATAAGAGCATTGGTTAGATCAAAGGCCATTACAAGGTACATATAATTGCCATAACTACAATAAAAGGTTGGTTATTCAATGTTATATTATCTTATTCTCAATTAATAGTTACTTGAGTTAAGGTCAATCTTCAATAACCACATCATCCCTTTCAATCGATCAAATAGATCATCAATACATTGCAATTGATACTTTTTCATTATGGTTATTCCCATGAACTTTCTATAATCAATGAAAAATTCGAGTGAACCATCCTATTTCATGGAAAAAAGAAACGGAACTGTCCAAGGTTATAAGGTCAGACGAATAAAGCCTTTCACAATAAGATAATCAAACTGATACTTCAACTCTTTCAATTCAGCTAGTGCCAAGTGGTAAGAGGGAATGTAAAAAAGTTGGGTACTTTGAATCAAGAAAATGGAAAACACAACCTATATTTCCATTTAACTACAAGAGAAATCAAAAGGATACACATCAGGAAACTCAATAATTACCAGAGAGAGATGACCACTCAATGTTTTCTACTCCACATCATATGAAAACACTGATATTACTTTTCCCAACTCTGGATAAGAAGGTCCACCCTACTTGACCTTGGGTCCCATTATTCTCGTAACATGAGAGGCACACCACTAGGTTGAGTGAAGAAGACCCATCAAATATAAAAATCAATTCACTATTTATTGTCCATGATCCAACACATTATGAAGATTATGTCTAAACATTTCATTTCATGAACTAGAATGGTCTAAGCTAACTCAAGCACTGATAGAGAGAAAACAAAAATTTGAATATAGATACCCTCCTCTCTCTTCATACCAAGGGGTTTAAAAATATCCATTGAAAATGATAAATTATCCTTAGTAAGATTAACCAAAGTAACAACATGTGTGGAAATAAACGAATGATATAAACTAGTATCATATAAATTATCCACTAATGATAAATCTATAGTGATGGTACCTCTCACAGTCACTAGACCCATTTCCACTTCCTATGGAAAATCTTACACTACATGAAGAAGCCTTCTTCCAGATTCATGTGACTGGAACCCTTTCACACAAGATGCAACTAATTTCCATGTATTTTTTAGGATCTGATGATCCTTTCCCACTTTGAAGTGTGTAATAAAAATGTAATGACCTCATCATGTGCCCTAAATTCTCACAGGAGACATAATTATTGGGTGCCTCTGTGGAAAATTTATAATTACCAAGCTATCCACAATACTAACAAAACAAAGGGACCCTTCCTGTTACTACATGAGGTCTAGAAAAGACCAACAATTGATAACTACCTCATGAATCAACACACATATACTTCCCGTAAAAGGAAATCACAATGAAACTAGTAGAAAAGGAGACTCCTGATAACCTTAATTTACATGCCTGGTCTATCTTGACCATCAGTGCTCTATCTAGTACATAACTATAAGAGGAAAGCATAATCTAGGAAACCTGAGAATGAATATTCTAATGAAGTCCCAACTCAATCCTTTAGGACATCATCCTCTCATTAGATAATATCTTAGGTGTGAAGTTCACAAGCTCTAAAAATGGTTTTTATACTCTACCATAGACCTGATTTCCTTATAAAGTCTGAAAAACTCTGTAGACAAGGCTAATTGAATCAAATTTGGATCGAAATAGGAAGTAAATAATAACATTAATGTCTTTCCACTATAATCCCTCATGTTTCTTCATCATCACTATCGTGTCCAAACATCATCTACTTAGTTATTCCAGCACGAAAGTGGAAAACGTCACTTCGATCTCACTAGTTGTGTCCAAAAACAAAAATAAGTGTTCCAAACTGCTTGACCACTCCTCATCTTATTGAGGGTCATTTTAGCCCTTAAAAATGTTGGTTTCCAAAAATGTAACTCTTGATAAATATTATTTATAACGTCCCTATGAGGTTCTATAATGGGATCATGAATGGTAACTGGAGGTGGTGTCTGTCGCAGAGTTTTGATTGTGTGCACGATCACCTCAATTATATTTGTATCCACAATAGGATTTTCTCACCAAGGTTCATAAATAGCTTCCTCTTGGATTCGATTCTCAAATATTCTCTGTTCCATGATGCTATAAAATATTAGTATACAATAAGAAATACATCATGAAATGTTCAAACTATGAAATGAGGGAAAATAACCCAAACTGATTAGTTGTAAAAGACTTCGATTTCAAGATATCCAAATAAAAATAAAGAAAATACTATAACTATACCACAAGACATCTTTCCCTTACATCCCCAGCTATCCTAAGGATCATTATGGGGAAATATGGCCAGTAACTCATTCACAACTACCTCTTTATTCCCAAAAAGAGTTCAGAATGCATACTGAGTTGAAGAAAAAAGTTCAACTAGGTGATCTGGTTCCACTTTTTCATGAACCAACAGGTTACCCTGATGACCATATAACTAAGTCGGTCCTAACATAGCCTGAAGGGCGTTCCTGATCCCTAGAGGTTGATGACTAGCACCTAGAATCATAGAAACTGAATGTGGTAATGTTTTTTTTCCACTAACAATATGGAATGAAAAGAGAATTAGACAATATGCATATCAATGGAAACACCCAATCGGAGTAAAGTACTAGATGTTAAATAGGCACAATCACCAAATCACTACAACCCATGTAAAAAATTGGAAAACAACCCAAACTACATAAGGAAAAAACTCACAATGTCCATTGTTTAGCAACAAGATTCCCCTCGAAGAGGTTCTTTTCCTTTTCTCTAACCTGTGAGGAGATAATCTACTAACACGTCAAGGAAAAAGTATTGTGTCAGCCACATCCCAGTTGGATTTCACCCAAATATTCCATAACAGATGCCAATATAATTTTAACCAAAATGTGATTTTTATTTTAATACAAATAAGTTTGGCATTATCAAATCATATTTAAATAAATAATTAACTACATGTTTAAAAGTTATAAATACCTTTAGCAAATCATTCTATACAATTAAAATGATTGAAAAAATTTAAAAATATGGAATTTCCCTTTCATCAAATGTTACAATGCATAAACAAAAATTATCACAAATTGATTACCTAAAACCATTATCTAAAACGTTTATATAAATTATCAAGGTATGTAAAAAGTATATAAAATGGAATATATACTCATTAAAAAAATGAAATCAAGTGAAAAATATGGTCAAGTTTCAAATAGGTATGATAGTTCCAGGAAATAGGGATACAACAGTGTGAGTATGAAATGGTACGTACATACTCCCCTTTATTCCGAAGGTAAAGGGATCTCATCTCCATCGCCTAAGGAATGGTATGTGATAATAGGATATTCTAGAACATTTTAGAATCATAAAGTGCCACCCAAAATAACTCACTAACTACCTGGGGCTTATATGTTCTCAAGTAAAAATCAATGATGATAAATTCATTTTATAATAGAAAATGAAATTCAACCCATTCTCTATTTTAAATATACCATTTCTCTCTTTAAAAATCATAATGGGGTTTTAATAAAAACTTTTCATTCCATAAAGATGAAACTATAAGGTTTCCATAAAAAAATTTAATCAATTTTCCCAAAACCAGGATTTGAAACCAAATAATTAGATTTTACAATCCCTTTCACATTCTAATTGAACAACTCAATTTCTAAACAATTCCTTCATTTTCACCCCAAACCCCAAAATCACTTGAATCAGGGTTTCTTCACAAACGTTCCATCAAATATATTTTTATTCAATTAAAATTAAAATTTCAATTAATTCAAATTCATTCAAAACAGAAATTTAAATTAAACAACTAAAATCTCACCCAATTCCAATTCCAAGAAAAAATCCCATTTTATCCCAAAACCACAATTATTACGAATTGGGTATTTCATGAAAATATGATTGAAATAAATTTGATTCAAATATAAACTACATCATTTAAATCCAAAAAAAATTGATATTTAATCAATAAAATTAAGTTGAATAATAATTGGGTATTTTAATAGAAACACATACCAAATCGAACAAATCTGGCAATGCCAAACCCTGATTATGAATTTTCCATGAATAATGAAGATCACAAAAAAAGAATTCAAATCAAGGTTTAAGATTAGATAAATAAAGGTTATTCGATCGACAAATAAAAACCATGATATATGGAACCCTAATGAGAAAGAAAAATATAGTTTAAGTAAGATAACGAGAGGAGGAAACTATCTGGAAATATATTTAATAATATTCCCATAGCTTTAGATCACTTTTGGAAGGGTTTAGGGGGGCCAAGAATCATTATTGGGTGATATAAGGAAGTGAGAAACATGTTTGGGTCAAATGAGGTCTCTCTGGGACGTAATAAGCGGATTGGGAAATTTTAATAAAAAATTCATATATAGAAAACAATTTACTCACAGATTCCTGGGAAACTGTGCATCAATAGGGAAAACCATGCATAGACCGTGCATAGCCCACATTCCAAAACATGGTTTTGGTGCACAATTTTCCAAACCATGTGAATTTCTTGCACAAACCATGCTCCAACCCAAAAACATTAATAATTTTAAAAAAATAAAGTGAAACAGCTCCAAGTGAAACCCAACCAAGGATAAAAAAATAGGGCTTTAAGAATACCTGAAAACAATAATGGGATGTTGTAAATCCCCTTCAATAATTTTTAATATATGGTATCAATTAGTTAGTTTGAGGCCTCAATTTTCATGGAAATTTCCTAGAGAAATCTCAACTTCTCAACATGAGTATTTCTTACTTCTTCGTCTTCTATTCTTAATGTTACTATTACAAACCTTTTTTTATAAACCGTAATATTATTAAATTAGTTTTTTACATAATAGATTTTATTATTCTCTGTTAACAATCATTAATCAAATTTAACCTTTTACATTATTAAAAAATTAAAATGATATTCATGTGTCTGTGCGGACCACCCCCACCATGATGTAATGTATCCCATTTTTAATCTAATTTAATTATTATATTTTGAAATATCATAAAAGTTTATGAAAAAAATAAAAATATCAAAAAATATCATTATTTTTATATATTATTATATCATTCCAAATTAAACCACTTTGATGCCAGTACTCATCCATTAATTATGGTTTGTTATTGTTTGAGTGGATTTTATCATGTACTTGAAAATTATGATAAAAATATCATGGATGAATATGAAAATAAAATTATTGACAAAATATAAAATAAATAATAAAATACTGATTTTGTTTTTTAGGTAATGGTAATCATAATAGAAAATTATATAATAAAGATTCCAAATCTCATTCATCAAAAATCCGGAAAACATACCAAATGATGATTTCATATTTATCGATTATAACCAAACACATATAGAATTTAATTATAACATTATAATTAATTATAAATAAAATAATGCATTATCTTTTATAATATGACATTGATGTAATTTAATAAAATAATGAATAACAAAACCATTAACATGAAACTAGTTTAAAACAATCAATATTACCCCCACCAGATATTGAAAATAGATAATAACTAACTAATATATATATATAGAATAAATATAAATTAATTTTAGATAAGGTTATATATATGAATATGATTATTAAATATATTTTAAGGATATTAATTTTTGTTGTAAATGTGTTTTGAGCACTTTAGTTGATGCCATGAATTTAGGTATGAGTTTTATGGTATCAAATTTAATTTATTGAGACATATTTCATATTTGGAACCATGATATCTTTGGTATAGTGTGGTGACTAACTAATATAATTTAACATACTATTATAATTAATGGGATTTACATATATATATCATGGATTTTAATGGATTTCGATTCATATGATGTAATGAATGTAGGGGTTATTTGTCTCTATTTTCTATTGCTTAAGACAGGTTTGATATTGCACACCAGCATTTCTTTTATTAGTTTAATCACTACCATTATTTATATTATGTATAATTATAATCTTAAATTTTATGATATTTTAATTTTAATTTCATTATAACCCTATTATGTTCTTTTTATTCTTATAATACCTTTATAGTGAGGGTTCTTTGACTTAATTTTTGATTCTGTATAGACAAGTTTCATAATGTCCACCATATCTCCTTTTACAATTTAATAATTGAATATTTTATTTATTATATGACGATTATTTTTCTATTTTTTATAATCATTGGATCAATTCAAGGTACCACATTCATGGGGCTTTGATTCAAGAGTTATCAAAGATCTAAGAGTTTCTTCTAAATTTTTTTCTTTGAGACATGTTTTGAGTTATTCACCTATCTTATTTTATATAGTGTATATATTTATTATTTGAATCATTGTATCATAATTACATATTTTTCATTGAATTGATTGTTTTTGTAACGCCCCAACCCTAATTACCCAGATTCGGTGCATTATTACAAAACATTGGCATGATCACAAAAGATCAAGTCTCGAAAGACCAATTAATTTAGTAGCCTTGGAATCACTAGATACATTAATCAGTCTTACATTACATCATAAAATGAAAACTAAAACAACATATTCTCCATAGTCCACACTAATATCCCCTAATACTATCCCTGCAGTTCATTCACAAATTACTTCTACAAATCCTGGGAAAATAAAATATAGAAAGGGGTGAGATCTGATGCCCAGTAAAGATAACAATATAGTGGAAACTTTCAAAAATAAGCATAAACATTTAAGGCAAAGTACAAATAAAACAAAAGCTATTTAAATTTGAACTTTAGCATAATATGGCAGAAATAAAATGAAATAATGTCATTTAGTTATTCACATAGATATTCTACCAGTCGAATAATCACATGCAATATCAATAACCACTATCATTATAATGGAATGCATAATATTTGACTATCATAACCACGTAGTCAAGGCCTTGTGCCAAGACTAAAAATAATATTTTGTCAAGGCCTTGTACCAAGACACTATTTTGTCTCACGATACCTACTGATGCATCAAGGAGCTATAGCGGGCTCCACCCGTCACTTATTAAGTCCAACACATTCCTTATATGAACAGGTTTAAACATTAACATAAACATTCGTATTAAAACTAGTATACGAAATGTCAATACTTTCTTCATAAACCATGAATGGTATAAAAATAACACATCCAAATTCAAAAATATCAAAATACATTCAATACAATATGAAAGTTTTGTATCATAATAAATCAACTTCAAATAAGCTTAAAATCCATCAAAGGATGTTGACATAGATGATATCAAAACTATTTGAGAGAAATATCACTTTTTTTTTGAAATCATTTAAAAGTCGCATAATTATAAAATAAAACATTTACTTTGAAAATATTATTATAAGCATTTCATGGAAGCTTTGAAAATTTTATAATGGTGGAAAATAGTCGCACACGCCGTATTAGTTACAAAAGACATTCTTACCTTAATTCTGTCGAAAAGGTTCAAAAAGAACTTGTATGGAAAATGACGGAAAGATTCCTTTATAAACATCTTATAAAAAGTCAAAAAGTATATAATTTACTTTAACCTAAAGTCTATAAAATATTAATAATGATTTGAAAAACATTTTTAAGAAATATGGATGTGGGTGATAATGAGATCCCAGTAGATAATTACATATAAACAACCTCAGATATTAAAGAGATTGTGAAATTAACCCTTACCTTGTACTTTTCCTTGGTTGAGGGTAGGTTGACCTCCTATATAATGGTGAAATAATTGTTATTAAATAATACAAGAATCATATAAATTAATATGATATGATATATGATATTTTAACATTTCTTTGTTAATAATATCATAGTATTATCATCGTTTCGGGTGTTAACTTACTCATTTTATTTTATATGTTTGGTTACATAAGAAGTGTTTTTTATAGAAAGGATGTATCTTATTAATATAAATAATGATATAAACTCATTAAACATTAATTTTAATCATAAAATTTGAATTAGGCTTGAATGGATATGATGGAGAATAAATATCATCGCGTTCGTGGAAACGATAGTCCGTACGTACGTCCGAGGGATAATATCATTGTTTTCATAATAAAATAATAAATAATTGTATGGTATATCATATATAAAGAATATTTATAATGTTATATTTATTATTTACTTCAATTAAACATCATTATCATACCCGTACGGATTATAATGTTTTGAATAACAATTACACCACGACGTGGAGAGGGTAAGTCGTATGTACGCACGAATGGTGACATGTCATTCAAAGGATGGATAGAATACTGAAAATGGTTGTACCATATTTATAATCACATCACAGTATATAGAAGATACTGGATTTATTATTTTAGAATGGATATGACAAAGATAGTAGAAGTGGAAGAAGAAAGGAACTTGAAAGAGGGTGGTGAAAACATTACCTCTTCTTCGGGTTCTTTCTTTTGATTTGATCTAAAGGGCTCCTTAAGTTAAATTTATGACTAAAGGAATGACTCTAGGAATAGGGTAGTACTGTTGAGAGGGTATTTGGGCAGAGTATGTCTGAACAAAAAGGCTTTGAAGGTATGAATTTGAGTGAAGGGGGAGTTCTCTTTTATAAGAGGGGAGAGGGGCACCTTCAGAAAAGATAGAAATATTATTTTATAATAAATTCATTTTTGGTTTCTAATGGCTAAAAAGTGGATTATATAAAAGTTAATGTGGTGATCGGTCAAAAACCACTCAAACAATTGGTTTTAGAAATTAACCTTATCATGGAGTTTTAACTCTTAGTTAATTAGTTTGACATTTACCATGTCTCTTTATATTTTATATTCTATTTTTAATAAACATACTATATACTTCCAAGAGACCCCCAAGTGGTCCATTAATGATACACCTATCATTATATAAGTTCATTGGCAAAACCTTAGATTTTTAGGGATATAATATCAATTAATAATATAATATTTGTTTTAAAAACTCATTTATGTCAATTTTGACACTATTTGGTATTTTGTTTTTTCTAAATTCATAACAGATTTATTACTTGGAGAGAAATTCATCTAACCAACCCTAATATGTCATATTAACCTATAAAATTAGTTTAATTCATAAAAAGTTTCAATTTACATTTATTTGGATATTTATAATATTAATTATTTTAATATTTCATTAATTAGGTAATTACTTCATCACCATTGTTTCATAAATAAATTAAATTATTTAATGTCTAAAAATTATAAATAAATCACCATTATGTAGGAAATAATTTTATATTTCTAATTAATATTTATAATCTAATTTATCTTATGTATAACCCTATATTAAAAATGTTTTAGTTATTAAACTTTGATTTTAACACTTTTAACTCTTCTTTGAATTAAATAATAATAAATGTTCTAATATAATCCAAGTGGACCAAAGAGGTTAATATTTTATTCCTAAGGTTGATTTAGGTCAAGTTATACTTAGCCAATAGAATTATGACATGTGTTAGGGTAATAATAATATCATTTCTACCCTTAAATACCCTATTTACCTTTAGCCGTTGTAAATAAAAGTAAAAAGTTATTATTCACCAAAAAATATTTTTATCCTTTTGAACCATATTTTACTCCTTGATATTAACTGTGTCTCTCAGATTTCGAAATTCCACCCACAGAAGCAGTAAAATTATGTTTAATGTGAATGTGTAAACTCGCCTAAGAGATGGGTAAAAGACGGTGAAAAGTTTAAAAAAATTTATATATATATAATTATTATAAACTGACTCCAATGAATTATATTGAAATTATATAGGTATTATGTATCTATTTTGACATAAAATAAATTTAAATAAAATAAATAAATATTTAAATAAAAATTTGGTTTTAAACAATAACTGAGTGTTTTTCACTATTCATCAAAAACTGAATGTTTTCAGAATAATACCAAAAATTCACCCTAGGCTAATTTCGATATTCTGAATCTAAAAATGATGTCCATTTTGAAAGATAAAATTTAAAAAAATTTAATAATTGGGTATTACTATTCATAACAGCTACTTTGATTGGTTGTGGTGTGTGTTAGAACTTGATGTTGCATACACCACACGCTACTGTATAATTGAAGGTAAGCGTACCGTGGAAGCATGGGGTGATATATTCTCCCCTCCTTCAAATAATTTCATCCTCAAAATTTCTAAAATACTACCACATTAAAATAATCTGGTGGTTCTTCATCATATGTTTCTCAGGTTCCCACGTTGCCTCTTCCATCTTATGGTTTCTCTATAGAACTTTTACAAGGCGAGTCATCCAGTATCTCAACACTTTTTCTCTGGTATAAAGAATCATGAAGGGCTCTTCTCAATAAGACAGACCGGGTTCCAATTCTACTTCTTCATTAGTGAGTACATGTGTTGGGTCAGGCATGTATTTTCTCAACAGTGATACGTGGAACACATCGTGATCTTTGGAGAGACTTGGCGGCATTTCCAAATGATAACCAAAAACCCCAATTCATTCTAGAATTTCTAAAGGTCCGATGTACCAAGGAATCAATTAACCTTTCTTACCAAAATGTATAACTTCCTTCCATGGAGATATCTTTATGAAAACATGATCTCCTATATGAAATTCCAAATCCTTCCTTCGGTTATCGGCAAAGCTCTTCTGCCTACTTTGAGCAGCTTTGATGTGGGATTTGATTAACTTCACATTTTCATCATTTCCTCCACACGTTCTAGGCCTACGAGTTTTATTTCACCAACATCATCCCAAGAGGTTGGTGTGCGACATCTCTTTCCATATAACACTTCATATAGTGCCATCTGAATACTTGAATGGAAGCTATTGTTATAGGAAAATTACACAAGAGGTAAATATTGATCCCATGTACCCTGAAAGTCGAGTGAGCAAGATCTCAACATGTCATCTAATGTCTGAACAATTCCTTATGATTGTCCATCAGTTTGGGGGTGGTAGGCCGTGCTAAAATGAAGTTTAGTATCTGGGGATTTCTAAAGACTTTTCGAGAATCTTGAAGTAAAATGGGGATTACGATGCGAAACAATTTTTAGGGGTACTCCATGAAGTCTCAGAACTTCATTAATATATAGTATTGCTAGACGTTCAAGTGGTAGATCTTCCCTTATTGCAAGAAAATGTGATGACTTAGTAAGATGATCAATAATGACACATATTGCATCATTCCTTCTAGGACTCTTTGGTAGCCCCATGACAAAGTCCATCGTAATATTATCCCATTTCCACTCCGGTATGGGAAGAGGTGCACGACTCCTCCCAGTGGTTTCCCTCCAGCTTTCACTTGTTGACAAACCATACATCTTAACACAAAATCAGCAATCTCCCTCTTCATGTTGTCCCACCAAAAATGTTCCTTAAAATCTCTATACATTTTGTTGCTCCCGGGGTGTATAAAGAAATTGGAGCTATGAGCATCGTCTAACAATTCTTATTTTAAATCAGGTATATCAGGAACAAAAAGTCTCTTCCCAAATTTCAAAATTCCATATTTATACCCAATGTCACTCAATATCCCATCATTCACAGCTTTAATCTTCTTTTTAAACTCTTCATCAATGGTCTGATAACTCTTTGTCCTTTCTAGTAATGATGGTTTGGAAACCATTTGAAAATGTATTGATGTTTCACCTGCCATGGTGATTCCCATATCCATCATTACTAGATCCATGTATATAGGATCCCATTCAACTCTCATTTTGTTCAAAACTCCAAGATCCTTTTTGCTCAAAGAATCTGCCACCTTATTTTCCTTCCCAGGTGGTAGTGTATCGTGAAATAATAATCCTTAAGTAGTTCAAGCCATCGCCTTTGCGTCATGTTGAGTTCTTTTTGTGAGAAAATATACTTCAAACTCTTGTGATTAGTATAAATATCTGATTTTTCACCATAAAGATAGTGTCTCCAAATCATCAAAGAAAATATTACAGCTGATAGCTCAAGATCATGAGTAGGATAGTTTTGCTCATGAATTTTCAGCCGTCGTGATGCATAGGCAATAACCCTATCATTCTCCATAAGGACACAACCAAGTCATTTCATCGATGCATCACTATAAATAACAAACCCATAATTCCCCGATGGTAGAGCCAATATTGGAGCATTGACTAATATTATATTCAGTTCTTAAAAAAATTCTTCACACTCTTTTTTTCAAACAAATTTACCCCCTTTTCATGTGAGATTCGTTAATGGGTTAGCCAATCGGGAAAAATTCTGGACGAAATGCCGATAATAACCTACTAAACCAATAAAACTGTGTACCTCAGTTATACTTGTCGGTGCTGGACATTCATGGATTGCCTTGTACTTTTAAGGATCAATGGAAATTACATACTTAGAGACAATATGGCCGAGAAAAGAAATCTCCTGATGCCAGAATTCACACTTGCTAAACATCCCATATAATTCATGTCTTCTAAGAGTCTACAGGATAATGCGAAAGTAATTTTCATGATCTTCATAGCTTTTGGAATATACCAAGATATCATTAATAAATTCCACCACAAATTCACCTAGATATTACTTGAAAACTATGTTCATTAGATCGATGATAACAGAGGGTGCATTAGTCATCCCAAAAGGCATTACTATAAACGCGTAATGCCCATACCTGGTTCGAAATGCTGTCTTCGAAATTTCTTCCTTCTTCACACACAACTGATGGTATCCCGATCGAAGTTCAATCATTGAAAATTATTTATCTCCATGAAGTTGGTCAAATAAATCATCAATGTGAGTTAGGGGATACTTTTTTTATTGTTATAGCATTTATTTCCCTGTAGTCAATACATAACCTCATAGATCCATCTTTATTCTTAACAAAAATGAATGGGGATCCTTTTAGAGAATCACTTGGGCGAATAACTCCCTTAATCCTCAATTCCTCTAGTTTTTTCTTTAGTTTAACTAATTCCACTGTGGACATTCTATAAGGGGTCTTCGGTATAGGCCTTGTACTATGAATTAAATCAATGGAAAACTCAATTTCTTTTTCTAGAGGATGTCCATGTAAATATTCAAAAAACACATCTACATATTCTTCCACAATAGGTACATCCACTATTTGAACATTTTTTTCCTCACCCACTATTATTTCATTCTCTTCCTCGCTGATAATTGAATTGAGTTGAGCTTCTGGGGGTGGATCTAGTTAAGAATTAGGTGGTGACGATTCTGCTCTAAAGATAAGGTGTTCTTTATCATCATCATCAAAAATAGTAACCTCCTTCTTCTTATAATAAATCTTCACATCATTGTCCAAAACCCAATACATACCAAGGATTTTATCAATTTCAATCATGGGTATGATGATGAGATCAGCAGATAAAGAACATTTAGGTGCTCTAATGGGGACTGATTCAAAAAACTTTTCTTCCATGATACTTCCCTTAGAAGTTTGGAATAAAAAATCCCTTGTTAAATCAAATTGGAAGTAGCTAATTTTCTTAGAAAACTGGGAAATATGAAACAATGCGATGATCCGATATCAAATAAAGAAGTTTCTAAACATGAGGAAACCATTTAATTACCTGCCACCATATGTTTTGGAGCTTCTATCTCAGTAGTAGTGAAAGAATAAGCTTAGCCTTGATCCCTCGGCCGATTCTGAGGAATGTTCCCCTGACGCTTAGGATATTCATTTTCATAATGTACCATTTCTCTGAAATTGTATCATTGAACATCGGTTTCTTCCTTGTTCCCCTTGCAATCATGAGCTTGGTGGCCTTTTTGACCACACTTGTAACAAACTCTCATTCCCTTTAAGCAAGTACCAGGGTGTTTCTTCCCAAATTTACTGTAGGTTGGATATTCAACTTTTCCCTTCTTCCCCTTATTTCCATTCCCATAGTGATCATCAGATCTCTTCCTCTCTTTCTTTGCTTTAAAGTCGTGAGACTTAGAGAATTATTTTTCTGTCTTGATAACATATGAGACAATATCTTCTTACGACGAGAAGGATTGTGTGACTAATGCTCGACAGAGAAACTGTTTTAACCCATCAAAGAAATGTTCAATATTACTTCTTGGGTTAGGTATATAATATTTGGCATGCCTCGCTATCCTTGTAAATTTAGCCTCATACTTTGCGACATTATCATCCTCCTTTTGTCTCAGACACAGAAATTGCCTTCCGATATATGCTCGATGGTCACGAGGAAAGTATTTTTCTAAGAAAATCTCTTTAAACTCCCTCTATTCCATATTTTATACTTCATCATCTTCCTTCATGTTTTGAATCAATGACCACCATTGATCAGCATCTCCAGTGAGGCGGTAAACATCCATGATAACATTTTCCCTTTCACTACTCCCCAAAGCATGAAATATTTTCTGTAAGGAATTTATCCATTGCTCAGATAATAATTTATTTGTACTCCCATTGATTGTTTGAGGTTTTTTCCTCATGAAATGATCTATCATTGATCCTCTATGCTGCGGATTAGGGTGCTCCATACAGAAAAGGTTATTTTTCATAACATTAGTGAGTTGTCCAAGTATGGTGATAAGCTGATCGACACCAGCTGTATCACCAGCTCCACTATAATTATCTTGATTAAGAGGGTAATCCCTACATGGAGTGTGTGAATTAATATGATTTCCATTCCATCCACTAGGCGCCATTTCTAAATAATGGCATAAACTAGACTATATTATGATTAAATACATAATTCCAAAATTGTAAAACACTTAACATAAATTGAACAGTTTATGGATATAATCCATAATCATAAAAAATATTTTTGTCGAGGAAGTGTATACTCATAAATCCTTTATAATGGTTTGTAAAGAAATTGAGAATTATCCTAATCATATCCCCTAGGAGTGTCGTAACCAATAGTGCAGCAAGGCCTATTGTCGTGCACCAGTTCTTGTTCGAGTCTATCTCAAAGTGGTGTTTTCAAGTTTTACCCATAGGTACATCTGTTCCAGATCCACCTCTACCTGCTCGTATCTAGATAGGGATGTATTTCTTGGAAAACTCACAAAATCTCTACAATACCAAAATTCTAGAAAGTTCTTCTATACTAATCCTCAATGTTCATCTTAGGTCTATGTGCTCTAATCAGAGTTTATCTAAATCTAGCTTCCAAGGATTGAACTAAACTTCCTCTAATACCAACTGTAACGCCCCCACCCCAGTTAACCAGAGTCGGTGCATTATTACAAAACATTGGCATGGTCACAAAAGATCAAGTCTCTAAAGACCGATTAGTTTAATAGACTTGGAATCACTATATACATTCATCAGTCTTACATTACATCATAAAATGAAAACTACAACAACATAGTCTCCATAGTCCACAGTCATATCCCCTTATACTATCTAAGAAGGTCATTAATAAATTACTTTTTCACATCCTGGAAAAATAAAACATAGAAAGGGGTGAGCTCAGATGCCCAGTAAGGATAACAATATAGAAGAAACTTTCATAAATAATCATAAACATTTAAGGCAATGTATAACTAAAACAAAATCCATTAAAACGTAAACTTCAGCATAATATGTTATAAATAAAATGAAATAATGTCATTTACTTATTCACATGTATATTCTACTAGTCAAATAATGACATGCAATATCAATATCCACTTTCATAATGATGGAATGAAAAATGCGAAAATATAATAACCACATAGTCATGGCCTTGTGCCAAGACTACAAATAAGATTTTGTCAAGGCCTTATTCCAAGAAACTAGTTTGTCTCATTAGACCTATCGATGCATCGAGGAGATATAGTGGGCTCCACCTGTCACATATTTAGTCCAATGCATTCCTCATATGAACAGGTTTAAATATAACAAAAACATTTGTATTAAAACTAGCATATGAAATGTCAATAATTTCTCCATAAACCATGAATGGTATAAAAATACCACATCCAAAGTCAAACACATCACAATACCTTCAATAAAATACAAAAGTTTTGTATCATAATAAATCTACTTCAAATAAGATTAAAATCCATCAAAGGATGTCGACATAGATGATATCAAAACTATTTGAGAGAAATATCTCTTTTTTTTAAATCATTTAAAAGTCACATAATTATAAAATAAGACATTTAATTTTAAAATATTCTTATAAGCTTGTAAGGTATTCTTCAACTATTTTATAATGGTGGAAAAAAGCCACACACGCCATATTATTTAAAAAAGACATTTTTACCATAATTCTGTCAAAAAGGTTAAAAAGGACCTTGTTTTGAAAATGATGGAAAGATTTCTTTATAAAAATATTATAAATATTCAACAAGGGTGTAAATGAATTTAACCAATATTCTATAAAATATTAAGAATTATTCGAAATACATTTTTAAGAAACATGGATGTGGATGATAAAGATATCTCAGTAGATAATTACATATAAACAACCTCGGATATTAAAGAGATCGTGAAATTAACCCTTACCTTGTACTTTTCCTTCATCGATGGTAAGTTAACCTCCTCTATAATGGTAAAATAATTGTTACTAAATTATAAAATAATCATATAAATTAATATGATATCATATATGATCTTTTAACATTTCATTTTTAATAATATCTTAGTATTATCGTCATTTCAGGTGTTTACTTACTCGTTTTCTTTTATATGTTTTGTTAAATAATCTGTGTTTGTTATGTATAGGTTGTATCTTATTCATATCCAGAATGATATAAACTCCCTAAACATTATTTTTAATCATCAAATGAGAATTAGAATTCAATTGATACGATGGGGAATGAATCTTATCATGTTCGTGGAGACGGTAGTCCGTATGTACGCACGAGTGACAATATCATTTTTTTGATAATAAAATAATATGTAATTGAATAGTATATCATATATACAGAATCATTATAATGTTATATTTATTATTACTTCAATTACACGTCATTATCATACCCATCTAAATTATAATGTTTTGAATAACAATTACACCACGACGTGAAGGCGGTAAGCCGTACGTACGCACGTATGGTGACATGCCATTCAAAGGATGGATATAATACAGAATATGGTTGTTCCATATATATAATAACATCACAGTATATAAAATATACTGGAGTTATTATTTTAGAATGGAAATAACAAAGAAATAAGAAGTGGAAGAAGAAAGGAACTAGAAAGAGGGTGGTGAAAACATTACCTCTTCTTCGGGATCTACCTTTTCATTTGATCAAAAGGGCTTCTTGAGTTGGCTTTCTATTTAAATTAATGACTCTAGGATTAAGGTAGGACAATTTAGAGGGTATTTGGGTAGTGTTTTTCCAAAACAAAAGGCTTTTAATCTAGGAATTTGAGAGAAGGGGGGGGGGGTTCCCTTTTATAAGAGGGGTGAGAGGAACATTTGGAAAAGCTAGAAATATTATTTTATAATAAATTAATATTAGGTTTTTAATGGCTCAAAATTGGATTATTTAAAGTGTAAGGTGGGGATAGGTTGAACACCACTCAAAAAATAAGTTTTAGACATGTTTGGGTCACTATATTAACCTTAACTGTTAGTTTTAACTCTTAGTTAATTAGTTTGACATTTACCATGTCTATTTATTTTTTTATAGTATATAATTAATAAACATATTATATACTTCCAAGAGATCCCCAATTGACCCATTAATAATACACCTATCATTATATAAGTTCTTTTTCCAAACCATATATTTTTAGGAATAGAATATTAATTAATAATATAATATATTTTAAAAAAAATCTTTTATGTCAATTTTGACACTATTTGGTATTTTGTTTTTTGAAAAATTCATAACAGCATTATTACTTCAAAAAAATTCATATAACGAACAATAACATGTCATATTAACCTATATAATTAGATTAATTTATAAAAAGTATAAAATTACATTTATTTGGATATTTATAATATCACTTATTTTAACATTTCATTAATTAGGTAATTACTGCATCACCATGTGTCATAAATAAATTAAATTATTTAATGTCTAAAAATTATAAATAAAATACCATTATGTAGGAAATCTTATTATCATTCTAATGAATATTTATAATATAATTTATCTTATGTATAACCCTATATTAAAAATGTTATAGTTATAAAACATTGATTTTAACTCTTTTAACTCTTCTTTGAATTAAATAATAATAAATGTCCTAATCTAATCCAACTAGACCAAAGTGGTTCTTATTTTATTTGTAAGGTTTTTTTGGTCGAATTATACTTATAAAATAGAATTAGGACATGTTTTATGGTAATAATAATATAATTTTTACCCTTAATTACCCTATTTACTTTTAATTGTGGTAAATAAAAGCAAAAAGTTACTATTCAAAAAAAATTATTTTTATCTTATTCAACCACATTTTACTCCTTCATATTAACCATTAATCATTGATTTTCTAAATTTCAGTCATAGAAGCGGTAAAATTAAGTTTTATGTGAATTTACAAATTCTCCCAGGAGATGGGTAAAAGACGGTGAAAAGTTCAATAAAATTTTTTTATATCTTAAATTATTATAAACTTACTCCAATGAATTGAAATGAACATATATAGGTATTATGTATCTATTTTGACCTAAAATAAATTTAAATAAAATAAATAATTATTAAAATAACAATTTGGTTTTATACTATAACTTAGTGTTTTCCACTATTCATCAAAAATTGAAAGTTTTTAGAAAAATACCAAATATTCACCCTAGGCTAATTTTGATATTCTGAATCCAAATTTGATGTCCATTTTGAATGATAAAATTTATAAAATTCTAAAAAGTGGGTATTACTATTCATAATAGCTACTTTGATTGGTTGTGGTGTGTGTTAGAACTCGAAAATGCGTACAACACACAATACTGTGTTATTCAAAGAGAAGCATAATGTGGAAGCTTGGGGTGTTACATTTTTTTATATTATACCCATTAAAGTGGGGTTCTCATCTACTTCAATATAATTTTGAATTCCATTACACTTGTGATATGTACAGTTTTAACATCCACAACTTCTCAGTGGCAGAATTATGTCCATGTAATGTAATTTATTATCTGTAAAATTATTGGTATTATTTATATTCTTATATCAATAGATATGTTTTATAATTCTTATTTTAAATTTATTAATAATTTTATTCAAATTTATATCCTTTATATAGTGACTGTAATTTTCTTAATGATGTGATGGTTTGGTCTCAATAGTATATATCCCCTTGAATTATTGGTCGGTATCATTAGAAAAAAGGCTTTGGTATATAGTGTATGAAAACACAATGTAAGCACGTTGTCTTGGTTAAAAAATTGAAGATAGGAATTCTATCTTAGATTAATCCTTGATGAAAAGAATAACATATTTTATGAGGCCATAATTGTAAAGAAAAAAATTTACAACATTATGCATTACATCATTATGAATTTATTTATTATTATAAATGTGATGATTTATATTGTTATGTCATCCATGGAATTATTTAAAGATTATTTGAACAATTTTGTAGTGTTATTTTATTATCAAATAAATCCTTTGATATTACTTATACCTTGTTTATTCTATTATATATTCTAGTGTATGATTACTATAGGAAAAAATAGAAAAAGATGAGAAGAGGATTTAAAAAAATTAACTGAGGAATGACATAAATGTGTCATCTTCAGAGTCACATGAGCTTGTACAACTCTCAAGGATCTTACATCAATAGTTTTAAGAAGAAATTATATTGAATAATTCATCGATGGATTTGTAGATGTGTTCATAAATATTTCATCGATCAATCTCCACTAGCAACCATTTCTCGATGAATCCAAATCTGGATCCCTTAAAATTTTACCCACATGTTTCAAATGTTCATGAGAACATAAATCATCAAATTCAGGGTGTCAGTATTGAAATCCAACTATTCCATTGATGTCATGGAAATAACCATAATGATGATTCATTGATCTATGATGAATAACTCATATTAGATGTTCAGACAATCTAGTTCTCTATCTTGGATGTAAAAGAGGGGATAGAGGATCCCAACCATTATCTAGTGAATAGTTTCATGCATGAGAGGCGCCTCAATTTATAGTGAAGTTCTAAATATCTAAAAATGGATCCCTCCACTAGATTGATATTACATACTATAAATGACATAATATGATAGAATTATTAATTAATAAATATCATTAATAGTTTTAAGACTTACATTTAATATAATAAATAAACTACCTGATAAAAAGGTATTTAAATAAAATTTATATTCCTTCAATTATTAAACAAAACTTGAATAGAAAAATAATATGCATTAATATTAAAATTTTCCATCTATTTACATGAATACGTGTAAATACAATTATTAAATAAATTCAATAAAAATTATTATAAACTCAGTTAATATGAATTTATTTATTCACAGTGATCTTATATTCACGGACATATCTCAGACTATATAGGGTGGCCCACTATGTCATATACAAATATTCCATAGAATATTCTTGATTATTTAATACACTTAGTGTGTGACCCTATAGGCCCTTATCATAATATAAGTGAATATAATTAGCAGATTAAGAGGAGATTCTTGCAATGAAAATAAATATAAGTAAAAAAATTTCCTAAAAATACACCATAAAATATAATCTTTTTCTCTCACGATATCATAGAAAGTGGGATTCACACATCAGGACATAATCCTTTCTTTCCTTATAGTGTGTTTAAAAAAACTTGATGAACATAGCTTCTTTTATCATTGGCACATATTTAGTGAAGGTACTACCATGCATATCAACTAGTTCTGAGATATCAATTCCTTGAGAAAGTTATAAATTATATCTTGATTATTCAATAAATGTCATATGACCAGTGATTCATCCAATTCCTGATACCTTGGTAAAACATCAATACCATAGTTTTTTTTTCTTTCCTCGAGTTATGTGATATAATATGATACACTAATTATAATATCAATTCCAGAGAACATTACACATTTTCATGGTTAGTGGTCAGTTGTTTCACTGAAAGTATGTTATCAGTGCCCCAAATTGATATTACCCACTCATAAACTTAGTATGGTGAAAGTGTGGGGTCAATCCACAGGGAAAATTTGTAGTGAGTTGGTTCCATTGAGTTTATAATTAATTTAGTGAAACATGCAGAATTTAGAGTAGATTTTCTTGGTTTGGATTGAGTGAAATTGTTTTGTTTACTTTATGAAAATGATTAACAATTTAAAGGAAAAAACAAGTGATTTAAAGGTGTTTTAACAGGTAGAAAAGTATATTGGGTCTGTGGTGATTATGGAGTTTATGCAGATTGCGTAAATGGGTGTGTTGTTCATGATAATTCATCATTCTGAATTTCCTTTTATCACAAGATTCCTTGGTCCAGTTTCTCTTCTTTGGAATTGATGAAATTGACTCCTTGGTCCGGTAGTCAGTGTTTCTCAATTCATAATTTGGTTCAGTCCATTTATGAATCAGTGAGACCTCTTCAATGGTCATAAAAGCTGTCACTATTACTCTTCTTTTATTTTGCAGAGAATTCTTCCCTTGGTACGGCTCGGAATTCTCAGTAATAATTAGAAATGATTTAAGAGGAGTAAGAGGTATTAAGAAGAACGAACACAACTATCTAATCAATACTACATAATACAATCCTTCATGGACCACCACCCCAACACAAGAGGTTTAGTTACAAATGGAAAGCATGATAAGAACAACACACTCGATACTGGATGAATTCCTTATGTAAGCTTCGAGGAGCAGTGTCGGTAGGTGGAATAGTGGAACAACGGCACCACGGTGGCTTGGGAATGGTAGCAGCAGAACTTCTCCCTCCTCCAATGTTTTTCAACTCCAAAAATCCAAAGGACAAGGCCTCTATTTATAGAAGAATAAAGTACATGTTGTGTATATAAAGTACACGTCGTGTACTTCCGTCAATGCACTTTGGGCTTCATTTTCTCTGCTGGTAGGCGGCCTAACATGCCGTCTTTGAATTTGAACACGACACCGCTTGGTAGGTGAGTGTACACGGCATGTAGCGCCTCCATACACGGCGTGTAATTCCAGAATGTGGCCGCCAACCCCTTCTATAATAGCAGACATGGCGTGTATAAATGGAACACACTGTGTCTCCTTCAATGGCCACATGGGCATGTAGACTCTTCTCAGCAACAACCGCTTCTAAAATTTAGTACACAACATGTAATTCCACCCCACATGGTGTGTAGCGTCTTCCTGGTGACATGGGTGTGTACTCCCTCCTTCGATCTATGTCCTTGTTTAGATATAGACGACATGTATACAGAGTACACGCCGTGTAGGTTCAAAATTTTCACAGATGTCCCTCGATTTGTCTATTTTGGCCAGAAAGCTCTCGAAAATAGACAACGTCACCAAAATCAAAGTATTTGTCTTCTAAGAAGTAGTTATTTTGTAAAAATTGTTTTTATTTTCAATAATATGTATGAAAATGTATACACAAATCGGGTGCATCAAACTCCCCCACACTTAGTTGTTTTCTTGTCCTCAAGAAAATGTCCACATCTAATTAAAAGTGCCTATACTTATAAAAGGAAGGCATTCAATTAATCAAAAGTTTAAATTATAAAGTTACCGAGGAAAATTCTAAAGTCACAAACACATTCAATTCATAATATATTAAAATCATGCCTCATATATATAATTAAATTAACTACTCTCATCCTAAAACATTTTTCAATCGTTCAAAAATAAGCATGCCACTTGATGATCTACCTTACCAGTCAATATCACACACCACACTCAAGATGTTTTTTATTCAGATTTATGATCAATCTAAGGTATATACACTCTATCTATAGTTTTTCAAGATATCTTGTTCTCTACTTTAAAAAAAATTGAATTACAATAATCATGAGGGCTTTATCATTAAGGTTCGGATGTCTCTGTGGCTAAGGGTTTGTAGGTTCAAATGTGAAAAATAAATTCTGAGGCTGTAAAAAGGAAGGCTAATTCCTTTAAAGAACATTACATGATATTCAAAGTAGAGTTTAATGAAAATTTATCCTTCACAAGCTTAGTCGAATACTGTTGTAATCGCCACTGTTTCCCTTAGTCAAGTAGGCTTCCTAAATCAAATGAGCACAAGGTTCCCTTCTTTTTTTGTTTTTTAAGAAGAAATTAATGGAAACACTTATTAATACAACGAATAATTGTTTGGAACCCTTTCTACCCCAAATAGTCAAGAGGCACTCCCCCACACTTTATTTCATGATTGTGCAGAAAAATATTCCATGTATTTTCAACTCCCACTTTAAAGCTATAAAATGAATAATCATGCAATGTTCAAAAATAAATAGGGTAGGAAGGGAAACAGGCTTGTAACGTGGCTTCCTATAAAGGGTTTTCATGGATTTTATGGGCTTAACGAAGATTAAATGTAGGGTAGGTCTCAAGATAAAGGGGTGAAAACAATATAGTGCGACAATAATTTTAAAATAATTCAAAAATTATTCCGGTTTTGAAAAGAAAACTTGCAATTTTTGGTGGTGATTAATATCCTAATAATCTCTCAAGAAAAAGGGTATTAGAAAAGAAATACGAAAAAGGGTTTAGAATACCTCTCAGAAGTGGAAAAAATAATAATAAAAGGACAATCAGGTCATGAAATGCTTATAAATGATTATCCGTAACAATGTAATTAATCAAGCTTTAAAAGTTGCAATTGAAACTATATCAGCAATCATTTTAAAACACTTAAGAATCAGAATAATCATGAAACCCTCAAAAATTTCCTACTGATAACTTGATCATTGATAAATATGATTAACTAAAAATTGCTTCAAATTTGCAAATATAAAATCTAATAATGATGTCTCCTGGATTAGTTCAAGTGAAAAGACTATGGTGAAATAGAGAGAGGAGGCTCCCCCATACTGAAAATCTCATTTGGTCCACCAAGTTCCCAATAAAGAAAAAGGTAAAGTGGGGACACAAAAAGTGGACCAGATCGAGGGAAAGTTACAAAAGGAGGAAAATCAAGAAAGAAAAAAATGTAAAAGAATACTCCCCTCATGTTGAGGCGAAGGAAAATGGTATGTGAAGTAAAAGCGCTACCCAAAATGTTCTAGAGGACCTGTGATAGGGAAAAAGAAACACTACAAGCAAGCATAATAAACACAGGCATAAGAGATCGCAAATATATATACAATGAAAATCATATGTCCCAAAACCAGTCATAGGGTCGCCATAGAAGTGGCACCATATAGGACAAGATCAGCTGGAAGAGATGGTACAAGAGGTGTAGACGGTGAAGGCGCAGACCCAGCGGCGGGATGGGAAGCTGGAGAAGTAAGAGTCGTAGGCACGAGATCTAGAAAATGAAGCACATAAGCACTCCTGGGACTGGAAGCAGTGGTGGCAGTAGGAGAAGTAGCTGTAGGGCCCCCATTAGATAGCAGAACAGAGTCTGTGGCCTATTTAGTGAAGGGAGGTGGAGCAGTAGTAGAAGGGATATGAGCGGAGGTAGAGGTCGGTGGTGGAGGAAACAGAAGACCAAGATGATAAGTAATAAGCACCAACAACTACTCCATGCAGTCTGGGCGGTTGTCGAGAGCAATCAAATGATGCACAATGGTGTCCTAGAGGCTGATGATACAAACCAATTGCTACTTCATCTGATCCTGTCGGTTTTTGAAGCGACCCAGGACCTACTCCACCATGGCTAGGTATAGGGAAAGGGAGAGATCAACTGAGGGTGCAGTGGTAGGTGGGGATGGTGGTGTTCTAGAATAAGGAAGGCTAGAAGAAGAAGGTTCTGTATGAGGGGGTGGGGTGAGGAAACTGGAGGGGGTAGGGAAGGAGGAGCAAGTGCATCAGCGGGGCCAGGAAGGTCATCAGGTGGGTGGGGGTGAGCCTGGGCAAGGATTTAGGTACCCCCCTGCTTCTGGACCATCCCCATGTGAATGCGAATGATAATTTCCATCCGCTGGTGTGAACCTAACAGGCCATGAGGCAAATATGCCTCGAATACTCCTAGGTGGTGGGCGAGACGGGTAGTATAAAACCCTCCATTCTGGTTGCCCTGATTTCCGGTAAACATGGCGTGGAAATAGGAGGCGGCTAGATAGGGGAGGTCTGGGTAGTCGTTCCAGATGACACAGGTAAGGAGCTCCATGTCACGGCCGGTCACGACCCCCATATCCTCATGGCGGGGAAAAGGATGGTGTTGAAGCACCGATGGGAAAAACAGATGATGGGTTCTGTGATAAGGGTTCTCTTCTAGGAAGTAGGGGAGTACCGGTGGTCAGGCCCAGTGATCTCCCACCTCATAGGGATAATCTTAGAGCGCTTGGTCCTGGAAAAGGATGAAATAGAAGGTGGGGTGATGGGATGGGGGTAGAAGCTGCCCCCTAGGCCAAACTCGGTCATGATGAGGAAAAAACACTGGCCGCCTAGCTGGAACTGTACCATGGGCACCGCATCACCAGGGTTCTCCCGGTACTCCGCTCCATAAAACTCAAATGAGGCCGTGAACTCCAAAAATAAATCGCAAAAAACTGGAGTGCTGACCTGGAAAATATCTAAGAGTGGGGTGTGCCCGAGAATCTCTTCCAAGTCCCCCCAAATAATGAGCGGCTACAGAATGTTTTTGTCGAGGTATCAGCCACTCAACGGTATCAGCCGACGAGAGAAGCGTCAGACCCTGTCATATGCGAGATCGGTGACCGAGAATATCGTGCAGGTATAGGGAGCACCTGCAAGTCCCGTCCCAGGTGCAGGTGCAACAATAGGGGATGGCTCTGTAGGCGGATCTTCTAAAGTAGAGGGTGTCTCGGTGGATGGAGGGCTCAATGAGGGACCATCTACTGATGAAGATGGGTCAGGGAGAGTGGAAGCTGGTGTAGTAGAAATAGTGGTCCATGGAAGCTCGGTGCTGGAAGGTGGAGGTGCAGCAGAAGTAGGCCCAGCCTCTGTTGAGAGAGTGAGTGGGGGCAGAATGGCCAATGGAGGGAGCGTGAAGACCATAGCATCTGGGTCCGGCTGCGTAGGAGGTCAGAGTCGGATCCGATGATAGATGGTCCTCTCGCCCTCAGTGGCGGAGGCCGGTCGCTTCCCTCGGTAAGGATCATGATCTGCCATACCCTGAAAAAGAAAGAAAAACCACACAAAATAAAAAGAAAATAAAAGTAAACAAAACAAAACAATGAAAATGTGAGAAAACAGGAAAATAATAGTACACAGCATGTATATCTAGAGTACACGGCATGTAGTCAAAAATGTAGAGTATCCCGTGTTCCCTTGATAGACACGTCGAGGGAAAAAATAGACCATGTAAGAGTACACGGCGTGTACGGAACATACATGTCATGTTTAGACAAATTGTAGGTGGTCGTGTGTTACAAATGAAATGGAATTTTTTTATCATTTCAAAGAAAACACTACATGCCATGTAGGTTAAAGACACGACATGTCTTTCACTCAAGGAGCATGGCCGTGATGGGGGAGAGACACGGGCCGACTAAAGGAAATGGTATAAACGGTGTGTACCGAACACACACGATGTGTATAAAAACAAGGGGTAAGAGTTCGTGTCAATGGAAACACACATAGGGGCCAAAAGTTAGGTTAGACACAGCATGTACCAAACACACACGCCTTGTATGAGAAAATGGTGTGTGAGGCCGTGTGCAAAAGGATATGCGGGCATGACTAGGAAAGGTACACGGTGTGTACTGAACATACACACCGTGTATATTCAAATTTTGAACTATTTTGTGTGTGGCCATGTATAGACGTACACGTAGTGTGTTCTTCATGTCTTGGTCATGTATTGCGGAATCCTAATGGTAGGAAGATCTGAAAATCACCCTAAACGAGTCTAAAAACTTGAAATAGAGGGTGTAGAACGGTGTACCTTGACCGAAGATCGCAATGCAAGAAGAATCAGAACTTGAAACGCCCTAAATCGATGGATTTGAGTATGGTGGTCTGGGTGGTGTTCGGGAGAAGAACATGGGAAGAGGGGTGGAAATGGGGAGGCCACGTGACACAGGCTGAAGCCGGGTGGCCCGTGGCCTATAAAGGCAAGGTACACAGCGTGTACTTCGGGACTACACGTCATGTATATATTTTTGTTGTTGTTGTTTTTTTTATGAATATGAAATTAATATATATATATATATATAATTATTATAGTAAACTATATAATAATTATTATTATTATTAATTAATATAAAATAGAGATATATAAAAATGATATTACAAATAAAACTATACACAACGTATATCGGGAAATACACACCGTGTAATGTAAAATCAGAAAAAAAGAAGTGCAACCTTTGCTCTGGTGCATGGATTGAGGTTCGAACTGGTGATCGGTCGTCCCAAATGGAAGCCCTCGACCACTGGAGCGAAAGTTGTCCTGATGTCCATATTTATCATTCATATATAGTTAATCTATATATCCTATACCCACAGAAAGATAGAAATTCATGGCATGTGGCTTTTATTTAGGAAAGGATGGGGATGAAGTGAGGAGATTAGTGCCATTCAAACCCAGGTCTTTTGAACCTAGTTCCGAGACTTTTCCAATCCGCCAACTTCACCCGCATGTTATTTATTATTTTGAAAAATGGTTATTAATTTATATTGAAAAATTATGGTGCACACAACGTATATTGAAATGCACGTCCTATGGTTTTATCAAAAGAAAAAATGATGGAAATGGGATGGTTGTCTGGATTCGAACCCGAGTCTTTTGGAACTGGGTTATGATTCTAGCCAACCAACCCATCCTTATCATGGGTTTTATTATATTTAAACACATTTATATAAATATATTAAAAATACCACACACGCCGTTTAAATAAAAGGAGGAACCCCGTGCCGAAGGTAGGTTGGGAGGATTCGAACCGCGGACGGCTCGAATAAATTCCAGTGACATTACCATCGGCACCAGCATCATCCCTAGTTATTTATTTTTTATTCTATATATTTATACTGTTAATATTATAAAACAAAAATATCAGTACATTCCATGTATATAAGTGGGACATGGGGTGTAACCTCTGGGTTGCCTCCCAATAAGTGCCTTTGTTTTGGGTCATTGGCTCGACCTACTTACCTTGCATACCTGAAAGGGGCGGTGGAGATTGGACATATTGTATCTTCTATGGGATGGTAAATCTTTAGGCATTGGTTGTTCACCTTGAACGGTTGACCATCCTCCGTAGCACTTTACACCGCTCCGTGAGGGAATACTCGTAGGTCATGGAAGAGTCCCGACCATCTTGATTTGAGATTTCCTGGGAATAAACTCAGACTATAATTGAGGAGGAGTACCTGATCACCAGGTTGATATTTTTTTCATGAAATCATCCAGTCGTGGATGGATTTTTTCCCTTCCTTGTACAATTTAGCGTTTTCATATGCTTCCCTTCTGATTTCATTGAGTTCTGATAGTTGGAACTCACGTCTCTCTGCGGCTTTCTTCATATAAAAATTTAGGGCTCTGATGGCCCAATATTCATTGTGTTCCAGCTCCACTGGAAGATAAAATGGTTTTCCATAGATGACACGAAATGGTTACATCCCTAGTGGCATCTGGAAAGCAGTGCAATAGGCCCACAAAGCGTAGTCAAGATTTTTGGACCAGTCCTTTTGTGAGGTATTCACTATTTTCTCCAAAATTTGTTTGAGTTCACAGTTGGAGATATCCACCTATCCACTTGATTGGGGAAGGTATGGTGTACCCATTTGATGCCTCACCCCATATTTTGACAGCACTCCTATCATTAACATGTTGTCAATGTGAGTCCCTCTATCACTGATCAGTACACGAGGAATGTCGAACGTGCTGAAAATGTTCTTCTTGAGAATTTATAGGACCACTTTGGTTGTGTCGTAGATCGTAGCAGTGGATTCCACCCATTTGGAGATGTAATCAACGCAGACGAGGATATAAGCATTCCCGAAAGATGGGGGAAATGGCCCCATGAGGTCGATGCCCCAGACATCAAAAATCTCAACCTCCAGGATGGGGTGCTGGGGTATCTCTGATCTACGTCTCATATTACATGTAAGTTGACATGGATCACAATGGGCAACAAAGGCTTGAGCATATTTATGCATGGTGGGACAGAAAAATCTATATTGTAGAATCTTTACTATGGTACAGTCCGGCCCATGATGTCCTCCAACGGGTAAGGCATGACAAAATTCCAAGACCCCTTGGTCCTCCATCTCTAGGATGCACCGTCAGATCACCCCGTATCCACAAGATCGGAATAGGAGTGGGCCTTCCCAGAAGTATCACTTATCATCAGAGAGGAATCCTTTCTTCTGCTGGAAGGATAGTTCAGGGTGAATGGCACGTGTAACTAAATAGTTAGCAATATCAGCAAACCATGGCCTGGGGGATTCAATAATTGAAAAGAGTTTCTCATCAAGAAAATCATCCCTTATTTATCGATCCTCTTCCTTCTCCAAGTGTGGAAGCTTCAGATGGCATAGATGATCAGCAACCATGTTCTCAATCCCCTTTTTTTCTCAGATCTCTAAATCAAATTCTTGTAAAAGGAGAACCCATCAGATCAATCGGGGCATTGCATCCTTCTTGTTTAATAGGTACTTAAGTTCTGCATGGTCAGTATAAACAATAACTTTAGATAACATAAGTTAAGAACAAAACCTATTGAAGGCGAATCCCACTGCCAGCATCTCCTTCTCTGTAGTAGTGTAGTTCAGTTGGGCCACTTTGAGTGTCCTGGTGGCATAGTAAATGGGTCGGAATATTCGGTCCAGTCGCTGTCCTAGTACAGCACCCACCGCATAGTCGCTGGCATCACACATGACTTCAAACTGTGTCTCACAGTTGGGAGAAACCACGATTGGATCTTCTAACATTCACTGCTTTAGATGCTCAAAAGCTAAGGTGCATGCCTCAGTGAACTTGAAAATGGAATCCTTAGTCAATAGATTGGTGAGGGGTTGGGCTATTTTTGAAAAATCGCGGACAAATAGCCTGTAAAAACCTGCATGGCCCAGGAATCTGCGGATTGATCTAACAGAAGTATGAATGGGAAGTCATGAAATGACTTATTCTTTTTCTGGATCCACCTCAATCCCCTTTGATGAAGTTTTGTGGCCAAGAACTATGCCACTTTGCACCATAAAATGAAACCTTTCCCAGTTCAAAACTAGGTTAGTGTTTTCGCATCGCTCTAGTACTAACTCTAGGTGCCGCAAACAGGTGGTGAATAACTTCACATAAACAGAAAAATCATCCATGAATACCTCAAGGATTTGTTCTGCCATGTCGTGAAAAATAGACAGCATGCATCGCTGGAATGTGGCGGGAGAATTGCACATTCCTAAAGACATCCTGCCGTAGGCAAATGTTCTATATGGGCAAGTGAAAGTGCTCTTCTCCTTATCTTCTGGGGAAATGAAGATCTTATTATATCCAAAATAGCCATCAAGGAAGTAGTAATACTCATGCCCATATAGCCTTTCTAGCATATGACCCATGAAGGTCAAGGGAAAATGATCTTTCCTTGTGGCGTCGTTCATCTTCATGTAATTTACACAGACTCTCCAGCTTGTGACTCTGTGAGTGGGTATGAGCTCGTTCTTTTCATTTGATATGATAATGATGCCTCCCTTCTTAGGGACCACTTTCAGGGGACTTACCCATGAACTATCTGATATAGGTTATATGATTCCTACATCTAAAAGCTTGATTACCTCTTTCTTTACGACTTCCTTCATGGGAGGGTTCAGACACCGCTGGGGTTGTCTAGATTGCATTGCTCCTTCTTCAAGTAGCACCTTGTCGGCTAAAATGGTAGGTCTAATACCCTTCAAATCTGCAACAGTCCATCCAATTTCATTCTTTCCCTGCTTCAAAACTTGAAGAAGTGCATCCTCGTGTTCCCGTGATAGTGTTTCACTATGTATAATTGGAAAAGTATGATGATCCCCCAAATACCCGTACTTCATGGAAGGTGGGAGATGCTTTAGCTCTACCACAGGTTCCTTGAGAACTAAAGGTACTAGTGGTTACACTTCATCCCTCTCTAGGATGTCAGAAATGAAAGATCGTTTCCAGTAGTGGCCGCCCTGGCCTTCAATAAATTTCAGGTCCTCTGGCACTGCTTCAGTGGGCATATCTAGAAAAATCAAATCATCGAAAATGGAAGAACATACTAGATCACTATCTTCTCTACTCAGTTGTCCATCCATGGTATTCACTGCATAGTATCCCTCATGTTCGGATAACGATTCTTGTTTGATGGCCTTTAAAACATTGTAGGGGAATCTTTCGTCCCTTACCCAGAAAATCAACTCCCCCTGGTGCACGTCAATCAATACTTTCCTTGTGGCTAGGAAAGGTCTTCCAAGTAAAATAGGTGCCTCCTGATCCTCCTCCATATCTAGGATAATAAAATCTGCTGGGAGGATCAATTGTCCCACCTTCACGAGCACATCCTCCAGTAGTCCTTTTGGATATTTAATGGATCTGTCAGCAAGTTGAAGGGTGAATCAGGTAGGCTTCATATCGTGGAGTCCGAGCTTTTGGAAAACTCTGAATGGCATGAGGTTTACACTGGATCCTATGTCGCATAGAGCTTTTCCAAATTCAAGAGGTCCAATTGTACAAGGGATAGTAAAGCTACCTAGATCCTAGAGTTTTAGAGGAGTGGAATGTTGTACGAACACGGAGCACTCCTTTGTTAGTGCTATGGTGCCCAAATCCTCTATCTTCCTTTTATTTGAGAGGATTTTCTGCATGAATCATGCATATGTTGGCATTTGAGTCAGGGCCTCCGCAAATGGGATATTGATGTGCAAATTCCTGAATACTTCCATGAATTTTCCAAACTGGTGATCTAGATTCCTTTGCTTAATCCTCTCCGGATACGGTAATATAGGCGTGAATGGTTTGACGACCTCCTTACCTCTATTCTGTGAAGCCTCCGCTTAATGTGGAACAAATGAAGATGGTTTTGAAACAGGACCTTCATTTTCAACTGGGATAGGGGGTGCATTAAATTGTTGTGCCGGTTCCTTTTGTGACAATACTTTTTCGCTCTGCAAGGTGATAGCATTGGCCACCTCCCATTGGTTATTCTCAGTGTTTCTCGATAGTGTACCGGGCTGCCTCCCTGATAGCTATTTTGCTATCTAGAAAATTTGATTCTCAAGGCTTCGAATGGAAGCCTCCTGGTTCTGAAATTTTGTCTCCGTTGTTGATATGAATTTATTCATCAGGTCCACAAACCTTGATGTGTTCTCTTGCTGAGATTCCTGGGTAGGTGGTGGAGGTGGTTGTTGCCTTTTCTACTTCTGGCGAGGGTTCTTGTACCCTTGCTGCTGCTAGGAACCCTGTTGGAACTGTTGTCTCGGAAATTGATTCTGGTACTGAGGCTGATTGTAGTCAGGTGGTCGCTGGGGTGGAGGGTTTTGCTACTACTGGCCCCAGCCTTGGTTCGGATTATCTTGCCACGTCAGGTTTTAGTACTGTTGATATTGATTCAACCCTCAATTTTGAGAAACAAAGATCACATCGCTTGTCGAAGGGTCAGATGGAAGTCCTGGGCATTCTCCCAGATTGTGGTTGTTACCACAGTCGCCGCATGCCGGATGGTTCACCTGATGAACATGAGATGATTCTTTGAGATTCAATGCATCGATTTTCTTACAAACTGCATCAAACTGGGCAGAAAGCATGGTAGTAGCATCTATACTATGCATACCTCTTTTTTGAGTCCCCCGCTTGGAGTGCCACTAAAAGCTGTTGGCAGACATAACTTCCAGTAGTTCAAAAAGTTATTCGGGAGACTTTCTCATCGCCGTACCTCCAACATCAGCATCTACCAAAGACTTGGGATTTGTTGTGAGTCCTCTATAGAAGTTTTGGACTTGCATGCAGAGTGGGAGTCCGTGGTGTGGCCATTTTCGTAGCATATCCTTGAAACATTCACAGGACTCGTATAACGACTTGGAGTCATGCTGCTGGAAGTTGTGGATCTCATTCCTTAGCGTCACCATCTTCGATGGTGGGAAATATTTGGACAGGAACGCCTAGGCTAGCTCCTCCCAGGTGAGGATGGATCTTTGTGGAATCACTTTGATCCAATCTTTCACCTTTTCCCATAGAGAAAAGGGAAATAGGTGAAGACGGATGGCGTCCTCAGACACGCCATTGTACCAAAATGTATCGAAGAACTCCAAAAATTTGGAGAGATGGGCGTTTGGGTCCTCGCTGGACAGGACTCCAAATTGGATAGTGTTCAGGATCGGCTGCATGATTTCATTCTTGATCTTGATGTGTTGGGAATGTATCGGAGGACGGACGATGCATGTATATTCTTTATGGATCGAAGGAAGACCGTAATCCATAAGGGTATGGCGTGGAGGTGGCTGCTAAGGAAGTGAATCTTGCATGTACTGCTGCTCTTGAGGGGTGATGTAGGTCCATTGGAAGATCTGCTTTGGTTGTTGTAGTTGTTCGTACATCGGAGGAGGTTGCTATGGCGGTCGTTGGTAATCCCTGGGAGAAATTCCATAAAGCCTCCTGGCGTCTGCTCTAGTATACCAGTAGTGGGAGGCTGCTGGTCCGGGTACAGATGCTCAACCATGGCATCCATGGCTGGTGCTTCCTCTTCCTTGTTCGACATGGTTCGTGGCTGTTGGTTGTGAGTTTCTTTTAGTGCACGCCGACGACGAAGCATGGTCTATTCGATCACCAGATCAAGCGTAACTAGTTCCGATGACTCAGTGCTCCTGGACCATGTAGGGCGTCTATTAATGAACTTTATGTTTCTCCACAATCACAACATAAATACCAGGCATAACAAGGAAAAAATAAAAGAGAAAAAGAAATAGGATTAGGGAAGAAATTTTTGGGAATTTTTAATTTTTATTTTCACATCATTAATTACTAATGCAACTAAATTTTAGCACTAAAACCGAACATTTCCCCGGCAATGGTGCCAAAATTTGGTCGGTCATTTCACTGAAAGTATGTTATCGGTGCCCCAAAGTGATATTACCCACTCTTAAACTTAGTATAGTGCAAGTGCGGGGTCGATCCACAGGGAACATTAGTAGTGCGTTGGTTTAGTTGGGTTTATAATTAACTTAGTGAAACATGCAGAATTTAGAGTGGATTTCATTGGTTTGGATTGACTGAAACAATTTTGTTTACTTTAAGAAAATGATTAAAAATTTAAAGGAAACAACAATTGATTTAATGTTGTTTTAACAGGAAGAAAAGTGTATTGGGGTTGTGGTGATTATGGAGTTTTTATGCAGATTGCTTAAATTGTTGTGTTGTTCATGATAATTCATTATTCCGGATTACCTTTTATCACAAGATTCTATGGTCCGACTTCTCTTGTTTGGAATTGAAGAAATTGACTCCATGGTCTGGTACTCAGTGTTTATCAATTCTTAATTTGGTTCAGTCCATTTATAAATCGGTGAGACCTTTTCAGTGGTCATGAACGCTTTCACCATTACTCTTTTTTTATTTTACTAAGAATTCTTCCCTTGGTATGGCTCAGAATTATTAGTAATAATTGGCAATGATTTAATAAGAGTAAGAGGTATTAAGAAGAACGAACACAACTATCTAATCAATACGACATAATACAATCATTCATCTCCCACAACCCCAACACAAGGGTTTTAGTTACAAATAGAGAGCATGATAGGAACAACACACTCGATACTTGATGAATTCATTGTGTAAGCTTTGAGGAGATGTTTCGGTAGGTGGAATAGTGGAAAAACGGCACCACTGTGGTTTGGGAATGGTAGCAGCAGATCTTCTCCCTCCTCCAATGGTTTTCAACTCTCAAAATTCGATGGCCAAGGCCTCTATTTATAGAAGAATAAAGTACATGGCGTGTATTGAAGTTACACGACATAAACTTCCGTCAACGTGCTTTGGGATTCATTTTCTCTATTGGTAGGCAGCCTAACACGCCGTCTTTGACTTTGAACATTGTACCGCCTGGTAGGTGAGTGTACACTGAGTGTAGCGTCTCCATACACGGCGTGTAATGTCAAAATGTGGCCACAAATTCCTTCTAGAATATCAAACATGGCGTGTATAAATGGAACACGTCGTGTATCCTTAAACGGCCACATGGGCGTGCAGACTCTTCTCGGCAACAACTGCTTTTAGAATGTAGTACATGGCATGTAATGCCGCCCCACATGGCGTGTAGCTTATTCCTAGTGACATGGGCGTGTACTCCCTCCTTCGATCTGTGTCCCTGTTTGGATGTACACGGCTTGTATACAGAGTACACACCGTTTAGTTTCAAAATTTTCACAGACTTCCCTCAATTTGTGTATTTTTTCTAGAAAGCTTCTGAAAATCGACAAGGTCACCAAAATCAAAGTATATGTCTTCTAAAAAGTAGTTATTTAGTGAATTTTTTTTACTTTCAATAATATTTATGAAAATGTATTCACAAATCAGGTGCATCAGTTAGCAACTACCAATGACACTTGCATCATGTGATTTTCTTATTGGTTAGTCAGTCCTCATTATATGATGAACTAGATATCACTAAGTATGAATATGATGAGATGATGTCTCAATGCTTACATGAACACAAAGCATGATAGTTAAAAATTATCTCTGCGTTGTGAATATGATGTATCTATATCATAGGTCATATGTTTGTGATTAATATCATAGTATCTTGCGTTAGCACATTTTCTGGGAACTGATATAATCATTTGATGAGACAAATAATCTAGTGATATTACCATGTTTATAGATGAAGATAAAATATCAACAATAATATGGTAACTATACATCCCACATAACTCACTATATATATGAAATTGTAGTCAAAATAATATTTAATTTGTGTATAGTGCCCATAATATGACAACACACTAACATTCACTATAACCCACCAGCTAACTACACTTGTTAGATATCAAATGATACGATCATGAATCTGTTGAGTTTATAGATTTATTCATTATTATTTCCACATTTCAATTTCATTGATATTCTTATATCGACTAGTCAACCATTATGAGTAATATTTCTCATGTGATGATATACTTGATTTTATTCTATTTATTTTGTGTCAATCAAATTGATATATTGGCTAGTAAAATTAGTAAGACTATCATAATTTATATCATGATAAAAAATTAGTTACAATCTATGATTATATGAACAAGAAAAAATTATTTTTTATTTTTCACAACTTCTTTAGTTGCATCAAAAGCTGTAACACATTGATCATTTAAAGATATGGCTACTACTGTCTTGAATTAGCTACCATTTCAAATTAACATAGAATTACTCTGATATTATATCCTATTTATCTAATGTAATGCTATTATATATTCCAAAAAACTTGTTTCCCTTCTCCCCCATACACCATGAACATATCCCATTCACTCATGTAAAATCGGATAGATCGAGTATCTTTCCATGCTGCTCTCCAGGATAGAACATATATTTTCCAAGAATAATGATTATATTGGAAATATCATATATTTTACATAGATTGGAATATATGATTAATACATTATATTATAGTATTATATTTTACTCACCATGTTAATTTCATCCAATAACTTATACATGTCTACATGGATGAATTTATGCTATGTGAAATTGGTTAAAATTCTCTATAATATTGTCCCCAAATGTTTTTTGTAATACCTTGTAAATATATTTATCATTATTAAATTTATGAAACACATTACATCAACCTCATTAGATCATGTTCTTGAAAACATAGGTTACTAATTATTTTTAATCATTGGAGAGTTTCATTCTTTCTTTTATAAAATACCATTAAGAATGTTATATTTTTTCCATACATTTTGAAAAAAAATTCCTTTGAAAATAGTGGACCTCCAGGAACCTATTTTAGAAACATGGGAAAATTTTATTCTAAATAAATATTTTATGAAGTCTTTTCTTATGTTAATCCAAAAAATATTAGCATCTTTCATCCTTTATTGGCATTTTAGTGTCACCAGACTATTTTGGTTGCATTATATAGATGCCTTCAAAGAAATATAGTATTGACATACAATGAACTATATAATGATCATATAAAATTAGTTATTATTATTATAATTATAATATATTTTTTAAAAATTTCATTGTATAACCTACAAATCCTTAGTTCCACCACTCTTGTACCTCCCATGTAATTTCTCTCTTGAATACCACCATAATATAAATATTTGACACATTTAATATACTAAAAACCTAAACAGTGATATGTGGAATCAAGTATTGAATTAGAACATGTAAATTGTATCTTGTTTCCATTTACGTATTACTTTTAATATTAAATATTTTTAATGAATAAAGTATCTCGAACAATAGTTAATGTAAAATCATTACCATGTTTGTTCCATCCTATGTTGTATGTGTCTCTGGAACATTAATTTCCTATAATATTTTTGGGAACTTGTTCTTATTCCAAATACTTATGACTCTTCAATGTTAACTAAATACAATTCAATATTTTTCTATCCATCTCAAATAGATATTTTTACCCTTTTCGAATATATATTCTATTACATAACTATAAAAATTCTATCATATGAATTTTTTTTATATCCTTATAAAAATTAATGATAATTACATAATATTTACTTTTTTTCTTGATGTATATTATTTAATATCCATAACACCCAATTTACATATAAACATATTATTGTGTCATGGAGCGTTTATTTCATACTATATCACAAATAATATCCAATTTTCATTATAGTTGGCATATGGCTATTGGATACGACTTCTATTTTTAAAGAATGTCTTGAAAATTAATGGATATTTATAGAATTCACATTAGCGTTAACATTGATACGTAGAAGGAAATGTGTGATTATAAATTACTAAAAATTAAATTTTAATGATAAATATTTTTTTATGACTCATCATCAATTATCATACTAACTTCACAACTTTTATGTGTATAAATAAATTTGAGTTTAAGAATAAATCCACATTAAAAAAATTTATCATTGAATGGTTGGGGAATATATTCTATATCACATCTGGATAAATAAACTCATATCTTCTAAACATTTATAGAGATTAAATCACATTTTCATCCCTTAACACACTTAAAGGAATCTTATGAAGTATAATTACCACTATCTTAAACTTGGAATAGTTTAATCTGTATTGCTGAACTAATTTCAAAAGCATATTGGATTACCATTAATTATTAGGGTTTATTTTTCCAAAACTAAATAAGTAAATTTCTCAATAATACCTATGATCTAAAACTACAAAGAGTTTAAAAAATAATAATTGGTAATGTATTGAAAATTTCTTTTAGGTTTACTACAAAAATAATTTTATTACGACAAATAGTTTTAATAGATCCCTAAATTTCATATTTAGTATTTATCACCCATGATTTAAGAATTAATTAATTATTAGTAGGGTATTAGACACCATAAAATAATTTCATTACAAAAAATTCATAAAAAATAAATTTTTATAATGGACGCACTAGATACAATTTTTAGATATACTTAATAATTTTTCAATAGTAACTATTAATCTTATAAATTATATGTTCTATACTTCTCATGGATATCTTAGGAATATATTGTTATTAACCACATGATAATTCACCTTACATCAAGAAAAATTAATTTTATTTCATGGTTAATGTCTTTAAATTTATATATGTGAAAGGAATATTAAATTTAATACCCAAGAAGTATATAAAGATTTCTATATAATTGAATAATGTTTCAGATGAATAAGAGACTACTTTTATATTCAATTCATTTCATTGAATTTGTCTTCAATATACTTATCCCATGAAATTACAAGATAATTAACTCACGTATAAAAATCATCCTCATTTCATTGAAGGGTGTTCAGAGGTTTTTTTGGCACCACGCTTTCTAATTGATTTTTTACCTTGTATTTCATCTTTTTCACCATAATTAAAATAGATAAAATATTCAACAAGTTATTATTTACTTGGAAAACCATACCCAGAAGTTAACCGATCATTTTATCCATATTATTTATTTTAAAATGTAAACCATACTAGATGAATTGTGTGAAAAAAATTAGAAAAGGTATGTATTGAATGATCATGATAATCCTTTCAATTTCTACATATCCAGTATAATCATTATCTTATTCATATCTCATGTCACATTCTCCTAGAAATCATCTTAGGGATGATACAACATGTAAAAACATCCATGTCCATATGTTTTAACAACAAATCATTAGAAATTAATGATAAAACTTTGATTGAAAAATGAAGTACTTCATCCATGTGTCTTCTATAAGTATCATTCTCAACCTCTCTTTCAGTGTTGCATCAATAGGTATAGGGGAATATATCAAATAGAATTTACTATATTCTAGTACATTATGAAAGCACATATACAACTCTTATAAATTTTCACCAATTGGAACATGTTCTATTTCAAATATGAATCATATTTTTATGGTTTTATTTTACATTTTTAAAGATAATAAAAATTTTATCATATAAATAATATTAATATTGATTTTGGATTCGTCATTTTTTATTAATTGAATCATTATATGTTACACACTATTTTATTGAACCTTCGTAGTCCAAACTACTAGATTTCGAATACTCAGTCAGAATATTATTCTTGTGAAAAGGATCAATGAAAAAATCCTTATAGTCAATGATATGGTTGTGACACTACTCAGAGTGTTGAAAGTTATTAATTTAAATTTTCTACCAAATTATCTCTTATATCATGGAAATATTTATTGAATTCCTACCATCTAGAAATGAAAAACATGATTTACTAAACACATTTAATCTAAAGTGACTTAAATATTTTTTTTATAATTATTTTTCACAAGATATAGTTCATTCAACCCATCACTCTGATAAGAAATTTCTAGTACTAGGATGCACCTTAAACTAGGGCGGTAGATCCCCCTGTATGCCTAGTTATTTTCAAAATAAAATGATTAGAGGAACTACAACAAAATATGTCATTAATGGTATTTATTGTTACTCAAAAAATGAACTTATATTTAATGTGATATGCATGCACTATTTTATCACACTCACGACTCAACAATTTTGAAAATAAAAAAATCATCACATCATAATCCAATTTAATCTATAAATTAATTTATTTTATATTATGTGATCATAATAGCTTTCACAATCACAAAATAATAATAAAAATACATAAATTAAATGATAAATGTGACAAATATTTTGAATTTTACATTTGTTTTTCAATTTACACTCAAAGAATAATTTGTAACCCTAGGGGTAAAATACCCAAGCTATCATTGAATCGTATCACAGCTCACACCCTATACAAATGAATCAGCATCTTGTCTAGAATAAAACCTCATCCCAGCTTAGTCCACATCATACAACGTCTTTTTTAGAATACATAAATATTGAAACACATGTGGTAGGGTCTTGAGAATGTGTAATATGCATGCAATTCATATTCCATTGACATTCATTCACTCATACAAAATAAGAAATTCAAAGATGATGAAAAAATGTAAAAATAAATATAATTATTATATTCATGACACATAAATTTAAAATATATATTAAACTCTTTATACACATTGGTTAGTCAATTATCATGATATGTTAGCCCAAAAATTAATTATGTAATTCATATAAATTTGAGACTAATATATTTCAGGGACATTGAATTAATTTGAAATAAATATTTTTAAATTTAAGTCAAATAAAAATTTCCTTGTGATAAAAAATAATTTTTGATTCCATTTGTATAATTTTAATTTTTTAAATTGTATATTTTTTTATTTTATTTTTCCAGCCTCAGGTAGCCTTTAAAGCCCCTAAAAGGGGATACAACATAATCCTGAACCAAAATGATCCTAGAGGGTTAGGAAAACATGACATGGATGTGGGTCAAAAAGCAAGTAACCCTCAAAAGGGATCCCATGGGAGGGGTAATTCGATGGTGGGTTTGCATGAAGTAGTGGATGGTGGGGGTTAGGGATGAATTTGGAATATAAAGCCCATGTGGGAAGGAGATGAATTAGGCATGTCCAATTGGGGAAATTCTCAGTGTGTGGCTGTCTGAAGAAGTGGAAAATGGGATCCAAACACAACGGTTAGACCACACAGTGGGGGTAAGGGAGGGAATCTGTGACACGACAGGGTTCTACCAAAGGTGTCTGTAATGGTGTGGGGTTTCATGCAGGAAGACTGACCTACTGTAGGGGATAAAAATAGGTTTCCACCATGCCCCCATTACATCTGGGAAAATAGTGTAAGGTGAGGATGGTGCTAGAGGTGACCAAGTGCGGTAGATATTTTAGGTGAGATAATAATAGGAGGGAGACCAATGGTGGGGCATGGATGTGATGATGACTACATCTTCTTCAAGTGTGAAAGGGAAAACATAATCTTCCATCCCACATAATATATATATATATAGTTATTTTTTTCATATAGGTTAGGGATAACCCCTATTAGTTTTTTTATTTTTATTTTTGGACACACAGAAAACCACCAACCCCTAAAAATTATTAATTTTTTTGGTATTATGTCAAATTTTTAAAATACAATATTTTTAGGTTTTTTTAAAAATGAATTTCCTTAGTTAGGTGGTATCAAACTAACTAGAAAAAACTAATCTTTCCATTAGGACACAAACCAATGTTTCGGTACACCGAAAAAAACAATTATGACCATATTATTGTAAAACATTTATATATATAATAATATGTTTTTAAATTATTAATTCCCAAAAACTAAAAATCTAAATCAATTTAAATAGTTTTATAACAACAAAATCACCGTAATATGTCATATCGAATCATATTATGTGTTATTGGAACTGTTAAAAATCCCTCTACAAGAATTAATTGAATACATAATTTTTATTTGGGTTAGAAATAAAAATGAACCTTCTTATACCAATTGAATGTATTGTGGCATGAAATGGAAGTGTATTTTCTAATGATTTGTAATGTATTCTCAAAATATATATGTAATTACATCTTCACTGTCAAAGTGAAAACCCTTAAAATCACCAAGGATCGTGCATGAATAATTTTAAGTCTAAAAATAAATAAAAGAATATATTGATGGATTTTATGCTATGTTAGTCAATTTTTCATCGATCATTCATCATCTATGACTACAACTAAAAGGAACTAAATTGATATTATTTTAAATAATCCCCACGTTCTTTGAATGACCATGGGAACATCGGTCGTTGTATTCCGTCTTATAGAGTTGAAATTTTACAATTTGACAACCCAAATATCACCTCAATGACAATCCATCAATTTGTGAATGAGAACTCGATCTCGAATCCTAGATAATATAATTCTATATATATGAATTTTTAGAATAAAGATGAGCTCTCAACTATAGTAAATGAATAGTTTTTCAATGAGATCCTCCTTCTTATTTTTTAGTGAATCTCTGAATACCTAAAAATGGCTCCCGACCCTTGGATATTTATTACCTACCATAAAACAAATAATGACATATTTAATAATCCATAAATACCATTTATATTTTTATCACATAATTATAATATAAAAAATATATTACATGATAAAAATGTTTCATTATCTCAAACAATATTCCCAGAAAAATATTATATACACTTTTAATATTAAAATAAAATTATTTTTATAGTATTCTCCATGAATTTACTTTACTACATGTAAAAAATTTTAATTACTAAATTTAATGATGATTATTCCAAATTAGAATAACATTTATTTAATTATTCTTGGAGATTTTATGTTTTTAGAAATTCCTCATACCCCATGGGGGCCCCACCATTTCCAATAATACAATTTATATGAATAGGTTATAATTTCAAATAGGCTTTGTGTTCGACCCTCTTGGGAAATTTATTGATAGACATGAATACTATTCATAGATGAGGAACAATGTCTATAATCCCATCAGGGCTTCTAAATTTTTAAGTAAAATTTATAGAAAATAAAATATTTCATATGAACACAGAATGTCAAATTTAATTTCTTTGACTTGTGATATATATTAAGGAAGGAAACAAGCATCATGTAATAATCCTTTAATTATTTATGGTTTCTCAACCTAAGTGGACAGACATAGCACTTTATTCCATGTCTATGGATTTAGTGAAGTGAGTACCATTTTGATTAACTAGGCCCGAGATATAAGTTCATTTTGGAAGATTCAAATTTTACATTGATTATTCAATCAATTTCATGCCCCCATTGATGCACCGAATGAAATAAACCTTACAATGATTTTAATTCCATATTTTTTTCATGTTTATCAAATTACTTGATCAAATAGTATAAACTGATAATAATCTCAAGTTAGGTGACCATTATAAGTGACCCACTTATTCTCATTAGCTTGAGAAAAAGATAAATCATTACATGGACTAAAGAGAAATCTACAATGGAAAAAATCTATAACTAAATGTTGAAGGGTTTCAAATGAAAGTGGGGGACTATTTACCCTTGAATAAGTACAATCATTAAGCCATCACAGACAAAAATAAAATTACTATATGATGGATGAATAAATGAAAGTAAACTCAACCACTTAATTTATATGAAAACAACACCAATGTGTACTACAATAGAAGACAAGTAACTACAAAAGTAAATGATAGAAAATAAATATAAGAAACTCCAAGATAACAACAAGGCCCCACGATCAACATGCTTCATGTTCCAATATCACCAAACAACCGAAGTATTATGAGGTGGTTCTAAAACATGTGATACTTTACCTCTTCCCAGGTCTCAGAAGATAGAATCTGCAAAGGAACCAAAGTTCCAAAGCGTGGGTGAGTATAGAACGTAGATGATTATCCACAATGACTTCCATAATCATTCTAATAGGATATAAAAGTTAGAAACTTTAATATAAAAACATTTATATAAAAATACCACAAAATAGTTTGTAACTAAATATAAATAAGTTCCAAAGATCATTATAAGCTAGAGTAAACAATTGTTTTTTTACAATCAATTTCCTAGCAATTCACATTTCTAAAAAAACAACCAAACAAGGATTTAAAACCATTTCTCATTATCATTTTGGAATAACCATTCCATTTCCCTTTTTCACACACCCAACCATGCTTGCTTCATTTCAATAGTTCCATACTCATGAGTGGTCTCTCATCCAATTACCTCATGTCGCACTGACACACACCCCATATCCAGGGTCACACACCTTGTACCCTAATGGTACATGTCCCTTATTTAGGGGAAATTCAAACATTAAGTCACATAACCCATATATTCTAAAACCATTCAATATAAAAATGTAAACCTTTCAAAAAATAACATACATTTAATTAAAACAATTAATCAAACCAATTATAATCAACCATATCCTTTCAATAAAACCATTTCTTTTAATAAAAAAAATTAATCAAATTTAATTAATAAAATTCTAGAAAATTATTCTTTTAAAATAATCATTTTATAATCAATAATCAAAGAACTTTATTCAAGGACACGAATTTTTTAGATTTCCACAAGTTAAAAAACACTCATGAAAGAGGGTTTCAGATAATTGTTAAACTAAAAATTAAAAATCAATTAAAAAAATATATTCTATTTGAAATAATTACACTGAGTTATACTAAGAGGAGTCATGAGTGAGGCCACCTACCTTGACAGTTTTGGAAATAAGAAAATAAAATGGATGAAGAATGCTCACAAAACCAAGTAAGAATTCTGTGAATCAACCTTAGATCTATTCTCCCATCAATATTGAGACCAATCACAACATATTTGGAATGAAAAACAATATATCTACCAATAAAAGAAGTTTATATAAGAAATAGAGAGCATATGACAACTAGATCTTAGTAGATCTAAGAAAATATGACAAAAATGAAGAAGAAAGATGACATACCTCAAGAATCGGGCTTTTAAACACCAAGGAAAGGCTCTAGATCAAACCAATTTTTCTTGGTAGAGGTTATAAAATTTTTAACAGAGAGTAATATCGAATTTAGGCAGTATAAGAGAGAAAACGAATCCCAAAGAGTGGAAATTTTTGAGATCCACTTTTTTAGGATCTCACTTAATCCCTGCGCATGGTTCAGTCGCACGGTTAGACAAACTATGAACTAACTATTTGTTAGCTATTTACTGGGAAGACCTTCACTTGGATTCCTAGCACAGTCTCCATAATAGTACACCAACCATGTTGATGATACTGTCAAACATCTGCAACCATGCATAGTTTCTCATAGGGTTCTTCATAGTTCAGAAAAATGATGCGCGTCCAATGTGCCTTCCCATTAGCCCCAAAACTCTCCAAAAATTCTCCAAACCATCCCAAACTTCACACTTAAACTATATATTTATAAAAAATGAAAATAAAGGGTTATATACCCGAATCTATGTGTACTATATTATCCCTCCAAATAGTCATTCCATCCCTAAAAACTAGAAAAACCTCATTTTCCTAAAAGTGTTCTAGCAAATTTTTTTCATTTCCTTATTATGTTCCCAAGTCTCTTTTTGAATCTGACCATGTTTCTATAAAACTCTTACTAGACTAATGATTTTTCCATGATGGAAATTATCCTTCATATCCACAATCTTCACTAGGATATATACCATTATAGCATTCACCTCTAAGTCAATGTGATCTCATCTGATCACATGGTTAGGATCAGGCTGATACTTTTTCAACTAAGATATGTGGAACACATTAAGAAACAAACTGAACCATGGTGTTAATTCAAAGTGATATTCCACCTCTCCAACCAGTTCTAGTTTATTTAAAGGATCAATGTATATAGGAGATAACTTTCCTTACTTTTTGAAAAAATGATGTCGATGCCTTAGAGAAATTCAAGACAACAAATTATCACTCACCGCGAATAACACCATCATCAATGATGATCGACATATGAATTCTGAGTAATATGATATGTTTTCAACTATCTCCTAATCATCTAAATCATTTCCATAATTTATTGGACAAGTCTCATCCCAACTAGTAAATTTTCACCTATTTACACCCATAAATGTGGAGAATGATAATGGAAGACCTTACAATTATTCAAAAGGAGACATATGTATGGAGGCCTGATAGATCTTATTATATGATAACTACACTATGGTTATATTATCATCTTGGGGGCCAAAAAATACATTACGCTAGCCTACAGTATTCCTTTAGAAGATTGTATCATCCTTTCAGATTTCCCACACATTAGAGGATGATAAACCATACTCATTATCAGCTGAACTCCACAAGCATTATGTAAGGATATAGATAAATGATACATGATCCTTAGATCGATTTCTAGGACTATTGAAATGGGTATCCCATATCTCTCTATCTCCTTTGGGATATATATTTTGCAAATAACCTCCCCCATATGAGTTTCATGAATAGGGATGAAATGAAATGACTTTATGAACAAATATATTACCACCCATATAGAATCATTTTTTTGAACTGTTCTTGCAAGACCTAAAACAAAATCCATGGTTATTTTATCCCATTTACACACTATAATTGGTAAATACTAAAACATATCTACTTTTCATTGACATTATGCCTTAACATGATGACACGTTACTATCCATGAAACGAACTCAACCACTTTCCATTTCATAACAATCAAACTAAACTACGCTTTCAACACCTTATACATATTTGGTATACCCAGATTTTCATACCATTTGGAATGGTGGTAGGAAATAAGATGTTTTTCCTGAAATGATATAGGACCAACCATCCAATCATTGAAGCAAAAAACTGAACTCCCATTTAGTTTTTATCCATCAATTGTATCCCCACCATTTATTTTTATACTCACAAACAAACAATATGTATCAAATTTTTGTACCTCTTTAACCATATTAACCAATTTATGAAATATATAAACTAAAAATAAGATTGCACCATCAACTCAATATTCACATTCCACATGAATTTCATCTAGGACTAACATCTGTTGAGTTAATAAGGTTTTCCTTATGACTTTTCCATTCCTTCTTGTTTTGAAAATCACAAACACCTTATCTTTAAAGAAAATCGCTTTTATAAGGAAAATTGCTTTCTTAAGGAAAATCGGTTTTATAAGGAAATTTGCTTTCTTAAGAAAAATCGCTTTTATAAGGAAAATTATCCTTATCATATTTTCATTCATATTTTTCTTAAGTATGAGTTTCGGATTCATTTTCTCAGAGTCATTAAAACTTTGATATAAAAGCATTCTGTTTTAGGATTCGGTTCTGGACAAGAACTATAAGGAAGTTTCATTCCGAATTCCGGATATGAACTCTGACTAAGTTCTATTCCAGATTCAGGAAACGAATTCTAAAGAAGAATTCTCATTACGAATTCTAATGAAGAAATCCCATTCCGAATTCGCATTACGAATTCCAATGAAGAATTCTCATTACGAATTCCAATGAATAATTCTCATTACGAATTCCAATGAAGAATTCTCATTACGAATTCCAATGAAGAATTCTCATTACGAATTCCAATGAATAATTCTCATTACGAATTCTAATGAAGAAATCTCATTCTGAATTCTCATTGCGAATTCTGATGACGAATTCTCATTACGATTTCTGATGACGAATTCCTATTCTGAATTCCTATTCCGAATTGTCATTCCGAATTCACCTATTGAATAGAATCTGATTATCATTGTTTTATACACTCTGAATTTACTCACTCCGAACCTTCACTCCGAAATTTCTATTCCGAACTTTTATGTTAGAGTTTAAAACGATGTCGTACTTTCTGTTACACTTGTTTTGTTATAAAACGATGTCGTCCATTTTTTTATAAACTAACCTTTGTCTAAGTGACACGTGTACAGGTCCCTCTGAACTTTAAGGAAAATATGACTGTTGGAGAAGAAGCCGACCTTACCTATAAATAGGAGCTCATTTGAAAGAGCTCGATGCTGATGGCTGATGTATAAGCTGATTGCTGAAAAAGTGCTTACATGCTGTTGAAGTGATTTCTAGAGAGAGAGTCTCTTATTAACTCTCAAAGCTTCGTGCGACTCCGAATGTTGGTGATTACATTCGAGGGCTTCCGGGGATAGGAAGACAGAGGTGCCGACTACCTTAAAGATCGAGGGCTTTCTTGCTATGAAAGATAGAGGTTGCCAACTACCTTGAAGTTGAGGGCTTGCGGGGATAGCAAGACAGAGACACCGATCTTCGTATCGAGGGCTTACCCTGGTGTGGGTAAGACAGACTTGCTTGAAAGTATAAATCAAGGGACCTTTATCCATGGTTGTTGGATACCCTTCTCTTTGGGTTAAAAGACTATTATCTTGTTACTAGTAGTTTTACTACTTGTCTTTATTCCGCTGCATTTTGTATCTTAAGGAAAGTATAACTTTCTTATACTTCCTTACTTACTCTGATTAGTTTAGATTCTATACGCTTTAAGGTAGAATCTCATATTGTAACTTTTGTTAAGTTTCAATTTCCGGAATCATATTTCTGGAACCTACTTTTGGAATCCATTTCCAAGTTCAGTTCAGTGTTAGAGGTGTTGTGAATTTACTTAGTTTAACTTTGTTAAACTTAGCCCTTTCCTTTTCTTAAGGAAACTCTAGTTATTCATAACTAACTTTAAAGGTTCCAAGGGAATTTTTAAAGTATACAATTCACCCCCCCCCCCCCTCTTGTATATTGAGCATATCATATTATATTTCGATCCTATAATTGGTATCAGAGGTTGGAAACCTCTTACTCTATACCATTCTCACATTTGGTATCAGAGCCAAGGTTACTGAAATTCTTGTACTCACATACAAGTTTTTCTTGCTCACTTTTCTATTCCGAACATTGTCATTCCGGATTATCCATTCTGAACCTTGTTGATTCGATTCTAAGCTACTAACAAGTTTGTGTGCAATGTTTCTTTTAGTATGGCAGGAATTAATGTTGGATCTATTGACAATCCGAATCCTACAAGGCCACCAATCTTCGATGGTAATGATTATGAATACTGGAGAGATCGTATGAAGACTTTTGTTATCAATACTGGAGTAGACAACTTTGTGATGCTTACTGGGGATTATAAAATTCATGACAAGGAAGTCAGAACCTTTACTAACCAGGAGAAGCAAGAATATCAACTCAACTACAAGGTACGCAATACTTTATTATGTTCAATGACTAGAAATATATATAGCCAAATTTCTTCTTGTGAAGCAACTAACTGTATATGGAAGAAGTTAGAGGTTACACATTTTGGGACTTCTAAAGTGATTGAGACTAGAAGAGCTATGCTTAGAGCTGAATATCATGGCTTCAATTTTCCTTATGGAGAACCTATCTGTAATGTTCAACAAAGATTTATGACAATCGTAAACAGTCTACAATATATGGGAGAGAAAGGTTTAGATGATGAAGCTCTTGTGGACAAGATAATTGATATTATGCCCAATGAGTGGGAATCCAAGAGAACAGCTATAGATGAGAACAGGAAGGTCACTCAAATTACTCTTGATGAATTATTTGGAACTCTTCTACAACATGAGACCAGAATGAAGAGAGATGCTGACAACATCAAGAAGAAGAATGGAAATGGTACTGTTGATTTTACTACAACTTCAAATCAGATGAAAGCTAAGACTCCTGAGAGAGTAACCAGATCCAAGTCTAAGAAAGTTATTTTCCAATCCGAATCTAGTGAGAGTGAAGTTTCAGAAAATGAATTAGCCAATCTTGCTCGAAGGATGAACAAGATAGCTGGACAGAGAAACCTTCAATCCAAGTATAAGAAGAAGGATAGGAAAGATAAGAAAGATGGAGAAGTTACTTGTTATGAATGTAAGAGAGCTGGACATATTAGACCAGATTGTCCTATGCTCAAAAAGAAAGAAAGGAAGGAAAGGAATTCAGACAGGAATAGGAAGAAGTATTACAAAGACAAAGCTAAGAAAGTTCTGATAGCTAATGACACCTGGAGTGCCAGTGGTGGTGACTCTTCAGATGAGTCTTCTGAATATGAATCTTCAGGACAGAAGAATCTTGGTCTTATAGCCAGATTACATATTGATAATCATTGTCTTATGGATAAGGTACGAAATGATGAATCTTTGACCAATGTATCCTTAAATCCTAATGATAGTAAGTATTATAACTCTTCTGATGAAGAATCATCTTCTAATGAGGAAAATACTTTACCTACTTTTGAAGAAGTCTCTAGATTTGCTGAACTTCTTGAGATTGAGAACTCCAAACTCAACAAGAAACTTGATAAGGAAAATTCTAGGAATTCTATTCTTACTAAAGAGATATCAGATCTTTCTAAAGATCTTGATAAGAAAAATGCTGATTTTGAAAGTATTTCAAAAAATCTTGAGGAAGTAAGTTCTGAGAAGAATAAAGTTTCTAAAGAATTAGAAAAAGTAATTTCTAAGAAAAATGTTTTCGAGCCTAACTCTAGTTCCAAAACTAATGATTTTGAGGATAAAAACTTGGTTGTAAAACTCAAGTATGAAATTTTTTCCTTAAAGAAGTGTTTATCAAACTTTACCCATGGTAAGGAAAATTTTGATAAGATGTATTCTCAAATACGACCTTTAAGAAATAAATCCGGATTTGGTTATACCCATGCAAAACCAGTTTTCAGTAACAATTATTTTGTTCCTCAAAGTGCCCCATTTTTCACTAAGTGTCAATGTGGTGGTCACTGGGCAAAAAATTTTTCCTTAAACAAAACCCAATCCTTAGGTTTTCATAAAGCTTACTTTTCTAAGAAAATGTGGATACCTAAAATTTTATTGTCTGGAAATCTCGGATCCAAACAAGTTTGGATTCCGAAAGTCTAACTTTGTTCTTAATTTCAGGAAAATAAAGGAAGTTCCAGCAACAATATTTGGTACATGGATAGTGGATGTTCCCGGCACATGACTGGTAACAAAAGCTTTTTTGAAAAGATTATCAAAACGAAAGGAGGAAAGGTAACTTTCGGAGACAATGCTAAGGGAGAGATTATTGGTATTGTTAATATTGTTCTTTTAGGTAAAACTTTGATTTCAAATGTTCTTTTTGTTAAAGGTCTTAAGCACAACCTCATTAGTATAATTCAGTTATGTGATGAAGGTTACCTTGTGAATTTTAGGAATGATAAATGCTTAGTTCACAATTCCAAGGAAAAATTTATTCTCTCAGCCAATAGGCAAGAGAATGTTTACACCTTAAACATAGAAGACCTAAGAAGCCAAGATTTACCTTGCCTAAGTGCAATGGAAGATCATTCTTGGTTATGGAATAGAAGATTAGGACACTGTAATCTTAGGAACATATGTAAACTCTCTAAGAAGAAACTTGTTAAGGATCTACCGGAGCTTAGATTTGATTCTTCTAAAGTTTGTGATCCTTGTCAATATGGCAAGCAACATAAATCTAGTTTTAAGTCAATCGGTGAAGTCTCAACAACCGATGCATTACAGTTAGTGCACATGGATCTTTTTGGTCCAACACAAACTGGAAGCGTTGGAGGCAAATACTATGTGTTTGTTCTAGTTGATGATTACACTAGATTTACTTGGGTCTATTTTCTAGCAAGGAAATCTGAAGCTTTTTCTTATTTCAAAAGTTTTAGAGCCCAAGTTAAAAATGAGAAAAACCTTCCATTGAAAACTATTCATAGTGATCATGGAGGAGAATTTCAAAATTCTGATTTTGAAACTTTTTGTAGTAAGAAAGGTATTACTCACAATTTTTCAGCACCTAGAACTCCTCAACAGAATGGTGTCGTTGAAAGAAGAAATAGAATTCTTCAAGAAATAACTAGAACCATGTTGAGTGAATATTCTATTGCTAGACATTTCTGGGCTGAAGCTGTAAGTACTGCTCGTTATACTATAAATCGAGTTTTGATTAGACCTTTTCTTAATAAAACTCCTTATGAGTTATGGAATGGTAGAAAACCAAGACTTTCCTACTTCAAGGTTTTTGGTTGCAAAGTATTCATTTTGAATACTAAAGATAACTTACATAAATTCGCACCAAAGTCTGATGAAGGAATTTTCTTAGGTTATTCCACAACCTCTAAGGCTTATAGAGTTTTTAATAAAAATACTTGCACTGTTGAGGAAACAGTACATGTAAAATTTGATGAATCAGACCCTTTTGTTTTTAAAACCTCCCAACCTACATCTTCAGATGTGTTTTCAAAAACTGATTGTCAACCTTTGATAGAAGAACCTTCTAATAAGGAAATTGTTCTAGAAGATACTTCTGAAACATTTACCCCAGAAGATTTTCTACCTTATGTTGATGAACAGGTTTTACAAAACCCAAATCAGGTGTTTCTTAAGAATCATCCCAGTGATGGTATCATTGGTGATGTAAATCAACCTGTAAGGACTAGATGTTCCTTAAGAAATGAAGTAGAACATCTAGAATTTCTTTCCCAATTAGAGCCTAAAAGCACTGATGAAGCTTTAGGTGATGATGATTGGATCAAAGCAATGCAAGATGAACTAAATGAATTCGAAAGGAATAAAGTCTGGACCTTGGTTGAAAGACCTAAGGAAACTTCTGTTATTGGAGTAAAATGGGTTTTCAGAAATAAATGTGATGAAAATGGAGTCATTGTTAGAAATAAAGCTAGACTTGTTGCTAAAGGCTATAATCAGCAAGAAGGAATAGACTATGAAGAAACCTATGCTCTAGTAGCTAGACTTGAATATATCCGTATTCTACTTGCCTTTGCAGCATTCTTTAATTTCAAACTTTTCCAAATGGATGTGAAATGTGCTTTTCTTAACGGTTATGTTCAAGAGGAAGTTTTTGTTGAACAACCTCCTGGATTTGAAGATACAAAATATCCAGATCATGTTTTTAGACTTACCAAAGCATTGTATGGCCTTAAACAAGCCCCACGATCATGGTATGATAGACTTACTGGATTTTTGCTTCAAAATAACTATGTTAAGGGAAATGCAGATCCAACCCTTTTTATAAAGAAAGATAAGAAAAATGTTTTGATTGTTCAAATTTATGTTGATGACATTATATTTGGTTCAACTCAGCAATGTTTGACTGACTCTTTTGCTAGTCTAATGAAATCTGAGTTTGAAATGAGTATGATGGGTGAGTTAACATTTTTTCTTGGTTTTCAAATTTCTCAAAAACCAGAAGGAACCTACATATCTCAACATAAGTATATTAAAGATCTTCTTAAAAAGTATGGTTATGACAACACTAAGAGTATAAGTACTCCTATTGGTACCTCAAACTCTTTAGATCTTGATGAAGCTGGGAAACCAGTAGATCAAACATCTTTTAGAGGTATGATTGGAAGTCTACTTTACTTAACAGCTAGTCGACCAGACTTAATGTTTTCTGTATGCTTATGTGCAAGATATCAATCCAATCCTAAGGAATCTCATTTAAAGGCAGTAAAAAGAATTTTTCGCTACCTTAAGGGAACCATGGATCTAAGATTATTTTATACTTCTGGAAATGATTTTGTTCTAAAAATCTTTTCTGATGCTGACTTTGGTGGATGTAGAATGGATAGGAAAAGTACATCCGGAACTTTTCATTTCTTAAGAGATTCATTAGTTTCATGGTCATGCAAGAAGAAACATTCTGTTGCACTCTCCACTGCTGAAGCTGAATATGTAGCAGCTGGAAGTTGTTGTGCACAAGTGTTGTGGATGCAACACACACTCACAGACTATGGCTTGAGTTTTACTAAAACTCAAATTTTGTGTGATAACACAAGTTCCCTTGCCCTAAGTAAAAACCCTGCACATCACTCTCGTGCAAAACACATAGATATTAGGCATCACTTTCTTAGGGATCACACACTCAAAGGAGATATTATTCTTCAGTTTATCGGAACGCAAGATCAACTTGCTGACATTTTCACAAAATCCTTGCCTTCTGATAGATTTGAATATATTAAACAGAAGTTAGGAATGATAACCGTAAGGTAATCTTCCTCAATTAACTTTCTGTTGAAAAAATCTCCTTACAGTAATAAACTCCTTTTTCATAGGGGGAGTACATTTGATTGTTTATTTAACAAAGTTTTTCAAAATTTGTTTTCAAACTTTTCGGAACGAAAATTTCCGGAATGGAACTTCCGGAACTACAATTTTCCAGAAAGGATATTTTCGCACAGAATACTTCTGGAATGGAAGTATTCGTATTGAAAATTTCCGGAATGGAAAACTTTCGTACTGGTATTTTCATAACGGAACTTTCATACTGAATCTTCCATAACAAGTTTTTATTTACTTTTTCGTATTGACTTTTCGTATTTACTTTTTTGTATTGAGTTTTTCGTATTGACTTTTCGTATTTACTTTTTCGTATTGAGTTTTTCGTATTGACTTTTTCGTATTTACGTTTTCGTATTGACTTTATCGTATTTACTTTTTCGTATTGAGTTTTTCGTATTTACTTTTCGTATTTAGTTTTTCGTATTGAGTGTTTCGTAGTCATCTTTATATTACCCATTACGAATAACTTTCCTAAGCTAATCCGAAAGGTATGATTTCCTTACTGAAGTTTTCGTAATCATATTTTACTTGCTGGCAATTTCTTATAGTTTGTTTTCGGTTTTTGGATTTCATAATTCTTTACTTTAATAAAACCTCAAAAAGATCGGATTCAAGCTTTCAACCGTTAGATCTGATCTCAGATCATTCTAGACCGTTAGATCAACCGAGGAAGTTGAACCGTCATCCCATTGCCTATATAAAGGGGACCCTATTTTTCTCGTCCCACATCGATTTCAAGCTTTTGCGTGCTGAAGCTCTGACTCTCCGATTTAAGGCCGTTCCGAACCACAGTTTTCTCAGTTCCGAACTTCAGTCTTCTCTGTTCCGAATATCTCAGAGGACTTCTAATCCGAATGTCTGCAGAGTTAGCTTCTCAAGAAATGTCTTCAACCAAGACCATTTCTCAGTTGTTAGTCTACAGAGAGAGGTTAGTTCATCCGAATTTCTTCAGCAACTACGATTCTATTATTTCAAAGAATATCAAGCTGAATGGCTGGGAAGGTGTTGCGGTATCAAAAACCGGCAACCAAGATGAAGTCTACTCTGACTTGCTTGTCGAGTTTTATGAGTCGGTTGCTTTCTTCGAGGAAGATAATAGAGAAAAATTTTCTTTCAAATCGTATGGCAATACATATAAGCTTTCTTACACCAAGGCTGCAAGCTTGGTAGTGCTAAGTTATGAAGGGGAAGCTGAGTTTATTTCCCACGTATTGCCAGACTCTTTGGGTAGCTTCAACAAGGAAAAGGCATTAGAAATTCTCGGATTGGATGATGACAAGGCTCCGAAAATTGAAAGCCTATCTACAAACTTCCGGATTCTGGAGTTATGGGTACAAGGGATTATCGTAGCGAGAAAAGGAGATAAGGATAGTCTGAAGAAGAGTGAGATATATATCATAGATTTCCTGATAAATCTAAGAAAGTTCAACTTGATGAATCATATTCTTCTTAACATTGAAAATTTGAAGAAGGGGAATCTGAGAGCTCAAATTGTGATGTACCCAACAATATTGTCCAAGCTCATAGTTCGGTGCCTAGAATCTTTCAAGGTAGCTTGCAGTTCTAAGCCGAAAGTTTGTAAGATCATGCTACTTAGTGATGCCACTCTTAAGAGAATGAATATAGCTTTTGACAAGGAGTCAGGGAAATTCATTGATCTACCTCCTCAAGTAGAAGTGACTCCGAAAGTAGCTGATCTGGAATCATCCAAGCCAGTAAGGAAGAGGAAGCTGAAAGAAGTGGTAGTCGAAGCTGAGGAACCTAAGTCTAAGGAAGTCCACTCCGCACCTCCTAAGTCTAAGAAGAAGAAAACCTATACTGATGAGGTTGCAGCTAAATGGAGAGCTGACAAAGAGAAGAGGAAGGAAGGAGATCCGCAGTTCGGATTAGATCCTGCGGAGGCTAAGGCTCTGAAAGAGAAGGCTGCTGATGAGCTCGAGAAACAAGCAAAGGAGAAGAAACTGAAGAAGAAAATGTCTGAGGCTGAGGTAGCTCAGGCCTTGTTAAAGTTCAACGAAATGGTTTCAGCAACCATTCCCATTCCGAGATCTTTCTCTCTGGAATCTCTACCTGAGACTCCAGGAAGAAATCTTGTTACTCCGGAAGAGGCTGTTGCTACTGAGGAAGTAGAGCAAGTGGAAGAAGTTGAAGAAGCCGCTGAAGGAAGTGGTGAGACAGGAGATGTGCTCAAACAAGTAGATGAATACAAGGGAACTCCTTCGGAACACCTGTCGCTCCGAAAATCTGAAGCTCAATCTTCAAAGCTTGTTACTCCGACTATGGAAGAAGAGAAAGGCGAAGAAGAAGTTTCTTGTCTGAGAGAAGAAGAACATCTTTTACTTGATGCTGCTCAGAAGGAAAATGTAGAAGTTGCTGATGAGGAAGATTTGGTTGTTCAAGTGTCTGATAGCGAGAAGAAATCTCCGGAACAGGTTTCTATTCCGGAAAAAGATAAGGGGAAACAAATTCTTGCTGATACCCCGAGTTCAGAAAAGAGTATGAGGAAGGAAGCTGGTAGTTCTTCGAAGAGGAAGTTGAAGCTTATTGAGGAAGAAAATTCTCCTAGAAAGATTTCAGATTCGGAGTCATCATCGTTGGGGCACGATTTTGTTGTTCAGTCCTTGAAGAAGTTGGTGGGAACCATTCCGACCTTCTCTAGCATTGACTCTAGATGCCAGATGCTTCAACATGCGCTGAATCAGAAAACCGACTCCGTATCCATGGTAATGGATAAGTGTGTTGAGATTGAAGCTCAGTTCAAAACTTTCTTCGTTGGTTACGAAGCACATAAAAGATCTTGCAAGAGGATGACAAGCTGGTCTAAGAAAACTGTGGAAGAGATGAGGTTGCTGGATGAGTTTCAGGATAATGTTAAGGATGCATTTGAAACCGAGGACAAGAAGTTTCATAAGATGACTGCATCATTCGAAGAGAAATTGACAGAGGAAAAGAAAATTCAGATTCAGGAAGTGAGAGATCAGAATGGAAAGCTCAACTCTGTTAATCAGAGTTGGAAATTTGAAAGGGATCATCGGATTGATTTTCTAGAAAGAATGAAGACTCAGGAAGAGAAGATGAAATCCCAGGAAGAAAAGTTGAAGGCTCAGGAAGAAGTCATTGAAGCTCAGTCAGCAAGAATAGTTGCCTTAGAAAAGCAAGCAGAGGAAGATCATAAGGATCTCAAGAAGATCAAGACGATTCTTAAAGGGCTAATGTCGAAGGAGAAAGATCCGAAATGACCAATCCGATCTTTTTGTTGTAATCTGTTTTTTTTGTTGCTGACATTTCAAATCTAATGAGAATCGTGCTTGTTGTTTCTATTGTTTTCATTACTAATTTTTCAGGTACTTTGTTAAGTTTTTCCATTCCCTCCAATTCATTTTGAAAATCACAAAGGGGGAGAAGGAAAAGATTCTTAAGAAAAAGAGGAAATCTAATAAGTGCTTATCAAAGGGGGAGAAAGAAAAATACCCAAGGAAATAGAACTCTAATAAGAGTTTGTTTAAGGGGGAGTTTTTCTTAAAGAAACATCACTCCGGAAATATGAATACGATCCTTAGAGTTTCAAAGCCTAAGGGGGAGTTAGTCGTATTCATCTATATTCTTAAACCAAGGGAGATAAGCTTTAATGTGTTTCTTTCTTCTTAGAATAGCTTTTTCGTAAGGATGTTTGTGCTTTCCAAAAAGGGGGAGATTGTTGAGTCAATAAGGTTTTCCTTATGACTTTTCCATTCCTTCTTGTTTTGAAAATCACAAACACCTTATCTTTAAGGAAAATCGCTTTTATAAGGAAAATTGCTTTCTTAAGGAAAATCGCTTTTATAAGGAAATTTGCTTTCTTAAGAAAAATCGCTTTTATAAGGAAAATTATCCTTATCATATTTTCATTCATATTTTTCTTAAGTATGAGTTTCGGATTCATTTTCTCAGAGTCATTAAAACTTTGATATAAAAGCATTCTGTTTTAGGATTCGGTTCTGGACAAGAACTATAAGGAAGTTTCATTCCGAATTCCAGATATGAACTCTGACTAAGTTCTATTCCAGATTCAGGATACGAATTCTAAAGAAGAATTCTCATTACGAATTCTAATGAAGAAATCCCATTCTGAATTCGCATTACGAATTCCAATGAATAATTCTCATTTCGAATTCCAATGAAGAATTCTCATTACGAATTCCAATGAAGAATTCTCTTTACGAATTCCAATGAAGAATTCTCATTACGAATTCCAATGAAGAATTCTCATTACGAATTCTAATGAAGAAATCTCATTCTGAATTCTCATTGCGAATTCTGATGACGAATTCTCATTACGATTTCTGATGACGAATTCCTATTCCGAATTCCTATTCCGAATTCTCATTCCGAATTCACCTATTGAACAGAATCTGATTATCATTGTTTTATACACTCTGAATTTACTCACTCCGAACCTTCACTCCGAAATTTCTATTCCGAACCTTTATGTTAGAGTTTAAAACGATGTCGTACTTTCTGTTACACTTGTTTTGTTATAAAACGATGTCGTCCATTTTGTTATAAACTAACCGTTGTCTAAGTGACACGTGTACAGCTCCCTCCGAACTTTAAGGAAAATATGACCATTGGAGAAGGAGCCGACCTTACCTATAAATAGGAGCTCATTTGAAAGAGCTCGATGCTGATGGCTGATGTATAAGATGATTGCTGAAAAAGTGCTTACATGCTGTTGAAGTGATTTCTAGAGAGACAGTCTCTTATTAACTCTCAAAGCTTCGTGCGACTCCGAATGTTGGTGATTACATTCGAGGGCTTCCGGGGATAGGAAGACAGAGGTGCCGACTACCTTAAAGATCGAGGGCTTTCTTTCTAAGAAAGACAGAGGTTGCCAACTACCTTGAAGTTGAGGGCTTGCGGGGATAGCAAGACAGAGACACCGATCTTCGTATCGAGGGCTTACCCTGGTGTGGGTAAGACAGACTTACTTGAAAGTATAAATCAAGGGACCTTTATCCAAGGTTGTTGGATACCCTTCTCTTTGGGTTAAAAGACTATTATCTTGTTACTAGTAGTTTTACTACTTGTCTTTATTCCGCTGCATTTTGTATCTTAAGGAAAGTATAACTTTCTTATACTTCCTTACATACTATGATTAGTTTAGATTCTATACGCTTTAAGGTAGAATCTCATATTGTAACTTTTGTTAATTTTCAATTTCCGGAATCATATTTCTGGAACCTACTTTTGGAATCCCTATCCAAGTTCAGTTCGGTGTTAGAGGTGTTGTGAATTTACTTAGTTTAACTTTGTTAAACTTAGCCCTTTCCTTTTCTTAAGGAAACTCTAGTTATTCATAACTAACTTTAAAGGTTCCAAGGGAATTTTTAAAGTATACAATTCACCCCCCCCCCTCTTGTATATTGAGCATCTCATATTATATTTCGATCCTACAATTGGTATCAGAGGTTGGAAACCTCTTACTCTATACCATTCTCACAACATCAACTACCATTCATCTGGGGCTTCTTTCTCTAACTGAGCATATGACTTTCTGTTTAATGAATCATTCATCGAATTACCATTTCCCGGTGTATATATAATATTAATGTTGAACATTTTTAGATACTCTATCCCTCTTCTTTTTCTCATATTAGAACCACTCCATGAGAAAATATGTTTCAGTATCTTATGATCCATGAACATAGTAAATTTTCCACCAAATAGATAGTGACATCAGGTCTTCAAAGCATGGATGACCACAGCTAACTCTAAATTGTGTGTTGGGTAATTCTTATAATTCATCATCAATTTCTTTGAGCCATAAGAAACCACATGGAATCCTTGCATGAGAAAAAATCCCAACCTAGATCCTGAAGAATCACAGTACACCACGTACCCCTATCTAGGTTGTGGAAAATTCAAGATAAAAAATTATTTAAGATGAAATTTCAGCTATTGAAATGAAAATTGGAATTTTTCAGTCCACTTTAATGGAGCATTATTCTTTTTCAAGGTTTTCATTAGGGAGGCTAGTCATAAGAAGTCCCATAAAAAGAGTCAGGATAAGTCCCATAAATAGAGTCATTAATAACTATCCAGATTAAGAAAACATTATTTCTCGAAGACATTATTTTGGATTTTCCAAGAGATAACAACTCTTATCTTCTCTAGATCCATAGAAACACCATTTTAAGAAATTAAATGGATGAAAAAGCATACCTCTTATATCCAAAAATCAAACTTCCACAATTTGGCATACAAATGATGATCTCTCAAGATTTACAACACTATCATGATATGTTGATCATAATCAACCCTTGTCCTTGAATTCATCAATATCTCATCTACAGACACAATGAAAAATATTCTAGATATCTCCAAAATATTTAATTCATCAATTCAATAAATACTTATGGTGAATTTATAAGACCAAAAGGAATAACTACAAATTATTGGTTTCTATATCTACATTGGAAAGTTTTCTTCAGAATATTATTCTTTATAACATTCAATTGGTGATATCCTAATCACATGTCAATTTTAGAGATCCAATGGGATCCCCTCAATTGATCAAACATAACATCAATGTGTAGAATTGGATACTGATTCATTACTATAACTTTCTTAAGCTTATGATAATGCCCACGCATCCATAGATTCCCATATTATTTCTTCGTAAATTTGACTGGTGTTGGCAAAAGAGACATGCTTCGCAGAATGAAACATTTTCTTTCTAGATCTTCTAACTACACTTCCAAATCACTTAACTATGTTTTTGCTATCCAACAAGACTAAAGGGTTGTAGGACTATTACTCAAAGGGAAATCAATCGTAAACTTCACTACCATTATTGGGGGGTAAAGCTGATTACTTCTTGGGAAAGGGATATGAAAATTGACACACAACCTTTGGAAAACTGATATCGTCTATCTCTTCAATCGATTCCAAGGATAACACTACTAATAAGTAATATTTATTTCTCAATGCTGGTTTCAACCATCTATATGAACATATCTTTACCATAGTTTCTCCTCTAAATATATTTTTGATGTCACCCTCAGTTATAAAACTAATCATTCTACTATAATAGTCAATGTGAGCCTTGAACATTTTCAACCAATCGATTCCCAATATTACATCAATCACATCCATCTCCAATACTATGAAGTCCCACATCATCTCAGAACCATTAATGATTATAGAACGTGATCTACACACAAATGTATGACATTCTATTTTAACGAGAGGATTTTCATGTTTTAAAATGAGGGGCACCAACTCATGTTTTAAACATAGAAAATAAACAAAATGAGAAGTAGTGATGTAACTTGATGAACAAGTATCAAAAAATACTTTCATGAGGGTAGAATTTAATAGAAGTGTACCTCTTATCATAGATGTAGCAACCTTATCATCCAAAATCACCTACTCAACTCTATAAAATTGCATCACTGCTGAAATCTGTTCCTTGTTTGTATACAGATATATCCATTACTAAGGAGTCATTGTGTTCATAGAATCACCATGTATAACCATGTTCTGCTGATGAATCTAATTCGGCTATCCTCTCCCCATTGAAGCATACGATGCTTGTGACACTTGTGAAGTGTCTCGAGCACCTAACAGTGGAGAATTGTGACAATAGCATTGAAGATACCACATTTTCTTGTAGTTATGTCATTCTCTAGGTTATTACATACACTATAACATTATGTGGTCATGAAAAGCACATTAGAAACATATTTCTTTTCTCTTCGGTCATGGAGGAAGGTTCGCTGATCTAGATGTTCGATTATGATTCTGCTCCAACCTTGGAAATGGGTTTCCCTCTTCTAGTTTCTCCCATCATTCAATTTCCTAGAACTTTCTATAGGTATCATCATAGTTCCTAATATATCATGTTCAGCCACTATTAGTGTTTTCACTATCTCTGTATAATATGTAATAGATATCACCACAATTTTTTATAGATTCAACTTTGTTATACTGATATGAATATGCATGTCTTTAAGGCCACACTCTCTCCAAATTCACATGAAAAGTTCATTAAAATCTTGTATTTAGTTGGATACACTATGATAGAGATATTTTCATGCTTCAGTATGAAGATGTATATAATTATCTAGATCTTGAACATGTGAGGATATAATTATTTACTAAAAAGTTTATAAAAATTATCCCAACTACAGTTGTGATATTGTTTAGTCGGTGCCGCTAGATCTCACCACTAGCTTGAAAGATCCTCAAGTATATACGTTGCTAATTTTACTTTCAACTTCACTAGTGTGTTGATGAAATCATAGCACCACCATCTTTTGAGGTTCTGAATCACCTTAGAAGATGGGTAGATTCTACTTTATGAACTATATGGAATGATCCACATGTCATGACTCATACCTCTTGTCCCCTATGTCCAGAGCTTAAAATTCTTGGATGATAGACTGAACTAGCCTGTAAAGACCCGTAAATTTCAAGGAATTTTTTTTCCAAATTTCTTTGGGATTTTAAAAGTACGCAGTTTCGGATGGCACCTGAATCTGAGGCCCGGTGTGCCTGGAATAATTTTCCGAAGTTTTGCTCGGGTATGTTCAGTGAACGGACGAGCAGGTTTTTTCTAACTTTTCATCTGGTGCTCGGAATTGAATTCTGAGGTCACTGATGGAACCACAGCACCGGTAATTACTTATGAGGACCTTTCCCAGGGGTGTGTTTGCTCGGGAGGAGTTGATAAAAGTTGAGGATTAAATGTGAAGTAAATAAAATAATGGTACAATTTTATTTTCTATATCTAACTGGTTATATCCTAAGTGTGGGAGTTGTGGTGGGACCAACTAGTTCTTAAATACTCTTGTTAGGATATTTGTGAGGTGGGTCCCATACGAGCCCCGCCCCTTCAGATTCCCCATAACCCCTTAAACTCCCCATTAAACCTCCTTCGTAATTAAGTGTGTAACTTCTTCTCTTCCCACATCCCCTCATTAAACCATGAAAACACTTATTCAAATTATTGAATTAAGTATTTGAATTTTGTAATTTGAATCCATGGTATATTGTAATGAAATAAGAGGAGATTATTTTATTTTTGGGGGATTAGTTTTTTTTGTGTTGAGAAAAGGGAGGAGAGATCTCTAGCTTTGGAAGAACTTCATCTTCCCGGAAGAACGTCTCCCCTTCGACAAAGAACGTCGACTCGACGATTTCAGTTTTCTCCATCATCTTCTTCCTTCGTGACAAGGAAGGAGACACTGACGACGACGGAAATGACACCAACTTCTGTGATGCTTGACAACCACAAACCTTCTACGAGTTAGGGGATTAATTTGAGAATGATATTATTCCCATGGTTGTTTCCTTCTAAAACAATGAACGCGGATCAAATCATCATCAAGTTGATCCCCGAATGTTATTATTTTCAAGAGAAGAATATTTAATTATGGGAGTATTATTGGGAACTAGGTTCAATTTTAATTGATTAAAATTGTGCCTTGTTAAGTTGTTGAAATCATGTGTTGATTATTGCCAATTGATAACACCTAAAGCGGAGGGCGTGGGACAAAATAAAACGACCCAAAAACCCTCCATATGTTGTTTGTTGATGTGAGGATTGACTGGAAATGATGGAATGGGACGCAATGGCGATTTTAAGTCTCCGCAGTGATGTTTGGGTCCCGTAGTGACAGTAGGCGCAGACGGCGGGTGAAACGGACCACCGTTGCGCGTCCGGTGGTCCTCGGAAAGCGGCGCTGGTGCGCCACTAGAGAAGACAGCCCTGGTTGAGCCGCGGAAGACCGGAACGGCAAATCCGTTCCCGAATTTGGGGGGCGCGGCTTTAAGCTGCACCGGTTCACTGTCAACCGGGGGGAATAGCGCCCCCCCCCCCACCCCCCCGCTCCGTGTCCGCTCGGCCACGCTGGCCGAGCTTTAACCGGCTGGGCCGGGCCGCCAACGCTGGGCTGGATTGTGCCATCTGGGCCGGGCCACGCCCAATCGGGCCGGACCTGGACCCAGGTCGGGTCGACTCTATCCAGGGTGACAAAGGGGGAATTGGGCCGGGTCGGACCGGGCCCAAACACCCTTTTCTCAGACCTCCTTCAGTTAAAAGCACATATCATGATCTATGAAACTCTGATCGACAAAAAGTCAGTTTCGTTGGTATACTTGGATTGAGATGTTAATTTCTTTATATTACACTTGATGTTTCTGTGAAATATGGGTACATCCGGGCTGGTTCGAACCCAAAACCAACTGAGCCCTCGGTGCGGAAACGCTTATAACTTGAGTTCCGGATGTCCGATTGACGTGCCGTCGACTTTGTTGGATTCCTATTGATGAGAAGGAACTTTTTTCATACTTAACCTGAGGTTTGGACGAAGATGGAGTAAGGCCGGTTAGGATTGTACCCGAAATACAACCGGGCCCTTGGAATGGAAAATCGGATAACTTTCAGACCAGACGTCCGTTTGATGAACCGTCAACGGTGTTGGTAATCATGTTGAGAAGCGGTCCCTATGTGTATAACCTATGATATTTCAGGGTACAGTTGAGATATGGTCGGGTTGGTTTGAACACGAAACCAACCGGGCCCCCAAGACGAAAAGGCTAATAACACACAGATCGGGTGTCCGATTGACTCGCAGTCAGTTGTGTTGAGATTCCTATGACATGGCAGACATTCTAGATACTTATTTGTGGGAATTTGTGATACTTGGAGTATCGACCAGTACCTCGTGGAGCAGACCCTCCCGGTGACGAGCGAGTAGAGTGAAGAGACCTAGTAGCTGGCTGAGACCTGACGACTTCTGATTGATCGACTCAGAGTGATTCAGATCAGTAATAGATATTTGAGTTTCTGCGCCTGTGGAAATGGGCGACCGCCATTGGCGGTCGCTATTAAAAGCATTAGCGACCGCCAATGGCGGTCGCTAATCTGGAACAAAAAAACCGCGGGATTTTTCCCGCCCCGTTCATCTTCCTTGTCATTTTTTCCCGCTACCGCTGAAAATCTGGTGGCGTCGCGCCGATGCCCCCGCCTCCGCCCCCCACCTCATTCCGGTCACCCTCGATGTCACGTGTGTCACCCTCCGCTGCCCCCTCTACCAGCGCAGCGTCCGCCTATCACCCCGCCGCCGCCCCCGCCTATCACCCCACCGCCGCCCCCGCCTATCACTCCCTACGGCCGCCGCATGTCCGCCATTGATGGCCACCGAAGGTCACCCGAGGCCCCCACATGCCTTCTGCGTTTCTCTGGTACCGTTTCTGCATTTCTGCGTTTCTTTTTTTAGATGAGCTACAGCGACCGCCATTGGCGGTCGCTAAAGTCCCTTATTTTAGTAGTGGATAGCCCAGTGGGGAGCGCATGGTTGTAGTGGTAGATCCACGGTGGAGGAGTGTTTGGTTGTAGTGGTATGCCCGCGGTACTCGACCGAAGGAGTACCTCTGTAGACTATGAGGGGGTTCCCTTGGTTGTAAAGGCAGACACATGGTGGGAAGCGGATGATTGTAGCAGCAGGCCCACAGTACTCGACAGGTGGAGTACATCAGTAGTCCAAGGTTAGTGGGAAGTGGTTGGTTGTAGCATCAGGTCCACTGTACTCGATAGAGGAGGAGTTCTCCAGCAGCTGTGGTTTCGTAATTATGAATAAAATCCTAGTTTCAGTCGAGTAGATGAACTTTGTGTTTACCTCATGTTTGAGATGGGTTACTTGATAACTTAGGTATATGTATGGGAATATTCCAAAGTAGTGGTTATCCGTTGTTTTCTTGTGTTGAGCGACTTGTGTATTCCTGTGTAGACTGGGTTGTACTTTGGCTCTTGAGTTGGAGCCAATCTGGGATTGACGAATTAGGTATACGTATGGGCATATACCTAAGTAGAGTTGGTTGTTACTACGTGTTTGTATCTCATATTTGTGGAAATCCGTGTTGGATTTTGTGAGACCTTGAGGGTCTTGGGGTCCCTACTGAGTATCTTTATACTCACCCCTGCACGGGCTATGCCCGCACTTCATTGTGTTGTACGCAGACGACGGATAGCGCTGACAGAGATCGAGTGTACAAGGACTGGACGGTACCCGGAGGGGGATCTCATGACGAGTCAGTACCCGGAGGTAGATTTCATGAAGGGACGGTACACGGAGGAGGTTTGTGGACGAAAGCATAGAGGAGGCTATATGTACCTACCCTTCAGGTAGGATCTGAGGTGGATGACCTAGGAGCTGCTTCTGTCTTCCAGATGATTGTCTTTTCTGTTGTAATTTTGTTCAGTTGAAGCTGTACTTATCATTTGGGTTTGTATTCTGGCCCATTTACTTTTCATCACCTTCTTTTTACATTGTGTATTACTTCTTCTTGTACGCTGGTTGGATGTGTTTCTATTTTATAAAGTCAATGCCTTCCCAAATATTGGGATTTACACCTTGGTGCTAGTCGCCAGCCCCTGGCCTATGGAAGGTGGGATTGGGGTAGTCACGGCATGGGCCCCAAGGACGGGTCGTGAGAAATTGGTATCATAGGAATCAGTTCTACCGAAGAACTTAGGACTCTGATATTTTTATTTTCTAAAAAGAAATAGTGATAAGTGTACAAAGTGTGGTCTTCAGTTTAGGGAGTCCAGTGTTGGTGCGGCGGCTGACGTATCCATGCACCAGGACCCTGACAACCGATTTTCGACATAGTACAAGTAATAACTAATTGCATTTGTGTTTCCAAAATTTTTAAAGTCATCTCAAACTAGGTCAGCTCGCCAGGTATAGTCTTTGACTGTGTCGCGTCTGTTTCTTTTAGGATGCCTCCTCACGGACGACTAGCTAGATCCCCGAGAGTTGTACATACTGACAGTCCACCGAGCGACGAGGCGTCAATACAGGGCCCTCTTCTAGTTGAGGCACCAGTGGAGGCACCAGCGGTATTACAACCCGTTGGGACACTGATGCCACTAGCACCAGCAGTAGAGAGTGCATGTCACTTGAGTGCACTGCATGAGCTCCAACGCCGGAGGCCACCCAGGTTCAGGGGAGAGACGGACTGGAAGGCGGCTGAGGATTGGTTGGAGGTTGTGGTGAGAGTCTTCAGGCTATTAGGGATGCCAATAGACTTCATGGTGATCCTTACTGCTAGCCTCCTTCAGGAAGTAGTAGGCAGATGGTGGAGCCTGATGCTCCAGATGCATGACGTTGCGACACTTCTATGGGTAGACTTCGAGAGCCTGTTTCGGGCAGAATTTGTACCAACCACCCTTCAAGCGGTGCGTATATAGGAGCTACATAATCTTCAGTAGGGTAGCATGATGGTGGCGCAGTATTCAGCAATGTTCACCGATATCTCGCGCTACTCCACTAATATGGTATGAGACCCATTCTTCTGGGCCCGAACCTTCACGCAGGGGCTCAAGAGACAGAGTATAGCTTCATTTGTTTCTCACAGCATCCTGATGCAAACCAGGGTGTTGGAGAAAGCCCTATTCGTGGAGAGTTTCCTTGCTAAGAAGCCTCCAGTAGCAAGACCCACCACTAGCCGGCATGCGGCAAAGTCTTCTACATCAGGTAGTAGACAGATGATGCAGAGGTCCAAGAGGACCAGACCTACAGGTGGTCGACCTCATGAAATAGGATCATGTGTGTGAGGAAATCGGGGTGGAGAACAAATTACCACGAGAAGACAGTGTTATTCCTATGGCGGGGTTGGTCACATGGCACGTGTCTGTCCGACCCTCCATACAGATGATCAGTAGATGAACAAAGGACCTCCCAGGCAGAGGCGGAGGTTCAATCGAGGCAGACCGCAAGGAGCAGGAGACCGAGGCAGGGGAGCTGGCCATGCAGCTGGAGGTGGAAGATGCTTCAAGGTTTTTCCACCACCACCACCAGGAGGTCCACCCCTACCGCAGGGAACAGGTGGACATGGGAGAGATCAACTTCAGGAAGCTGAAGCATACGACTATGGTGCTCCGGAAGAAGGCAGACAAGAGCGAGACTAGTTCCAGGCATGGAGTCCTTTGATCATGGTGCTTATAGTTTCCTTTTTGTCGTTTTTTATGTTTTTAGTTTCTATATATCTATGTACATTGATCTGCAGTAATAAAAGACACTTTTCCTTGTTACATTTTCTTTCTTCCTTTTTGTGTACTAGGAGGTTCTGGTTTAAACTGTTTACTTGACCCTCACTTTTGAGATTCCTACTGGAGGAGACCCAGTGAACCCACACTAATGCCAATAGTGTGAATCAACCCTTGGAGGTGAGAGTAACGGTTGGATCTCTTGGTAGTAGCGTTTACGACTTACGACGTCATCCATGGCATGGATTAGTATCATTCATGTCAGGATTGATTATATTAGGCAAAGAACATGGTTCATCCAGGGGATGAGACCAGATTTCTCTTATCGGAAAAGGAGAAATCTTAGTAGCTCATGTAGAACCAGATACGGTTCAGACAACAACAGAGAAAGCACAGTTCGTCCAGGAGCGGATGAAGAATGCACAGTTCATATAGAAGTTCTAAGCTGATTGGAGATAAGGACCACTAGATTTCTAGGATAGTGACCACGTTTTCCTCCGGGTCTCACCTCGATGTGGATTATGGAGAGTTGGCCCGGGTGGAAAGTTATCTTCGAGGTTCATCAGACCCTTCTAGGTCTTCAACAGGGTAGGCGAGGTGGTTTATCTCTTGACCCATCCACCTCAGATGCACCGGGTGCGTGACGTCTTCCATGTATATTAGCTGAGGAGATACGTGCATGACCCGACTCGTATCATCGATGACGAGGCTACATTTGCGGAGGTCCTGGTGGTGATTGAGGATCGACAGGAGTGGGTCCTACGAGGATGGTCGATTCCTCCTGTGCGCTTTCGTTGGCAGCACGAGAACCTCCAGGAGAGCACATTGGAAGCGGGAGGCTCAGTTGCGTGCTCTGTACCTCCTTTTGTTTCCCTAGTTTTTGATGTAGCTTTACTGGGACGTAAAGCCCTGAGGTGGAAGTAATGTAAAGTCCCATAAATTTCAAAGAATTTTTTTTCTTAATTTCATTGTGATTTTATGAGTACGCAGTTTCTAACAGCACCTGATTCATGAGGCCTGGTGTGCCCGAAATAATATTCTGATGTTTAGCTTGGGTGTGTACAATGAACGGATGAGAGGGTTTTTTCTAACTTTTGATCCGATGCTCGGAATTTAAATCTAAGGGCACCGATGGAACCGCAGTGCTGGTAATATCTTATGAGGACCTTTCCCGGAGGTGCTTTTTCTCAGGAGGATTTGATAAAAGTTGATGATTAAATGTGAAGTAAATAAAATTGTGGTACACTTTTATTTTCTATATCTAAGCGGTTATATCCTAAGTGTGGTAGTTGGGGTGGGACCCACAATTCCTAACTACTCTTGTTAGGATATTTGTGAGGTGGGGCCCACATGAGCCCCACCCCTTCACATTCCCCATAACCCCTTAAACTCCCCATTAAACCTCCTTTTTAATTAAGTGTGTAACTTCTTCTCTTCCCACTTCCCCTCATTAGACCATTCCAACACTTATTCAATTAATTGAATTAAGTATTTAAATTTTTTAATTTGAACCCATGTCATATTGTTATAAAATAAGAGGAGCTTATTTTATTTTTGGGGGATTAGTTTTTTTGTGTTGAGAAAAGGGAGGAGAGACCTCTATCTTGGGTAGAACATTATCTTCTCGAAAAAATGTCTCTACTTCGACGAAGAACGTCGACTCGGCGGTTCCGGTTTACTCCATAATCTTCTTCCTTCCTGAAAAGGAATGTGGCACCGATGATGACGGAAATGACACCAACGTCCGTGACGCTTGACAACTGCAAACCTTCTTCAAGGTAGGGGATTAATTTGAGAATGCTATTATTCCCATTGTTGTTTCCTTCTAAAACAAATAATGTAGATCAACTCATCATCAAGTTGATCCGTTAATGTTATTATTTTACGGATGTGAATAATTAATTATGGGAGTATTATTTGGAACTAGGTTCAATTTTAATTGATCAAAATTGTGACTTGTTAAGTTGTTTAAATCATGTGTTGATTATTTCCAATTGATAACACCTAATGCGGAGGGCGCAGGCCGAACAAACACGGCCCGACAACCCTCCCCAGGTTGTTTGTTGATGTGTGGATTGACGACCGATGACGAAATGGGCTGCGATGCTGATTTGAAGTCAACGTTGTGAAGTTCGGGTCCTGTAGTGACCGTAGGAGCAGAAGGCGGGCGAAACGGACAACCGGTGTGCATCCGGTGGTCCGCGAAAAGTGGCGGCGGTGCGCCGCACCGGTGCGGCAGCGCTGACGATCGGCTGTGGTGGTGCGCCGCCAGAGAAGACCATCGTGGCTGAGCCGCGGTGGACTAGAACGGCAATGCCCTTCCGGAATTTGGGGGCACAACTTTATGCTCTGTCGGTTCTCTGTCAACCGGGGGGAACAACCCCCCCCCCCCCCCCCCCCCCCCCCGCTCTGCGTCCGCTCGGCCACGCTGGTCGAGCCTCAACCGGCCAGGCCGGGCCGCGCCCAACCAGGCCAGACCTGGACTCGGGTCGGGTCGACTCGGTTCGGGCCAACCCAGGGGGTATTGGGCCGTGTCGGACCGGGTCCAAACCCCATATTTTCATAACTCTTTTAGTTAAACACTCGTATCTTGAGCTACAGACCTCCGATCGACTCACCGTTAGTTGCGTTGGGATCCATGGATCAAGAAGGTCGTTTCGATATATTAAACTCAATGTTTCAGCGAATTATGGGTACGGGCGGGTTGGTTCAAACCCAAAACCAACCGGGCCCTCGGAGCAGAAACGCTTATAACTTGAGTTCCGGACGTCCGATTGACGTGACGTCGACTTTGTTGGATTTCTCTTCATGTGAAGGAACTTTTGGAATACTTCACCTGTGGTTTGGATGCAGTTGGAGTAAGGCTGGGTTGGATTGTACCTGAAATCCAACCGGGCCCCTAGAACGGAAAAGCCGATAACTTTCAGACCGGACGTCCGTTTGACGAACCATCAGTTGTGTTGGTAATCATGTTGAGAAGTGGTACCTATGAGTATACCCTATCAGAGTTCGGGGTACAGTAGAGATACGGTCGGATTGGTTGGTACAAAAAACCGACCGGGCCCCCGAGACGAAAAGGCTAATAACACACAAACCGGGCGTCCGATTGATGCGTCGTCGGTTGTGTTGATATTCCTATGACGTGGCAGACGTTTGTGATACTTCTTCATGGGAATTTGTGATACTCTGAGTATCGACCTTAGCTTGTGGAGCGGACCCTCCCAGTGACGAGTGATCAGAGTGCAGAGACCTAGTAGCTGGCTAAGAATTGATGACTGTTGATCGATCGTCTCGGAGTGATTCTGATAGCCCTGTGGGGAGCTCTTGGTGGTAGTGGAAAACCCACTGTGGAGGAACGCTTGGTTGTAGTGGCAGACCCGCAGTACTAGACATAAGGAGTACCCTTGTAGGCTATGAGGGGGTGTGCTTGGTTGTAAAGGTAGACCCATGGTGGGAAGCGCTTGGTTGTAGAAGCAGACCCACAGTACTCAACAGGTGGAGTACATCAGCAGTCCACGGTTAGTGGGAAGCTCTTAGTTGTAGTGGAAGGCCCACTATACTCGACAGAGGAGAAGTTCTCCAGTAGTTTTGATTTCTCCATCATGAATAAAATCCTGGTTTGAGCTGAGTAAAGGACCTTTGTGTTTTCCTCATTTTTGAGATGAGTTACTTGATAACCTAGGTATATGTATGGGCATATACCAAAGTAGTGGTTATCCGTTGTTTTCCTGTGTGGACTGAGTTGTGTATTCCTGTGTAGACTAGGTTGTACTTGGGCTCGTTAGTTGAAGCCGATCTGGGATTGATGACTTAGTTATATGTATGGGCATATACCTAAGTAGAGTTGGTTGTTACTACGTGTTTGTATCTATTCTTTGTGGAAATCCGTGTTGGATTTTGTGAGACCTTGAGGGTCACGAGGTCCCTACTGAGTATCGTTATAGTCACCCCTGCACGGGCTACGCCCGCACTTCATTGTGTTGGATGCAGACGAAGGATAGCACTGAAAGAGATCGAGTGTATGAGGACCAGACGGTAGCTGGAGGTGGATCTCATGACGAATCAGTACCCGGAGGTAGATTTCATGATGGGACGGTACACGGAGGAGGTTGGAGGATGATAGCATAGAAGAGGCGAACTCTACCTACTATTCATGTTGGATCTGAGGTGGATGACCCAGGAGCTTCTTCTGTCTTCTAGATGTTTGTCTTTTCTGTTGTACTTTCGTTCATTTTTAGCTGTACTTCTCAGTTGGGTTTGTATTCTGGACCATTCACTTTTCAGCACTTTCTTTTGTACTTTATGTATTACTTCTTCTTGTACTCTGGTTGTATCTGTTTCTATTTTATAAAGGCAATTCCTTCCCGGATATCAGTATTTACACCTTGGTGCTAGTCGCCAGCCCCTGGCCTATGGATGGTGGGCTTGGGGTAGTCACGGCACGGACCCCAATGATGGGTCGTGACACAGCCCTTGGTTCCAAAGTGGTTCATGGACAACTACATTCTCCATAGCATCTTCCAATTGGTTTCTATGAAATCTTCTAGGTTCCATTTTCTAAACAGACAACAGTCTCTATAAGTCTTACTTTTTTGAAACTGAAGGATTAGTATTTCTAATTCTATCACATCAACTATCACACGTTGTTTTCCAAAGACAATATTTTTCATGTTTAACCATTTTTAAAAAATACATTATTCATTTTGAATATTAAACAACACAGAATATGAATCAATTATTCTCCTTTCAAAATCATTCATTCGAAAATATATTTATTATTTTTCAAAAATTTCCACCATTGCACAAAATCATAAATAATTACTCAAAATTAATTATACAATACTAGTGCGAATTTATTCCACTAAAAATCATTTCTTGCTCATCTCATTTACTAATCCCATGACAACAAGATTACAGTATCCTATAAGTGTAATCAAAACACTTATGCACCCAACTCCATGGTAACTTGAAGTTCATCATAAAAAGATTAGCCATGTATATTTATACTATACATTTCATGTCCTGACAGTCATAATCCTTTCTAATATCACAACCAATGAAATAAAGATGTATGAATTTCAATTTCAAGACCAAGAAAGTTGATGACTACTTGTTCCATAAGGAATGTAACATGCTAGGACCACTTATATCGAACAATATTTTGGATCGAACAAATTGATACCATTTGTAATGACCCACTAATTCTCATAGAATTGAGAATATGATGAATCATTACATGGCCTTAAGAAACATCCCAAAGATGCCAAAGGCTAGTAATAAATGTTGAAGGGTTTCAAATGCATGTGTGTGATGGTTTAACCTTTATGAAAAAAATCATTAACATAGAAACCATAACCAAACAACTCACTATATCATTCATGGATAAATGAAAATAAAATCAACCAATTCATTTATATCAAAACCACACCAAAGTTTACTATAATAGAAGAAAAGTAAATATCAATATAAAAATTAGAATATAACTTCAAGAAAATAAAAGAAAACCACAAGACTCCATACTCTACATGCACCATCCACCAACATCACCAAACAGACCATGTATCAAGATGTGGTGCTAATAATGTGTGATGATTTACCTTATCCCAATTACCAAAAGATAGAATCTAAAAAACAACCAAAGTTCTAATGTAGGGGTCAATATAAAACTCAGTATGTTATCCTCAATGACTTCCCTAATCACACCATTAGGGTCGAAATGTTAGCGACATTTATATAAAACCATTTATATAAAATATTTCTTCAAAACAGTTTATAACTAAATATAAACAAGTTCTAAAAATAATTATAACTAAGATTAAACAAGTTACATTTTCAACCTACATTTTAGCAAGTCACATTTCAAGAAAAAAACCAAACAAGGACTTAAAAAAATTTTCAATATAATTTTTTCATAAACATTCCATTTCACGTTTTTACACACCCAACCATGTATGCTTCATTTCAACAGTTCCATACTCATAAGTGGTCTCTCGTCCAATTACCTTGTCTCCCAGTCACACAAACCCCCAATCAAGGGTTACACACCCTTTACCCCAATCATTCACATCCCATATTTAGGGGAACATTGTACATGAACTCACACAAACATCATTTTCCAAAACCATTCAAATTAACAAATTCAAACCATTTGAATAAAACTGTTATTATATTGAAAATAATTAAATAAACAAATTAAAATAAATCATATAATTTAATCAAAACCATTAATTTTATTGAAAACAATTTAATTAAATCTAATTACAACTATTTATGAAAAATCCCCTTTTAAAATCTTCATTTTAATATCATGAATCAAATAACTTCATTCTTAGATACAAATTTTCTAGATTTCCACAATTTACCAAACCATCACTAAAGAGGGTTCCCAAAAATTGATAAAAATACAATAAAAAATAAATTAAACACAATTTATTCAACATGAAATCTATTATACTAATAGGATATGAGAGTGAAGCTGCCTACATTAACAGTTTTGGTGAAAACATAAAAAAAATGAAGAACGCTCATGAAACTGGGCATGAATTCCACAAAACCGCCATAGATATATTCTCCTATCATCAAAGAGACCATATATCAACATATTTGGAATCCACCATATCATTTCTACCAATAATGGGTGTATATATGAGAAAATTATCTGAGAGGTTATGTAGATCTAAGTAGATATAATAAAATGTGACAAGAACAAAGAAGAATGATGAAATACCACAAGAATCGGGCATCTAAATTCTAAGGAAAGGATTTGGATTGGTTACAATTATATTGGGATAGGTTATCTGACCTTAAATAAAAAGTAATATTGAATTATGGCCACATAGGATGGAAACATAATCCTAAATAGTCCATAATTTGGTGACATCAACTTTTCTGGATATCGCTTAAACCCTAAACATGGTTTAGTCGCATGGTTAGGAATATTATGTGATAACTGTGAATTAGATATTGCATGGGTAACCCATCACATATCCTCCACACATGTCCTCAATAAATATGTACCTAAACTGCCAAAACTACTATCCATCATCTTTAACTCTGCATGGTTTATCCTAGGGTTCCACACAATTAGACAAACTGTGTGCATCTAATGCACCTTCCCTTTCACACCAAAACTGTCCAAACATTCTCAAAAATCTCCCAACCGTCACCCTGTAAATTTATATTCCAAAAAAACATATAAGAAGTGTTACATAACAAAATCTCATGGAACTAATCCATTCCACGAGGTCATCGATGGGAACTAAAAATGAAACCATACACATGTAGGGTTCTTATAGGTGTGTCTGTCCTCAGGATCTCATTTACATGAGATCACCTAGTATTGACATCATGAGAAGAAGTATAAATTATTATGAGCCCCCTCACCTAATAGTAAAAAATAATCTACGTTCAGTCAGTATGATCTATAAAGATTATAAGACTTATGTTTATGATTAATATCCTTATACATAGAGTTTTTTGTTATAGCCCAAGAACTATTGTAAACTGTTCAAGTGAAATAAACGCTACCATGTATATTATTGAAAAATAAATACCAAATATATTATGGTTTGTATACATCATACATAAAACACTATATACATTATACAAAATCGAAAATTACTCCTTAATTTGGGTCTAAGGAACCCGCAATTACAACATCCCTTACTGGGTGTTTGATCTCACCCTTGTTGTGTTTACATTTACCTAGTTTATGATGGAAATTTTTAATCATGATATTTATAGATGAATATAATTTCTAAATACTTTTTGGGAGTTTTTTATGACATATTTTGGATTATTTATTTTATTAATTTTTGAAAAATAACAATTAAATGGAAAAGACATGGGATTTGTCTTTTAGTTACATATCCTTATTATTTAAAGCTCTAAAGCTAAAATTTCATGGGAATATATGTAATAAAATATTTTATTTTATCCATGTGATTATTGGAAATTTACATATTCTTTTTAACATTTTTAGTCTCTTGTGATTCATAATTATAATGGAAAAGTGGTAGTGGTGTTTCTCTCAAAACAATATGACACAATGTTGGAATATTTTGAAACCTTATGTTCTTTATCTTGCTTTTAATATTTATGTTTTATATACTAGTGATAATTAAATTTTCAATATTGTGTTTTTTTGGATTTTATGTAGTGTAGAAAATAAATCATAGTGAGTTGAGTAGGGTGTGAATTATTCTTTCTTTTAGAACACTTATTCATGTGATATAGAACCTATAGATATCAATTTTTCACTATGCAAAATATGGTGTGTGAAATCGTCATGTGTATTGATGTAATAGAATCCTGTGATTTTTTTTGAATCATAATGGACCGGTTTTACTTTTATATCCAAAATAATCTACCCACCCAAATACATCATGGAATTTATGATTAATTGATCGGGATCCATATTACCCTCTATCCTAAAATACCCTAATTGTTTCCTACATTTTATCCACACCCATTCCACTTTTATATATTTTTTATCCCCTAATAACCCAATTTAAAATATAATAAATAATACATTATATTTATTTCAAAACACAATGATATATTTCATTACATTAAACACGTGTTTATTTAAGAAGAAATACCATCCTTAAAAGTATTGAGGAATTTTTTTAAAATTTTTATCATGACAGGATTCTTTATTCCCTCTTAATATAGTCTTCCTCATATTAAAATTCATAAAAACATTAAGGGATATCAATTGGAATGATGACCTACCTTCATATATTTTAATCAATCTAGTGATATCTTTGATGTAAAATTCAATACATTTCTTTTCCATGTTCTGGAAAGAAATTCAATATTATTATAAATGTCATTTAATTAATCATAATTCAACGTGTAATTCAACATTTATTTATTATATGACTCTTTTGGATGTATTAAAAACTTTTGAATACCATTCCACATCTATATTCCATAATATACCATTATATTGTGTAAATAAAGTAATATCATATTATTAATGTTCAACACATATATCGTAGAAACATTTGAATTAAGATTAGGTGGAAATATACTCCATTCCAACTTAAAAAATATAAAAATTAGCTATATATTCTCCAAAGACTCTCATTTATCCAAAAATATTACCTTGTCGGTAATAACATATATCGATAAACTTCTCTACATGTATCTTGAGTTCTAAAAAAGTGTGTCTCAGAATCTAAATATTATTTACCTATCTATAGTATCACCATTATATATTTCAAATAAATATTTCGAGGTGGAGTTTAAAGATTTGTTGTCCATAAAATCAGTTTGGATGGCATAATATTGTGTTCCTACTAGTGGATTAATAACATTAACATCACTCAAATGAAATGGGTTATTCGATTTTCATATAAATAAATTCTTATTTTTAAACAAAAATTCTATACAAAATAATGAAGAACAACTCTATTAAAATAGAAATCAAAATAATTCTCATTGTACATTTACATAGTTGAATGTTCATCCGCAACAATATTGGTATACATTTTTGGTTTATATAGGCATTTATTCTCTATGAATCACTAACCATTGAAGAAATATTAATACATATATTCTAAAAGCATTGATATGATACGAATTTTTAATGGTGAAATGGTAAAATCGAAATAGATAGGTTTCTATATGTGGGGGTGTGGGGGTGGTTAAAATCTTTTGTTATAGTTATAAATAGTTATTTACTTATCATTTAGCTTATAATGAACTATTATTTTCAAATGATATTGTTCAAATATCACACATACTCTATGGAATGATGAAATAAATATTTCACCCAACGCGTTCCACATCCATGAGTGAGGGAGGTTACTAATACTCCCATGGTTTTATTATAGCCTCACTGAATACAATTTAAAATAAGAATGGAAATCGTGATAAAAACTAAATAAGGTGAACTGCCTTTGAGATAAACTCAATTCCATTAAAAAATATTTTGATCCAAAATTCTTGAAAATGATATGAAAAAACATTCATAGTACAAGTTAATAGATACTCATAACTCCATCACTACATTTTTCTTTTTTTCTATAACTGGCTATGGTCAATCAAGAACCACTGTTTATCACTATTTTTATCTATCTCTCTACCTATTTTAGTAATCACATATTGTTCTTAAAACCTATAATAAAAATTCCACATCAATCCAAATAACTAATATATATATTTTAGGATTTATTTAATCCTTTGGGAAACTATAATAACCATTTTCTTACATGATAATACATTCACAAATCTACCTATATTTTTTCATTTATAGCCTAAATATCAATCCACGATATACAAAAAATTAATTAACCTGTGATCTCAATTAAATGTTCATTGGTAATAATTTTCCATTAAAATAATATTTGTGATGTAATTTTAATGAAATTAATGGTAAATTTAATTGAAAATGGATGAGTTATTCATAAAATTGTTATAATCACATAGAAAAACTCACTTATAAAAGATATTATGAATTATACTGGGTAAATGTTTTATATGACATGAATAAAATTTCTAAAAAAGTAATGAAAAAAATAGTTAGTAGCCCCTTCGTAAGGAAAATGAAATCTGTAATTACCAACATAGATGAAATATGAATACAAATCATAATATTATTGATCAGAAAAACACAATTTTATTTTTAATTATCATTATTCATGATCATTCAATAAATATTCAAAATATATTGATAACTTCTACAAAGACTAATAATATTTTAATGTCATCAAATAATTGAACTATCATCCAAGAAGTTGATGTTATCTATAAAAAACTCAAAATAAAACATTGATGTTATTTGATGATAATTTAAAATATAAATAATATGATAAAATATATTTGGTTTCTTATTTTCCCAAATGTATTTTTGTTAAATTTTGTTACTTTTATTTCATAAATGAAAAAGTGATGTATAGGAAATTAAAATATTATAATGAAAAACTGGAAAAATTAAAAGAATTTATCAATGATAAAAATTAAGTATTCCCCAATGTATTAAACCAAATAACATGTCCATAAAAAGGAAATAACATAAATGACAATTCATTAATATCACAGTGAATTGATAATAAAATCAAGAAAACCCTTCAAATGATGACTCATTTAAAGTATAAAGTTAACTACCTATGAATAGAAATTTTCTATTTTTTGGTTTATTCCATGTAATAACATCTTAATTTTAGTCCAGGTGATGAACTCTCTAGTGAATTTCATGGTTAGGGGTTATAAAGGGTTTCATTAATTCCTTCCCAATGTTTGGTTTTATTACCACCCATAATTTTACATATTTTACTTTGTTATTGAATATTTCATATTTTTGATGATTATATAAAATACGAATACATATTTCATAGAGGACTTGGATATGTAAAAAATAAATGGCCTAGTGAAGGCTAACCCTATAACACCCTGAGAGTTTGTGAAATATATTTTCAAAATTAATTGTTTTTGGATTTTTTCATTTCACGCAACACTGAATATTGTTTTTTTATAAATGACCTATGTTTGGATTGCATTATACACAACACCAAGTTATTCTTATGACACAAAAAACGTATAATATCATAGAGTACATAAAACACTATATTTGACATGTGTTATAGACAATGATGAGTTTCTTCGAGAGCTTTCATAACATTAAAGGATCATTTTTTTCAAAATAAAATAAAATATTAAAATTTTTATTATTATAATATTATTATTTCTAGAACCTAGTCATTTGAATTGATATCTTGAATAAGAATAAATAAATTGTTAAAATATGATTTTTACAAGTATATTAGAATAATCATTTGTTTGTAAATCACCAAAATTGAATGAATGAACTATGTAAAAATAAAGAAATTACTTTTCTATGAAAATTAGACTTCTATATACAAACACAATTATATCTCAGTATAGTAAACCAAAATATTGTTAATATTTAAAATAAAATTTATATTTTATACATTGAATCAATATTTCTTATTCTAATGTAATTAATTTAATGCTATAAGATAGGAATAAATAGAATTTTATGATATAAAAGATGTATTTTTCTAAAAATTAATTTTACCATATTTTAATGGAGAACAAATTTTAAAACACATTTTTGGAAATTTTACATATTTTTCCAAAAAAATCAAAGACAAAATTCAAATATAAATATTTTTAATTACGTTGGGTAAATTTTGGGTATTTTTTGAGAAGCATTATTTTTATGAATTGTGAAAAACACTAAATTAAAATTCAAAACTACTTTTCTTCAAAATTAGTTATATAGTTAAATTATATTTTAGATTTTTTTATTTTAATTAGATATATTGTAAATAATTTAATCCAATTTTGGTCATTTTAATAAATTTTACATTGAATTTGGAAATAAAAACACTAAAACATTTTAAACATTTTCACATATTAAATCGTTGTAGGTACATGTCTATGGGATTAGTTTTAAATTAATTTCCTATATTTATGTGATTTGAATTTTGAAATTTTGATAAAATATTTTAAATCAGAATAATTTTTAATTTATAACATTTTCAACATAGATTATGATAAAAACTATTAGTTAAAGTGATTAAAATTAATTACAGTGATTAAAGGAAAAATTTGTTTAACAATGGATTAACCCTTAAACAGAAGGCCCAAAATGACCTATACACTTGTCTAAGAGCCATGTTATGGGCTTATTTAGACCCTATAATAACTTTTATCTAATTGGTTTTATTATTGGAGCCACTTGAAATGGTAAAAATTAGGGTTGATTCCCTTTTAAAATGCATACTAGAAAAACACTCATCCTCCTCTATGAAAATCCACACAGCACTTCCACTTGTTCACACATATCAATCCCATAATATCACAAAATATATACTAAAAAATATCCCCAAATACTGAAATTAATATTATAAGCCTCCCTTTGATTAGAAACCCACCTAAATAATCCATGTTGTGAAATCCAAATGGAGTTTTCTATTGAAGATGTAACAACCTTCCTTCAGCTCTTTTGTTTTATTTTTATTCTACACCCCCTAAAATATTATTATTCTAGGATTATATGATAAAATTATAATAATAAATATACTAATATTTTTTTTATTATAAGTTTTTATCTACAATTATACTCACATCAATCTAATCAGTAGTGAACTTACCATTTTTTTGTACGGTGGGCTGCCTCCTCACTAAAGGATGTTTTTCTTTTTTTCCTTTACCTCCTATGATGGTTGGGATTTATGATGGAAAATTTAGTTTTTATTTGATAAAATTGATATTTATTATTTATTTAATTTTACATAATTATTATATATTACATACCTTCATGAATTCAATTTTTTGTAAATACAATAACTTCATTTGCTGATGTGTGAACTACCTGCTCCTTGAAGTGGCGTGATTCATTCACACTCTACATGGAATTTATTAAGTATGTTTTTAGTGAAATGATATTATATATTTTTTATACTAATTAAAGTGTAATAATATTATATATGTATATAAATATACTCCATTTTCTTTTTTTAATCAATAATAAAATAAAACTGAAACAACATTCATTCGTATGTATGGCCTACCATATCCATGAACAGTGAATTCTACTTCATATTTTTATTTTTTATGAATTATTATAAATATATATATATACTGAATACATATGATATTTATATAATGTTTTATGTTGTTTAAATAATAAAATCATGATCTATGTAGTATGATCAAGAGTAACAAGCTAAAACAAATAAGAAAAACAAACCAGATATTACATAAAACGTATCATTAAAAAGGAGTTGTTAAAAAATTGGTAATATAATGTCCTAAAATATAATATATGGTATTATATAGAATAATATTAGTATATAGTAGATTTATAATGAACTTATAATTATTATATAATAGTTTTTAATGTGTACGAGAAATGTCAAGACTTTAGGTAAGGGTTTTCTAATCTCACATTTATTTTCTCTAATACACAAGCCATGTTAACAACCTATTTATTGAAAGTGGTGTTTATAATTCTCATGGATGTATTATATAATTCATAAATAAAATTTATGGGTATTTACATATCTATTTTATTATATTTATTTCATGTGGTTTATGTTTAAAAATTTACCAAATTAGTAATGTAATTTTTCCTCAGTTTGCGTTCTTTGAGACACATGCCATGTTATGCACCCATATTATTCTATGATGTGTATGTACATCCTATAACATATTATATAACGAATCTCATTATTTTTATGATATTTTATGATTCATTTAATTTAATTATTTCTGTTGTATTGTGATTTAATTTTACAAAATTGGTAATATTATATTGGTACGATATCATTGTTTATCGATATTTTTTAAGATTATTCTTGATTTGATGAAATTTTATGATAAACCACTCAAAAAATATCATGAATTTACTTAACCTCTAGTTATTAATGTTATATCTAAGTAATCTTACCTTTTTTTCAATAGTTGGTAATCTAGATAATTAATAATTTTTGAATAAAAACCCAAATTTATATTTCTTTTCGGTCATAAATATTTATTCTTTCATAATCCTGTTTTTAAAAAAAATATTTAGAACATGTTTTACTATAATACTATGATGTTTAAAGATGTATTTACCCATATATTACCTTTTAAAAAATTATTTCAAATGGGATCATTTTTCATTTTAATATCATAGAAACCTTTTAATCATTTATGGTGAAAAAAGAATGTTCGAAATGTACGAACTTACCCACCATCCTGACCATCATTTCCTTGATGTTTCCCACGTATGTTTATTATGTTATTTTTTTGAAATACAATCTAATATTTTGGTATTTTTATTATTTTAAAATATTTTTTAAATAAAAATGGTTTTAATAAATTATTTTATGTTCAAAAAATGATTTAAATGATTCTCACAGATTACTTTATATGATTAAAAAAATCAGTTTCCAATGAAATGGATTTCAATGATAAAAAATCTTCGATTATAAATTTTCAATGTATTTTCAAAGTGAAATATTTTCAATTTTTTCAAGCATCTTTATATGTTTATAGGGGAAATTGTTATCAATATGATCAAAAAATTATATTATATGATTTTAAGGGAAATGGTTTTCCATTTGTTTTCAATGTTATTTTATATGTTTTCAGGAAATAAAGTTTTAAAATTATTTTTGAGCTTCATTTATATTTTTTCATGAAAAAGTGTTTTCAAAATGATTTAATGAATTCTTTATATTCTTAAAATTATTTTCAAAGAATTTGTTTTTCAAATGACATTTTGTTTTAAAAATCCTTTTTAAAATAAGAGGGTACATTTTTCTCAAGAAATTTTTTTGAAAGACATTTAAAAATTATATTTCATCCAAGATTAAATACATTGATGTTACTCATTCATTTGTAGTAAATGAACTAAAGGTTATATTAATATTCTTTCTCTAAATGGTTGATAATTTCATGTCGTCGTGTTTATAAAATGTATTTCCCATTCGTGGGTTATATGTTATTGAAACACGCTTCTTCTCATGGGTTATGCTTTGATTTAAATTATTGTGAAACCTATCAATTTTCTATAGGTTATGATATGATTAAAATTTTATGATACCAATTACATTTCATGAGTTATTATATGTATTTTTATGATATATTATCACACACATGTTTTATTTTATTATGATATGTGTGGTACTTATATATTCATCCAATGCATTGGGAAGGAATTTATATCTCTTGAGTATGATAGGGTTTAAACAAGAAGTGAAATAAGTTTTGTATGACCGCCCTAGAATGATGGGTGAAACCATTTTGATAATATATGATTGGAAGAATAAGTGAACTCAGTTCTATAATATAGGGTTGTAATGAGTATTGAACCTTCTTCAGTAATAAATGATTGAAATAAGGAGTGAACTAAAATTAGTAATACAATGAAGGAATGGGGATTCAACATGATTCAGTAAATGATTTTTTTCACTAAGATTGTCTTTTGAGTGAACACTATCTACTAAGATGGTTTTTAGAGTGAAACCTTTCCACTAAGATGTCCTTCGTGTTAATTAATTACTATTATGTAAATAATTTTATTTGTTTTTGTTTCCGAACATTCAAATTTCTTTTTTTCATATGTTATAATCTCATGGATTATGTTGATTTCCTTATGATTCTTGACTTATGAACAACCAATATTTATGCCAGGACTCTTGATTGTGATTGTTGATATGTAGGGTATGACCATATAATGGTAAGATATTGTTTCCCTGCCCTTATGCTCATGTTATTCTCACATATCACCCCTGTTTACCCTTACTAATGTTCTGATGTCACTTTTTCTTATGTTTCCTTTCTCGAGGTTATGATGTAAGGTTTTAAGTAAGATTACTAAATTGTAATATCTATAAGGGATATATTAATGGGTTTTCACTGAGATTCAAGAATATGTTTCCATTATTACAAAGTCATTAAAATATTATAGTCTCATACATGTATTTTTTAAATTTGATGAATATTAATCTTAAATGATGTAATATCCATGTATGTGAAACCAAGGATGCTATAGTTTTTATCCAAGGAATGGTTTAGTCAGCCCTTGGAAATTAGGAAGATAAATCATTAGTGAGATCCCAAGGTATATTTTTAAACATATATCTAGGGATTAATCTATGTATAATCCTATGGTGTTATAAATTACTTGATTAAGTGTAATTATTTGTACATCAAATATATAATTTTTCATTAATAAGTGGTTGTCTTCAATGACAAGTGTTTCGCTCCCTATGCTTTCTGGTTTAGTAAATGGTGGTTAGTAGATAAAACATGGTTAAAATTGAATGTTTAAAATATATAATATATGGGAATTATGAAAATTTATTTCCAATGTGATAATATCATAAAGAGAATATGTAAGGCAGTAATGGTATTAGTTATACTTATGAAGATAAAGGAACTGCAAAAGACATGTGAAAGGTATGAGATTTTATAAAAGTATTTTTTTCATTAAAAATAAGAAGAATTATTAGGTTGAGGTTGAGTAACCTTAAGGTATGAATCATATTTCTTATTATACGAATTGTTTGTTAAGGAATAAGATGATTATTCCTAGTAAATGGTTCAAGAATATAGATAGATTATTGAAGAGAATATGTTTTGGAATTCGATGATTATGTTATATGAATTATGAAATATATACATATTAACAATATTATATTTTCTTAAAGGATTGAATATGATATGTTTATTGGTGATGAATACATAGAAAGTTAATTTAATAGAAACATCATATTTTTATTAATGGAAATAAACCCTTATTATGTTACCAATATTAATAAGGTTACGTTTAGCATGTATAAAGAGATGATTGAAATAGATAAAGAATGATGGATAATACTAATTACCATAGAAATTATTATTGATTTTTTTATAATGAGTTCTATTATATCATGGATGTTGTTTAATACTAATTGGATTTATAGAATATATCCAATTGTATTTAGAATAAAAAAAATATTCATGTTTTTAATAAGCATTTTGGGAAATTCAGTTTATTACTCAGTTTCAAGAGAATACATGATGAAGTAATTCACAAGATTGTTATGTGACAACCATGAGATACTTTATGATATACCAGGGATCTATTCTAAGCTATTTTTGATATATTTAGTGGCCTTATTTCTAAGGTTTTGTATTTTCAACATTTGGAAGTGTTATATGGTTAACCATTTTTAGAAAGATTAAGTTAACCTATGGATAAGGATTTTTTTATTAAAGTATCATCTCACCATATAAGGATTTATACATATTGGATAGAATTTTATATCCAATGTGTTATGATTTTATCTAATGACAGACTAAATGCACAATCATTCTATTTATGGATCTCATGTTCTGATAATTATTTTTGAATGAAAATTCACCAATATTTTTTGGAATAAGATATGAAGTTGAAATTGATAAAAGAATTAAAAAGGGTGAGATTTAGTTGAGATCAAGAAATTATATGATCTCATGGAAATTAGTCAACATTATAAAAAGGGTATTGAAATGAAATTTTGTCAAGTCAACATCATTTTTGATGATCTTAATGACATTTTTCTTGCCGGATTATGTTATGGAATTGAGATTGTTAACAATATCCTTACCATATTCTCTACTACTCTCCATGAAAACATGATAGTTATATTTCTCTTTGATATCCATGTTTTTAGTTACCACCAATTTTATTCTATGTGGAAACCTTTTTCAATGTTACATTGGGTAACCATCATGTTTCCAACATTCCCATCTCCAAGGAAGTTTTAGTATTCATTTTTACGAGGTGGGTTTCTATAAAGGGAACATTCAATTATTAAAACATTAATAATATAGATGAATTCCATGATGAAATTCATTTTAAGGGGGTAGAATGTAACACCAGATATTTATTGAAATAATTTTTTCAGATTAATTTAATCATTATGATATTTTTTATTTCACGCAACATTAATAATAGTATTTTTATAAAAGAACTATGTTTTGATTGGAATATATGAAACACCTTGTTAGTTTTATACCAAAAACAACAATTAAGTTAGCTTTTCTAGAATTTAAAATGATGTTTGTCTTATTTTATATACAATGTCGAGTTCCTTTGATAGATTTCATAACACGAAAGGATGATTTTTATCAAACTACAATATAGTATTTATAATATTAGTAAAATATTATTAATGCTTCCACCTTGCTGTTAGAATGTAATTCACAAATAAGAATAAATTAATTGTTAAAATATTTTTTATAATTTTATTTATAATTAATTTTATGGTTATAAATTAGTATAAGTGAATGAATTCACTATTTGAAAATATAGAAATTACTTTCCTAAGAAAATTATATTTTATGTACAAACTAAATTTTATCTAACTAAAGTAGACAAACAAATTTTGATTAATGTTTTAAAAAAACTTATATATTATATATTTAATAAATATTTTTTATACTCATAAAATATATTTTATAGGTGTAAGATAACAATAAATCCAATTTTATGAATAAAAAGATGTATTTTTCTAAATAGAAACTTACTTTCCATTTAATGGAGAACTAATTTTTAATTATTATTTTTGACCATTTTATAATTTTTTTTTATAAAATAACAACATTTTTTAATGTTTAATATAAAAATTTATTTGGTTGTATTTTTTGTATTTTTATGATAAGATTCCATTTTTTGATGAATAGTGAAAATCACGAGATTTTAATTTTAAACTACATTTTCATCTAATATATTTAGATATTTAATTTTTTATTTATCATTTTTAAAGGTTAATTAGATCATGATTAATCCAGTTAATAAATTTTAGGCTATTTTAATCAATTTCAAACTGATATAGGATCTACATACATTTTAATCTTTTAAACATTTTCTCATAAAAACCCGCTTTCGTGACACGTCTTTGGGATTGAATTTAAATTAATTTCTACCACTTCTATGATTTTAATTTTTCCAATATGATTAAATATTTTGAATAATAATAATTTATAATTTATAATATGATAAAATTATTTTTCTCCCAAAAATATCAGTGAAAGTGATTAAAATTAATTATAGTGATTAAGTGAAAAATTATCATAATAAAGGGATAAACCATACACTTAAGGCCCAAAATTACCTATAAATTTTAAACAAAATCCTATTTATATCCATATTTGAACCCTATATGTAACACCCCAAGCTTCCATGGTACGCTTCTACTTGAATAATACAGTAGTGTGTGTCATACGCAACTTCGAGTTCTAACACACCACAACTAATCAAACTCACCGTTATGAATAGTAATACCCACTTTTTAAAATTTTATAAATTTTATCTTTCAAAATGGACTTCATTTTTGGATTTTTAATATTGAATTTAGATTAAGGTGAATTTTTGATATTTTTCTGAAAACATTCAATTTTTCATGAATAGTGAAAACGCTGAGTTAGTATTTAAAACCGAATTTTTATTTAAATAATTATTTATTTTATTTTAGGTAATAATAGATACATAATACCAATATAATTTCACTGTAATTCATTGGATTCAGTTTATAATAATTTTAGATATATAAAAACTTTATTGAACGTTTCACCGCCTTTTACCCACCACCTAGGAGAATTTGAAAATTCACATTAAACATAATATTACCACTTCTGTAAGTGGAATTTAAATAATCCGAGAGACACGGTTGATATCATAAAGTAAAATTTGGTTCAATAAGATAAAAATAATTTTTGTTGAATAGTAGCTTGTTTACTTTTATTTACCACGGTTCAATGTAAATAGGGTAATTAAGGGTACAAATGATATTATTATTACCCTAATACAAGAACTAATTCTATTGGATAAGTATAATTCCATCCAAAACATCATCTAGAAAAAAATATGAACCTCTTTTGTCCACTTGGATTAGATTAGGACACTTATTATTATTTTATTTAAAGAAGATTTAAAAAATTAAAATCAATGTTTAATAACTAAAACATTTTTAATATAGGGTTATATATAAGATATATTTCACTATAATAATTCATTATAAAGATAAAAATATTTAATACATTATGGTATTTTATTTATATTTTTTATACGTTAAATAATTTAATTTATTTATAACACAATGATGATAGAGTAAATAAATAATTAATGAAATATTAAAAATAATTGATATTATAAATATCCAAATTAATGTAATTTGAGACTTTTTATGAATTAAACTAATTTTATATGTTAATATGACATTTTAGGGTTTTTTAGATGAATTGTTTTTAAGTAATAATGATGTTATAAATTCTGTAAAAACAAAATACCAAATCGTGTCAAAATTGACATAAAAGATTTTTTAACACAAATACTATATTATTAATTGATATTAATTTTTTTAAAATCTATGGATCAGAAAAAGTACATATATAATGATATTTTTATCATTAATTAACCACTTGGGGTTCTCTAGGTAGTATATATTATGTTTATTATCAATATAATATAAAAATACAAAGAGACATGGTAAATGTCAAACTATTTAACTAAGAGTTATGTCTAAAAGATAAAGTTACTATAGTAACCCAAAACTGTCTAAAACATATTGGTTAAGTGGTTTTGGAACCATACCCACCTTATCCTTTAAATAATCCATTTTGGGGCAATTAGAAACTGAAAATGATTTTATTATAAAATAATATTTCTAGCATTCTCTAAGGTTCCCCTTAGCCCTCTTATTAAAGGGAACTCCCCCTTCTCTCAAATTAACACCTTCATATCCAATTGGCTTGGCCAAAACCGGACCAGATACCCTTTCAACAATAATCCCTTCTTCCTAGAGGCCTTCCATTAGTCATAAAGCCAACATATGGATACCTTGTGATCAAATAAAAAGGAAGAACCCAAAGAAAAGGTAAATATTTCATCTCCTCTTTCAAGTTCCTTTCTTCTTCCACTTCATTTTTATTTGTTGTTTCCATTCTAAAATAATAACTCTAGTATCTTATATATACTGTGATGTTATTATAAATATGTTAAATCAAAATTCATTATTCTATCCATCCTTGTAATGACATTTCACCATATGTGCATACGTATGGCTTACCGTCTCCACATCGTGGTGTAATTGTTATTCAATACATTATTATTTGGATGGCTATAATAATGATATTTAATGGATTTAAATAATAAATATAACATCATAATGATTTTGTATATATGATATACCATCCAATTATATATTATTTTAATATCAAAAAAATGATATTTTCACTCGTGTGTACGTACGGATTACCGTCTCCATGAACGTGATGAGATTCATTCCCCATCGTATGCATTCAAGAATAATGTTCATTAGATGATTAAAAATAATATTTAAATACTTGCTATCAATCTGGATATGAATAAGATACATTTCATCCATAACAAATATGACTCATAAAATAAATAATATAATGAAAACCCAATCCGTTAACACCCAAAACAACGATAATATTAAGACATTATTAACAAAGAAATGTTAAAAGATCATATATGATATCATATTAATGTATATGATTCTTGTATAATTTAATAACAATAATTTCACCCTTATATAGGAGTTTAACCTACTCTCAGTCAAGGGAAAGTACAAGGTAAGGTTTAATTTCACAATCTCATTATTATCTGAAGTTGTTTTTACGTAAGTATCTACAGGGACCTCTTTATCATCTATATCCATGTTTCTTAATAATGTATTTCAAAACATTTTTACTATTTATTAGACTATGGGTTAAAGTAAATTATACCTATATTTTACTTTTTATAAAATGTTTTGAAAGTAATCTTTCCATAATTTTCAAAACAATGTACCTTATGACGTTATTAAGTTAAGAATGTTTTTTTAACTTATACGTCGGGTGCATCTATTTTCTGCCATTATAACATCGTCAAAGATTCCCTTTCAAGCTTATAGGAATATTTCCAAAATAAATGTTTTCTTAAATTAATTCAAAATATAATGATATATTTCTCTAAAAAATATTTTGATTTCATCTATGTCAACATCCTTTGATGGATTTTAATCTTATTTGAAGTTGATTTATTATGATACAATACTTCCATATTGTATTGAAGGTTTTGTTATATGTTTGACTATGGATGTGTTTTTTACACCATTCATTGTTTATGGATAATGTATTGACATTTCGTATGCTAGTTTTAATACGAATGTTTCTGTTATGTTTAAAACTTTTCATATGAGGAATTTATTGGACTTAGTAAGTGACGGGTGGATCCCGCTATATCTCCTCGATGCATCAGTAGGTATCATTAGAAAAATTAGTTTCTTGTAACAAGGACTTGAGAAAATATTATTTTTATTCTTGGCATAAGGCCTTGACTATGTGGTTGTGAATATCTGGCATTATGTATTCCATCATAATTAATGTGGCTATTGATATTTCATGTTTTTATTTGACTTGTACAATATCCATGTCAGTAAGTAAATGACATTATTTGATTTTTTTTCTTTGCCATATTATTCTTAAGTTCAAGTTTAAAAGGCTTTTCTATTAGTCTTATACATTGCCTTAACTTTTTATTCTTATTTATTAAAGTTTCCACTATATGTTTATCCTTACTGAGCATCTGAGCTCACCCCTTTCTATGTTTTATTTTTCCTAGGATACGTAGAAGTATTTTGTGACTGACATGTAGGGATAGTCATAGGGGGTATGATTGTGGTCTATGGAAACATTGTTGTTGTAGTTTTTCATTTTATGATGTAATGTAAACCTTCTGAATGTATCTATTACTTCCAAGGATACTGAACTAATCGATCATTCAAGACTTGATCTTTTGTGATCATTTCAATGATATGTAATAATGCACCGACATTGGGTTTCTGGGGTCGGGGTGTTATAGTTGGTATCATAGGAAGTTTAGTACAAACCTTGGAAACTAGATTTAGATAAACTCTGATTAAAGCACATATCCCTAAGATAGACTTTGAGGATTTGTGTAGAAGAACATCCTAGAATTTTGGTATTATATAAATTTTTTGAGTTTTCCAAACAGTACATCCCTGTCTGGATACGAGCAGCTAGAGGCAGCTCTGGCACAGATGTACCTAGGGGTAAAACCCAAAAACACCACATTGAGCTAGACTCGAACAGGTACTGGTGCACGACAACGGGCCTGGCTTCACTCTTGGTTATGACACTCCTGGGGGATATGCTTAGGATAATTCTCATTTTCTTTAAAAACCATTATGAAGGGTTTATGAGTATATACTTCCTCAAAGAAAACATTTTTATGATTATGGATTATGTCTATAAACTATTCTATTTATGTTAAGTGTTTTACAAGTTTGAAATTATGTGTTTAGATTCATAAACTATTCTAGTTTATTCCATTGTTTAGAAATGGAACCTATTGGAATGAATGGAAACTGTATCAATGAACTCACACCATGTTGGGATTTCCCTCCTGCTCATGAAAATTATAGTGGAGCTGGTGATACAACTGTTGTTGATCATCAAATCACCATAGTGGGACAACTCACTTTGGTTATGAAGTGTAACCTTACCCGTATAGAGCATGTTGATCCACATCATGGAGGATCAATGTTAGATCGCTTCATGATACAATAAACAACAAAATTAAATGGGAGTACAAATACATTAGCAGTAGAGAAATCGATAAATTCCTTAGAGAAAATATTCTATGCCTTTAGAAGTAGAGAAAGGGAAAAAGTTGTCATGGAAGTTTCCCGCCTCACTAGAGATACCGATCAATGGTGGTCATTGATTCAACAAAAAAAGGAGGATGATAAAGTATCAAATATGGAATGGCGGGAGTTTAAAGAGATTTTCTCAGAAAAATACTTTCCTCATAACCCTTGAGCAGATATGAAAAGTCAATTTCTATGTCTGACGCAAATGGAGGATGAGAATGTCGCAAAGTATGAAGCTAGCCTTTCAAAGTTAGAAAGGCATGATGCAAATTATATTCATAACCCTAGAAGTAAGATTGATCATTTCTATGGAGGGTTAAAACCATTTCTCCATCGAGCATTAGTCTCAAAATCCTCCTTGTCATACGAAGATATTGCCTCATGTCCTATCAAGATAGAAAAAGAATTCTCTAAGTCTTACGACTTTAAAGTAAAGAAACAGAACAAGAGATATATTGAACACTATGGAAATGGAAATAAGGAGAATAAGGGAAAAGTTGAATATCCATACTATAGTAAATGTGGGAAGAAACACCCTGGTACTTTCCTGAAGGGAATGGGAGTCTGTTACAAGTGTGGTGAAAAAGGTCAACAAGCTCGTGATTACAAGGGTAAGAAATAGGTTGTTGATGTTGACTGCTACAATTGTAGAGAAAAGTGGCATTATGCGAATGAATGTCCTAAGCCTCAGGGGAAATTACCTTAGAAAAGGCCAAGGGATCAAGGACAATCTTATGCTATCACTAATGCTGAGGTTGAAGCTCCAAAAGACGTTGAGGAAGGTAATTTAATGGTTTCCTCTATTTTTTCAAATTCTTTATTTGATTCTAGCTAATCACATTGTTTCATATCTTCCCAATTTTCCAAGAAAATTAGATATTTTCATGTTTATTTAATAAGGGAGTTGTCAGTCAAAAATCCTAAGGTAAGTATCATCACAATAATGTTTTTTGAATTAGTCCCTTTTAGAGTAGATAAATGTTCTTATCTACTGATCTCATTGCCATACCCATGATTGAATTTTATATAATCCTCTGTATGGATTGGCTTTCGGACCATGATGCTAATGTTTATTGTAAGAAGAATGTGGTTACTATTTTTGATGAAGATGATAAAGAAAGCCTTACCATTAGAGCAGAATCATCAGCACCTAATTTTTATCTAGACTCACCCCCAGTAGCTCAACTAAATTCAATTATTGGGGAGGAAGAGAATGAAATAACTGTGGGTGAGGAAAGGAAAGTTCAAAGAGAGTATGTACCTGCTGTTAAAGAATATTTTGATTTATTTCCAGAAGATTTACCTAGACATCCTCCAGAATCAGAAATTGAGTTTTCCATTGATTTAATTCCCGGATCAAGGCCCATACCAAATACCCCATATAGAATGGCCACTATGGAATTAGTGGAACTAATGATAAATCTAGAGGAATTAAGTAATAATGGATTTATTCACCCTAATGTTTCTCCATGGGGAGACCATGGCCTTTTTGTTATGATGAAATATGGATCTATGTGGTTGTGCATTAACTACAGGGAGATCAATGATATAACAATAAAGAAAAAATATCTCCTACCACACATTGATGATTTATTTGACCAACATCATGGATCTTAATCTTTTCAAAGATTGAACTTCGATCGTGATATCATCAGTTGTGTGTAAAAAAGGGTGACATTCCAAAAACATCATTAAGAACCAGGTATAGGCATTACGAGTTTACAGTAATGACTTTTAGATTGACTAATGCACCATCTATCTTCATGGATCTAATGAAAAGCGTTTTCATGGAATATATTGATGAATTCTTAGTGGTATTCATTTATTATATCTTTTTGTACTCTAAAATATACAAACATCATGAAAATCACTTGCCCATTATCCTGAAGACTCTAAGAAGACATGAATTATTTGGGAATTTTAGAATGTGTGAATTCTCGTTTCAAGAGATTTCATTTCTTGGCCATATTGTCTCTAAGGAGGGAATCTCTTTTGATCCTTCTAAGATAAAGGAAATCCAAGAATGGCTAGCACTGATGAGTATAACTGAGTTACATAGTTTTATTGGTTTCGTAGGTTATTCATTGATTTTTGTCCAAAATATTTTCTAGTTGGCTAACTCACTAACAAAGCTTCACACGTAAAGGGGTTAAATTTGTTTGGACAAAAGAGTGTAAAGAAGTTTTTTAATAATTTAAGAGAAGATTAGTAAATGTTCCTATATTGACTCTACCAACATGGAATGATGGGTTTGTTATTTATAGTGATGCTTCAAAGAAATGACTTGGTTGTGTTCTTATGCTGAATGATAGAGTTATTGCCTATACATCACGACAGCTAAAAATTAATGGGAAAAACTATCCTACTCATGATCCTGAGTTAGCAGTTGTAATATTTTCACTGAGGATTTATAGACACTATCTCTATGGTAAAAAATGTGAGATTTATACAGATCACAAGAGTTTGAAGTATATTTTCTCATAGAAAGTACTCAACATGAGGAAAAGAAGATGGCTTGAACTACTCAAGGATTATTATTGAATGATACACTACTACATAGGGAAGGAAAATAAGGTGGGAAATACTTTGAGCAGAAAAGATAAAGGAGTTTTGAATAAGATGAGAGTTGAAAAGGATCCTACATACATGTATCTAGTAAAAATTAATATGGGAAACACCATGGTAGATGAAAAATTAATACTTTTTCAAATAGTTGTCGAACCATCTTTACTATAGAGGATAAATAGTTCTCAGACTGGTGATGAAGAGTTTCATAAAAATTAAAATTTTGAATGATCGAAGATTGAGTGACTTCATAAATAAAGATGGAATTTTGAAATTTGTGAAGAGAATTTGTGTTCCTGATATACCTAATCTAAAAAGAGAACTGTGGGATGATGCTAAAAGTTCCAATTTCTCTATACATTCCAGGAGCACCAAAATGTATAGAGATTTGAAGGAAAAATTTTGGTGGGACAACATGAAGAGGGATATTGCTGATTTTGTGTCAACATGTATGGTTTTTCAACAAGTGAATGTGGAAAGGAAACAGCCTGGATGAGTCATGAAACTGTTTCCCATACCTGAGTGGAAATGGGATAGTATTACGATGGACTTTTTCATGGGACTACCAAAGAATCCTAGAAGGAATGATGCAATATGGGTTATTATTGATCGACTTACCAAGTCAGCACATTTTCTTTCTATAAGTGATGATTTACCACTTAACGTTTAGCAAGATTATATATTAATGAAGTTTTAAGATTTCTTGGAGTACCACTATCGATTGTTGCTGATCGTGATCCCCATTTTACATTAAGATTCAAGTAAATTTTCAGAAATCTCGGGATACTGAACTTCGTTTGACCACTACCTACCACCCCCTAAATGATGGACAATCATAATGGACTATTCAAACCTTAGAAGACAGGTTGAGATCATTCTCACATGACTTTCTGGGTTTGTGGGATCCATATTTACCTCTAGTAGAATTTTTCTATATCAATAGCTTCCATTAAAATATTTAGATTGCACCATATGAAGCGTTATACAGAATGATATTTCACACACCAACCTGTAGGGATTATGTTGGTGAAAAAAACATCTAGGCCCATAACTTGTTGAGGAAACGATGAAAAAGGTGAAGGTAATCGAAACCCATATCAAAGCAGCTCAAATTAGGCAGAAGAGATATGATGATAACCGAAGGAACAATTTACAATTTCAGGTAGGAGATCATGTTTTATTAAAGGTATCTCCATGGAAGAGTGTTATACATTTTGGTAATAAGGTTAAATTGGGTCCTAGATACATAAGACCATTCGAAATTCTAGAACAAATTGGGACTGTAGATTATTGTTTGGCATTGCCGCCAAGTATCTCCAAATTTCACGATGTATTCCACGTATCACTATTGTGAAAATTCATTCCTGACCCAACTCATGTAATAACGTTTGAGGAATTAGAACTGGAACTTGATCTGTCTTATTTTGAAGAGCCTGTCAAGATTCTTGATACAAGAGAACGAGTGCTGAGAAACCAGACGACTTGTCTCGTAAAAGTTTTATGTAGAAACCATAAGATGGAAGAGGAAACGTGGGAACCCAAGGAACTTATGATGAAGAACCACCCGAGTCTTTTTATGCAGTAATATTCAAGAAATTTAAAGGACAAAATTTTTTGAAGGAGGGGAGAATTTAACACCTCATGCTTCCCCGGTACGCTTCTCCTTTAATAATACAGTAGCATGTGGTGTATGCAACATCAAGTTCTAACACAACACAACCAATCAAACTAGCTATTATTAATAGTAATAGCCACTTTTTGAAATTTTATAAATTTTATCTTTCAAAATGGACTTCATTTTTGGATTCAGAATATAAAAATTATCTTATGGTGAATTTTTGGTATTTTTCTGAAAACATTCAATTTTGAAAAATAGTGAAAAACACTAAGTTGTTGTTTAAAACCAAATTTTTATTTAAAATTTTTTTTATTTTATTTTAGGTCAAAATAGATACATAATACTTATATACATTCAATGTAATACATTGGAGTTAGTTTATAATAATTTGACATATATAAAAATTTTATTGAACTTTTCACCGTCTTTTACCCACCTCCTCGGAGAATTTTCAAATTCACATAAAACTAAATTTTATTGATTCTGTGAGTGTATTTTCAAAAATATGAGAGACACGGTTGATATCAGTAAGTAAAATTTGTTTTAATAATATAAAAATAATTTTTGGTGAATAGTATCGTTTTACTTTTATTTATCACGGTTAAAAGTAAATAGAATAATTAAGGGTAAAAATGATATTATTATTACCATAACACATGTCACAATTCTATTGGATAAGTATAATTCGACCGAAAACTACCTTAAGAATAAAATATGAACCTCTTCGGTCAACTTGGATTAGATTAGGACACTTATTATTATTTTATTTAAAGACGAGTTAAAAGAGTTAAAATCAATGTTTATTTAATAAAAAAATTCATTATAGGGTTATACATAATATAAATTCTACTATAAATATTCATTAGAAATATAAAAATATTTCATACACAATTATAATTTATTTATATTTTTTAGACATTAAATAATTTACTTTATTTATCACAGAATGATGATGCAGTAATTACCTAATTAATGAAATATTAAAATAATTGATATAATAAATATCCAAATAAATTTAATTTGAGACTTTTTATGAATTACAATAATTTTATAGGTTAATATTACATTTTAGGGTTGGTTAGATGAATTTTTTTCAAAGTAATAATGCTGTTATGAATTTAGAGAAAACAAAATACCAAATAGTGTCAAAATTGACATAAAAGAGTTTTTAAAAACAATATTATATTATTTCTTGATATTCTATTCCTAAAAAACTATGGTTAGACCAAAGGACTTATAAAATGATAGGTGTATCATTTATGAACCACTTGGGGTTTTCTTGGAAGTATATAGTAAGTTAATTAACTATATAATATAAAAATACAAAGAGATAAGGTAAATGTCAAAATATTTAACTAAGAGTTAAATCTAAAAGATAAAGTTAATATAATGACCTAAACCTATCTAAAACGTATTTATTGAGTGGTTTTTGACCCATCCCCACCTTAGCCTTTAAATAATCCATTTTGGAGCCATTAGAAACCGAATATTATTTTATTATAAAATAATATTTCTAGCTTTTCCTTAGGTGCCCCTCACCCCTTTTATAAAAGGGAACTCCCGCTTCTCTCTAATTAACACCTTCATAGCCATCTGTCTTGGAACAAACCGGCACAAATACCCTCTAAAGTATCCTAGATTCATCCTACATACCTTCCTTTATTCATAAAGCCTACATAAGGAGCCCTTTTGATAAAATCAAAATGAAGAACTCGAAGAAGAGGTAAATATTTAATCACCACTTTCAAGTTCCTTTCTTCTTCCACTTTCTTTTTCTTTATTGTTTCCATTATAAAATAATAAATCTAGTATCTTCTATATAATTTGATGTTATTATAAATATTACACAACCAAATTCATTATTCTATCCATCCATTGAATGAAATTTCACCGTACGTGCGTACGTACGGCTTACCATCTCCACATCGTGGTGTAATAGTTATTCAATACATTATTATTTGGATGCGAATAATAATGATGTTTAATTGATGTAAATAATAAATATAGAATGATAATTATTTTTTATATATGATATAGCATGAAATTATATATTATTTTAATATCAAAAAAATGATATTGTCGCTCGTGCGTACGTACGAATTACCGTCTTCACGAACGCGGTGAGATTAATTCCCCATTGTATCCATTCAAGACTAATTTTCATTAGATGATTAAAAATAATGTTTAAAGGATTCATATCATTCGGTATATGACTAAGATACATCCCATCCATAAACAATATGACTCACATAACAAAGAATATGAAGGAAAATGAATCTATTAGCAACTGAAACAATGATAATATTAAGATATTATTAACAAAGCAATGTTAAAACATCGTATATGATATCATATTAACTCGTATGATTCTTGTATAATTTAATACCAACTATTTCACCATTATGCATGATTTTAACCTACCCTAAACCAAGGAAAAGTACATGGTAAGGGTTAATTTCACAATCTCTTTATTATCCGAGGTTTTTTTTACGTAAGTATCTACTAGGACCTCTTTATCATCCACATCCATGATTCTTAAAAATTTATTTCAAAACATTTTTACTATTTACTAGACTATGGTTTAAAGTCATTTATACCCTTATTTTACTTTTTATAATTTTTTTTGAATGGAATCTTTCTGTTGTTTTCAAAACAAGGTACCTTATGAAGTTTTTATGGTAAGAATGTTTTTTTAACTTATATGGCGTGTGAGGCTATTTTCTGCTGTTATAAAATCGTCAAAGAGTCCCTTACAATGTTATAAAAATATTTCCAAATTAAATGTTTTCTTAAATGGTTTCAATATAGAATGAGATATTTCTCTAATTTATTTTTTTGATTTTATCTTTGTCAACATCATTTGATGGATTTTAATCTCATTTCAAGTTGATTATTATGATACAAAACATCCATATTGTATTGAAGTTTTTGTGATATTTTTGAGTATGGGTGTGTTTTTTACACCATTCATGGTTTATGGATATGTTGTTGGCATTTTGTATGCTAGTTTTAGGATGAATTTTTATGTTATGCTTAAACCTTTTAATATTAGGAATGCATTGGACTTAATAAGTGACAGGTGGTGCCCGTTATAGCACCTCGATGCATCGGTAGGTCTCATGAGACTAACTAGTGTATTGGCACAAGGCCTTGAAAAAACCTTATTTGTAGTCCTGGCACAAGGCCTTGACTATGTGGTTATGAAAGTCTGGCATTATACATTCCATCATTATGAAAGCGGATATTGATATTGAATGTGATTATACAACTAGTAGAATAACCATGTCAGTAAGTAAATGAATTTATTTGACATTATCTTTTCCATATTAGGTTTAAGATCATGTTTAAAAGGCTTTTTTTTGTCGTATACATTTCCTTAAATGTTTGTGCTTATTTATGAAAGTTTCCGCTATATTCTTATCCTTACTGAGCATCTGAGCTCACCTGTTTCTATGTTTTATTTTTCCTAGGATGCGATGAAGTATAATATGAATGATTTGTAGGTATAGTCTGAGGGAATATGAGTGTGGTCTATGGAAACATTTTTGTTTTAGTTTTTCATTTTATGATGGAATGTAATCATTCTCAATATATCTATTACATCCAAGGCTACTAAACTAATCGATCTTTTTGGACATGATCTTTTGTGATCATGCCAATGATACGTAATAATGCACCGACTCTAGGATTTTGGGGTTAGGAATTTACACTATACTTACATTTAGATAATTTTTAAAATTATCTCAACTAAATGACAAGGTACAATTGTGCATGAAATTCCATTTTAAAAAATTTACAAGAATGTCACTCCTCCCCCACTACAAAAAGGAACTCACCCGTCCCACTTATTGAGGAATATAAAATTTTTTATCACCATAAATCTTCTCAAATTATATCTAAAAATTCCTAACATCATCCTTGGAGCACATTTTTGGATCAAATATCTCCAAGGAATCCATTTAGTTCACACCAAAAGGAGTTACCCAAATAATATGTAACATCTTTCCTCATGATCTTTTATTTCATTTTCATTCTAAAACACATCAAATATTCATATTCTATGATTATATTAAAAATAAAATATAAAAAATATTATTATGTGTTTTAATTATAATGGTTATACCTACACATAAAAACACTTCTATCTAATTGGTAATGAATATATCATTCTTGTGTACGGCAAACTACCATTAAACAAAATGATTTTGTTCGTTATTCCTTTACCACCTCTCTTGGTTTCTAATTATGATGTAAAATCTATTTTTATTTGATATATATTATATTTAGGATTTATTTATGCCTTTATAATTATTATAAAAAATATAACTACTATATTTTTATTTTTTTAATTACGATAACTTTGTTTGGGAACGTGTAGACTAACACCTCCTCACAGAAATGTGATTCGTTCACACTATACATGGAATGCATTAAGGAAAGTGTTAGTGAAATTATATGATATAAATGACCTAATAATTATAATTTAATAATATATATATACATAAATGTTATGTACTTTATTTCTTTCAATATGACAAAAAAATGAAAACATCATTTATGCGTATGTATGGCATACCGTCCCCAAGAATGATGTATTCCATTTCATATATATATATTTTATAGATTATTATAAATATATATATACTAAATATATAAGATATATATAATTTTTTACATTATTTAAATAATTAAATCATGTTTTATGAATGTTTTTCAATAATAAGAAGCTAAAACATATATGAGAAACAAAGCAGATATTACTCGAAACGTAACATTTTCATGAAGTTGTTAATAAACAGTTAACAGAATGAAATAACCAAATAAAATGAGGTATTATATATAATAATATTTTTACATGGTTTATTTATAATAATATTATAGTTAATATAAAATAGGTTTTAATGTTTATGGGTAAATTCAAGACTTAAGGTAAGGTGTTTCTCTTCACACTTTTAGTTTTTTATGAGACACAAGCCTAGTTCACATCCTATTTCTTATATTTGGTGTGTATAAATCAAACTTATGTACTATATTATTATTATTTTTAAATTTATTTTTATTTAAATATCTATTTTATGGACATTATATTAGGGGTTTTATGTTTGAGAAGTTACCAAATTATGTAAATTAATTTTTTCCCAAAATTTCTTCATTGAGACACATGCCATGTTATGCACCAATATTTTTTTGAGGTTTATATACAGAATTTGATATGTTTTATGATTATTATCATTATTTTATTGATACTTTAATATTCACGTAATGTTATTACTTCCATATTATTATGATTCAATGTACCCAAATTGGTAAATATGTATTGCTAAAATCTCATCATTTTCCAAGATTATTTATGATTAGCCTCCATTGATGATATAATAAGATAGATATCATTAGAAAACTAATACATTTACCTAACCACAATTTATTCATGCTATATCAAAGTAATGGTTCCATTTTTCTACTCTATAGTACACATAATAATAAATAAAGTGTTTTTATAAAGATATGAATTTATTTATCCTTTTGGTCAAAAACCTATTTTTTTAAAACCGTGTTTTCTAAAAAGTTTTTAATTTTTTTTATAAATATACTATAATTTTTAAAGGAAATTTTACCCATGTATTACCATTTCACAATTATTTTAAAGGAATCTTCAATCCTTTTTATGATCAAGGATCTTTCCTAAACTTTGCAGGGGTAAATGGAATGTTAGGCATGTGCGGACATACCTGCCTTCATGTCCATAATTTTATTACTAATTTCTTTTTAAGTTTACAAGTTTATTTTTTTAATATAATTTTTTTACTAATATTCTATATTTTTTATATTTTAAATTGGGATTTAATGAAAAAATGGATTTCATATATTATTTTATGTTTAAAAGATATTTTAATTGATATTAAAATCATTTGTAATGGCCCAAACCTCTATGCTCCATTAATTTGTGAAAATCTAGTGTTTGAGGTGATCTTCGAGGAAACAGTATCTCATTTCATGAGTTTTCCAAACTTCTAGTTTTTCCATTAGCGATTCAGGAATTGGTGAGTCATGTCGGTAGCTCAGCATAGGTTATTCAGGGCAACGGTGACATAGGGAATTGGTGACATGTGGCATCAGTAGGTTGGTTCATTAGTAGGTTGGTCATCAGTAAGTCGAGCATCCATGATTAGTGTTAGTGAGTAGCGTTAGTGAGTGACGTTGGTGAATTATGAATCTGTGACTTGCATTTATGACTCTCTGTCAGTGATTCACATTGATGGTTTATCCATCAGTGGCTCAACATCGGTGGATCATCTTTCAATGGATCACTCATGTAGGTGAGTCACATCGGTGACTCACCCATCAGGGAGTCATTTCCAGTTTTCCTAGTTTTTCCAGTTTTTCACATGTGATGTTTTCTTTAATGTTAAATGAGTAAAATGATATATTTAATGAGTTTTAGAGCCATTTAAAATATTATGTATCTCTTAAAGACCTAAATCTTCCTTTGACTCTCAACCCACATGGTCTTGATCATGATCTCACTTTAATGTCCTTTACAAAAGTTTCCCTATAGATTTATGATTTTATCTTTCTAATGTTGAAATTCCTTTCTTCCTCTATAACCTTTGGTATTCTACTGGTTCCCCAATAACCTTTCAAACCCACAGATTCATGCCCCTATTCTAGATCATTCTATTTTGGTTTCCCCTTGAGTCTACCCAATAACTCGCACGACCCCCATGTTTTGGTGAAAGGAGGGATTGTTGATCGTATGTTTTTCTAAGTAGGGATTCCTTTGTCTCTCTTTCTTTTGTGCATAATTTGGGTGGGTGTACTTATGTCATATTTTTAATATGGGTGAAACAAATTTAAATAATATAATATGAAGTAGTAAATATGGGACTGGGATTATTATGGTGATGATTACTCTATTTTATATGTTATCCTTGATCGATGTTGTGAATCTTTTGGGTTGTATTCTTCAAAAAAATCATTTTCATTTGGGATCTCTATTTTTTCACCTGAATGTTTTTTTAATTAATGATATAAGGGTTATAATTTCATTAATCACATATATTCAGTTAAATAAATGGACACCCCAAGATCAATGTTATACTGTAACAACGCCTATTTTATCATGTGGAAGTATAGCATGAGTGATACTAAATCTGAATAAAACCTTCCTTGTTGGTCTGGTTGTGTGTTGTGTGTACTTCATTTTGGCTTCTGTGTTTGTAGTTTATGTGGTTTTGTGAGTGAGATTTTGTTTGTGAGTATGACATGGTATAGGTGATGTAATGGTATCTCGAGTTGAGATATTGGTTGATTGTGGAATTGATGAACTTGTTATGCAGTGGGAATTCATCTGGAAGTGGTTGGGAAGCAAAACAGTAGGATTGGGTTGTGTCATGTTCGTGTTTATGTGTGTGCTAGGTGTGGTGTTTTTATACATTAGTGCTACCAAATTTGGTTTTTATGAGGTGTGTTGGGGGGTATTTTTTACTTGTGGTGAGGAAAAAGTGAAGTGGGTTGTTTGGATGTGTTTTGTTTTGTGGTGTGATTAGGGGCTCCTTTCCTTTTTAGAATGATTATTGGTGTTGTTCATGATTGATTTATCGGTATTGATGAAATAAATAATTGAATTAATTGGTTTTTCAGAATGACATTTGGATAAATTAATTGTATTGGGGTATATTTCAAGTTGTGGATTGTAGTGAAGGGGAATTCATTTATCGAATTATAAAGGAACCATCATTTGTTTTGATATGTGATTTTAGAGGTGACATTAAGTGTAGTTTGTGTGGGATGGTTGTTTTTTTAGGACCCATAGGTTGGGATAACTCTTTTGTACTTATATATATACATTTAGTTCCTTGTGATTTATATATTCACCCCATTCGCGTTGAGTGATCCATGTTGTACATCTCCATTGTTATGGGTGAGGGTTTCCTATCACAACATCACAGTGGTGGGATGGATATATGGTTATTCGATCTTTTATACTCCCTCTTCTTGTCATTGGTATCCACATACTCTTAGGGATAGTTTTGGTGTTTTTGGGAGGACTAGGTGTTTGTGGCTGAGGTGTGTTTTCTACGTATCTTTGCGATGAGTTTGGTGGTGATTCCTAGGTGTCTTCGAGATGAGGTTGTGGTTATGTGGCTCAAGTTTCTGTAGGTAGAATATGTTGTTGTATGTGTCCTAGATGTGTGTGGAATTATTATGAGAGTGGGACTTGTGAAAGATCATGGTAGTTTCAGGATATTCATCCTTGTGTATAAGTAGTTAACATGTGGGAAGTGTTTTGGGGTACCTAAATATCAATGTGCATAATAAATTACTATAAATTTATTATTTAGTGATAATTCCTTGTTGAGGTTAGGGTTGATAGTATTCCTTGTTTGGTGGTTTTGAGTTTTTATTGTTTTCATACAGGGGAATTATTATGCTTCCCCCACTTGTGCATAGGCGAATTCGGTTCTCCCTACTGAGCATTCTTTTATGCTCACCCTATATATATATAACTATTTTCTGGTTTCCTGATGGATTTCATGGACCATTTTGTACCTTACTAGATCATATGTTGGGGATGGTTTTAGTTTCATTTCTTAGTTTTATTTTTGTACTTATATGGAATATTTATTTTATTTTAATCAGGTTTTCATTAAACATACATATGGGATGGATTTTGGTTTATGTATTTTTTATGGGTGTTTTTTTGAGGGTGATACATCTTATCTCCCGATAATGGTTACTACAAAAGGGTTAATTCCTCTAATGTTGTGATACTTCTATACCTTTGGTGTTGTTATCCTCTTTAGTGCTTGTAGGTGGCGGCACTCGGGGGTCATTACCTGTCCTTACTCTTGAGGAAGGAATGATTTGAAATCTTGTTATCTCTTCCATGATCATGAAGATGGAAGTTCATGACACAATAGGATTAGAGGCTTATGGTTGAAATATAGGATGGTGTATGTAGTTAAACATAGTGAGTATTTCATGGGAGGGTAAGACATAAGTTTTATACGATCTTGGCGCATAGAATATGCCATGTGTGACTATCTTGGATAGGTGATTTTAGCCCCTCCATGATCTGATGCAAGGACTCTTATATTAACGAACGACCAAATGAGGCAACACCGATTACTGGGTAGAGACCCTAATAAAAGGTCATGGATAATAATGACTTGTGTTCTTATTTGAATTGGTAATTTTATATAACATAAAATAAACAATTAGTTTAAATGAATTCTAGATTAATTCCATAGTACCAGGGATTATGAATTACTTTTTTACTTTTCATCTATGGAACCCCATCACCATCCACAACTGGCTCAGGAAATGGAGTCTGAATAGGATTGTTTAGATGATCGATAGAGGGATGATCTAGAGGGGGTGTAAAATTAGTGGCATAAGAAGTATAATTCCATTTAGAGATAGACTCTTGGAAAATATGAGGGCAATGACTCAGATATAGAGCTGGAGGGTGGGATCTTGGAGTTGGGATCACTATCAGTTTCATTTGGGCTCTAACAGAGTTACAGGTTCCCCAAGAAGAGATCAATATGAGGGAAGCATCATGTTAGTGGTGGACGGTTTACCTCAATGAGAGGAAATAGACTGTTGTTCCACAGGAAGACATTGAGAAGGATTTTTGGGTGGAATTCCTTTCTTCAACCCGAATGGTTGAGAAGAGTCAGGAGCTACTCTCCCTCCAACAAGGTTGTATGTAAGTATAAGAGACGGGGACCATGTTCAAGGGTCTCTATAAGTTTTCCCTGGACATCTTTTCAACTTATGAGTCTCGGGAAAGACACTTAGAGGAGGCCCTTTGTCCTTCCATTCAGTATGAGGTCACTCGATTCACCATACTAACATATATAGAAGTTCATAAAAATGCTTAAATAGTGAAAAAGATGCTCTCATGAGGAAAATTATTACAAGAGGGAAGACGAATGAGTTCTTAAAATGGGAAGGCTATCAACAGTAGGTCTCTGGTGTCAGGTCATTATTGGGTTTGACCAGTGAAGATTCGTCCTAAGTAGTTTCGATTCTGACCTTCGAGTCCTCATCCTTTTTCTATATTATTGGGACATAGGTTTTTCACTTTTGGTAGACATGGGTACCTTATGGGTAAATGACCAATTATAGGATAGTACATTGGAGGTGGGAAGTTCAGGTGCCTTCCTTAACTAAAATTACTGGCCATGTCATTTTAGTCACCGTATCCCACTCCACCAATTAGAGATTGAGGAGGAAGAGGTAGACCTCTGAGCATTCCACATGGGCCTCTACCCGGTCATGGTTAGCGAGGTATTCGATTGTAGAGGGCCAGAGGGGTTGGGTGTGGTCAGTTTCATGCCACATAGGCTGCAATTCTAGTAAGGATGGAGATCGCTCAAGGTTTGATTAGTTTTTTTAGTACACTTGCTTCTTCCTTTTCTGATTTAGGTGATTTTCAATCCTCTATTACAACTAGTATATCCAATGCATTGGAAATGGGAATAGAAATAATTTATGTTCCCTTGGTATTGATTACTCTAGTAGGAGGTTAGACTATCATGTTTGATGTTTTCTAGGTATGTATAAGGATGTTGGGTCAACATTAGTCCAGTGGGTATCACTTTCTACTACAGATGCATCCATACAGTGTTATCCTTGGTATCCACTGGTTATACACTACGCATGCTACTATCGACTCCATCCAAATAAGAGTCGGGTTTTCAGATGTCGGTGGCCAGCGTGTAGCTTTTGATGGCAAGAAGTGTTGTCATATGGGAAGTTGGCATGTGGAGCATCATCTTTCATTGTTAAGCAAGCTATTAGTGGAATAAGTGGATTCTTAGATGGGTGAGGTTTTGGGAGTTTTTCGGGAATTCTTTGATTTTTTCACTATTGAGGTTGTGACTCTACCCCCTTGACATGATCTTGAGTCTGAGATATGCATACAACCCAGTGATAGTCTGATTTTGATGGCTCATTATTGGATGGAGCCTTCTGATTTGTGGGACATGAAAGTCCATATTGATGATATGATGATGAATGGATTTATCAGGCTTAGTGTGTCACTGTGTGGTGATCCATTCTTGTTTTTGAAGAAGATATTTGGTGGTTTGAGGCTGTGTATAGACTACTTGAGGATAAACTATGTAACTATCAATAACTATTTCCCTCTCCAGATTATTGATGATATTTTTGACCAGTTGAGAGTAGAATGTTTGTTTTCTAAAATAGATTTTTAGTCAGGGTATCACTAGATAAGGGTGAAAGTGGGTGAGATCTCCAATAATACATTAACACATAGGTATGGTGACATTTTGTTTGGGGTTATTTCATTCGGTGATATAAATGCACCGACTATGTCCATGTGGCTTATGAACACCATGGTTAATGAGTTCCTAGACCATATCATTATCTTATTCATTGATGACATACTAATCTACTTGATGTCAGAGGAGGACCATATCTATCATCACCAGAATTTCCTAGATGTCCTTCTCCACCACTTACTCTATCAATATTTGACTAAGTGAATGTTTTTGGAAATAGTGGTCCACTTCATTGGAGATATATTGTCTCATTAGGGTGTAGTAGTGGACCCATCAAATGTAGTGGTTGTTTTTTCATGGGTAGCACCCAAAAATGATATAGATATTCATAGTTTTCTTAGTCTGGTAGGGTACTGCTAGAGATTCGAACCAGATTTATATCAGGTACAATCCCCATTGATGTCTCTGACTAGAAAGGGCTTGGGTTTTTTGTAGAATAGGCAGTGTCAGGCAGCGTTCGACTATATGAAGGGGAGTTAGTTTATTCCCTAATAGACATGTTTCTATTGGAAGGGGGTGATGTTTGGGATGTTTTGTGATTATTCCTCTCTGGTCTTGTTGTGGGTGTTGATGTAGTAACAGGGTGTGATCACTTATGTTTCTAGGTAGTTGTGTCCCCATGAACATAACTCTACCACCAACAATATGTATCTTTTGTTCATTGTGTTCTCACAAATGTTGTGGTGACACTAACTCATTGGGGAGGACTTCATGGTCCTCACAGATAATAAGAGATTGAGGAATATCTTTTCCTAGTGAGATCTAAACTTACTTCAGTGGAGGTAGAAGAAGTTTTTCTATGATTATTATTATGATCTCTCCTACACCTCAGGAAAGAAGAATGTGTGGCCAATATATTTAGTAGGAACTCACATACGAAGGTGGTTCGGGAATATGACGACTATTGGAGAGTAATGGGGGATTTGGCTACCATACACATAGATGAAGGAATGAATAGTGGAAAAGGATATCTATTTTAGATGATGGTGTAGTCAACTCTTAGGTGGAAGGTGGATGACTCTCACTAGGGAGACTTGGTGTCAACAGTAATCCATGATCACTTGCACTAGGGTGATGCTTCAGAGGGAAGGATAAAGGATAGATAGAATTAAATGTTGTTCTACATGAGTATTTTTTTCTTCCAGGGAGATGTGTGAGGAAGTTATTCATGAGTTTCATAGATCACCTCTATCATTACACCCATGAACTTCCAAGATGTGTCATGGATTGAGGAAATATTTATGGTTCCCCATGATGAAGTGAGTAGTGGCAGAGTTTGTGGAAATATTCTTGGTGTGCCAGCAAGTGATTGCTAAGAACACTATTCCCGGCAGGTTTTCAATCCCTTAGATGTCCTCAAGTGGATGTGGGATGAAATATCAATGGATTTCCTCATAGGATTACCCAGGTCTCTGGGAGGATATGATGTAATCTGGGTAGTAGTGGATCATGTGGGGAAATCTTCTTACTTCTTAGCGATCAATGAGTCGAGTGTAGTAGATGTGCCATAGCGTAGAGATATGTAGATGCGGTGGTGCAACTTCATTTAGTTCCCAGATCCATTTTATCATATTGGGATACCTATTTTACATCACAAATCTATAAGGTATTTCTGAATCCTTTGGCACTTAGTTATTCCTCAACATTGTTTCCACCCTCAGACAAATGGGAAAATATAGAGGACCATATAGACAATGAAGTACATGTTACATGAATGTTCTCTAAACTTTAGTTAGTCTAAAAAGGACATTTTTCCTTGTCAGGGTTTTATTAAAATAATAGATATCAATCTTCCATTGTAATACCTCTGTTTGATAATTTTTATCGATGATTGTGTTGTTCTAACTTGTATTGGAAGGAAGTTGGGGAGGAAACTATTCATGGTTCAAACATGGTGCAAAGTATGATAGAGAAGGTTCATATTTTCCATGAGAGGATGAAGGAAACACATATCCAGTAGAATTATTATATTGATTGTAGAAGAAGGCCCTAAGAGTGTGATTTTGGGTACGACATGACCTTGAAGGATTCCCCTCGATGTGGGCAGTGAAGGTTTGATAGAGAGAGTAACATTTCTCCCTAGTTCATCAGACCCATCGATGTATTGGGATTGGTTGGGGATGTGGAATACTAGTTGGCATTATCAGAATTGTTGGGAAGGTTCCACGATGTCTTTACTGTAACAAAACATCATTCATATCTTTATAGTGACTCCCCTGTCATTTTTCATGGAGATTTAGATATCAGGGATGATGAAATGTTTATGGAACATCTAGTATAGATCTTGGATTATCAGGATAAGGTGATGTGTGGATGGATAATTCCCTTGTCTCAGGTGTTCAGGAGGAATTGTGTCTATAAGAGAGTACTTGAGAGCAGGGGACACAGATGTGTGCCTAGTATATAGAGTTGTTTTGAGTTTTTGTTGTTATATTTTTTTGTTGTGATGGAATTCTTGACCCTTTCATGCTATGATATGAGTTTTTTATCTTTCTATAATATGAGATAATGTCCTAACTTGTGAAAATGGGGGAGACCATATTATTATTCAAGACACATTAATTGATGTGTGATTAAACCTACTTAGGCGATCCAGTTCTACATAGAGTGGAAATTATCTTAACATGAAGGAAGGAATTCTGTGATTCATGTGTTTCGATAGTTGGTGCTAGTGTAGGATTCTTGTTTATGTTTTTGATAGAATAATTGGTAGGATTTTTTCTTGGGTGTTGAGTTTTTCTCCACCTTTTTAATAACACATGGTGGATTATCCTTGAGTGGTATCTTACATGGTGTTTGTACGGACCCCTCTTTCTTCTAGGTTTGGTTTTGAACTCTCGAGGGTGAGAATTGTATAATATGTATCAGATGTAATAAAATTGACCTCCATAGTCCATTATTTTCAAAATACATTGTTTTTGATGATCTTGGAGGCAACAGTATCTCATTTCATGATTTTTTTCAAATTTCCACCTTTCTTTAAATGATTTAGGCGTCAGTGAATCATGTTAGTATCTCAGTGTCAGTGACTTAGGGAATCAGTGAATTAGGGAATTGGTGATTAATGGCATCGGTAGGTTGGGGAATTGGTATGTCGGGGTGTCAGTAAGGTAGGGTATTGATATGTAGTGCGTCAGTAGGTCTATTTTTTGGTAGGTCGGGCATCGATGAGTGGTGCCATTGTGTGGCGTATGTGAGTGACGTTGGTGATTCAATCATTGGTGGGTCACGTCAGTGAATTGATATCAGTGATTTCTATCAGTGGATTATGCATTTGTGGTTTTGCATTTGTGTCTCACTCGTGTCAGTGAGTCTCATCAGTTACTCACACATTAGTGAGTCATTTTTGTTTTTTCCAGTTCTTCCAGAATCACCCCTATAATGTTACCAGTGATGTTTAAGGAGTTAAATACTTTATTTAATCAATTTTTTGGATCATTCAAATGGTATTTATCTCCAAAAAAACATAAATCATTCTTTGAATCCCAAATCGCATGGTTTTGATCGTGATCCGGATTTAATGTCCTTTATAATTGATTCAACATAGATTTAGGATCTAGCCTTTCAAAAGCGGAAATTCTCTCATCCATTGAACACTTCAGCTTTCTCTTGGGATGCTGAGAACCTTTCTTAACCAAGGAGTTGTGCACGTATACTATTTTAGTATATTCGGTTTTCCCCAAGAGTCTTCTCAGATACTCGTGAGATCCCCCTATTTTGGAAAAAGGAGGGATTGTTGGTTGACTGTAGTTCGAGTTATGCATTCCTTCATCTTTCATTCTTTTTCGCATCATGCGTGGTAGGTGTACTTATGTCCCCATGTGAATACGTCTAAATCCAATTTAAAGAAAATAATAAGATGTAATATATAGGGGTAGGTAAGTATGATAGTGCAGATATCTTTTTTTATATTCTATCCTCGATCTATGTTGTGAATCAAATGGGTTGTATTATTATAAAAATCATGGAAATTAGTTGTCTCTGTTTGTACAATTGTATTTTATGTGAGTCACTACTATAAGAAATAGAATCTGGATAATCATGTATATTAGGTTAACTAAATGGATACCCAAGGATCAAACATGTTATATGATAACGAATGTATTATCAAGTGTAATTGGAGCACGAGGGCTACTAAATTTGAAATTTTGTTTCTTGTTGATGTGTTTTTGTGTTGTGTGTCGTTATATTTGGATTGTGTCTATGCTATTTGTGTGGTGTTTTTTATTGGAGGTCTCGTTGTGAGTATGGGTTGTTACAATTGTGTAATGGTATCTCGGTCTAAGAGATTGGTTGATTGTGGGGTACATGAACTTGTTATGGAGTGGGACAACATCTGGAAGTGGTTGGGCAGCGGGGCTGTAGGACTGGGTTGTGTCATATTCATTTTTATGGGTGTCCTGGGTGTATTTTTTTAATATAGATGGACCATCGAGTGTGGATGTGTTGAGTTTTTTTGGTGGGGTGGGTTTACATGGGGAGAGGACAAAGTGATGTGGGTTGTTTGACAATGTTTTGTTACATGGTGTGTTTAGCATCTTCTTGATTTCTAAGAACCTTTACTGTTGTTGATCTTGTTAGTTTCTAGTGTAGTGATGTAATAAAAAAATAAATAAATTTATAATGTTCAATGACATTTGGATTGGTGAATTGGATGGGGGTATGGTTTGTGTTGTGTCTTTTAGTGAAGCGGTGTTCATTTATTGAATTAGGAAGTGACCATCGTTCATTTTGATACTTTCATTTATAGGTGGCATCAGGGGTTTTTTGTATTGGGTGGTATATTTTTTTGAAAACAAATTGGTTGGGATGAGTGTTTCGTTCATATATATATATATATATATATAGTTCCTTGTTATTTCTATATACACTACACCCGTGTTGAGAACTACATCATGATCACCCTAATTATTATAGGAGATGATTTCCTCTCCTAACATCCTAGTGGGAGGATGGACGACTTGTTATAAAATATCCTCAACTCCCTCTACTAGGCATTGGTATCCCTAGAATCATCGGGTAGGTTGTGGTGTGGTTGTTATGAATTGGAGTTTTCAGGTGAGGTGTGCTTCAAGAGTGTCTTTGAGATGAGTTATGTGGTTTTTCCCATGAGTATATGGGATGAGGGTGTGGTTTTGTAGCCCATGTGTTTGTAGGTGGGATGTGATGTGATATGTGTCCTAGGTGTGTGAAGAAATATAGTGATAGTCTGGCTTGTGGAAGAGTACGGTAGCGTCATGACATTCACAATTAGGGATGAGAGGTTTACCAGTGGGAAGTGGTGTGGGATACCCAAATATCAATGTGAATACTACTTTACATTAATTTACTTGTCTTTTTTGGTGAGGGTACCTTGATGAGGTTGGGGTGGAGAGTATGCCTTGTTGGATGCTACTGAGATTTTGTTGTTTTCTCATATGTGAATTAGTATTCTTCTCCCACTTGTGCATGGGTGATAATGGTTTTCCCCTATTGATCATACTCATATGCTCAACCTACATATATATTACTATATTCAGGTTTCTAGGGAGATTTAGCTGACCATGATGGACCTTATTAGCTTTGATGTTGGGGATAGTTTCTCTTTCACTAGTTTTTTAATTTTTGTACTTACTTTGAAGTTTTATTCCATTTATAAATGTTTTTCTTTAAACATGCATATGGGATAGATTTTTGTTTCTTTATATATATGTGTCTGGGAGTTGTTTGAGGTTGATACATCTTATCTTATAATCTTGGTTACTATAAAAATGGTTAATGCCTCCCATGTTGTGATATTTCAGAGCCTTGGTGCTGGTTGGTACCTTAGGGCCAACTAGAGGCCGGACTCAGGGGTCATTATATCTCCTTCATCACGAGGAAGAATGGTCTCAACATATTTTTATGCCTTCCCATCATCTTGAGGAATGTGAATCATGAAAACATATTTTATATGTTTTTAAAATATTTTTTTCACAGAGATTGATTTCAAGGATCTAAACTATACTTTTTTATCTTCTCAATTTATTTTCCAATAAAATGCTTTTCAAAAGGTTTTAAATCTTCTTTTATAATTTTAATGGAAAATGGTTTCAAAATATTTTCATGCCTCTTTTATATGTTTTCAAAGTAAACAGTTTTTAATATTTTTTTATGATTATTTTTTATGATTTCAAGGAAAAGAAATTTAAAAACATTTTTGAGCTTCTTTTATATGTTTTCAAGGAAAAACATTTTCAAAAACATTTTTAGACATACTTCTACGTATTCAATTATTTTTCAATGAAAATGGGTTTCTATAATATTTTAGGCATTAAAAATAATTTTTCAATGTAGAATGGATATTTTCAAAAATAAATGTTTTTAAAAGACATTTAAAAATTATTTTCTACATTGGATGACATTCCTTGATTTTACTCTTTCATTCTGGGAGATGATCCAATGGTCTCAATCAAATTCTTTATCTGAGCAAAATATTTTTTATATAATGATGTTTTTGGAACACTTTTACCTTTGACAGGTTATATGTTTAGGAAAATCTATTCTTTTCATGGGTTATTCTTTCAGGAAATGATTATAAAACTTGTATCTTTTCCCCAGGTTGTTACATTATTACATATGTATGATACCAATTTAATTTCATGGGTTATGATTTGATTTCTTTTGATATTTTGGGACACATATGTATGATTTAATTATGAGATGTGTGGTACTTATATATACATCCAATGCATTGAGTAATGATTTATATCTTGTGAGTGGGAAAGAGATGGAACAAGAAGTGAACTCAATTAAATTTGATAGGGATAGAATGAGGAGTAAACTCGGATTAATAATACATGGCTAGAATGGGAATTGAACATGGTTCAACAATATATTATTGGGATATGGAGTGATTCTGGTTCAGTAATATAGGTGTTGAATGGGGAGTGAACTTGTTTATAAATACATGGATAGAATGAGGATTGAACCAGGTTTAGTAAAGGACATTTTCCCTTAATATGGTCTTGGGAAATAACCTTGACTACAAATATGGCATGGGGAGTGAACCCGTTCTACTAATATGGCCTTGGATTTAATCTTTGACTACTATGGAAATGATATTATATGTTTATGCATTCTAATTTTACCTTTCATATGCTTATATTATGATTTCATGGATTATTATCTCAATTTCCTTATGAGTTATTTCTTCGGAACAACCAATATTTATTCCATACCTATTGATTATTATATTTGATATTTAAGGTGTGCTATTATAATGATTTCAGCATGTTCTAATTCCCTTATTCTCATGTTACGATCTTATATCTCCATTGTTTACCCTTACTGGGAATATGAGATCACCCCTTTCTTATACATTCTTTCCCAGGTTATGAAGAATGGTTGTAGGAAGGATTACTAAGGGTTCTGATCTTTAAGGGATATGTTGAAGATATTTCACTAAGTTATATGATTATGTTTCCTTGTTTCCACTGATAATAAACTATTACAATCTATGGGGACATATTTTTCTTATTTTCTTGAATATTCATATTTAATGTTGTAATACCCATGTATGTTAATCGTGGGTCCCTCTAAAATAGCCTAGACAACTCAACCCAGGCTCATGCAGGACTCACCACAATCGTTCATATGAAACCATCCTATTTAGCTAGCACAAGTGTTATAGTGCGCACAAGCATTCACATGTAGAATAGGGGAATAACCATGCCATAGGGAGGAGACAAAATAGGAGACGAGTAACTACAATATGAGGTTCCACAGTGGATGAAGGTTTCAGATTTCTGAAATTATAGCCACACCACTTGGTTGGAATACCATAGAGAAGCACTATAGTGGTTCAATGTATGATGTAAATCATGTGGGCACTATTCCTATGATTTAAAATCTCAAAAAAAAAATATGTGATATTCAATCAGCTGATCTTGGAAGCTGATCAGAATAACCGAAAACCCCATTTAAAATGAGTTTATCCGAATCTATTAATATTTGAAATTATCCAATCCCACCTTGTGCGATACCCTTGTCTACAACCTCTTTCTTTTCCTCTTGCCTGCCACCCTTCCAAACCACTGGTTCGATACAGTGATAAAAATCAATTTCTCCCATGTGATCCCTTGAAATTCACCATGGATAAATATCCCCCCAGATGATCCTAGGATAACTAGTATGGATGTACCTATTATTGAAATTCCCTTTTGTTCATGAATGAAGAAATCACAAGAATCAGATCACAAAAATTAAGTGGAATGCCGCAAGAACTCCAACTAAAGCATGAAGCCATCATGTGATCATCCTTTTATCATGTGACTGATGTGAATGATATCACTAAATCTTTTGGTGATTTTTAACAATGTGTTACACATCCATATTCTCCATGATTTTTATCTAAATTAATTCAGAATTATCAAATGATTTTCTGTGGAAGCGCAGATGAAAACACAACCCTCACATGGTCTATGAAGAGATCATATGAGAATAAAACTCTATCTCATGATTATGTGATATCAATCACACGAAGTCTCCACCACCTCATCTAGTGCACATAGAACCCCCACCACAAAAATTGATTCCACCTCTGGGTTTCCTCGGTTTATATTAACCCATCTCCAGATAAATACATACACAAGGAGAGGAGAGGTAGAAGAGAAGAAGAAAAGTTGGGGAGTAGATCATTCTAGGAATTGTCCATAGAGAACCCCCTCAGGTGATCGTGATAACATACTACATGATATTTTTATGATCAGATGATCCCATGAAAAACATACCACCATAAGATTCTTGGTTTATATGATTTATTCGCATGATCTTGTGATACCACAAATGGGTTCACGACATCATCATGAAAGACTTTTTAACATGATTATAGTGGATATTTACACCCCATGAACTCATTCAAAAGACCCCAAACATGATGTTCTTTTGGATTAAATTATCTCATGAGTAATATCACCTCATGTGAAGTAATAGTGTGGGCCTCCAATACATGACACACCCATACTAGTTTCCACAAGAATATTGTAGTGTACATTAAAACCATTTCACTTCTGATGTAGTGAACCCCCAATCTTGTGGTGATTATATACAACCTTGAATTTGGTTTCTTTTGAATACAACACCCCCATGGTTCCTTGGCATTGAAGTAGATCACATTTTAAGAACTCATTAAGGGAATAAAAATCAATAAAATGACCATTATGAAAAACCATTGTAACACAAGACACTCTCAGAACCTCGTGATCACATAGGGTTTCACCCTTGGCTATATAAGCCATGATTGATAACCACTAATGAATGATCTCAATCATTAGGTTCTAAGATCCATCATGTCACATGATACCTTCATGTAGCCTTGAATGTGGACTCCACGACACACAATATCCCCACAAAAAAACCTTCATGAATGGAAGAAAATGAGGATGTACTACCCATTTATCTTGCACCCCTATCATGCATAGAGAACCCTCTCAAATGTCTGTGGAATCAAAAGCAGACCCGTACATGGTAGAAGTATCCATCAAAACACCACTTTGAAGTCTTGTGAGTATTGGAACACCCTGAAAATCCATCATATGGGGAATTAAGTATGTATATGTAACCTTGATTTACATTATGAATGTAAGGAATGAACTCAAATTTCCATGAAGTACCTTGGATGTGTGACTATAAAGTTAATCCACCAGCTATGCAGTCCCCTTTCAAGGGATATAATTTCACTCTCAATTTGATGATCAATCCCATTTTACATGACACTCATTATTCTAAAAATATCAAGATTTTACATATTTTTGTGATACCACACCATGTGATTAGTTTAACTTCATGTGATTGAATGATTTCTCACTAGTCTTGCAATGTTTTCTTTGGAAGCCAGGGACATGTCCCATTGATCATAAGACAAGCATTGGAAAAATTGAGGTGATATTTTGAAAGACGATCATCATGTGAAAATTATCACATGGAATTACAATGAAAATTCAATTTGATTATGTGATAGCCCCTTGACATGTCAGAATTGTCATGCGTCAATCTAAATATATTTCAAGTTAATCATGAAACAATATATAGGCATGTCAGCATTATCATGTAGAATACCCCCATTTGTTTTGTGTTAGGTTATTCAATGCATTATGTACATGTTTTATATGATTTAAAAAAGGCATCCATGACAAGTCGATTGATTAGTAAGACACCATCGATCTTGCCATTCTTGTCAAACTGATTATCAAAATATGTGAGAGAGACAATCAAGACATGTCCATATGATAGCGAAGTCTTGTTAGGAAGATCCCCTAGGCTATGTAATCATCATCGGGGAGACCCACTTGGACTCATGTCATGTGGGCCCCAACCAAGAACCTTTGATTTTATTTCTCTTTTTTATAATAGATTTTTCCTTAATGGGATGGGTTTACGCACTCATGAGACACTATTAATGTCATGATCTTAAGAATATCTTACATGGTGGCTATCTATCTTTATCTATCAAAATATATAGAATGAGTCTGCAAAAGGGAAAACTCAGTGTGAAAGCCCCAGTTTATATGAACTATGATAACATTGATTCATATCCAAATAGGATATATATGATTATTTTATAAGGCCCGAGTTCCAATGAAAATTTATCCAGGAGTATTCACTTATCCTTACAAAAGCCTCAAGGATAACAATAATCTCTCTGACTGTGATCATATACCTTAACCCATCAGCTGGTAATGGATTTATTGAACAACAATGGATCTAATTCCAATTATAAATCATGATACATATAATTCCATACTATATCCTAAGTACTTTAGCAGATCCTTCATGAGATGGGTAATCGTGCCCCTCAAAGGGAAATATAAATTTTTAAGCCCCATATAGATATACTCTCAGGAAAAATGTTTAATCTTCTTCTATATATTGTTTCCCACACTGAGTATGAATTGTGTGGGATTAGATAATGGCGATGATTGTACTAATAAGAAGATGATAATTCCCCTAGTGTGGGATATTCACCATTGGTATGTAATTCTGATTTCATCTTATCTACTCTCAAAGGGACATACATCTGATGAGATAATCTATGGAAGTATTATATACATAAGTATTTTCTATGGACTCTATAATTGTATCCCTAAAACTACAGTCACCCATATAAGAATTATCTATAATATGATTCCTATCTCAAATATGATACACATGATGCCTCAATAAGGTCTGAGTGTGATATTTATGTACTTACTGGTTGAAGGTAAAATGCATAGATGGGTCTAGTCATATGACCTTAAAAAAATTCAAATGAACTATGTGGGTTTTGATCCATGATTTCATAGGATGCATAGAATTCCTTGCAGAAGTTTAATCCCATCTCCAAGACTCTGACTATCTCACTGGATGGTAAAAACTCTAGAGTGCTCGATTATTGTGATTAAAAACAACAGAAATAAATTAGAAGGTGATAGAGAACACATGACATGAACAATATATTTCTTATCAATATATGTTCATAATTAATTCATTATCATATGGGAGAACAGTATCATAGCGAGGCCTAGGAAGGATTTCACGAACATATCTTAAATCTTTAAAATCATCTTGAAATTGAAAAAATTACCCAAAAAATGATGCGATGATACCAAACTCACATCCTATCCACCAATGTGGGTTTATAAGAGTCATTTTGGGTGAAACAAAAAAAACCACCATCCAGTAGAAAGAAGTTCCATACCCAATTATGGATATGGGAACCATTATGGATTTCTAAGGAAGACTAAATAAATGGTAAAACTTGATGCATGTGACTGACAATGGAATTGAAACCTATAACAATCAAACAGTTGTGCCGAATCACATCCATGTTTCATTCCCATAAAAAATGGTGAAACCGATGTCCAAGTCTGTAACTATTTCATCCCTTTCATCGGTCGAAAAGGATTGAGTACCCATTTCCAACAAGATCAATTAGTTTTAATTTGTTTCAAAAAAAAACCTAAAACCACACATGTATCTTAAAACTATGTCGGACCACCCATAAAAATAGGGGACCACCTCATTATTCCTTTAAACTATAAACGTTATTTATTAAACATGTACACTTTTATATGATGTTTCACTAATAAGGTGTCTCATTTATTCTTACATAATTTAATGATTCCTTAGAGCCAAATAACTTCATCAATGTGCTAATAGGTCCTAATATTTCTGGACATGATACTTTGGCATCGAGGACCCAAAATGCGTATTCCCATAGATGAAACCTACATCACCAGTTGGTGAATTTCGTCGACTAGGAGTACCACAACAACGGATCCATAATGACTCAGGAATCATCCAATTTTTCTTTTATAGAATGAAATCCCACTAGCCATCTTTTCAAAAATACTCCACCATAGTGGATGTGGCCATTGTGGCCACATTCAATCGATTTGAGAGCCAATCCATAGAGCACAATAACACATTCCTTAGATACATTAGATAGGTCGATGGGGATATTCATCATGTCAACTCAATCACACCTTAATTTTCTAGGAGGGATCCCATTCATTTTGGTCATCATCACCAACATGTGACCATGGTTCTAGAAGGAGCTTTTTAGGAGGACGTTCCTACAAAAACTGTCCATGTTTGGGTATACAGTAGGATATGCCTCCATAGGTATCTAAATAATACATCTCCAGAGTAGGTTTGTATCCCATTTGTCTCTAATTTGTATGAGACCTACCATTGTATCCTCAAAGTGTCCAAAAATCAATCTTAGATCATCGCTAGACAAGAGATTCTGACTTCATCCCATCTATCCTTGGTAACTATGGGATCCTAGGGAGCTCCCCATCATGTAACAATGGGGTAATTTTTATCATAGTTTACCATAGGATCATATTCCACATGGACATGGACCATCAAATGGTATAATAGAAACCAACCCCTCAAATGGTACAACAAGATCTGATCCCTATAATTGTAATGTGGGCACCAAACTGTCAAAAGTTATAGTGGGCATGAATCCCTCAAATAGTATAGTGGGATCCAAATGGGATACCAGGAACTAACCTGCCAAATGAGATACTCCAGCTATGAGAAGAAACATCTTTATTTTTTTCATTCAATAAGATATTAATCAGATTCGGAGATTCCACATCAGATCTAGAAGAACACGCACATAAAGAGTACAACCATAACATCCTATAGTTATTTAAGACTCAACAAGTTGTAATACCTTTAGCCACTTAAATGGGAAAAAAGGCCAATGGAATTCTTTTAGCATCTATATAAGGTACTACCGAACGTGTTGCTATTTCATAGGGTAAGGATAATGAAACATATGGATAATGGATGTAGTGGATTAAATATCTAGGGTCTACTTTAGAACTCCAATAATTTTACAATCACCTTATCACCAACCTAGACTAGGTTGTTTTGATGGTTATTATCATACACAACCTTGATGACGACAAGGAAATTTCTGAAAATTAAAAAAACACCCAAATCCATTGAGAGAATTTGGATAAGTGAGAAATAATTGTGGGAATGCTCCTCGTATGTCTTACTAAAAATGATGTAGCAGTACCTTCCTATAGAATCCCACATTGTAGTAATGTTCCCCAACCCATAGGGATGATAGAATTTCAATGTTATTCAGCCCCTCATTCGGTGAAATCAAGACATTTTTCCACCTCTCCCAAGACCACAGGTCTGGGTTCATTTTCATCTATTCATCCTTTTCATTAGTGGTATTATAGAAACCATATGCCCATACATTTTGCCACAAAACCTCTATAAAATTTAGGGTATTTTAATCAGTGAGAAGCATCTAAATCTTCTAAAACCCTCTGCGATTCTGTGCTTACCCCTGAACTAATAATGATTGGGACTCTATAGCATGAGCTCAAAACTCAACCATAAGCCCATGCGAATGGGGGAATAGAAAAAAATGTGTGGAAAGTAACATGATCTCTCATACATTAATGAAATACATTGAAAAGTATATATTTTTCCAATAAAGACATGTTCCCATGAATTTTAACTATTCCATGGAAAATGGTTAGATAGAGCTACTGGTGATGAGTCTTTAATGTGAGGCATGGATGGTATTCCATGAAAATAATTTCATATAACATAGGAATCTTAGGAACATAATAGAGGATTATTTTCCTTAAATACTACTACATGTGATGATGGACATTGGGATATTAAAACAACTAAAACCCCATTCCCTACACCTATCGTCTGATCACTCTAAATAGGATGCACAAGTTTAGAAATGGACCATGAGTCACTAGCCTCATTGGGATAAGCAACCATATTTCATTTGTAATATTGAATGAATCAAATTATTTTAAAAAATAATCTCTCCTCGTATATTGACTACTCAGTAGAAAAATGGTTTTATGGAACTCCTAGTAACAATGAAGGAAAATAAGGTAGGTTTGACAGGCCATGAAGAACATTTCTTATACCATTGATGTCTTGGGAACACAATAAAGATTTGATTTGTATTCAAGGATAGCCTAGAGATATATGTAAATGAAGGATTGAAATATTTGAAGGATCCTGAAGCTCATCTAATTTTCTAAAGAGTTATACAATCTCTATTGGATAAATCCCTCCCCTGATAGGTTATTAATGGAATTATTACCGCAAGATGTTAAATTGCATGAAAACCATCCTTAATGTATGATTTTAAACTTCTTATCCATCATCCATAATGAAATAAGGTAAACCTCATTTCCATTTACTTACAACAAGACATTATACTATATGGCCTTCATCTTTATTGCACGATGTTAAATTGCATGGCCATCATCTTTACCATAGGATGTTAAAATATATGGCCATCATCCTCACTACACACAGTCAAAAATCATCATCATCATCATTAACAAAAGATGATAAATTGAAAGAAAATATTCCCTATCTCAGGAAGATAAATTACCTGACCATCATCCTTACCATATGATGCTAAACTTCATGGCCATCATTCTTACCACAGGTGTTAAATGGAATAGCCATCATCCTTACCACATGAAGTTAAACAGCATGGTTATCATCCTTACTACTAGATGTTAAACTGAATGCCCGTCATACTTATTACAATATGTTAAACTCCATGAACATCATCCTTACAACAAGATGATTAATTTAATCTCCACCATTCTTATTGAAATAAATTACACATCATGTCCAAAATCCTTACTAGAAGACATTAAACTATGTGGCCACCCTACATACCATAAAAAATTAGAATGGATGACCATGGTCTATATTGCAAGACATTAAATTTTATATCTACAATCTCTACCGCAATATGTCAAATAGAATAGATCATGTCATGTATTCTACATGTTAATGAATATTGCTGACGTCTTTACCACATGACATTAATCTACATGAGTCGGTAGAACTACATATGTAACACCACATGGATTTATAAGAAAATTTAATATTTAATGTATGAAATACCGAGTCTCTAAAAAACACAACTATATTATAATTTAGCAAGTAAACATAATTTTTCCACCTCTAGGATTTGAATTTCAAAAAACTGACATACACTATTGTGTTCAGCAAGATATTTAGAGTCTGATAAGACAAACATAATTTTTGGTGAGTAGTAACATAAACGTAGGAAAAGTAAAATGAATAGTAATATTTCTCTTATGATTAGTAAATAATATTAATATTCTATTATCATCGGGCTATAAGATAATGAGATCTTGATTAATTTTTCAAGGTATATATAAAAATTATCGTTTTAAAACTGTTATTTTATGAAAAAATTATGATTTTAGTTAAAAATTATATTAATAATATTTTGAAAATTATTTTCACAAAATGGAGTTCATTTTTGAATTCTAAATGTTGAAAAATTGTTAGACTAAATTTTTGGTATTTTTTTGAAAAAAATTACTATTTGGTGAATAGTGATAATCAATAATTTATGAAATATGCTAAATAAATTAATTTCTTCATCATTCAAGATCCGCAGCTGATGTAAATTACCATTGGATCCAACTCACATGAAATTGTTACTGTATTTTGTGACAATAATCAACATTATTGGTTGTCATTGGAAAAATAATAATATACTGAGTAAAATAATTAAAAAACCCCCTTCTCCACCACTATAAACCCCCATAACTCCCTCTTTTATTTACTTATCTCAAGCCTTGTGACTTGTCTAAATTCTTCCCAAATATCCTAAAAAGATGCTCCCCCACATCCAGAAACCCTTGGTATCATAAAAATACCCAAACCTTTCCCATTAAGTGTCTCTCAAGAATGATTACTTCAAGTGGTAAATTTATTTTTTAATTTATTTTATTTCGTATTCCTTTCAGTTATTTTTCTTTATTAAGATTATTTCATACAAATGATATGATAACCCTAGTAACATACATGTTCTATAATTTTTTATGATAATGGAATAATTCATCATCATATCTCCTTTACCATTCCATTATACTACAAATGAAAACAACATTCGATATGTGTTAATTTATCAATTTCAAGGATGATGGGTTTTCAATTTCAATTAACATATTCAATTCTTTTCATAAACCAATTTCGATGGATGAACTAGACTATAATATATGTATTATAACTTTTGTAAGGTTATAGAATCATTTTTTACACGTGGTATTAAATTTTAAACCAATATGTGTTTGTGGTGATCGGAAAACCTCAAAATTAATCCAACAGTTTATCATTAAAATTTATTTATTGATTCATCCTATCCCAAAATAATAATAAAAATTATATGATCATTTCACCTTCTTTATTACTATATAAAAAATTATAAATTCAATTCTATATTTCATTTACCATTTTACATGAACTTATTTATTTTTATACAAATGAACCAATCATGAAAACTAATGAAAAAAGAACTGACAATGTCGTGGCTTCCTTCGATTGGGGGGTATGATGGGGTTCATGATAACTTATTTAGTTCACTATTTAGAGGTTCTGGAACTCATGGGGACATGAGAAAATCCAGGTTGGTCATTCTAACAGTGGTATGATAGGCTATTTGGAAGGAAAGAGATGATAGTCTTCACAAAATCATCCCAGGATCCCATGATAGTATTTTGTTCAAAATGGAAAATCCTTTTCTAGATATGATCAGGCTATGTCCCAAATGACACTTTGCACTGTCTATAAATTCTATTGTTTAGAACCTCTCATATAAAACCAGGACTTCCAACTCAGGGTAGGGACGTTGGGTCTACTAGTGACCTCCCAGCCAGGGGCTCAAGCTCAAAACGATTGAGTCTCTCATTTGGGGGAGGGGGGAGATGCGCGGGGGAAATGGCGTTAGAGGACCTGAGGGTTATGTGCTTTCAGAATTCATGGCCTCTTAAGGAATAGGAGATATTCTTCAGTCTGAGGTTCATGTCATAGCTACGGGCCTAGAAATATGCACCCAAAGATGGATCAATTTGAAGATGGTGGAGATAGACTCTATGGTTCTGTAAAAATATCTACTCATCCAAGGTATGTTTCATTAAAATATTACCCATACTATCAGAATATATAAACTTCTCATGGGGAATCATATGGAAATCTCTCACACGTTGCGGGGGGGGGGGGGTATGGTGGCCGATTTTTCTTTGTCTATGCCACCCTCAAATTTAGTTAAGGTTCCATCTTTAACATGGGTTCTCTTCCTTGTGAGGGTATGAAATTTGGTATCAATTAGGTTGTGGGGTTTCATTATGTTAGATTACCATGATGTATTTTTTATTTTCAGTGTATTTTTCTTTTTCAAAAATTAATAAATATATTAATTTTCAGTCATCACTCATAAAAGATGATATTAAATCTCATAACCTATAAAAACGACCATAAATGAACTTTATAAAATTATAATAAATATAATACATGTCTAATAGGTTAGAAAATAAGTTATTAATAAGTATAACTTCATATTCTAGGACCTTCTGTTCAAGAGAAGAACATATCAGTACATAAGGTAGGGGCGTCCTACATGAACCTCTATTTTCATTCTTGTTACACTTACTCTCTACATACCTTAATAAAATTATTATTTATTCATATATAACTATCATAAATTATGACTAAATTTTCTATATATATTTACCAACCATAATACAACTTTCATTTAATGGGTGTTATTTTTTTAAAAGGATATTTGAAAAATTCATCCCAAAATACAATCCCCATTCAAGGGAATTTTTCAATTTCTTACATATTTTCTAGGGAACTATATAATTTGTTTTTAGAAAACATTATCTTTCAAAAAAATTAATTTTATTTTTAAAATAATACCATACATAATATATGGTTTTTAAGAAAGAGTTTTCTCTATCGAACTCTTCTTTTCAATGTCAAAGAGAATTTATCTCAATAATTACTCGATTATTTTATAAGAGTATATTCATCTATTTCAATAATCATATTGATTATAATGTATTATTGGGATTAATAACTTATGATATAATCAACCATATTTTATTGAATTATTTATGATTATTTTGACTATGGATGTGCAATCTTAAAACCATTGACCAGTTTAATCTGAATGGTTACTGTTTATGATTAATGTTTTGGGAAAGGGGTTTACATTTAATATGTTAATTTTAATAATACTTTATATGTTTTTTATGTCTTTACCCTTCATTTTAGGAATCCATGGTACTTAGTAAGTGTTGGGTGGGGCCTACTATATCCCATCAGTGCATCAGTAGGTCTCATGAGACAAACTAGATCTTGTTATGAGGCCTTGCAAAAATGGTTATTTATGGTCATGGCATGAGGCCTTGAAGATATATTTATGATGTCCCAAATTATGAAATCCCTCATTATGAAACTAGTAATTTATAGTTCATGTGGTTATTCAACTAGTATAATACCCATGATTATGATTTATTATTGAATTATTTATTCAACTCTTATTTCTATCTTATTATGTTCAAGTTTATTTTTTAAGGCATGTGTATTTTGTTATTAACCATGCCTAATATTTATATTTATGATATTTTCTAGTGTATTTCATTCCCTTACTCAGTGTTTGAGCTCACCCCTTTCTTATGTCATGTTTTTTCCAGGATGTGAAGAAGTGTATTATGAATGAACTGCAGGGATAACCTTGGAGATATTGATTTTTTGTAAGGAATTTCTATGTTTTATTTAATTTCATGTTAAAATGTTAAACATATGTATGTATCATGTTTACATAGATACTAAACTAACTGGTCCTTTAGAATGCATATTCATTTTTTATATGAAAATGTAATAAAATAATGCACCAGCTCCATGAATCTTAGGTCGGGCCCTTATAGTTGGTATCAGAGGATGTTTAGTTGAAACATGGAAACTAGATTTTTAAAACATTTATTTGAGAAAAAAACATTAATATAGTCTTTGAGGTTATATATACAAGAATATCCTAGAATTTTGGTAAGTAATAGATTATGTGGAACTTTATACAAAATACATCCATGTCTATATTTTACATGTGGATGCGGTTCTGGAACATATGTACCTATGAGTGAATAAGATGACAAGGAGTTTCATGCTTGACCCAGGGTATCTTGGAACATTAAAATGGGACTTACTGTGCACCTAGTTTGACACACTCATGGGATATGCTTAGTATAATTCGCATTTTCTTCACAAACTATTATAAAGTAAGTAAATGTAACTTTTTCATTAATGATACCATGTTAATGAGATTAGCTATGTTTATGACTTAAATTTATTCTTAGTACTTTTCTAAGATCATATTATACATTATGATTCATAACATAATCTAGTGTATGCAATTTATTTAGAAGTGGAACCTAGTGAAAGGAATTCAAACCACATGAATGGGTCTATCCCATGTAGGGATTTCCCTCCTATGAAAGATAATGATTTTGGCTCTAGAACTGTAACTAGTGCTTAGAATCATATAACTATATTGAGACAACTAATGTGGGATATGAACAATAACCTTACCCATATGGAGCATCCTGATCCACAACATGGAGGAGATATTTTAGGTCAATCAATGCGAGAAAAGCCTTCATCATTCAATGTGACTTAAAATACATTCATAGTGGAGAAACATATATGTTCTTTAGAGAATATATTTATTTCTTTGGGATGCCACAAAAGGGAGAATGTTTTCATGGCTTTGTATCATCTATCAAGAGATTATGATCAACAATGGCGATTGATTCAAAGCACAAAGGATGAGTAATAGATTGAAATTATGTAATGGAGGTATTTTAAGGAAATTTTCATAGAAAATAATTTAGTCACGAACAAAGACTCGATATAGAAAGTAAATTCTTGAATCCGAGGCAGAAGGAGGATGAGAATGTTACCACGTATGAATAAAACATTACAAGGATAGAACGGAATGATAAAAACTACATACATAATCCAAGGAGCATGATTTATCGATTCATTGAGGGTTTAAAACCATTCCACTGAAGGGAACTAGTCTCTTATAATTTCTCATCATATGAAGATATAGTCTCATGAGATATTAATAAAAAAAGGAATTATTTAAGTCATATGGTTTCAAAAAAAAAGAAGAATAGGGATGTTGAACACAATAGAAAAGAATATATGGAAATGAGGATGATGGAAAGAGTTTACTTTCCACCCTGTATTAATTGTGGAAAGAACCACCCTGATACTTTCTTAAAAGGATTTATTGTTTGATACATGTGTAGAGAAAAAGTCCACCATTCTCGTGATTGCAAGGTAAATAAAGAAGTTTCTAATGTTCAATGAGATAATTGTTAAGATATGGGACATTATGGACATGAATGTCCTAAGCATCAATGAATCATCCCCCGATAAAGGCTATGGGAGCAAGGAAAATTTAAAGTAGTCACAACGGTTGTGGTTGAAGTTCCTAACGACGTGGTGGAAGGTAATTTTATCATTTCTTGAAACATAGGTTATGCTTTATTTGATTCTATATCATCACATTCATTCTTATATTCTTAGTTTTCTAAGAAAAAAATATATTTTTTATTTCATTTAAAAAATTTGGTGTCAATCAAAACTCCCAAGGGAAGTATTGTTGCCACAAATATATGTTTTGAAGTCCCAATTATGTCATATGAACATGATTTATCAGCCGATTGTATCGTCATACCAATCATAGACATCGATATAATCCTCAGTATGAAATAAATTTAAAATTACAATTCAAAAATATACTTATAAAAGAAGGAAGTTACAATTTTTTTGGATGATGTGGAATCCCTTATCCTTGGGGAAGAAACATCACCATCTTATTGTCATCAAGATCCACCCTTAGTAGCTATACAAAAATCAATTCTTAGAGAGGATGAGAACTTTATATCTATAAGAAAGGAATTAAATTACCAAATTGAGGATGTACCTATTTTGAAAGAATAAATTGATTTTTTTCCAAAGGATATACATGGACATCCTCAAGAGCTAGAAGTTGATCTCTCTATTGATTTAATTCGTTTATCAATACCTATATGAAAAAATCCTTTTAGAATGGACATTGTGGAATTAGTAGAACTGAAGAAAAAACTCTAGGAATTAAGTGATAAAAAATATATTTTTCCTAGTGTCTCTCTATGGGGAGCCACTATTCTTTTCCATAAGAAGAAAAATTGATTTTTGTGGTTGTGCATTGACTATAGAGAGATCAATGCTATAAAAATGAAGAAAAAGTATCCCCTACCCACATTTATGATTTATTTTATAAACATAATAGAGACCAATATTATTTGAAGAATAAACATCGATCTGGATATCATCAGTTGCACATGAGTATGGAAGATATTCTAAAGGAAAAATTTTGAACTAGGTATGGGCATTACTAGTTTATAGTAATGCCTTTTGTACTGACTAATGCACCATCTATTTTCATGGATATAATGAATAGACTTTTCATGCAATATATTAATGAATATGTGGTGGTATTTATTGATGATATATTGGAGTAATCCAAAATCTACAAAGATCATGGATATCACTTGAGTGTTATTCTGATGACTCTTAGAATAAATGTATTATATGGGAAGTTTAGAAAGTTTGAATTTTGGATTCAATCAGTTTCATTTTTGGCCACATTATCTCTAATGATATACTATGTATCGATCATGAAAAGGCAATGGTTGTGAAAGAATTTATTACTCCAAGGAATATAACTAACGTGTGTAGTTTAATTGGTTTAGCAGATTATTATCAGCATTTCGTTCATAAAGTTTCCTGCTTATCCAACCCAATGACCAATATTACACAAAAAGGGGTTACATTTGTATGGACAAAAGAATGTGAGGAATTTTTTAAATAATTGAAGAGAGTATTATAGATTTCTTTGATCCTAAATATACCATTCAGGAATGGAGGATTTTTTATATATAGTGATACATCAAAGAAAGTAATTGGTTTTTTTCTTATGAATAATGATAGAGATATTTCCTATGAACCAAGATAGTTATAAATTCATGAACATAACTATCATACTATTGATATTCAGTAATATTATGTGATATTTTCTCTAAAAATACGGAGACACTATCTCTGTGGTTAATGATATGAGATATATATGGATCAAAAATATCAAAAATATATCTTATCACAGACAGAACTCAACATGACGCAAAGTATATGGCTCAAACTACTCAACGATTATGAATGTTCCATACACTACCACCCAGGAAAAGAAAAATAAGGAAGTTGATGCATTGATCAGAAAGGATCATGGAGTTTTAAACAAAATGAGGATTGAAATATATCATGTATTCATGGATCTAGTAAAAAGGGATATGAAAATTATCAAAGAAGGTGAAACATCACTACTTTTTAATTTAGTTTCACAGCCATCTCAGTTGTAAATCTTTAAAACTTCTTAGTCTGATGATTAAAATATTAGAAATAAAATTAAAGGTGTGAATTATGGGAAGTTAGCTGAATCCGTGTGTATAAATAGAATTCTAAAATTAGGGAAGATAATTTGTGTTCCAGTTATAATCGAGCTAAAAAGGGATTAATTGGATGATAAAATGGTTTAAATTTATTTATAAATCTTGGTATCACTATGATGTATGGATAATTTAATGAATATTTCTTGTTGGACAACATGAAGTTGGAATTTTTTGATTATGTATCAAGATGTCTAGTCTGTCAACAAGTAAATGCTGAAAGACAACATCCAAGAGGAATCACACAACCTCTACCTATTACTACCTAGAAATGGGATCATATCATCATGGATTTTTTCACTGGGATACCCAAATCTCTAAGGAATAATTATGTAACATGGGTAATTTTTTATCATGTTAAGAAATCTTCACATTTTTTCATTATAAGGGAAGATTTTACATTGGATCTCCTAGAACGAATGTATATAAATGATGTTGTGAGACCTCATGGATCACCTATCCCAATTTTGACTGATATTGATCCTTAATTTACATCAAAATAATGGAAATGTATTTATAATGATTTGGATATCATTTTTAGATTGGAAACTACTTATCACACTCAAATTGAATGAAAATCAGAGGGGATAATCAAAACCATAGAAGACATGTTGAGATCATGTTAACATGATTTTCAAGGTATGTGGTATCAACACATACCCTTATTGAAATTTTCCTACAATAAAAGTTTACATTAATGTATTCAAATGGAAACATGTGAAGCATTGTTTTGGAAGAGATTTCGTACACTGACACTACTAGAAAATTGATCAATTTCCAAACTTATATAGCCATAGGTTAAAAAATCTATTTATAAAGCCTCCCATATTACCATGGATCCATGTATGTATCCTAATCCACGTTCCATTCTTCCCTTCCACTTGATCTATCTTCCATAAAACAGCCCTGCCACCCTCCCTGATGCCTCCTCACAGTGACCCTCCTCCACTAGGGATGTTTCTCAGAGCGGCCTTGTAATGTCCCAGATTTTTCCATTTATTATTTTAATATCATATGGGAATTAATTCGAGACCAGGCTCTGAGGTGACGTGCATTTCTAAGGCTCAGTGATCCGGGAAAAAATGTTTACATTTAATTTAATAATTAAATAACGTGCGTGTGCGGTTTTCATGAAAAAGTGGAATAACTCGTGAATGGGTGCTCGGATCAGAAATCTGAGGGCACCATTGTGTTCAGAACAACGTTTTTACCTTAGGTGAGGCCTAACATCAGCCGGTGCAGGTCGATGGTGAAATCTAGTTTCTGGGCATAAGAGTAATAAAATATTTAATAAAAATATTTTATTTCTACAGGAAGATTCTATTAAATCATTTGCAGTGGATACCTTCCTTTTTAAAGAAATGCTTGCGCAGGGTCTCGGGGTACAAACCTCATAACCATAAAACCCGTGGCGGCTCTGGAGGCTCTGGAGAAAACCTACCGACGCGTTGATGACGACGCGACGATCGAATCATCACCAACGAACGTCGCGGATCCAGGTAGGATGTTGTTTGTGATTTTTCTTCCCCATTTTTGATTTCCACAACAAACGCAGACTAATCCACAAACAGATTAGCCCATGGTTCGATCGTTCTTGCAGGATGGGATATTTGCGGGAATCGTGGGATTTTCATTCTTGAGTTGTTTTGGATTTCGTTCAGCCTTCTTAATGGTGACGAACCAAGATCAACACGAACATCGATCGAGGTTCATCCTTCTCGATTGTTGTGTTTTTCTCTTCTGATTCCAATGCGTTCTTCATGCACGTTTTTCATGTTCTTGGGGAAAAACCGATCGTTGCACATTTTTTTGTTGGCGCAACGATCTAAAATCGAAGATCCAACATCGGGATGACCTAACGGAGGTGCGACAGTGATGGTGGCGGAAATATCGACATGGCTAAGAAATTCCCGTTCTTCGATCATTTTCGTGCGGATTGATCGGGATGCATTTTTAGGGCCGATCGGAAGCCCAGAACTGGCCGAATTGGTTTCTTAGGGGTGGAATGACCCCATATCCGAAGTTTCGTGATGATCAGGCGGTTGGATCGAGATCCGGAGGATTAGCCAAGGTGCGCGAAGGAAGACGATGGTTCTGGAAATTTTATGACTACACGTCGTGTTGTATGGACTACACTGCGTGTGTTCGTTGGTGGGATGAAATAACGTGTACTCCGGGAGTACACAGACACGGGTAGGGTACATGTCCAAGGACACGCCGTGTATACCCCTCCTCGGCCAGACTCGGCCAGATACATGGGATACCCCGTGTACTGGTACACAGGCACGCGACACGGACACAGGCAGAGACCGTGTACGGGCACATGGCCAGCATACATGGAGAAAGCCCAGGTGCTCGGACACGGCGTGTACCTCTTCTACACACTATGTAGTTGCTTTCTACCCAACAAGCCAAATGACATAGTCTGTTTACACGGGCAGTACCCGGGGTCAAGGAACACGATGTGTACCTTTTCTACATGCCGTATAGTTTGGTTTTAAACGGGTTGATCGAATGACATGGGCCGTTTACACGGGTATAACCTGGGGTCAATTAAAAAGGTGTGTAACCATACTACACACTGTGTAACCTTTTCATCATCGGTTGAGCAACATGTCTTCTGTGACTTGGACTAGCTTCTTAGGGTTTGTACCCATGGTTTTTCCCCTGAAGGTTTTGGTATCATTTCCTATATACGGGAGTATTATCCCTTCAGCAGGTATTCTTGAATAGGGTTGTTGGAATCCCCTCTGTGAGACGTAGAGTCGGATCCTCTATTCATTCCTGGAACCCAAGGTAGAGTTCTTGGTATTGACGTGACCAACTTTACCCAGGCGCCGATCGTCTGCTTAGCGGATTAGCTCATACTGAGATGTCAAGATCACCACATATATTTTGGTTGTGATCCTCATCTAAGCTTCATGTTCCCATGTAATTGTGCAGTGTGTTCTCCCGGAATAAGTACTTCATAACTCTCTCTTTAGACCTAGGAGTGTGTTCTCCCTGTTTCATACTTAGTGGAATCTTCGAGCTGGATCCTAGTGTCAGTATCACGATGGTCGTTTGTGTTTGAGAATATCCTGATATTTCTTATTATATGTTCTATAGACATATACTGTGTCGAGCTGACTGTATCTTTCATTTGTGGTATTTTTTCCTTCTTGTAATTCCTTTGTGGTTTTGGGGTGTCCTACTAGGTATTGTTATACTCACCCATGCACTGGCTTTGCCCACACATGTTGTGTCTTGTGCAGAGAAGCAATCCTTGGACATGATTCTTGGTGGACCAGGGCCAGACGGCGCTCAGTGAGATCAGGCGGGCCGAGGTGTGTTCCTATGACTACATATTGCAGTCCCAGTACCTTTCCTTACAGGTTGGACTCTATTACAGACTTTATTTATGGTGGGCTTGTACTTTTGGCCCAGGGATTTACTTTCATGCACATTACTTTCCTGTCATACTCTGTGGTTGGGTTTTAGTGTATGCATGCATCTTTTCCATTTTAGTAGTTTATACTTTTCATCTTTTTGGGATTGGATATGTGTGTGTGTGTGTGTGTGTGCAAGTTTATAGGCAACGCCTACTATGTTAGTAACATGCCTACTCGATGCTAGTGACCAGTCCCTGGCCTATTGGAGGTGGGATTTGGGATTTGCGACTCAGGCCCCACTGGGACGGGTCATGAAAGAGTGGTATTAGAGGTGGTGAATTCTACCTTAGGACCAGGAGTCTGTGAGTTGGTTTGGGGAAACATTGTTAAGTGTTTTAAGTTCGGCTTTGAGGCCAGGGACCCCAGTGTTGGTGCGGGAGGCCGACTTATCCATACACCTAGACACTGATAACTTTCTTTTCAACTCAGAGCATGAGAACACTAGTTTCAGGGAGAATAATGGTACATGCATCATATAGGAATGGGTTGTGGTTTCCATGTACTTTTTGAGTCAGCTCTCCTGATATACTCACTGACTGAGATACATCTTGTCTCTTTAAAAGGATGCCTATGTGACGCACACCCACTAGGATCCAGCATCTTGATCAAAAGGATGACCCCATCAGTGATGAAGCCTCGATACAGGGACCAGATCCACCAGTTTTACAACCAGGTGGTGTGCCAGTTATCCCACCACCTGTGGAGCAGTGTTTGGTGCTTGTTGTACCAGTGGAGGAGGAGCACATGCTGAGCGCACTCCATGAGTTTCAAAGACAGAGACCCCTCAGGTTTCAAGGCGAGCCTCACCCTCAAACAGTAGAGGAATGGATTGAGGCGGTGACCAGAGTCATCCGTTTGGTCAGGACACCGGCAGACCAGATGGTGATCCTGGCAGAGAGCCTTCTGCAGGACTCAGCAGGACGATGGTGGAGTTTGGTTACCCAGACTCATGACAAGGTGACACTCTCTTGGTCGGAGTTTTAGCATCTCTTCAGATAGGAGTTTTCACCAGTTACCCTGAGATCAGTATGCATACAGGAGCTTCTTCAGCTCTAGCAGGGAACCATGACTGTGGCTGACTATTCATCGACATTTACCGACCTCTTGCGGCACTCGATGGATATGGTCAGAGATTATTACTTCAGAGCTCAGATTTTTGAGCGGGGCTTGCACAGAGATATCTGAGCTAGCATCATCCCTATGAGAATTCCTACTTATTCTTGGGTGCTCGAGTGGGATCTGGTGCTCGAGAGCTTCTTGGCAGAGCAGAGACAGCCGGAAGATGTCAGTAGTAGGCGAGCTGGAGCAGAGTCCTCGGTAGCAGGGAGCTGACGTCAGGGGCCCAGGCGTGGGAGATGTTTTTAGAGGATATCCCAGGATAGTGGATCTGCTGTACAGGGTTCGCATGGTGAATCCAGCCAGCCTCGAGAGAGGCGATGCTACTCATGTGATGACAGGGTACATCTCGCTAAGGATTGTCCAACCAGCCATACTGCAGACACGGTAGCAGTGGATGGACCACCGAGGTAGAGGCAACGTGTGGAGAAAACAGATCCGTGGGGAGGAGGACATGGTATAGGAGCCGAGAGAGTAGCTGTAGGTGGTCGGCGTTTTGACCCTTTTCCACTACCACCCCCAGGAGGTCCACCCCAGGTCCAGGGAGCTGGTGGACATAGGAAGGGACAGCTGTAGGTGGCAGAAGCTTATGACCCAGGTACTCTCAAAATGATTAGAGGTACTATTAGTGTCCTTTCAACTTTGGATGTTGTATTTAATAGACACAGGTGCTAGTCATTCCTTTATGGATTCTTATCTTGTTTGAGACCTTGAGATTCCAGTTGAGTCGTTGACTCAACCTTTATGCTTAGAAACACCGACTGGAGAAGATTCAGGGATCAAACACCTCTGTAGACAGTGTGAACTGACCCTTGGAGGCGAGAGTTTCAGTTGGAATCTCTTGGTGGTAGTGTTGAGGCCTTACGATGTCATTCTTGGTATGGATTGTCTATCCACAGTTCATGTCCAGATTGACTGTTTTAGGAGAAGGGTGCGGTGTGTCTGCAGTGATGGAATGAGGTTCTATTTTTTCGGTGGAAGAGAGACCCAAGAAGCATGGGATGGACTCGTGCATAGGAGGGCACAACTGATTTCACATCAGTTGACTAGCCTAGCCCTTGGCGCAATAGATGTTACAAGTTTCCAGTTTCTAGTAGTAGTGGCTGAGTACGAGGACGTCTTTCCGGAGGATGTCCTCAGGATACCTCCCCGTTGGGAGATATATTTCTACATTGATTTACAACCCTGTACAACACCGATATCAGCGTCAGCATATCTGATGGCTCATGTAGAGCTTCGTGAGCAGAGGGTGCAGCTGGACGACTTTCAGAAGAAGGGCTTTTTGAGATCCAACTTTTCACCCTGGGTGGCCCTAGTTCTGTTTTCCAAGAAGGCAAACGGGAGATTGAGGATGTGTGTGGATTACTGGTGCTTGAATCAGGTGACCGTAACGAACTAGTATCCAGTACCGAGTATCAATGACCACTTCGACCAGTTGAGAGGGGAACGATGGTTCACGAAGGTTGATCTACGATCAGGCTGTCACCAGTTGCGAGTACGAGATGAGGATATACCGAAGACGTCATTCCAATGACGCTACGGTCACTATGAGTACTTGGTGATGTCCTTCGGCGTGATGAACACCACGGCAGTGTTCATGGTACTCATGAACCGAATCTTTCATCCCTACCTAGACCGGTTTGTAGTGGTCTTCATCGATGATATCCTTGTGTACTATGCATCCGAGGAGGAGCACGTGAGACACATAAGGACGGTTCTGGACACACTCCGACAGCACCAGTTGTATGGGAAACTCTCCAAGTGTCAGTTCTGGTTACAGTAAGTCCACTTTCTTGGACACGTTATCTCAGAAGATGGTGTAGCAGTGGACCCGTCCAAGGTGGAGGCAGTGCTAGCATGGGATCCACCCCGGAGCATGGCGTAGGTGCGGAGTTTCCTTGGGTTGGCAGGCTACTATCGGAGATTGATACTTGATTTCTCCAGGATTCCAGCACCAATGACAGCTTTGATGTGAATGGGGCATCCTTTCATGTGGACCGAGAGATGCCAGGAGGCTTTCTAGCAGTTGAGACAGAGTTTGACAAGCACCCCAATCATGAGATTACTAGAGGAGGGTGTCGAGTACGTAGTGTTCTTAGATGCATCAGGAACCAGACTTGGTTGTGTCCTAATGCAGAGGAAAGCCGTGATTGCCTATGGCTCACATCAGTTGAGGCCACACGAGCAGAACTACGCAACCCATGATCTTGAGTTGGCAGTTGTAGTCTTCGCATTGTTGATGTGGCAGAACTACCTAATGGGCGAGCAGTTTACCATCTACTCTGATCACAAGAGTCTCAGATATATCTTTTCTCATAAGGATCTAAATCTGAGATAGAGGCGATGGATTAAGTTCCTCTAGGATTATGACTTTGAGATCGTTTATATTCCTGGGAAGGGGAACGTGGTGGCAGATTCTCTCAGTAGGAAATCCAGTTCGCTGTTGCTAGATGAGGCAACACGGATGTTGGCCTCCTTATAGTTATCCTTCATGGATGGAGATGAGGGAACTTACCTTCAGTCGATGTTTGTTACCCCTCCACTCTTACAGCGAGTCAAGGAAGCACAGCGCGAGGATTCTAGCTATGAGACTATACGTGCTTAGATATAAGGAGGTAATGCTGCTGATGGATATTCAGAAGGTGGGGATCACGTTGTTCTTTTCAGAGGTTGCACGGTATTACCGGTGACTTTTTGGGAGGAGGTTTTGAGGGAGTTTCATACATCCCCTTTGGCAGTGCATCCAGGCATAGAAAAGATGTATCCGAACCTCCGACGTTAGTTCACGTGGCTAGGAATGAAGAAGGGTGTGGCATAGTTCGTCTCTCGTTGCCTTACTTGTCAGCAAGTAAAGGCTGAGCACCAGGTGCCAGTAGGTTTGACTCAGCCCCTTTAGGTGCCAGAGTGGAAGTGGGACATGATATCCATAGACTTCATGACGAGTCTACCACGTACACCTAAGGGACACGATTCTATCTGGGTGATCGTTGATCGACTCACCAGGTCGGCCTACTTCCTAGCCATACGGGAGCAGAGTTCAGTGGAGAGCTTGGGATGCCTCTATGTGCAAGAAATAGTCCGACTTCATGGAGTGCCATCCACAATCGTCTCAGATCATGATTCTCATTTTGCATCCTGTTTTTTGGAAGGGATTGCAGGAACCTTTTGGGTGTCAGTTATGCTTGAGCACAACATTCCATCCCCAGACTGATGGTTAAACAGAGTGGACCATTCAAGTCCTCGAATATATGCTTTGAGATTTCATACATCACTTCGGTCATAGCTGGGAGGATCACCTACCACTAGTGGAATTCGTTTATAACAACAGTTATCATTCCACTCTTGTTATGGCACCATTTGAGGCTCTGTACGGGAGACCTTGCAGGTCGCCACTTTGCTGGACTGACCCAGGAGAGTCAGCACTCGTGGGCCCAGAGATGGTGAGAGCTACCACATAGAAGGTGCAGGTCATCCAGGAGCGGATGAAGACTACACAAATTTGGCAGAATTCATATGTCGATAGGAGGCGGAGGCCCTTGTAGTTCGAGGAGGGAGACCATGTGTTCCTTCGGGTCTCACCTCGAAGGGGATTGCAGAGATTTGGCCAAGGCAGAAAGTTATCTCCGAGGTTCGTTGGCCCTTTTCATATTCTGAGTAGAGTTGGATAGGTGGTGTACCGCTTGGCTCTACCTCCACAGATGGACCGGGTACACAACGTCTTCCATGTGTCGCAGCTACGGAGGTACGTGCATGATCCATCACACATTATCGACTGGGGCGAGCTGGACATCGATGATGGAGCGACCTTTTCTAAGTACCCAGTGGAGATCGAGGATCGGCAGGAGAAGATCCATCATGGATGATCTATTCCCTTGGTGCGTGTCCGGTGGCAGCACGTGAATATCCAGGAGAGCATGTGGGAGCGGAAGGCTCAGATTCGTGGGCATTACCCACATCTCTTTGAGTGGCCTTTGTTTTGACTTTTCGAGGATGAAAAATCCCTAAGGTGGGTGTCATGTAATATCCTGGATTTTTCCATGTATTATTTTTATATTATATGGGAATTAATTCGAGACTAGGCTCTGAGGTGGTGTGTCGTTCCGAGGCTTAGTGAGCCCGTAACAAATGTTTAAATTTAATTTAATAATTAAATAACGCACGCTTGTGGTTTTCCTGAAAAGGTGGAATAACTCCTGAACGGGTGCTCGGATCAGAAATCTGAGGGGACCATTGCGTTAAGAACAACGTTTTTACCTTAGGCGAGGCCTAACATTGGCCGGCGTAGGTTGATGCCGAAATCTAGTTTTTGGGCATAAGAGTAATAAAATATTTTATAAAATTATTTTATTTCTGCAGTAAGATTCTATTAAATCTTTTTCAGCAGATACCTTCCTTTTTAAAGAAAGGCTTACGCAGGGTCCAGGGTTACAGACCTCATAACCCTTAAATCCTTGGTGGCTCTAGAGGCTCTGGAGAAAACCTCCTGACGCGGCGACGACGATGCGGCGACCGGATCATCACCAACAAACGCCGCTGATCCAAGTAGGATGTTGTTTGTGATTTTTCCTCCACTTTTTTGATTTCCACGACAAACGAGGACTAATACACGAACAGATTAGCCTATGGATCGATCGTTCTTGTGAGATGGGTTATTTGAGAGAATCGTGGGATTTTGATTCTTGAGTTGTTTTGGTTTTAGTTCAACCTTTCTAACGGTGACGAACCAAGATCGACACGAACATCGATCGAGGTTCATCCCTCTCGATTGTTGTGTTTTTCTCTTCCGATTCCAACGCATTCTTCATGTGCATTCATCGCGTTCTTGGGTAAAAATTGATCGTTAGGCATTCTTTTTTTGGCGCAATGATCTGAAATCAAAGATCCAACATCAGGATGACCTAAAGGAGGTGCGACAGTGATGGAGGCGGACAAATTGACGTGGCTCGGAAGTTCCCGTTCTTTGAGCGTTTTCATGCGGATTGATCGGGATGCATTTTCAAGGACAATCGGAAGCCCGAAACTGACATAATCGGTTTCGTAGGAGCTGAACGACACCAAATCCAGAGTTTCGTGATGATTGGGCAGTTGGATCAAGATCTGGAGGATTAGCCAATGTGCGCAGAGGAAGACGATGCTTCTGGAAATTTCCTGACTACACGCCGTGTAGTATGGGCTACACAGCATGTGTTCATCAGTGGGATTACATAACGAGTACTCCAGGAGTACATGGACGTGGGCAGGGTACACGGACAAGGACTCACCTTGTATACCCCTCCCCAGCCAGAACCTTCCAGACACACGGGATACTCCGTGTACTGGTACACGGGCAGGCGACACAGACACGGGCAGAGACCATGTACGGGCACATGGCCAGTGTACACAGAGTGAGTCCAGGTGCTCATACATGGTGTGTACCTCTTCTACACGTCTTGTAGTTTCTTTGTACCCAACAAGCCAAATGACATGGGCCGATTACACGAGCAGTACCCGGGGTCAAGGAACACGACGTGTACCTTATCTACACACCGTGTAGTTTGGTTTTATACGACTTGATCAAATGACACGGGAAATTTACATGGGCAGTACCCGGGGTCAAGGAACACGACGTGTAACCATAATATAGGTCATGTTACCTTTTCGTCATGGCTTGATCCACTTGTCTTCTGTGACTTGGACTAGCTTCTTAGGGTTCGTACCCATGGTTTTTCCCCTGAAGGTTTTGGTATCATTTCCTATATACGGGAGTATGATCCCTTCAGTAGGTCTTCCAGAATAGGGTTTTTGGAATCCCCTCTATAAGATGTAGAGCCGGATCCTCTATTCATTCCTGGATCCCTAGGTAGAGTTCTTGGTATCGACGTGTCCAACTTTACAAAGGCGTCGATCCTCTGCTTAGCGGATTAGCTCAGACTGAGATGTCGGAATCACCCCATGGCTTTTGGTTGTGATCCTTATCTAAGAGTCATGTTCCCATGTACTTGTGGAGTGTGTTCTCCCGTAATGAGTACTTCATATCTCTCTCTTCAGACCTAGGAGTGTGTTCTCCTGGTTGCATACTTAGTGGAATCTTCGAGCTGGATCCTAGTGGCAGTATCACGCTTGTTGTTTGTGTATGAGTATATCTGGATATATCCTGTTTTATGTTCTATAGAAATATACTGTGTGGTACTGACTGTATCCTTCCTTTGTGGTATTTTTCCCTTGTTGTATTTCCTTTGTTGTTTCGGGGTGTCCAACTAGGTATTGTTATACTCACCCTTGCATGGGTTTTGCCTGCACGTGTCGTGTCTTGTGCAGACGAGCGAGCCTTTGATAGAATTCTAGGTAGACTAGGGTAGAACGGCACTTAGTGAGATCAGGCGGGACGAGGGGTGTTCCTACGACTACAGATTGCAGTTCGAGTACCTTTCCTTACAGGTTGGACTTTGTTACAGTCTTTCATTCTGGTGGGCTTGTACTTTTGGCCCAGGGATTTACTTTCTTGCACTTTACTTTTCTGTCGTACTTTGTGGTTGGGTTTTAGAGTATGCATGCATCTTTTCCTTTTTAGTAGTTTGTACTTTTCATCTTTGTGGGCTTGGAGATGTGTGTGTGTGTGTGTACAGGTTTATAGGCAATGCCTCCCATGTTAGTAGCATGCCTACTCGGTGCTAGTCACCAGCCCCTGGCCTATTGGAGGCGGGCATGGGGAGTTGCGACTCGGGCCCCACTAGTGTAGAGACCTGAAACTTTACATACATGGACAATACATTACTTTTTCAGAATACTTATTACATAACAAAAACAGACACACAAGGACCGTTATATTTTTGTGTCTTTGGAAACTCAGAATAAAATCTTCTAATCATGGTGAAAGATCTTCAACAACTCCCATAATGATCTTCCGCTTTTTGTTTCCTTACCCAAAACCTTTCTTTACTTCCTGGGGAAAATAAAACATAAAAAGGGTGAGCTCAAATGCTCAGTAAGTGAAAACATAGAGAACATAAAACAATCTATAAACATTTGGAAGCAAAACCTTGAACATGAAATTTAAACATCAAAATCTTGAGAAAAGACATAAATCGTGGAAGTACGTAAGGAATATATCATAATAGAACATCAACCATGATAAAATTGGAATAAAACATGTAATTGTGGAAAACATTCAGCACATGTCATGATTTCCATAGTAGCCAAGGCATTACTGCAAAGACCATCTTAGTGGACAAAGTCCCTTTCTGAATTGAGTTCACTCCTCATTTCAGTCCTGTAACACTGAACCAGATTAACTTACCGTTCCCGCCATGTCTATCTCATGAGATATAAATCATTACCCAATGAATTTGAGGCATATATAGGTCCCACCCTTCTCATAATGAAATCATTATTTCGTGTGCCACAAAATCATAAATCATACATCATAGCATAACCCATGTAATAAAATGGGATTCTTAAACATCATACCATCATAACATAATCCATAAAAGTTTGATAAAATTTAATCATAATAAAATTGAAACCATTTAAATCATAGATACATATTACTTGAAACATACACATATGAAATAATGTCATCTTATATGGAAAATAGTTTTGACAAAACACATGAAATTAATTCTTGAGGAAAATATCCTTTTTCTTTAAAATCATTTTCTTTCCACAAAATTCCATGAAATTTTAAAAGAAAAGGGTTTCGTTGAAAATAATAATGAAATATTGTAGAGGAAGCCTCTTGAAAATTAGGCGTTATGAAACTGTAAAAATCCGTTCATGCCGTATAAGTTAAAAATATCATTCTCCTCATAACTTTGTCGGAAAAGTCAAAAAGTACCTTATATGGTAACCAAAGGAATGTTTCCATTCATACAATGTGGTAAAAAGTCAATAAATGGTAAAAATGACTTCAAACATTCATGTAAGAATAGTAAACATTTTATGAAAACTTTTATAGAAAACATGGTCATGGATGATAAACATAACCCCAGTAAATACTTACGTATAAGCAATCTCAGATAAAAATGAGATTGAAAATTTATCCCTTACCTTATGTCTGATATGCCTCGTATGTATCCGAACCTCTAGTATAATGATTTAAATAATGTCATTGACTTATTACAGAATCATTTTCATTGTTATGATATCATATATGGTTCACTTTTGACTTTATATTACCTGTTCTTTTCTAAATTCCATGTTAAGGGTCGTTTTGGGTAAAATCATTTCATTTATCGTATGTGTTTTAACTCATCGTTCTTGATATTATTACTTATATCCTGATTTAAATAATTCCAGAATGTAAAACATAATTTATATATAATATATATTCATTATATACATATATATTATAGATCGATAAAAGGAATGAAATACACCGTTCATGGAGACGGTAGGTCGTACGTACGCATGAACGCTGTTTTCGATTCCTTATTGAATTGAATGGAATTGAGTATATGACATACATATATATATACATAAATCCAGTAACATTATTATGTCATATATTTCATTATTATTCATTATATACACTTTATAATCATTCTTGAATGGTTAATCATGGAAAATGAATATCATCGCGTTCGTGGAGACGGTAGTCCGTACGTACGCACGAGCGATGATATCATTCCCATGATTGTGGAATAGTATTGAAGTGTATGTATAATATTTCAGAATAAATATCAATTTAAAATAATCATTTATTTACACCATTATACCCATCCATGTGAGGTGGTGGTGGAAAAGCAGATTACACCACGGCGTAGAGACAGTATTCTGTACGTACGTACGCGTGGTGATTTCGTTTTCCGTAGGATTGATAGATGGTGAAATAGGGTTTTTTCATAATTATAATAACATATCAATATATGAGTGATACTTATGTTATTACTTCATAATGAAACAACTAAAGAAGAAGAAGAGGAAGAAGAAATGAAGTTGAAAGAATCGGTAATGGGCATTACCTCTTCATTGAAGCGCCTTTCTGAATCCTCCTCTTAGGGCACTAATATTGGTCTTTGAAGAAGACCAGAACCTCTGGAATGTTTCTAGGGAAGTGTAGAAGTGAAATCGGCAAGGTTTGGCCGAGCTTTAAGGCTGAAAGTGGTGTGAGGAAGAGAGGGAGGAGGTTCCCTTTTATAAGGGAGGAGAGGGGCACTTTTCGAATAACTAAACATATTATTTTATTATAAAGTCATATTCGGTTTTTAATAGCTCCAAATTTAGTTATTTCTAATATAAGGCGGGTATGAGTCGAAAGAATCACATCCAATAGAATTTAGACAATTTTAGGTTCCTATTTTAACCTTATAATTTTGATTTAACTTTAGGTTTGATAATTTTACTTTTACCGTGTCTTTTTGTGTTATTACACTATAAGGTTAATAAACTTACTATAACAAGAAAAATGAACCCCAAGTTGTTTATTATCAATATATATAATCTTATCTAAGTTATTTGGATGATCCTTATATTTTTCGGAATATAATAATAATTAATAATATAATATTTGTTTTAAAAACTATTTTATGTCAATTTTGACACTATTCGGTAATTTATTTTTGTGAAAATCATAACAGAATGATTAGTTCAAAAACATTTAATTAAATCAACACTAAAATTTCATATTAACATATGAAATTATGGTAATTCAGAAAAAGTCTCAAATTACATTTATTTCGGTATTTATAACATCAATTATTTCAATATTTCATTAATAAGATAATTACTGCATCATCATTGTGTCATATATAAGATAAATTATTTAATGTCTAAAAATTAAAAATAAAATATCATTATGTAGGAAATAGTTTTATCGTTCTATTTAATATTTATAGTCGAATTTATCTTATGTATATACCTATATTGAAAATTATTTACTTATTAAACTTTGATTTTAACTATTTTAACCCTTCTTTAAATAAATTAATAATAAATGTCCTAATCTAATCCAAGTGGGCCTAAATGGTCATTTTGTATTCCTAAGGTGGTTTTTGTTGGAATTACACTTATCCAATAGAATTAGGACATGTGTTAGAATAATAATAATATCATTTTTACCCTTAATTACCATATTTACTTTTAACCGTGGTAAATAAAGGTAAAAAGTTACTATTCACCAAAAATTATTTTCATCCCATTGAACCATATTTTACTTACTGACATCAACCTTATCTATAGGATTTCTTAAATTCCATTCACAAAATAGGTAAAATTAAGTTTTATGTAAATTTGCAAATTCTCCTAGGAGGAGGGTAAAAGACGGTCAATAGTTCAATAAAAATTTTATATATCTAAAATTATTAAAAAATGACTCCAATGAATTAAATTTAACTTATATAGGTATTATGTATCAATTTATACCTAAAATAAATTTAAATAAAATAAATAATTATTTAAATAAGAAGTCTGTTTTTAAATAGTAACCCAGTGTTTTCAATATTCATCAAAAATTGAAAGTTTTCCGAAAAATACCAAAATTTCACCCTATGCTAATTTCAATATTCCAAATCCAAAAATGAAGTCCATTTTGAATGATTAAATTTTCAAAATTTCAAAAAGTGGTTATTACTATTCATAACGGCTAGTTTTAATAATATTTTAATAGCATATCGTTGTTTAGTGAAACACGGTTTTGCGTACAACACACGCTATCGAGGTAGGTCGCGAATGTGTGTCATGTATCCAAGTTAGGGAGGCATGTTGTGTAAAACTCCTTTGTTTTAGCATACAACACAAGACATCAATAAAATTAAAAAGACTATTTTTCATAAAATCTCGGGGTGTTACATTCTACCCCCCTTAAAATGAATTTTGCCCTCGAAATTCGTCGGGGTTATAAATGGTTTACTACTCGAAAGTTTCTTTAATATAAACCCACATCGTAAAACGGAATACAAAAACCAATCTTTAAAAACTAAAGTATGAAACATAACGGTTACCCAAATTAACTAATCACTGGGTTTCCACATAGGAGAACATAGGTGAAAATATTGATATAGAAGAGAAACCTAACCATCATGTTCTGATGGAGAGTGGTAGAGAACATGTCTATGAAAAAGCCAACAATGAAAAAGCCATATATTTGTGATGATCTAAGGTACCATCTGATTCATTGTATATAAGGGAACTAGGACAACATTTTTGGTATTCAAGATCATTTCACTAAAGTTGAAGAATTTGAATTAGAATAAATACTTACTTTATTTTGGTATAATCTCACTATTGTTCATGCATTGAACAATTTCCAGTTCATCACTTAAAGAAATGAAGTTTAATTTGATATTCGTGAAGTGTTAACAGATCATGTGATAGAAGGATGGGTCATTCCATCTGTTTCAAACAAAAGGTTAGAAAAAGTTATCAAATATACATAAGTCCATCTATGGTGAGGTTAATCGTATACGATTCCAAAAATAAACTTACAATTCATATATCATACCGCGTAATAAAATAAAACTAGTTTCAACTAATCAGGAACTTCCTGTAGGCCAATGGAAGGTGATAAAGGCCAGTCACACTTCGGTTGTGGGTTCGATTCCCACAGCCTTGTCCGACGCGATGAGATGTCACCCGTCCTGCATGTTTTCCTTTTTCTAAAACTATATTACTATAACATCCCATCAATAATATCCAAAAAAATTCTATCCTTAAACAATACTAACTTATGTCCAACATAATTCATTCCAATCTTTAGGCTTATCTAAAATACTTCGGTCCAAGATCATAGTATAAATAAAATGATTACTTGAAATGTCAGATAACAATCATGTGAATGCCATCATTTATCCCCCATATATCATAAGATATATCTTGTTGGTCAAATTAAAAACATGTCAATACCTTAATCATGTATTATCTTGAATAATGAATACCCATTGAACCTTAGTGAAAACATGAATGTAGTTAAAAGTTAACACTTTCCACATACCAAAATCCTCAAAAAAATTTATACTCAAACCATGATATCACTTAGTCCTTATATCAATCATGAACTCATGAATACAATCAAACATCTCATTATCTTCTTATCCCTTCATTATGCGCATATCATCTACTTACCAAAATTTCTCAATCACTTTTCATGGTTACTGGAACAATAAAATTATTGAAAACCACAATTGACCAATACATAAATATTCCAATATTCCACGATACTATATAGATCATTATTTTGGAACCCATTACATAAACACTTAATCATTCCACCACATCGTTGTCATATTCAACATCGCCAATAGTGATTTCATGTGACTTCCCTTTGTCATTTGCCTTAAGTGGTTTCTCATGTCGATCATCATTAACCCTTGTATTAGGGCATTGTTTAGCATAATGCACCATTTCATTGCACTTGAAGCATTGAAGTGTTGTTGGAGCGTTCTATACAGTCTTTTCATTATTCACACCATTATCAACCCTTTTTCTATTACTTCGACACTCAGCTACTCGATGACCTTATTTTACACACTTAAAACATTTTCTAGTCCCTTTAAGACAATCTCCACCATGCTTCTTTCCACACATTGAGCATAAGGAAACATTAATCTTCTTTTCACCATTATTTGGAGATTTCTCATGGAACTCCATCTTTCGTTTCTTGTCAAAACCATGAGATGGATATGTAACACCAACTTCTATTTCTTCCTTGATAGCACAACGCACAATTTCTTCATTGCTGTTGAAGTCTCTAATAGCTAATGCCCTTCGAAGATTTTGTTTTAAGCCACTGAAGAATCGATCAATTTTACTTTCAGGTTGGATGATAAAGCCAGATGCATACCTTGCAAGCCTTGTAAAATTCACTTCGTATATACCAACAGATTCATCATCCTTTTGCTTTTGTTCAAAAAACTCCTTATCCATCTTATTCAAAGAATATGAGGGATGTACTTATTGAAAAATAAGTTCTTGAACTCGTCCCATTCCATGGACTCAATTTCATCTCTTGGCCTCCTATTCTTGATAAGATTCCACCATTGATCAGCTTCACCTTCCAAACGATATACTTCTAATATGACATTATCATGTTCATAACATTGAAGAACTAAAAATATCTTTTCAGTTGTACTGATCCATTGTTCACCAACAAGTGGATCAGAAGACCCACTGAAAGAAGGTGGATGTTGCCTCATGAAGGACTCAATAGAATATTGTTCCCTTCTCTGCTCATTTGGAAGTCCATAATGTTTCATAGCTTGTGTAAGTATAACAATAAGATTTTTCACTCCATCTCCCATAACATTTGTTTGTTCAGGAGGACAATCATTGCATTGTCCATTACATTGATCAACACGGTTCCATCGGGTTATAGCCATTGTCTAAAACCCAAAAAGAATAGTGTGAGAGGCAAAAATCATGCTAGGGAAAACAACAAAATAAAGGGGGAGTACCTTCAATATATAAAATCTTAGGTTAAATTCTAATATCTTTACCATAGTTCTAGGACTATATCCTATATGTATACTTATCCTTAGGGACTTCCCTAAACATACCTTAGAAATATCTCTAGGGATCTCACTAACGTTTTCGCATCGTAATTTCCAAAGGTTGACAAAACCATTCCTCTGATACCAACTGTAGAGACCCGAAGCTTGACATACATGGAAAATACATTACTTTTGTGGAATACATAATACATAACAAAAACAGACACACAAGGACCTTAATAGTTTAGTGTCTTTGGAAACTCGGAATAAAATCTTCTAATCATGGTGAAAGATCTTCAACAACTCCCATAACAATATTCCCCTTTTTTTTTCCTTACCTAAAACCTTTCTTTACTTCCTGGGGAAAATAAAACATAAAAAGGGAGAGCTAAAATGCTCAATAAGGGCAAACATAGATAATATAAAACAATCCATAAATATTTGGAAGCAAAAACTTGAACATGAAATTTAAAAATCAAAATCTCGATCAAAGACATAAATCGTGGAAGTACGTAAGGAATATATCATAATAGAACATAAAACATGATAAAATGGGAATAAAACATGTAATTGTGGCAACCATTCAACACATGTCATGATTTCCATAGTAGCCAAGGCATTGCTTCCAAGACCATCATAGTGGACAAAGTCCCTTTCTGAATCGAGTTCACTCCTCGTTTCAGTCCTATAACACTGAACCAGATTAACTTACCATTCCAGCCATGTTTATCTCATGAGATATAAATATTTACACGATGCATTGGAGGGAGATATAGGTCCCACTCATCTCATAATGAAATCATTCTTTCGCCTGCCACAAAATCATAAATCATACATCATAGCATAACCCATGTAATAAAATGGGATTCTTAAACATCATGCCATCATAACATAATCCATAAAAGTTTGATTTCATTTCATCATAAGAAAATTGAAACCATTTAAATCATAGAGACATATTACTTGAAACATACACATATGAAATAATTTCATCTTAGATGGAAAATAGTTTTGACAAAACACTTGAAATGAATTCTTGAGGAAAATATCCTTTCTTCTTTAAAATCATTTTCTTTTCAAAAATTTCCATGCAATTTTAAAAGAAAGGGATTTTGTTGAAAATAATCATGCAATCTTGTAGAGTAATCTTCTTGAAAATGAGGCGTTATGAAACCGTAAAAATCCGTTCACGCAGTATAAGTTAAAAATAACATTCTCCGCGTACTTTTGTCGGAAAAGTCAAAAAGTACCTTATATGGTAACCAAAGGAAAGATTCCATTCATACAATGTGGTAAAAAGTAAATAAAGGGTAAAAATTAATTTAAACATTCATGGAAGAATAGTAAACATTTTACAAAAACATTTTTAGAAAACATGGTCATGGATGATACACATAACCCCAGTAAATACTTACGTATAAGCAATCACAGATAAAAATGAGATTGAAAATTTATCCCTTACCTTATGTATGATATGATTCGTATGTATCTGAAACTCCTCTATAATGATTTAAATAATGTCATTTACTTATTAAAGAATCATATTCATTGTTATGATATCATATATGGTTCACTTATGACTTTATATTACCCGTTCTTTTGTAAATTTCATGTTAAAGAGCGTTTTGGGTAAAATCGTTTCATTTATCGTATGTGTTTCGACTCGTCATTCTTGATATTATTACTTATATCCTGATTTAAATAATTCCAGAACGTAAAATATTATTTATATATAATATATATTCATTATATACATATATATTATAGATCGATAAAAGGAATGAAATACACCGTTCATGTAGACGGTAGGTCATACGTACGCATGAACGATGTTTTCGTTTCCTTATTAAATTTAATGTAATTTAGTATAAGACAAACATATATATATATATATATAAATAAATACAGTAGCATTATTATGTCATATATTTCATTATTATTCATTATATATACTTTATAATCATTTTTGAATGGTTAATCATGGAAAATGAATCTCATCGCGTTTGTGGAGACGGTAGTCCGTACGTACGCACGAGCGATGATATCATTCCCATGATTGTGGAATTGTATTGTAGTGTATGTATACTATTTCAGAATAAATATCACATTACAATAATTATTTATTTACACCATTATACCCATCCATGTAAGGTGGTGGTGGAAAAACAGATTACACCACGGCGTGGATACGGTATTCTGTACGTACGCACGCGTGGTGATTTCGTTTTCCGTAGGATGGATAGATGGTGAAATAGGGTTGTTTCATAATTATAATAAAATATAAGTATTTTATTGATACTTATATTATTACTTCATAATGAAACAACTAAATAAGAATAAGTGGAAGAAGAAATAAAGTTGAAAGAATCGGTAACGGGCATTACCTCTTCTTTGAAGCGCCTTTTTAAAACCTCCTCTTAGGGCACTAATATTGGTCTTTGAAGAATACCATAACCTCTATGATGTTTCTAGTGAATTGTAGAAGAGAAATAGTCAGGGTTTTTCCGAGCATTAAGGCTCAAATTTGTGTGAGGAAGAGAGGGAGGAGGTGCCCTTTTATAAGGAAGGAGAGGGGCACCTTTGGAATAACTAGAAATATTATTTTATTATAAAGTCATATTCGGTTTTTAATAGCTCCAAATTGAGTTATTTCTAAGCTAAGGTGGGGATGGGTCGATATCATCTCATCCAATATAATTTAGACAAGTTTTGGTTCCTATATTAACCTTATCATTTAGATTGAACTTTAAGTTAGATAATTTTACTTTTAGCGTGTCTTTTTGTGTTCTTACACTATTAGGTTAATAAACTTTCTATAACAAGAAAAACGAACCCCAAGTTGTTTATTATTAATTTATATAACCATATCTAAGTCATTTTTCCAAACCTTATATTTTTCGGAATATAATAACAATTAATAATATAATATTTGTTTTAAAAACTATTTTATGTCAATTTTGACACGATTTGGTAATTGATTTTTGTGAAAATCATAACATAATTATTAGTTCGAAAACATTTAATTATATCAACAATAACATGTCATATTAACATATAAAATTATTGTAATTAATAAAAAGTCTCAAATTTCAATTATTTCGGTATTTAAAACATCAATTATTTCAATATTTCATTATCAAGATAATTATTGCATCATCATTGTGTCATAAATAAATTAAATTATTTAAAGTCTAAAATTTACAAATAAAATATCAATATGTAGGAAATATTTTTATCTTTCTAATGAATATTTATATTCGAATTTATCTTATGTATAACCCTATATTAAAAACGATTTACTTATTAAACATTGATTTTAACTATTTTAACCATTATTTAAATAAAATAATAATAAATGTCCTAATCTAATACAAGTGGGCCTAAATGGTCATATTTTATTCCTAAAGTTGTTTTTGGTCGAATTAAACTTATCCAATAGAATTAGAACATGTGTTCGGGTAAGAATAATATCATTTTTACCCTAAATTACCCTATTTACTTTTAACCCTGGTAAATAAAGGTAAAAAGTTTCTATTCACCAAAAATTATGTTCATCTCATTGAACCACATTTTACTTACTGACATCAACCATGTCTCTCGGATTTTTGAAATTCCATTCACAAAAGTTGTAAAATTAATTTTTATGTAAATTTGCAAATTCTCCTAGGAGGTGGGTAAAAGACTGTCAAAAGTTCAATAAAAATTTTATATATCTAAAATTTTTAAAAAATGACTCCAATGAATTAAATTGAACATATATTGGTATTATGTATCAATTTTGACCTAAAATAAATTTAAATAAAATAAATAATTATTTAAATAAAATGTCGGTTTTTAAATAGTAACCTAGTGTTTTCACTATTCATCAAAAATTGAAAGTTTTCAGAAAAATACCAAAATTTTGCCCCAGGCTAATTTTGATATTCTGAATCCAAAAATGAAGTCCATTTTGAAAGATGAAATTTTCAAAATTTCAAAACGTGGTTATTACTATTCATAACTGCTAGTTTTAATAATATTTTAATAGCATATCGTTATTTAGTGAAACTCGGTATTGCGTACAACACACGCTATCGAGGAAGGTCGCGATTGTGAGTAATGTAGCCAAGTTAGGGTTGTGTGTTGCGTAAGACTCCTTTTTTGTAGCGTACAAAACAAGAAATCAATAAAATTAAAAAGAATATTTTTCCTAAAATCTCGGGGTGTTACATTCTACCCCCGTTAAAATGAATTTCACCCTCGAAATTCGTCGGGGTTATAAATGGTTTACAACTCGAAAGTTTCTTTAATAGAAACCCACATCATAAAAAGGAATAACAAAACCAATCTTTAAAAACTAATGTATGAAACATAACAGTTACCCAAATTAACTAATCACTGGGTTTCCACATAGGAGAACATAGGTGAAAATATGGATATGGAAGAGAAACCTAAACATCATGTTCTGATGGAGAGTGGTAGAGAACATGGCTATGAAAAAGACAACAATCACAAAGCCATAGATTTGTGACGATCTAAGGTACCATCTGATTCATCGGATAAAAGGTAACTATGACAACATTTTTGGTATTCAAGATCATTTCCCTAAAGTTTAAGAATTTGAATTAGAATAATTACTTACTTTATTTTGGTAAAATCTCACTATTGTTCGTGCTTTTAACAATTTCCAGTTCATCTCTTAAATAAATGAAGTTGAATTTGTTATTCGTGATGTGTTAACAGATCATGTGATAGAATTATGGGTCTTTCCAATTTTTTCAAACAAAAGGTTAGCAAAAGTTATCAAATATACATAAGTCCATCTATGGCGAGGTTAATCATATACGATTACAAAAATGAACTTATAATTCATATATCATACCGCGTAATAAAATAAAACTAGTTTCTACTAACCAGGGACTTCCTGTAGGCCAGTGGTAGGCGATAAAGGCCAGTCGCACTTCAGTTGTGGGTTCGATTCCCACAGCCTTGTCCGACACGATGGGCTATCGTCCGTCCTGCATGTTGTCCTTTTTCTAAAACTATATTACTAAAACTCCCATCAATAATATATAAAAAATTTCTATCCTTAAACAATACTAACTTATATCCAACATAATTCATTCCAATCTTTAGGCTTATCAAAAATTCTTCGGTCCAAGATCATAGTATAAATAAAATGATTACTTGAAATGTCACATAACAGTCACGTGAATGCCATCATTTATCCCCCATATATCATAAGATATATCTTGTTGGTAAAATTACAAACATGTGAATACATTAATCATGTATTCTTCTGATGAATGAATACCCATTGAACCTTAGTGAAAACATGAATGCAGTTAAAAGTTAACACTTTCCACATACCAAAATCCTCAAAAACATTTATACTCAAACCATGATATCACTGAGTACTTATATCAATCCTGAGCTCATGAATACAATCAAACATCTCATTATCTTCTTATCCCTTCATTATGTGCATATCATCTACTTACCAAAATTTCTCAATCACTATCCATGGTTACCGGTACCATAAAATTATTGAAAACCACAATTGACCAATACATAAATATTCCAATATTCCACGATACTATATACAATATTATTTTGGAATCCCATTACATAAACACTTAATCATTCCACCACATCGTTGTCATATTCAACATCGCCAATAGTGATCGCACGTGACTTCCCTTTGTCCTTTTCCTTATGTGGTTTCTCATGTCGATCATTATTAACCCTTGGATTAGGGCATTGTTTAGCATAATGCCCCATTTCATTACACTTGAAGCATTGAAGTGTTGTTGGTGCGTTCTCTGCAGTCATTTCTTTATTCACACCATTAGCAACCCTTTTTCCATTACTTCAACACTCAGCTTCTCTATGACCTTCTTTTCCACACTTAAAACATTTTCTAGTCCCCTTAAGACAATCTCCACCATGCTTCTTTCCATACTTTGTGTGTAAGGAAACATTCATCTTATTTTCACAATTATTCTAAGATTTCTCCTTGAACTCCATCTTTCATTTCTTGTCAAAACCATGAGATTGATATGTAACAGCAACTTCCATTTCTACCTTGATATCACAATGAAAAATTTCTTCACAGCCACTGAAGTCTCTTATAGATAATTCCCTTCGAAGATTTGGTTTTAAGACACTGATGAGTCGATCAATTTTACTTTCATGTTGGATGATAAATCCAGATGCATACCTTGCAAGACTTGTAAAATTTGCTTCGTATATACCAACAGATTCATCATCCTTTTGCTTAAGTTAAATAAACTCCTTCTCCATCATTGTTCGAAGAATAAGATGGATGTACTTATTGAAAAATAAGTTCTTGAACTCATCCCATTCCATGGACTCAATTTCATCTCTTGGACTCAAATTCTTGATAAGATTCCACCATTGATCAACTTAACCTTCCAAACGATATACTGCTAAGATGACTTTATCATGTTCATAACATTGGATAACTGAAAATATCTTTTCAATGGTACTGATCCATTGTTCAGCAACAAGTGGATCAGAAGACCCGCTGAATGAAGGTGGACACTGCCTCATGAATGACTCAATAGAATATTGTTTCCTTATCTGCTCATTTGGAAGTCCTGAATGATTCATAGCTTTTGTAAGTATAGAAATAAGATTTTTCACTCCATATCCCATAACATTTGTTTGTTCAGGAGGACAATCATTGCATTTTCCATTACATTGATCAGCACGGTTCCTTCGGGTTACAACCATCGTCTAAAACCCAAAAAGAATAGTATGAGAGGAAAAAATCATGCTAGGGAAAACAACACAATAAAGGGGGAGTACCTTCAATATCTAACATCTTAGGTTAAATTCTATGATCTTTATAGTATTTCTAGGACTATATCCTATACGTATACTTATCCTTAGGGACATCCCTAGACATACCTTAGAAATATCTCTAGGAATCTCACTAACATTTTCGCATCCTAGTTTCCAAAGGTTGAAAAAAACTTTCCTCTGATACCAACTGTAGAGACCCTAAGCTTGACGTACATGGACGATACATTACTTTTGTGGAATACTTAATACATAACAAAAACAGACACACAAGGACCGTAATAGTTTAGTGTCTCTGGAAACTCGGAATAAAATCTTCTAATCATGGTGAAAGATCTTCAACAACTCCCATAACGATCTTCCCCTTTTTGTTTCCTTACCTAAAACCTTTCCCTACATCCTGGGGAAAATAAAACATAAAAAGGGTGAGCTCAAATGCTCATTAAGGGAAAACATAGATAACATAAAACAATCCATAAACATTTGGAAACAAAAACTTGAACATGAAATTTAAACATCAAAATCTTGATCAAAGACAAAAATCGTGGAAGTACGTAAGGCATATATCATAACAGAACATCAACCATGATAAAATGGGAATAAAACATGTAATTGTGGGAAACATTAAGCACATGTCATGATTTCCATACTAGCCAAGGCATTGCTCCCAAGACCATCTTTGTGGACAAAGTCCCTTTCTGAATCTAGTTCACTCCTTGTTTTAGTACTGTAACACTGAACCGGATTAACATACCGTTCCATCCATGTTTATCTCATGAGATATAAATATTTACCCAATGAATTAGAGGGAGATATAGGTCCCTCAAATCTCATAATGAAATCATTCTTTCGTCTGCCACAAAATCATAAATCATACATCATAGCATAACCCATGTAATAAAATGGGATTCTTAAACATCATGCCATCATAACATAATCCATAAAAGTATGATATCATTTCATCATAAGAAAATTGAGACCATTTAAATCATAAATACATATTACTTGAAACATACACATATGAAATAATGTCATCTTAGATGGAAAATTGTTTTGACAAAACACTTGAAATGAATTCTTGAGGAAAACATCCTTTATTCTTTAAAATCATTTTCTTTTCACAAAATTCCATGCAATATTAAAAGAAAAGGGTTTTGTTGAAAATAATCATGTAATATTGTAGAGTAAGATTCTTGAAAATGAGGCATTATGAAAACGTAAAAATCCGTTCACGCCGTATAAGTTAAAAATAATAGTCTCCTCGTACTTTTGTCGGAAAAGTCAAAAAGTACCTTATATGGTAACCAAAGGAAAGATTCCATTCATACAATGTGGTAAAAAGTCAATAAAGGGTAAAAATGACTTTAAATATTCATGGATGAATAGTAAACATTTTATGATAACATTTTTAGAAAACATGGTCATGGATGATAAACACAACCCTAGTAAATACTTATGTATAAGCAATCTCAGATAAAAATGAGATTGATAATTTATCCCTTACCTTATGTCCGATATTCTTTTTATGTATCCAATAATCCTCTATAATTATTTAAATAATGTGATTGACTTATTACAGAATCATATTAATTTTTATGATGTCATATATGGTTCACTTATGACTTTATATTACCCGTTCTTTTGTAAATTCCATGTTAAAGAGTGTTTTGGGTAAAATCGTTTCATTTATCGTATGTGTTTCGACTCATCGTTCTTTATATTATTACATATATCCTGATATAAATAATTCCAGAATGTAAAACATGATTTATATATAATATATATTCATTATATACAAATATATTATAGATCGATAAAAAGAATGAAATACACTGTTCATGGAGATGGTAGGTCGTATGTACGCATGAACGTTGTTTTCATTTCCTTATTGAATTGAATGGAATTGAGCATATGAGATACATACATATATAAATAAATCCAGTAGCATTATTATTTCATATATTTCATTATTATTCATTATATATACTTTGTAATCATTCTTGAATGGTTAATCATGTAAAATGAATCTCATCTCGTTCGTGGAGACGGTAGTCCGTACGTACGCACGAGCGATGAAATAATTCCCATGATTGTGGAATTGTATTGGAGTGTACGTATACTATTTCAAAATAAATATCACTTAAAAATAATAATTTATTTACACCATTATACCCATCCATGTAAGGTGGTGGTGGAAAAACAGATTACACCACGGCGTGGAGACGGTATTCCGTACGTACGCATGCGTGGTGATTTCATTTTCCATAGGATGGATAGATGGTGAAATAGGGTTGTTTCATAATTATAATTACATATCAGTATATGAGTGATAATGATGTTATTACTTCATAATGAAACAACTAAATATGAATAAGTGGTAGAAGAAATAAAGTTGAAAGAATCGGTAACAGGCATTACCTCTTCTTTGAAGCGCCTTTTTGAAACCTCCTCTTAGGGAACTAATATTGGTCTTTGAAGAAGACTATAACCTCTAAGATGTTTATAGGGAAGTGCAGAAGAGAAATCAGAATTTTTAGTCCGAGATTTATGGCTCAAATTGGTGTGAGGAAGGGAGGGAGGATGTGCCCTTTTATAAGGGAGGAGAGGGGCACCTTTGGAATAACAAAAAATATTATTTTATTATAAAGTCATATTCGGTTTTAATAGCTCCAAATTGAGTTATTTCTAAGATAAGGTGGGGATGGGTCTAAATCCTATCATCCAATATAATTTAGAAAAGTTTACGTTGCTATTTTAACCTTATCATTTAGATTTATCTTTAAGTTAGATAATTTTACTTTTACCGTGTCTTTTTGTGTTCTTAAACTATAAGGTTAATAAACATACTAAAACAAGCCAAACGAACCCAAATTTGTTTATTATAAATATATATAACATTATCTAAGTCATTTGGCCGAACCTTATATTTTTAGGAATATAATAACAATTAATAACATAATATTTGTTTTAAAAACTATTTTATGTCAATTTTGACACTATTTGGTAATTGATTTTTGTGAAAATAGTAACAAAATGATTAGTTTGAAAAAAGTTAATTAAATCAACACTAACATGTCATGTTAACATAGAAAATTATTTTAATTCATATAATGTCTCAAATTACATTTATTTGGGTATTTATAACATCAATTATGTCAATATTTCATTAATAAGATAATTACTGCATCATCATTATGTCATAAATAAATTAAATTATATAAAGTCTAAAAATTACAAATAAAATATCATTATGTAGGAAATATTTTTAGATTTATAATGAATATTTATAGTAGAATTTATCTTATGTATAACCCTATATTAAAAATGATTTACTTAATAAACTTTGATTTTAACTATTTTAACCCTTCTTTAAATAAATTAATAATAAATGTCCTAATCTAATCCACGTGGGCCTAAATGGTCATATATTATTCCTAAGGTTGTTTTTGGTCGAATTAAACTTATCCAATAGAATTAGGACATGTTTTAGGGTAATAATAATATCATTTTACCCTTAATTACCCTATTAACTTTTAACTGTGGTAAATAAAAGTAAAAAGTTAATATTCACCAAAAATTATTTTCATCTCATTAAACCTCATTTTACTTACTGACATCAACCGTGTCTCTCAGATTTTTGAAATTCCATTCACAAAAGAGGTAAAATTATGTTTTATGTAAATTTGAAAATTCTTATAGGAGGTCGGTAAAAGACGGTCAAAAGTTCAATAAAATTTTTATATATATATAATTATTAAAAAATGACTCCAATGAATTACATTGAACTTATATAGGTATTATGTATCAATTTTGGCCTAAAATAAATTTAAATAAAATAAATAATTATTTAAATAAAAAGTCGGTTTTTAAATAGGAACCTTATGTTTTCACTATTCATCAAAAATTGAAAGTTTTCAGAAAAAAACCAAAATTTCTCCCTAGGATAATTTCGATATTCTGAATCCAAAAATGAAGTCCATTTTGAAAGATTAAATTTTCAATATTTCAAAACGTTGTCATTACTATTCATAACGGTTAGTTTTAATAATATTTTAATATCATATCGTTGTTTAGTGAATCTCGGTATTGCGTACAACACACGCTATCGAGGAAGGTCGCAATTGTGTGTTGTGCAGCCAAGTCAGGTTTGCGTGTGGTGCAAGACTCCTTTGTTGTAGCGTACAACACAAGATATCAATAAAAATAAAAAGAATATTTTTCATAAAATCTCGGGGTGTTACAACTAGGATGGGTCGTGACAGGCCTCTCCATGTCCTTTCATCTTTCTTGATATCTATCACTCAAAAAACCCCTGAAACCAAGGTCAACACACTCAAATCCACCTCCCCAATAACCCTCAAAACCCTGGATGCCACTTTTCCATGACCCTCCTCCCCCCGATCCTCCTCCTCCAGCAAATCTGCTCCGAGCAACCGCCCCTCCTCTTCCCTTCCTTCCCAACGGCCCTCCCCCACAATCCTCAACACCCACAATTTCGAATTTGACACCCCTGATGGCCTCCTAGATGCCTCCCCTAATGAATCACTACCAACAATATCACTATTTTTTTTCATTACTTTCATAATCAATCGCATCTATTCAGGTATCTTTTGAGCTTCTTCAGTAGTGAATTTCTCCCCCAACCTTCATCCACATTACATCATCATCTTCTATATTTTATTATATTGATAATGATAACTTCAACCCCTCTTTTCTTTGATTTCCATTATTTCATTCCTTGATTCATATTTAACAGGTGATTTATTCTACACTTCTACCTCATTCACGTCTAGATCTATTGTTTGATTAATTCTAGATTTGTGTTTCTTCATGAACAAATAGTTAGTGGAATTATCATGATCTAGGTCCCTAATACATATCTTATTGAGGACCCTTTTTATCCTCCAAAACATGAAAAATATTTTCGAGTTTAATAGTTCTATTTATTAGATAAACACTTTCATCATATTTCATAGGGGTGAAGTTCCTTCTTATGAAATCATTACCCCTCCATTCCATCCTCAAATTACAATAACATTCTATATATGGTGGTTTGGAAAAATAAAGTATTATCATTAAAAATGAAACATCTTTTTAGTATCCCTATTATTGAAATATAGGACTAGTTATAGTTATCCATTTGTACCTAGGATTTTGAGATTTCAATCACTTTCTCATTAGGTTCCCAATTACTCAAAAATAACATCACTATGGTTCCTCTTTCTTTTGTGGACCAACAAATAGATATTATTTATAGAATTTATATTTTTTTTATATTTCATATTTGGAAACATTATATATATAAGGGATAATTTTAGATTTATTGTCATCATTTCATTTGATTTTTTCATCCTACAATAATTTCTCCAATCTTCATATCTTTTATTTCAATTGTGATGTTATCAACTTTATACATGAATTATAATATATCATGGGTTGTCTCCCTTTATAAAATATAGTATTTAGTGGAATTATTATTTCCTTTAATTCCTTATTAATGTACATTTTATTCAAAATACCATTGCACAACTTTTCAATCATGTAACTAACTTCTTTAACATTTGTTCCCATTTTCATTACACTATAATTCACACATATTTTCACTTTTACTTCAATTTTCATAATAAATATTTTCATTATTTTCTTAAAAAACCCCACGTATGGCTTCAAATTATTTTACCTTCTCTTATTGTTTTGTATGTAAATATAGTACAACTATAGTTTTTTAATTTTTAATTTTTTTCTAAAAACTCATGTCAATTAATTATTTATATTATTGTTGAAATTATTGGTTATATATCTCTGAAAAATTTTGTTAAATAATTTCATTACATTATAAATTAATATATGGGTATCGGAATAAATCAACTAATTCATATTTAAATAGAATTTTTTACTGCTTAGAGAATGAATTGTATCTATTAATTAAATAAAAATTTGATGTTTAAATATATTTTTTATCATTTCCCTTGTGATGTTCATTTTCATGATCACATTTCCTAAATTTTATGTCACATTTGTGTTTTTTGATTTTTTAACCATGTTTAAATGTGTTTAAATGGGATCGTATCCTTTGTTGTATATAGTTTTATTTTTTCAGTGTTGTTGTTTAATATAATCTTTATAATTAGTATCTAAAATTTCTGTTTAATAGTTTTCATTAGAATATTTTCCTAGTATTAATATTTTGTAATTTACATTACATAGTGGAATCAATAGATATATGGTTATATAAAAGTGCATATATATATATAAATATTGAATGTATTGACAATGTCTTTGTCCCAGTAAACAAGTTACACATACATAAAGAATAGAATTGCATAAGGGTAAAAGGTTCAACCTTTACAAAATGATAAAAATTTAGTCCCCATATATAAATATATTAGGTTTTATTTATAAGGGTTAACCAATATTCTTATATAGAGAAACTCAAATAGAACATAAAAACATATCCTATTTAGAATTTCTTTACCTTCATCATAGTGTTCTCCCACATCACATTGTGACATCATCATAAAACTCATCCATGGAAGGTTAGAATTGTGGAATCGCTTCCCAAGGAATTCTTAGGGAAACCTTGTGATGATTTAAGAATTCATCCTTGATAGAATCATAGGGTTATCTATATAAAACCTTATTTTCTATGTCTAGTTCGATAGTAAATAATTTTTATCAAAATCCATTAGCTTCATCATCACCCGTCTTTATCCAATAATAATATAATCTCATGAAACTTGATTCTTAATAATAGAGAATATTATTCACAGGGTTTATTGGACTGATTTGGTAGGAATGAATTTGTTTTATACATAAAAATATTCTTGGTTAAACAATAATATTATTCATGCTAAGGTATAGTTTTATTGATGATTCCATTGATTTCATATTTTTCTGATTCTTTCTACATTTTATCACACCATGTTGGAGCTCATACCATGATCTCTATTTATCTTCTTATCAACCACATCCCTAATTTATTCTTCCTGACAACAACTGAAGTCATATTTTTGGGTAATTGATTTTATTTTAAGATATGGATTATTTAGATTTGGGATTTAACCATTATTTATCTATACGAACATTATTAATTGTTAAAATAATGGTTTTGGATCATCTAGGGATTGTTTGGAGAATTAAGCTCCAGTTTTTTAAAGAAACAGACAAAGGTGCAATACTGGGGCCCTATTGGTTGTCACTATGTGGCTCAATCATTCACCCTATGATAGAGGTGAATGGTTTGAAAAATCATTCACAGGAGGCCCCATGGCCATGAAAATTGGTTTAAAGGGATTGTATATATTATTCAAATAGTATGCACATGTTTTTTTTATAACCACATAAATCTATAATAGAGGTATGTGACAATAAATAGTGACAGTGAAGGGTTGGTGCATGGTTTGGAAAACCTTGTAGAAAAGCATTTATACCCTTAAATAGAATGGATATTACCATTTTATCCTATTTATATTTAATTTACATTGTTTATTTTCCCCCCTTTTCAGAAACAACATCATCCTCCCTCTCACTAGAGTTATAAATTTTCTACATAGTCTTTAAACCTCCTCCCTCACATGACAATAGAATAAACCATCTTTAATCTCACTGGATATATCTTAGTAGGACCATATATCACCTTGCATATTTTTTCATTAATTTCTTCATATGTAATTATAAATACATGCAAGCTAATATTCGCTATCATTAGGGTATTTGAATGTTTCTTTGATTTTGTTTGCTCTTACATGAATCTAAAGCTAACACTAGATATGGTGTGAACTATAAAGATATGGTATATGTTATTTTTTTCAAGTAATTATTTGATTTTATATTATGTGTTTTAATTCTAAACACTATAATTTCTATGTGATGCAACCAAAATTACTAAATAATAAAATGAATTGTTATCACCTTGCTAAAGGTATTCTTGGAAACATAAATTTTTTATCCTATAATGTTTAACTAAATTTGAGCCACCCCTGAGAGTGAATTTCATTTAATGTTCTAGAAGGCATATAATTTTATATAAATTGATCCTACAATTTATGTATGTTGATTTGGCCTCTACTATTACATTGTAGAGTGAATCTAGAAAAAGGTAAAATGGTTAGACTATATTTATAGGCCCTCATTCAATTTTTTGGTAGATTGAATTTTCATTATGAATTGAACGCCCAAATGGAATCATGAGATTTATAGAATGGTATGGGTTCCACTATCCATGACCATCTCAAATGACATGGAAAGGCTGATTCAAGTGCTCTCACATGAAACACCATATATGCGATCAATGATATTTTTAAAATAAAATGAATTATAAATGGAATTTCATTATGTTGTAGGTGATATATGGATTCATAGGATGAATTAATTAGCTGATATCACATTGAGAGTGGTGATAAATTATGCCACACATGATACTTGTGTTCCCTATATAGAATGTGGATGATGGTCTCAAAGATAAGTGCGTTACATATTGAATTGAGTGATACATGGGTTCCCTATATGGGTATCAAAGATAGGCTTAGGATGCGAGGAAATTATACCATGCATTAATGATACATGAAAACATATGAAGATTAAAATATATGGACTAGTAGGGTGTGGGTTTATAGTAAAAAAAATAAACATTGTGGCAACATAATTAAAATTCCTTGGATTGGAAGGAATTTAAAATTAAATTAATTTTACAAAACAAAATCCAGTTCAAAGAACATACTAGGATTGGATAAATTATTCACATACATAGAGAGAATTATTATTTCCTTCATTGATTTCCAAATTCCATGAGTTTTATTCTTCTCTTATGTATGTATTAAAATATACGAGCCTTGTTTCCGAGAAAATATTAATATTTTATAATAATTAATAAATGTTCAGATATATTCTAGTATAGGATGAATCATGTTTATATATGGTTGTTCTATGGGGAACCATTAATGACATGGTTTATTTCATTATCTATTTTATTCATTTTAATTGAACACTGCTCATTGTATATTCACATATTATATTTTACTAGACATTGTTGATGGTTGGATAGTGAGTTTATCCCACACCCTATTTGAATCACCAGTTGGTTCCCGAACAAACTCCATGGATATGGGTGTATAAAAATGGAAACATCGAGAAATGGGTGATTTATTTTATATACTATGTTAGAGTATGATAGAAGACAACTGAACCAATCATCACAATGATATTTGAGATAGATTTTAATCTTTTTTAATCGTCCTATAAATAGTTGCATTTACACTACTGCTATAGTAACCTTATTCTCCCTAAATATGTATATCATAAAGTCAAGATGTAATTTTTATATGATAATAGATATTGTCTTTTTTATTATTTATGATGTTATTCCACTATTTAGTATTATTATTTTAGATAATAATCTACATTAGTTGTATGTACATCTGATCTTCTATTTTATATGTTATTTCCATTGTGTATAGGTCTACTCATGAGGGTATAGTCTCCCTATTTTAACTTCATAGAACCTCATTCCTAGTTGGTATACACTCACATACAAAGAGGCCTTATTGAGGCCATGTTCCTATCTAGGTTTTGTTACTTTTTAGTGAATCGGATTTTTGATGTTACTAAGTGGGGGGGTCTGGGGGTGGGGGATGTGTGTTTATGGGGGGGGAATGGGGATGTGTAGTGGTGTAAGGGGAAGTGTAGGGGTACAGATGGGGGGTGGGGGTTGGTGTAGGAGGGGCTGGGGGCTGGGGGTGCATGTGGGGGGATGGGTGTAGTGGGAAGTGTCTTTGGGGTGGGGTAGCGGGTGGGGGTGCGGGTGGGGGAGGGGTATAGGGGTGTAGTGGGGGTGTAGGTGGGGTTGCATGGGGGGATACAAGCTAGAATAGGGGATGGTTTAGGAGTGGATGGGGGCTGCTACCGATGTGAGAGGGGGCTGGGGTGTAGGAGGGGTTGGGGGATGGTGCATGTGGGGGGACTGGTTTAGGGGGGTGTTAGTGCAACTCATCTCAACTATATTTTCCATTCATGTAATCAAATCATCTATATTTTCCTCAAATTTCAAAAATTACTTTGATTTATGACCCTTTTCATTAGAATAAACATGTCTAACTGACTCTAGGGGTGTCCATACATGTCCCCATCCTTTAAACAAATTAGCTTGTGAAAATCCAACCAAACATGTCAAAAAACACAACACAATCCAAGTGGTGTCAAACAGTTTCACTGTCCCCTCATATCATTATTATTTCCCATTGATAGTGGGGAAACCAAATCCATTATGGAATACTCACCAGATATAGAATATGTAGAGACCCGAATCTTATCGTACATGGACATTACATTACTTTTGCGGAATACTTAGTACATAACAAAAACACACACACAAGGACCGTAATAGTTTAGTGTCTTTGGAAACTCGGAACGTAATATTCTAATCATGGTGAAAGATCCTCAATATCTCCCATAAAGATCATCCCTTTTTTTACCTAAAACCATTCTTTATATCCTGGGGAAAAGAAAACATAAAAGGGTGAGCTCAAATGCTCAGTAAGGGTAAACAAAAGAAAATCAATCACATCATATTCATAAGAACATAACTTTTGGAAATCTTAACCTGCAAAAGAGAGAATAATTTCATAACATGGGATAAATCATAGTAGTGAAATTAAATCCTAATAAGCATAAATTAAAACATGAATCTTTGTTGCATACACACATAATCATAGAGAATCATTTCTTGTTAGTCAAGACTCATTGCCAAGACTATCTTAGTGGACAAAGTCCATTTCTGAATCGAGTGACCCTCATTTCAGTCCTGTTTCACTGAACTGGTATAACCTACCATTCCAGACATGTCTATCTCATGAGATATAAAATCTTTACCCAATTCATTGGAGGGAGATATAGGTCTCACCCATCTTATAATGAATCCTTTCTTATGTGTGCCACATAATCATAAATCATACGTCATCGCATAACCCATGTAATAAAAATGGGATTTTTAAACAACATGACATCATAAAACAATTCATATAAGATAAAGGAATTAATAAAAATGTTTCCATCACAACATAATCAAATCCATGTAATAATAGGGTTAAAAACATAACCCTTTTATTATCTTAGATGGAAAATAATTTTTATAAAATACTTGAACTTCATTCTTGAGGAAAATATCCTTTCTACTTCAAAAACACTTTTCCGTTCTTAACATGTCATACAATTTTAAACTAAAAGAAGTTGATTAAAAATAAACATGAAAACTTGTAAAGGAATCTTCTTGGAAATAATTTTTTAGAAATCCATTCCTGCCGTATAAGTTAAAAAAAACATTCTTCGTACTTTTGTCAGAAAAGTCAAAAAGTACCTCGTATGAAAAACGAAAAAAGATTCCTTTCATATCTTTTACTAAAAACTCACCGAAGGGTAAAATTGGATTTAAAAAATTGTAGGTGGATGGAAATAATATTACATATTGAAGAAACATGGATGTGGATGATAAAATACACCCCAGTAAATACCAAAGTATAAACAATCTCGGATAAAAATGAGATTGTGATATTTCCCTTACCTTAGGTCCGATTTGCTTTGTACGTGTCTGAAGCTCCTGTATAATGGTTTAAATAATGTTATTGACTTATTCTAGAATCATACATATTGATATGATATCATATATAGTCATATTCTTAGCTTCTTGTTAGTAATATTTCATTGTTACTTGTTACTCGGGTCTTTATTGCCTTTTGTTCTAATGCGTGTTTTACCAAATAAATTCTTATTCTTCTTTTAAGGTTATAGATACCTTATATCCAGAATGGTATTAGTGTAACATATATCATATTTATTCATTCAATTCATTTATATAATTATTAGGTAATGATGATCATGTAGAACGAGTCGCTTCACATCGTGGAGACGGTATTCCGTACGTACGCACGAGTGATGATATCATTCCTATGATCGTGGAATTGTATTGGAGTATATATATAAATATTATTTCAGTATCAATATTACTTTATAATAATCATAAATAGTTACTCATTACACCATTATACCCATCCTTGTAAAGTGATGGTGGAAAATAGATTACACCACAGCGTGGAGACGGTATTCCGTACGTACGCACGCGCGGTGATTTCTTTTTCCGTAGGATGGATAAATGGTGAAATAGGGTTGTTTAATATTTATAATAACATATCAGTATGTAATTAATACTGATGTTATTACTTTATTATGAAACAACTAAAGAAGAAGAAGTTGAAGAAGAAAGAAATTGAAAAGATCGGTAATGGATATTACCTCTTCTTTGGAATGCTTCTTTGAATCCTCCACTTAGGGAACTAATATTGGTCTTTGAAGAAGACCAGGAACTCTAGGATTATTCTAGTGAAGTGGAGAGGAGAAAATGGCAGGGGTTGGCCGAGCTTGAGTGCTCAAATTGGTGTGAGGAGGAGGGGGAGGAGGTTCCCTTTTATAAGGGAGGAGAGGGGCACCTTAGGAATATCTCAAAATATTATTTTATATTAAAGTCAAAATCGGTTTACAATGGTTCCAAAGGGTCTTATTTCGAAGATAAGGTGGGGATGGGTCGAAAGCCTATCAACCAATAGGATTTAGACAAGTTTAGGGTATTATTTTAACCTTATCAATTAGATTTAACTCTAAGTTAAATAATTTAACTTTTACCGTGTCTTTTTGTTTTCTTTCACTATATGGTTAATAAACTTACTATAACATGCCAAAAGAACACCAAATTGTTTATTATTAAAATATATATCTTTATCTAAGTCATTTGGCCGAACCTTAGATTTTTAGGAATAAAATAACAATTAATAATATAATATTTGATTTAAAAACTATTTTGTGTCAATTTTGACACTATTTGATATATGATTTTTTTGAAAGTCATAACAGAATTACATGTTCAAACCAAGTTGATTAAATCAACACTAACATATCATAGTAACCTATAAAATTAGTGTAATTCATAAAAAGTCTCAAATTACATTCATTTGAGCATTTATAACATCAATTATGTTAATATTTCCTTAAAAGGGTAATTACTGCATCATCGTTGTGTCACAAATAAATTAATTTATGTAAGTCTAAAAATTATAAATAAAATATCATTATGTAAGAAATCTTTTTATCTTTCTAATTATTATTTATAGTCGAATTTATCTTATGTATAACCCTATATTAAAAATGTTTTAGTAAATATACTTTGATTTTGACTCTTTTAACTCTTCTTTGAATTAAATAATAATAAATGTCCTAATCTAATCCAAGTGGGCCTAAATGGTCATATTTTATTTCTAAGCTTGTTTTTGGTCGAATTACACTTGTCCAATAGAATTAGGACATGTGTTAGGGTAATAATAATATCATTTTTACCCTTAATTACCCTATTTTCTTTTAACCGTGGTAAATAAAAGTAAAAAGTTACTATTTACCAAAAATTATTTTCATCTCATTGAACCACATTTTACTTACTGACATCAACCGTGTCTCTCGGATTTTTGAAATTCCATTCACAGAAGCGGTAAAATTAAGATTTATGAAGAAATTAATTTTTTTTAACTACCACATAGTAGTTTCACAATTCATAAAAAATTGATGTTTTTTAGAACAATGCCAAAATTTCATCCTAAGCTATATTTCATATTCCGAATTCAAAAATGAATTCTATTTTAACAAATTCATATCATAGAAGTTGTATTAATTAATTTTATAATTAAATCCCGCCGTTAAAACAAATAGCGTGTTTTTAAGAAACAATATCTATCAAAATATTGACACTTGTTTATGTCGGGTTTAAATGTGAAATTAAATCCAATGACCAACATTGTATTAAATTGTAAAAATATATTCTAAATATACTTTAAAACCACTCAAATTAATAATTTATCACTATTAATTATTTTGATTAAAAAAGTTGTTTTCAATTATAATTTAGTAATTTTCACTATTCATCAGAATATGAAAGTTATCCGAAAAGTACCAAAATTTCACCTTAGGATAAATTCGATACTACGAATCCAAAAATTAATTCCATTTTGAAAAATAAAATGTAAAAAATTTCAAAAAGTGGTTATTATTATTCATAACGGCTAGTTTTAATAATATTTTAATAGCATATCGTTGTTTAGTGAAACTCGGTATTGCGTACGACGCAAGCTATCGAGGAAGGTCGTGATTGTGTGTAATGCAAGGCAAGTCAAGGATGAGTGTTGTGCAAGCTCCTTTTGGTGTAGCGTACAACACAAGACATTAGTGAAATAAAAAAGAATATTTTTCATAAAATCTCTGGCTATTACATTCTACCCCCCTTGAAATGAATTTCGCCCTCGAAATTCATCGGGGTTATAAATGGTTTACTATTCGAAAGTTTCCCACATCGTAAAAAGGAATACCAAAACTTGGCTTTAAAAAATAAAGTATGAAATGTAACGATTACCCAAATAAACTAATCACTGGGTTTCCACATAGGTGAAAATATGGATATGGAAGAGAAATCTAACCATCATGTTCTGATGGAGAGTGGTAGAGAACATGGCTATGGAAAATCCAGTAATCACAAATCCATAAATTTGTGACGATCTAAGGTACCATCTGATTCATCAGGTATATGATCACTAGGACAACATTTTTTGTTTTCAAGATCATTTCCCTAAAGTTGAAAATTTGAATTAGAATAAATACTTTCTTTATTTTGGTACAATCTCACTGTTGTTCATGCCTTGAACAATTTCCACTTCATCTCTTAAATAAATGAAGTTGAATTTGTTATTTGTGAAGTGTTAGTATGACATGTCATTCCATCTGTCTCATACAAAAGGTTAGCAAAAATTATAAGTCAATCTATAGTGATATTAATCACATATGGTTCCTAAAATGAACTTATACTTCATATATCATACTGCTTAATATAATAAAACTAGTTTCTACTAAATAGGGACTTCCTGTAGGCCAGTGGTAGGCGATAAAGGCCAGTCGCACTTCGGTTGTGGGTTCGATTTCCACAGCCTTGTCCGACACGATGGGCTGTCACCCGTTCTGCAGGTTGTCCTTTTTCTAAAACTATATTACTATAACATCCCATCAATAATATCGAAAAAAAACTTTTATCCTTAAACAATACTACTTATGTCCAACATAATCCATTCCAATATTTTGGCTTATCCATAATACTGCAGTCCACTCTCATAACATAGTGAAAATGATTACCATAGATTTAACACCATCGTCGATCCCCATATATCATAAGATATATCTTGTTGGTCACATTCCAAACATTCAAAGGCCTTAATCTTGAACTCTCTTGAATACCCATTGAACCTTATTGAAAAAATGAATTCTATTAAAAGTTAACTCTTTCCACATACCAAAATCCTCAAAATTCTATATACTCAAACCATGATATCACTTAGTCCTTATATCAATCATGAGCTCATGAATACTATCAAACATTTAATTTTCTCCTTATCCCTTCATTATGCGCATATCATCTACATTCCAAAAATATCTGAATAACCATTCATGGATACTGGTAACATTAATCAGACAACAGTGTAACAATCCTTACATGTATCTTTATTCTACTGTACCATGAGATTAGTTATACAACATTACACATGATAAACATGTAATCATTCCACTACATTCATAAACCATTGACCGAGCTTCAAAAATTCTTTCATCTCTCATATCATTTGTAGTCTCTTCATCATCATCCACATAAATACTTCCCATACGACCATACTGATTATCTTCATGAGTCTATCCCTTAGGGCATTGGTTTGCATAATGCCCGCACATTCCACATTTAAAACATTTAACCATTGTTGATGTCGTAGCAATACCATTATCCTCATCTATGTTGTTAACTGAACCTTTTCCTTTGCACTTACTTGCTTTGTGTACTTCTTTGCCACACCCAAAGCATATTCCAGTTCCCTTGAAACATTCTCCTTGATGCCTCTTCCCACATGATTTAAATAGGGGAAATTGAACTTTCTTTCCTCTATGATCATCATGAAACTCCATAATTCTCTTATTAGCCGAGTCAGGAAACTTACCAAATTTTACTTTATTGATCATATTATGAGATTGCTGATTCGGCATAATAATGATGTTTGGACTTCCAAATCCCATTTAATTTTGTTGCTCATAAAGAATATCATTCCATTGTCCATCATATCCTCCATTATCGTGAATCATCTTGTTTCCAGCCATTTTCTAAAACCCAAAAAGAATAGTGTGAGGCAAAATAATGCTAAGGAAAACAACATATTAAAGGGGGAGTACCTTCAATATCTAAAATCTTAGGTTTAATTCTATGATCTTTAGCGTAATTCTAGTACTATAACCTATACTTATACATAACCATAGGGACATCCCTAGACATACCGTAGAAATATCTCTAGGGATCTCACTAACGTTTTCGCATCCTAGTTTCCAAAGGTTGACGAAACCTTTCCTCTGATACCAACTGTAGAGACCCGAAGCTTATCGTACATGGAAATTACATTACTTTTGCGGAATACATAGTACATAACAAAAACACACACACAAGGACCGAAATAGTTTAGTGTCTTTGGAAACTCGGAACGTAATCTTCTAATCGTGGTGAAAGATCCTCAATATCTCCCATAAAGATCTTCCCTTTTTTTACCTAAAACCATTCTTTATATCCTGGGGAAAAGAAAACATAAAAGGGTGAGCTCAAATGCTCAGTAAGGGTAAACAAAAGAAAATCAATCACATCATATTCATAAGAACATAACTTTTGGAAATCTTAACCTGCAAAAGAGAGCATAATTTCATAACATGGGATAAATCATAGTAGTGAAATGAAATCCCAATAAGCATAACATAAAACATGAAACTTTGTGGCATACACACATAATCATAGAGAATCATTTCTTGTTAGTCAAGACTCATTGCCAAGACTATCTTAGTGGACAAAGTCCATTTCTGAATCGAGTGACCCTCGTTTCAGTCCTGTTTCACTGAACCGGTATAACCTACCATTCCAGCCATGTCTATCTCATGAGATATAAAACCTTACCCAATGCATTGGAGGGAGATATAGGTCCCACCCATCTTATAATGAATCCTTTCTTATGTGTTCCACATAATCATAAATCATACATCATCGCATAACCCATGTAATAAAAATGGGATTCTTAAACAACATGACATCATAAAACAATTCATATAAGATAAAGGAATTCATAAAAATGTTTCCATCACAACATAATCAAATCCATGTAATAATAGGGATAAAAACAGAACCCTTTTATTATCTTAGATGGAAAATAATTTTTATAAAATACTTGAACTTCATTCTTGAGGAAAATATCCTTTCTACTTCAAAAACACTTTTCCTTTCTTAACATGTCATAAAATTTTAAACTAAAAGAAGTTGATTATAAATAAACATGAATACTTGTAAAGGAAGCTTATTGGAAATAATTTTTTAGAAATCCATTCATGCCGTATAAGTTAAAAAAATCATTCTTCGTACTTTTGTCGGAAAAGTCAAAAAGTACCTCGTATGAAAAACGACAAAAGATTCCTTTCATATCTTTTACTAAAAACTCACCGAAGGGTAAAATTGGATTTAAAAAATTGTAGGTGGATGGAAATAATATTACATATTGAAGAAACATGGATGTGGATGATAAAATACATCCCAGTAAATACCAAAGTATAAACAATCTCGGATAAAAATGAGATTGTGATATTTCCCTTACCTTAGGTCCGATTTTCTTTGTACATGTCCGAAGCTCCTGTATAATGGTTTAAATAATGTTATTGACTTATTCCAGAATCATACATATTGATATGATATCATATATGGTCATATTCTTAGCTTCTTGTTAGTAATATTTCATTGTTACTTGTTACTTGGGTCTTTATTGCCTTTTGTTCTTATGCGTGTTTTGCCGAATAAATTCTTATTCTTCTTTTAAGGTTATAGATACCTTATATCCAGAATATTATTAGTGTAACATATATCATATTTATTCATTCAATTCATTTATATAATTATTATGTAATGATGATCATGTAGAACGAGTCGCTTCACATCGTGGAGACGGTATTCCGTACGTACGCACGAGTGATGATATCGTTCCTATGATCATGGAATTGTATTGGAGTATATATATATATTATTTAAGTATCAATATTACTTTATAATAATCATAAATAGTTACTCATTACACCATTTTACCCATCCTTGTAATGTGATGGTGGAAAATAGATTACACCACAGCGTGGAGACGGTATTCCGTACGTACGCACGCGCGGTGATTTCTTTTTCCGTAGGATGGATAGATGGTGAAATAGGGTTGTTTCATATTTATAATAACATATCAGTATGTAAGTAATACTTATGTTATTACTTTATTATGAAACAACTAAAGAAGAAGAAGTTGAAGAAGAAAGAAATTGAAAAGATCGGTAATGGATATTACCTCTTCTTTGGAACGCTTCTTTGAATCCTCCACTAAGGGAACTAATATTTGTCTTTGAAGAGAACCATGACCTCTAGGATTATTCTAGGGAATTGGAGAGGAGAAAATGGCAGGTTTTGGCCGAGCTTGAGTGCTCAAATTGGTGTGAGGAGGAGGGGGAGGAGGTTCCCTTTTATAAGGGAGGAGAGGGGCACCTTAGGAATATCTCAACATATTATTTTATATTAAAGTCAAAATCGGTTTATAATGGTTCCAAAGGGTCTTATTTCGAAGTTAAGGTGTGGATGGGTCGAAATCCTATCAACCAATAGGATTTAGACATGTTTAGTGTATTATTTTAACCTTATCAATTAGATTTAACTCTAAGTTAAATAATTTAACTTTTACCGTGTCTTTTTGTTTTCTTTCACTATATGGTTAATACACTTACTATAACATGACAAACGAACCCCAAATTGTTTATTATTAATATATATATCCTTATATAAGTCATTTGGCCGAACCTTAGATTTTTAGGAATAAAATAACAATTTATAATATACTATTTTATTTAAAAACTATTTTGTGTCAATTTTGACACTATTTGATATATGATTTTTGTGAAAGTCATAACATAATTATATGTTCGAAAAAAGTTTATTAAAGCAACAATAATATAGCATAGTAACCTATAAAATTAGTGGAATTCATAAAAAGTCTCAAATTACATTCATTTGAGCATTTATAACATCAATTATGTTAATATTTCCTTAAAAGGGTAATTACTGCATCATCGTTGTGTCATAAATAAATTAATTTATTTAAAGTCTAAAAATTATAAATAAAATATCATTATGTAGGAAATCTTTTTATATTTCTAATGAATATTTATAGTCGAATTTATCTTATGTATAACCCTATATTAAAAATGTTTTAGTAAATATACTTTGATTTTGACTCTTTTAACTCTTCTTTGAATTAAATAATAATAAATGTCCTAATCTAATCCAAGTTGGCCTAAATGGTCATATTTTATTTCTAAGCATGTTTTTGGTCGAATTAAACTTGTCCAATAGAATTAGGACATGTGTTAGGGTAATAATAATATCATTTTTACCCTTAATTACCCTATTTACTTTTAACCGTGGTAAATAAAAGTAAAAGGTTACTATTCACCAAAAATTATTTTCATCTTATTGAACCACATTTTACTTACTGACATCAACCGTGTCTCTCGGATTTTTGAAATTCCATTCACAGAAGTGGTAAAATTAAGATTTATGAAGAAATTAATTTTTTTTAACTACCACTTAGTAGTTTCACAATTCATCAAAAATTGATGTTCTTCAGAACAATGCCAAAATTTCATCCTAAGCTATATTTCATATTCCGAATTCAAAAATGAAGTCTATTTTACCAAATTAATATCATAGAAGTTGCATTAATTAATTTTATAATTAAATCCCGCTGTTAAAACAAATAGCGTGTTTTTAAGAAACAATATCTATCAAAAGATTGACACTTGTTTATGTCGTGTTTAAATGTGAAATTAAATCCAATGACCAACATTGTATTAAATTGTAAAAATATATTCTAAATATACTTTAAAACCACTCAAATTAATAATTTATCACTATTAATTATTTTGATTAAAAAAGTGGTTTTCAATTATAATTTAGTAATTTTCACTATTCATCAGAATATGAAAGTTATCCGAAAAGTACCAAAATTTCACCTTAGGCTAAATTCGATACTCCGAATCCAAAAATTAATTCCATTTTGAAAAATAAAATATACAAAATTTCAAAAATTGGTTATTATTATTCATAACGGCTAGTTTTAATAATATTTTAATAGCATATCGTTGTTTAGTGAAACTCGGTATTGCGTACGACGCAAGCTATCGAGGAAGGTCGCAATTGCGTGTAATGAAAGGCAACTCAAGGATGCGTGTTGTGCAATCTCCTTTTGGTGTAGCGTACAACACAAGATATTAGTGAAATAAAAAAGAATATTTTTCATAAAATCTCGGGCTGTTACATAATAATATTACTCTTATGCTTTTATGGTGTATGTATTGAATGACATTGGATTTCATTTGAACAAAAATCCTTTATTAATGATCATTTTTTTCAGTATTGGGATGTACATATCAATATGGATATTCTTTATTAATTTTTTGTTATAGAGTTATGTATCATTTATCATGTATAGTTTACACACTGATCACAGTTATCTCTATAAGGTACAACTATGATCCTAAAAAATTGTTCCCCCAATATCACAATCGATGAATCATATTGTTATTTCTCTACAAATTCAACCATAAAACTATGTTCAATAATTTTGGAAATTCATTCCACCTATATAATAAGGGTTTCATGGTTTCAACATATTTTAATATTTTCCAAGGACTATTTTGATCATTATAGACCTTATTAAACTCCCAGAGCCTCTCCATATCATATCTATTTCATTTATGATCAATTGTCTCAATTTTAAGTAATGGATGTTTGTTGTCCTAAAAACCCATAACCAGGCAATTCATTGGCTAGTATTAAAGAATTTTTTAGGCAATTATATTAGGAGGCCTTTGTTTTCGAATGTTCTCGAATCCTAAAAAACTGGAAGGAATTAATGGAAATTTGATCAAATAGGCCACCTATAGAATCTGATGTTGGAACACTATATGAACAACACCAACTTTTTTCATAGGAACATCCATAGCTTAACAAATCTACATCAAATGGAAACCAAAGGATGCATGTTGAATGTTGTCCCTACATTTATAATGTCAAGGTATACGATGGATGCAATATATCTCATTCTGGTGAGGGAGGATGTTTTACATGCTATGATTCATTTGATATATTTTCTATTTTAATATTGATTTTATATTTTTCCTTGATTTTAATGGATTTCATTACTATGATTAAGTGCATGCAGATATGGGTGATAGTGAATATATTGATGATCCTAATGAGGTCAAAACAGAGGTATAAAATTGATAGTATGTTTCTACATGTTATTGGTTTGTTACATTATCAGTATGTATGGTCTACATATATGAATGTTTTTATTGATTTGGGGATATGATTCAATTCCAGAAAAAATTATTGACCTTAAAGCTAATGAGGTTGGCCTAGGGGTATAGGCTATAGTTATTTTTTCTACTATTAGTACAACGTTATCAAAGTCATATGATTTTTTAACTTACTAGTGCATGAGTGTTTAATATATTACATGATTTATGGTACCTGTATTCCTTAAATTTTTCCATCTACCAATGCTCTGTTTGGTCATAAACTCCCCAGTAATCTGATTAATTGAGTTCCAACCACCGATGTTTCCTCTTATCTTTCTAGACTTAAGGTCTATTTGGTTATAATTATTTTATGACACTCAACTGAGATAATTAAACTATTATCAATATATTTATTAGTAAGTTTGGGGGTATGGGGGAAAGGTGAGGGGGTTGAGGTGTGTAGGGTGGAGGGGGTAGGGGTGCATGGGGGTGGGAAGGGGGGTGTAAGGCAGTGTGAAGGTGGGAGGGTTGAAAGGGAACAAGGGGTGGGAGAGTAGGTGGGATAGAAGGGGGTCTGCAGGGGTGGGGGTGGGGAGTGGGGGTTCAAGGGGGTTTATAGAGGGAGGGGTGAAAGGGGGTATGTAAGGGGAAGGGTGTGGGGTGAATGGGGATGAATGGGATGTCTGTAGGGGGGGGGGGAGGTTTAAAATTGGATCTGTAGGGGAGGGTGCATGGGGGTCTGTAGGGGGGAGGGTGGAAGGGGGGTCTATAGGGAGGAGGGGGTTTGTAGGGGGTGGGGTTGTGCAGGGGGTCCATCTAGGGAGCCAAGAGGTTTATCTAGGGATGGGGGTCTGTCTATGATGGGGGTCAGTCTAGAAAAGAAGTGGTTTTTCCATGAAAGAGGAGTGGGGGTATGGAGGGGGGGTCTTCAGGGGGTAGTGCGTTCTTCAGTGGGTGCAAGGGGGTGTGAAGGGGGAGAAGGTGTGTGGGGGTGGGGTTGTGGAAGAGGGTTTGTCCAGGGAGGGGGTGGGGTCTGTCTAGGGAAGGGGGTCTTTAGGGGGTGTAAGGTGGTGGTGGTGGGGGTCTATCCAGGAAGGAGGGGAAGGGGTGTGGAGGGGGACTATTATGGGAGGGGGTGTGTAGGGGTTCTTCCTAGGGCGGGTGTGGGGTCTATACAAGGGGGTCTATCTAGGGAGGGGTGGTCTGTCCAGGGGGTAGGGTAGGGGTAGTCTATCCATGAAGGAAGTGAGACTGTTCAAAATGTAGGGGGTCTATCCAAGAAGGACTATGGGGTGGTTATTTCTAAGGGTATGTCTTGGAAGGATAGGACATGGGTAGAGGGGGGTCTGCAGGGGGAGGGGTGTGGGGGGGGGGGGTGAAAGGTGGTCTTCAAGGGGAGGGGGGTGCAGTGTGTGTGGGGTGTGAAGGGGGTTCTATCCTGGGAGGGGTGGGGTATGTGTAGGGAGCGGGGTATATCGAGGGGGTGTGGTTTGGGGGGGTCTTTCCAAGATGGGTTGGGGGGTTTTCTACTAAGGGGTTGGTCCAGGATGGAGGGGGGTCTGTCCATAAAGGAGGGGGGTTATATCCAGGTCAGGGGGTCTCTCTCGTGTTGAGTGAAGGGGGGGATTTACAGTGGAAGGTGGGATATAGGGGTGTGAGGGGATGTTCAGGGGGAGGGTGGGGTGTTTTTTTATGCAATGGGAAGGCCTGTAGCCAATGTTTAAAATCGTCGATAATGTCTTGTAGACAATATTTCAAACCATGGTTATAAACCCTGTGTGGCTTAAGCATCGTCCATGTCTTCAAACCATGGCTATAGGGATTTATCCATATTTCGAACCGTGGTATAGGTATTCATTCACTGTTTGAAACTGTGGCTATAGTAATTTCTATATAGCCAGGTCAATACCATCCATAGTTCATTAAACTATGGATATAACCTATAGCCATGGTTTTTGAGCTTATAGACATAGTTTTATCCCATTTATATAGCCTCAATTTCTAGTAGTGAAACTTTTTGGGATGATGTTGGTGAAAGGAATATTGTGTGCCCAGATCTTATGGATGAAATAGCAAAAATGGTAGAGATTATTCGAAACCATATCAAAGTATCTCAAAGTAGAAAAGGAGTTATCCTCATAATCAAAGGAAGGAGTTATAATTTCAAGTAGGTGATCATGATTCCTTTGAGGTATCCCCATGGAAGGGTGTTATATGATTTTGAAAGAAAGGGAAACTGATCCCAAGGTACATTTCACCTTTTAAAATTCAAGAGAGAATTAGAGTTGTTTCAAATCGATTGGTTGTGCCACCTAACATGTCTAAAGTAAATAGTGTGTTATGTGTCTCATTGTTGAGAAAGTACATACCAACTCAACACATGTCCTCACTTCTGAAGTAATAGAATTGGAACCAAACATATCACACTGTGAAGACCCTATCTAGAATATGGACAGAAAATAACATGTGTTGAAGAATCAGGAAACTATTCTGCAAAATATAATTTAGAAAACTAAAAAAATCAAAGAGATGACATGGAATATTGAGGATCTTATGATGATGACCTACCAAAATATTTCTATGAGGTAACATTCTATGAATTTAGAGGACCCAATTGTTGTTAGGATATGAGGTTGTATCACCCCAAGGATTTATAAATTATTTTAATATTGAATACATGAAATTATGAGTCTCTACAAAATACTAATTTTTTATGACCTAGCTAGTAAACAAATTTTTTCCACCTCTGTTATTTGAATTTCAAAAAAATCACTTATATGGTTGCATTCAGTAAAATATTTAGAGTCTGATAAGGCAAACATATTTTTTGGTGAATTGTAAAAACCCCTTTTGAATAGTATTATGAATAGAAACATAAACATTATGAATATTAAATCCTATTATTATTTTATTATCTTATAGTTATAAGATAATGATATCTTGATTAATTTTTCAAGGTGATAAAAAAATTATACTTTAAAAATTTATACTTTTTGAATAAATTATACTTTAATTTAATAATTAAATTAATAATATTTAGAAAATTATTTTCAAAAAATGGTGTTTGTTTATTGATTATATTTATTGAAAAAATTTTAGGGTCAATTTGTTGTATTTTTTCTGAAATACTTGAATTTTTTGGTGAATAGTGAGATTTGATAATTTTCAAAATATGCTATATAAATGAAATTCTACATCATGAATGACTCGTGGATGATGTTAATGACCATGGGTTTGAACTCATATACGTGTATTATAGTTTTTGGTCACAATAATAAATACTATTTTTTGTAATTGCAAAAATAAAAAATAATGAGTAAAATAATGGGAAAACCCTTCTCTCCTCCACTATACAACTCCCTCACTCCCCCTTCTCTTCACTCCTCTAAATACTTTATCATTCTATAAATTATACCCAAATATCCTCTCAATATCCTCCAACACGTTCAAAAATACCTTTTTCTCATAAAAATTCTAGAACATCTCCCCTTAAGTGGCTCTCAAGGAATATTACGTCAGGATGTAAATTCCTCATTTCATTTCATTTATTTCAAGTTCCATTCATTTATGTTTATTTCCACAACTCCTTTAGTTAAAATGTTATCATAACTACATTACCTTAAATTTACTATAATTTTGTCATGATAATGTAATAATTCGTCATCATCTCTCATTTCCCCTTCCATTATACTAGAAATGAAAACACCATCCAAGATGTGTTAATTTATCACATAAAGGAAGATAGGTTTTCAATTTCTATTATCTTATTCAATTATGGTCATGGACCATTTTAATGGTTTGACTAGAGTGTAATATATTTATCATAACTTATTTTAGGCTCTGAAATTATTTTTTACACATGTTATTAATTTATAAAACAAAATGAGTTTGTGGTAACAAGAGAACCTCCAAATTTATCCAAGCATTTATCATTAAAATTTAACCTATTGATTCATCCTATCCCAATATAAAAAATATTCATATTATAATTTAAAAAAATATATTACCATTAATAACTCATATATTTAATTCTATATTTAATTTTCCATTTTACATGAACTTTTATATCATTATACAAATGAATCTATCATAAAAACTAATGAAACGGGCACTCACAAAAGATGATATTGAATCTCTTAACCCATAAAAATGACCCTAAATGAAATAAATTAAGTTATAATATATAAAATAAATTTCTAATAGGTTATTAAATAAGTTATTAATAATTCTAATTTCATATTCCAATTCCTTATGTTTAGGATCAGAACATATCCTGACATAAGGTACGCGTTTTCTTCTAGAGCCTCCATTTTCATTCGGGTTACTCTTATTCTATACTTACCTCAATAAAATTCTTATTAATTCAAATATAACCCTCAAAAATTCTATGTTATGGTGATATATATGTGTACCAAATAGAACCATACTATCATTAATTGGGTTTTATATGTTTTGAATGGATCTTTCAATAATTCCTCCACAAATACAAGTTCGATTCAAGGGAATTTCTCAAATTCTTACTTATTCTCAAAGGAACACTATAATATATTTTTTTACAACCATAATATTTATATATTCAATAATTTTATTATGAAAATACTATCTTACTTCACTTCTAGTTTAATAAAAATACTATTCCAAAAGTACTCTTCTTTATAATGTAAATATGTATTTATCTCAATAATCAGTTGATGATTTTATTAGAGTATCTTCATCCGTTTCAATACTCTTATTGATTATTAAGAATTTTTGGGATTAATATTTAATTATATCATATACCATATTTAATTTTATGGTTTATGATTAGTGTGAATATGTATATGCTATCTTAAAATCATTCACAATTTTACTCTGAATGGTTAGTGTTTATGTTTAATGTTCTACAAAAGTTTTTAAAATTTCATATGTTAGTTTTACTATTAATGTATATATTTTTTATGTTTATCCCCATTATATAAAGAATGAATTGAACATAGTATGTGTCAGGTGGGGCCCACTATAGCCTATATGTGAATTAGTAAGTCTCATGAGACAAACATGGTCTTAACAGGAGGCCTTGACAAAATGGTTATTTATGGTCTTGGAATGAGGCCTAGACAATATTGTAATTATGTCATGAATTATGAATTCCATAATTATGATACTAATAATTAATACTTGATTTGTTCATTCGACAAGTAGAATACCCATGATTAGTTTTATTATGGAATTTGGTATTCATCTCTTATTCCTATCATATTACGACCAAGTTTATTTTGAAATTCATGTGTTTTTAGTTATTCATTGGGAATAGTGTTTATGTTTATGATATCTTCCACTGTATTGCTTTCCCATACTGGGAATTTGAGCTCACCCCTTTCTTATGTATTTTTTTTATGATACAAAGAAGTATATTATGAATGCACTGTAGGATAACCTAGGTGATATAGATGTTTTTAAAGTAATTTATATGTTGTATTAAATTTAACGTTGTAATGTTGAACTTATGTATCAAAATTTTATAATGTTACTAAACCTCTTGGTCCTTTGGGATAAATATTAATTATGTATATTCTAGTATAACAAAATAAGGCACTAAGACGCAAAAACTAGGTTCGAGTCCTTACAACATATGGATTGATTCTCAACCAAATGAGACATGTAAGGATTACAAATCCTCTGTCTTAGATTAGAGACCTATATGCACATCCTTACCATAATACCACAAAATGAGAGATTGATGTCCTTATAACATGATATTAAATATCATGGGTCTCTAGAACAACGTACATCTTGATTCTCATCCAAATAATTTATCTAGGGATGCACGGCCATTAATCTTATCACATCCACCTATATTCATGTCTATACCACATGATGTTAAAATGCATGTTTGGTTACCTTACCACTTGATGTTAATCTTCATGAGTTTCTATAACTATTTACAACTTTATTCTCATTTTACTATGATACATAGGGGTGTGCAGATCATATGCCTTGGCCCACCCACCTATATTGATGTCTTTACCACATGAAAATAAACTGTATGGAACATGTTCTGGTCAAAAAATGAAAAAACGTAAGACATCTTAATCTATAAGAGACATCATCATCTTCAAATAGAAATTTCAGTTTCCAGAAGCACCACCGATACAATACAATCTTAATACCAGCTATATCACAAAATCTCTAATAACTTTAATATACCATCTAAGAGTGTTTTCTGAAAGGCCACCTCATCGGGGACACCTTGTTAAATTTGTAAAGCTACAAATGTGTGAAATCTAGCTCATAACCATACTAGTCCAAATGAGGTTTGCTATCATATCTGGGAAACAAACATGGGAATGTATAAATCCAATCCCCTGTTCGTAAATTCTATCAAAATATTATGATGGAATGAGGAGGACCAAATTTGTTGTATAACCCCACATAAATCAATTACATTAACCAACATATCCTTGAATCTAAGAGAATTCAGTCATATATTCTTATACATACCGTATTGATGTTCCAGTACTTTGTGACAAAAACAAATGATCTCTACCAGTATATTATAGTGATGATGTAGGGATAAGCATATATTCTTATCTTGATATCCAGAGAAACACAACACTTTTATCATTACGAATAAATGACTACTCTAGAGAAAGAACATATCATTTCTCTGATCTAGTTTCATTATCAACATATTCAGATAAACGACACAACAAAAGGACCAGTATCATATCCCCATTCAAACAGGGGATCCCCATGTGATAACATCACATGACTTGAGAAAAATTCATATTCTAGTCACAAAATATTATTGTCCCATTATAAACGGAAAGGACAGGTATCATATCCTATTTATGGCTGGGTCTCACCAACTGAGAGTGGCACATTCCTAACAATAAGATCATATCCTTGTCAAAAAAAGAAATGTTTCATACTCCAAACTCCCAAGATCAGTCTCATATCAAAATTATGTATAAGTCTCAACAAGAGAGAGTGAAACATACCTTTTTAAAATATCATATTCCTATAAACAAAGCTACTGGAAATATTGTTTTACCTTACATGAGGATGTTTATATCCATTCTCCCATTTTAGAGGTCTATTGACATATTCCAATGGAGAATTAATATTTGGACTGATCACACATTCTCGTTCCAACTGAGGCTCACAAAGTGAGAGTAGAACATTCCTTGATATGGAAGGATGTTATTTTCAAAGAAGACTGATGGAACATTCTAATGGCCCATGATAACATTCATACCCCTATTTTGTCAGAGGCCCACTATGTGATAGTGCGACATGCCTTGATACATGATCATATCCTTGTTAGGGATTATAATTCATATACTCCAGTAGATTCTCAATAGCAGGATCATACTCCAACAACACCATACAGTAATCAAAAGATTCTGGAATCCATAATTAAGTTGTCTTATATCCCTACTACAACCTAAATGGTGGGGTGGCATATTTTGTCCATGATGTAGAGTGAGGCTCCTACCATTTACCTTCTCAATGCAATGATTCCATGAGTTTGTTCAAGATACGTTCTCAATACCTCAAGGTTTTGTCAACTCATAAATAGAAGTATAAGGTGATAATTATCATAATAGTCCTCCTCATGGTAGTGTGGATATGGATCTTGGTGACTATACTCCTAAAATTAGTCATGGTCAACCACCCTAGGGTGTTATCTCCCATTAATAATGAATTCCTCCCCTATCACAGACACCTTCGTAAAAAGAGGTGATAAAAAGTATAAGAACCCTTCGCAGAAAGTGTTGATCAATAATATCATGAACCACCATATAGAAATATTCCCACAATACAACGATTAACCATATATAGTGACCGAATCAAACATCAGTATCACTTCACCATGGTCATAATGCATTCCAAGGAGGTAACATATATGGTATGACCAAGTACAGACAAAAATATGATGAATAATTGGATAACCTGGAGATATGAATAGCGTTATCTAGATAAATCCTCCCAATCATGTCAAGACACATTTCCACTTCCAATTACAAGATCCCAAATAGGTAAAAAAGGGACTACTTGAAAATTTCCTAACCATGTGTTGTTAAACTGTAAAGAGTTATTCATAACCACCTGATGTTAAACTATAAAGGGAAATTACAAGAAATAATATGTTACAACATTATGGGTTTTTTCTTAACAACATGATGTTAAACTACACATTGTTCATCTTGACCACATGACAATAAACTATATGGGTCACATTTTAACCACATGAACTTAAACTATATATATTACATCCTAACCGTGTTTTGTTAAAATTTATAGAAAATTTATAGACAACAAAAAATCTAATTCCATGAAATATTATGTCCTAGAATCAAGAAATTAAACTAAATAGTGTTTCACTCCCTAACCATGTGATACTAAACTGTTCAGAGAACATCCTCACCGCCTGAGGTTTAACTGAATGGATCCCCCAATGAATGAACATCATTCTTATCAGGTGACCCAATTCCTATCAAAAAGAATTTAAAATACACTATGTTTCATATCATAACCACATGATGTTAAACTATATGGAATATTTATTTACCACATGACTCTAAATTGCATGGAAGATGTCCTCAAAACATAATAATAAAATTCATGGGAACCAGCATCTCTCTAACGAATCACCGAAAATGGGCAAGATCTATGTTAAATAAGGATGAAATTTACCCATCCCTATGTGATTGTTAGCTACCCAGTGGGAATCTATTCTTGCCAAAAATACACATGGCTTGATTTATTCCATCACATGATACATAGTGAAGCCTGAACCTCTAGTCTTGGGCCCAAATGTAATAATATTATTTTTCAAATTGGGGGATACTCATCCTTAAAACATGATAGTAAACTGAATAAAAAATGTCCATCCAATATGAAATTAATCTTCATGTAATATTTCCTTATGTGTGATGTAAAATTTTATGGGTCCACAACATTCCCCCCCTTCTATGTCAAATCAACCACGTCCTTACAACGTGACATTAAAATACATGGATGATGTTATTACAAAACAATAATTAACTACATGGGATCCCATAACTGCATATAGATTTATTTGTATTTCAATGAGATATTTTCGGATACCCCAATCCTATATCTAGGTCGAACCACCACCTGATATGAAATGACCAATTTTTGTGCTTTAGTTGCCTCTGTATGTCGATAGGAACCCAAGTTATTTCTTATTTATCACACTAAGAAAAGCTCACATGATATTACAAATTTTGTTAGGGGATTCCTAGTTAAAGTAAAACATATTATCTCATTATAGGGTTATCATGGGTCTAAATGTTAGAAAAAAAATGTCACACAGTGAGTCCACACAACATGACATTAAACTACATGATATTTCTCTTCTGTGAAATAATGTTTCACATTCCTATAGACATCACTCAAGAGGACCACTATCGTGGCTATTGGTCTCCCAGCACACATATTTTAAATAACTAAATGTGGCCTGATTTCTATTATTGTTGGACATATAAAGATTCCTAGTTTTTCATCTTTCAGTCCAACCACATTACCCCTTTTCACATTGGGAAACATATATCCCTATTGCACGACGTTAAGCATCACAATTACCTAAGAACTATGTGTGGATTGATTAATGTATTAATATGATACACTTTGGCACCCAAGTCTCCAATCCAGGGCCCAACTAAAATAATCAACACAAACAATTCCCACCTATTCATATGGGTCAGTCCTATGTAGAGATTTTTTTGATTCAAGAACTTTGATTGTCATGATTCCTTCTATCACATGATATATAGTGATACATGGTTCTCCAATAATGGGCCCGGATTTAATTACTGATAAAAATAGAACCCCAACAACATAGGGGGATAAGATATACAAGATCATTTTTCCTACATAAGTGTCAAATATATGTGTAGATTTATTGGGAGTGTAATCTATCTTTAACAATAATTCATGTCCATCCCCATGTCCTAACCACCTGAAAATAAACACCATTTCAAATTTCGGGGTTTCATGGCATTAAAGCATCATAACAAATACATCCATACCACATGAAATTAATCTGAAAGGGAAATGTATTGGTTACATGACATTAAAATAGCAAGAAAAATATTTCCCCAATATATGAGTATAGAATGTGCATGTCATCACTCATTATCATTCATCATCAAATTAACAAAATACTTTTACCATGTTCAACCAATGTATTGGGTTCTACTAAAAAATTTCGCACTGCAATCCATATACAACAATTCATGTATTGAGCTCTTGGGTTTGACGATGACCTTTTCATATCCCATGGAATGGAAAATATATTTCTAGGTTTAGCCTTGATATTGATGCATAAGGGATTATACCTACCATCAAAGACATCTTGGAATTATTTAATGTTTTTTCTGATTCATGTGGGCTTGAAGTCACTGTGGAAGAGCCCATCACCTGAGGGTGTTCTTTGTTTATCCCGACACAATTTTCCCAAGCCTTCATCATGACCTGAGATCCTAGAGCCATGATTTATAACATTTTCACCTTAATATCAGAATGATATTTGAGTGATCCTAACCCTATGTGTCCTAATTGGGATCTTGTGTAACATCCCTATATTAGGCCCATGTGAATCACGGAATTAAATTGACTGCACTTTGGTCAAATAAATATGACCTTAATCTATAGCCAATAATTTTCTAAATTACAGGACCTTAAAATGATAGTGAAAGAGACACAAAACCTGATAGTTTTGGAACCTAAAAACGGTGTCATAAGAAAAATTAAAGTATCCACATGATAAACTCTTCATCTACAGAGTTTAGTAAATCATTTGAAAAAAAATAATGAATAAATCTCATAAGGACAACTTTGTAGCCTTAGTAAAATAAAATATATGCACGATGAACCCCTTGTTCCCGGAAAATTTAAGAGTAATGGTTTTTCACATCTTATTGCTGTGATAAAATGATAACTTGGTGATGACACAACATTTAGGTTACTTGAACCCTTATTTAATATTATGTTTTCAATTAATCACACTTTCTGATTTCATCTCATTGGGTCATTAGAAACCATTCATAGCCCATTCAATGAACAACAAATCTCTATGTATGGACCTATAATTGATGCATAATGGATAATACATACCAACCATAGACATCTTGGACCAATATAAATTGATCTCTAATTATGTGAAACTAACATCACTATGGCAGAACGCAACACCTGTGGGTGTTCTGGTTCATTCTATGAAAGATATTTCAATATAATACTCATGACATGATCACTTTAAAAAATTATTTAAACTCACTCTAACCAAACTATTCAAGTAGATTTGACACCCAAGATTTTATGCCACACTATATTTTACCATTTATAAAATTAGGAACATGAGGATCTGTTCCCGAACTCTTTAAGTACCCAGGCCATATGATTATAAGCTACATGGAATAGGGATCAATGTTCACATTAGGAACTAAACTTTCCCAGGGTGCTAGATCCTATCCCGGATTGATTTTATTCTATACAAAACTTCATTGTTCAAATTCTTTAGTCATCAAAAATCATCCATGGCCCTCGGAATAGAAAGGGGTTCAAATATACTTTTCTATACATTTTTGACCTATAGAATCATGCATAATAGATTTGACCTACCAATTAGAGGAATCTCTTCTTTATTGAAAATGAACACCAATCCAAATGGGGCCCAATGAAACCATGGAAGAACTCAGAACTATAGGGTATCATGGGTCCTCCCCAAAATTTATAATCCACTCTATGATTTATCAATTAATTTTCTTGGTAAAATGATTTACACAATCTATATTCCAACTATCCATGGGGACTCCTCGTTCCCTATATTTCCTCCATCCACCCATATTACCACCATAAATCATTTATGACCCTTATAAAAGAGTGGATACCACTTTGTTTTCCATTATACTGATGCATAAGTTCTTTGCCCTATATAACATTGGTATCTACTCTTTCTATGAAAGGTACTCTAATGCTTACGATCCTTTGAAACACCATGGAGGAACCCAAAACCACTAGGTATTTTGGGTCATCCATGGCTAGTCTAACTCATTCCATATTCATCAATAAATTCATGGAAGTAATAATTTAAATTATATAGCATCACAATGTCAAATATTGAATACCTTAAACTAAAACACATCAAAGGTCCATGATAGAATTCCCAAAATTATATCACACAATAGGACCGAATAACAGACCTTAAAAAACAACACGTCAAAGGTCTAAGATAGATGAACCAAAATTATAGCATGATAAATGACTAATATATAGTACCCTGAACTAAGAAACATCAATGATCTGATCTAGAAGACCCTAAATGACATTACAACAAAATCCTAATCTAAAAGACTCTAAACTACAACATAGTTATAGTAAATTATAAAGGACCTTAATAAACCAACTAAAAGAGACATAGTGATTGATATCTTGAAACCCAATAAGGGAATCTTGGAAAAAGGTCAAGTCGCTTCTTAATAAAAATTAACATTTTTTTATATAATAAAAAATTATAATTTTTAATATATAAGAGGCACAAAAATATGGTAGGTTAAAAACCTATAAAAAGGAAACCTGGGAAAAATCCAAGTCCTTACCCGCTAAGCCTTCCTCTATACTAATATTAAGAAAATGTTAAGTTAAAATTAATAAATAGATAAAAATATCATGGGGCCCAATATATGTCCTTATAAAAAATCATTATATTCATGTTAAGTCACATAAACCAGGCATAAGTTAGAGAATTATACCTTTAAGAATGATATTTTACCCAAATTATCCTTCTAAATCAGATGATCTCTATGCAACCAGGGAAGATACACTAATGGGTAATCTCATTATAGTGTGAATTAATTAACATTTATGAATATAAACCTTTTTTATTTTAGGAACTCAAATAAAAGTGATTAGATCTGTTTGGTATTACACTAAAATAATGGGTATCGTGGATGATCCGAGCCACATCTCCACCAAAACATGAATCCCTACCCTGAATTTCATCACAAAATAGTTAAATTACACTTCCTACATATGAGATATATTTATTTAAAAGAATTCATCAATGAGTTATTTATTCATGAACCTATGTTTTCTATGTATGTGTTTGGTCTGCATAGTGAAATACTTTTAAACTACGTATGGATTGTTTCCAATTCTCATGAGATATATAGAAATATCCAAATAAATTATTTTTGATCTAGCCACTTGTTCCATTTCACCTAATACCTATTTCATTCTAGAATCCATATACATTTTTATTTCAGAGTATCCATTTCCTCATACAATGTTTCTTTCAATATTGGATTCACCCCAATATTCATGGTCAGAAGCCTCCTCTTAATGACACTGAAATTCCTTAGTAATATATAATTTGGAAAAGTCCTCTAAGGGGAATAGTATCAATTCTAGTCAAGTGTTCAAATATTTGGAAAAGTGACCAATTTTTACCTTATAATTAGATTCTTTTTAATGAATCTCATTCTAGGGGTGGGTTTTTTGTAAGTCAATATTTTTTATATTTTAATTTTCCATTGAATATTTCAAATATCTGAAGACTATGTTTAAATAAAAATATAGCTTTCAAGAAGGAAATGGAGATTCAAAATATATATGGGATTTCTAGAGAATTTTAGATTAACTAGCTTAACTGAGGCTCATGTGGGAGTCCCCTCAACCATGCCAATGGAGACAACCTAGATATCAAGAATCCATGATAGAGAGGGCACAAGAAAGCACCTGTGAAAGAGGGGAAGACTCATGCCCTAGGGTGGTAGTAAAGCATAAGAATCAGTGCCACCATAGGGGGTGGAATGGTGGTAGGGGGTTGGGATTTTTGAACTACCAGCTGCATTTCATAGTTGATAAAAAATGGTAATGATCTCGAACATTTCGATGTGGGATTCAAATCCCATTAATATTGTTCCTATAACATAAAAACTTAGACAAATACCTTCCATTTTATTGGTCAATCCCATCCATCCATCAAAGTACCATGCGAAACCCATTGAAAAGTGTTAATACCTCACTACACATATTCAAAATAATCAGATCATGTGTAATTTGAAAACCTTGTCTTCAGCCTCCTACTCGTATTCTTGTCAGACACACTCTTGCACTATTGGTTTGACGTGATGAAGAACCCCAATGTCACTTTCATGATCACTGAATAATAACTATGGTTATCCATTTCTACCGAAAAATTCACTAGATAAACCATATAGATGTCTCTATGATTAGAATCTTCCATATTTCACTAAAGAAATCATTAAGAGAATTGGACTGTAAGGACAAGTGGAATATCACAAGAACCCCCTACAAATGATGAATCCAAAATGTGATAATACATTGATCATGAAATCAATGTAAATACAATCACTCAAATCTCAATGATAAGTTTAAGATTTTGTGGACATTTGATCTTCTGAATGGGTTTTCTCTAAATTAATTTCGATTTATCAGAAGATGTAAACCTTCATCACAATAGAAAAAATAATCATAACATGATCAATGAAGTTATCTTGTGGTGAATAATATGTTTCTTTATAATCTCATGATATTGATCTTGTGAAGTCTCCACCTCCTCATCCAATGGACACAACATCCTCACTATAAAAATACATGTCAAATTTCCGCCACCTCAACCTATAAAAACTCCACTCCCATTCAAAAAATACATGAGATGAGAGAAGAGGGATCAGTAGAGAATAAATTTAGAGGAATAAATCCCACCGATGATCATCCTTGGAGAACCTCCACATGTGATTATAAGATCTTGTGACATGATATTTTTAAGATAAGATGATCACATGATAAACTGAGCATCGTATGATTCCTGGTTCATATGAGGTATTTACATGATTTTCTAATACCCAATTTGGTTTGAAACATCACCAAACATGACTTTTGTCCATACTTATAGGCTCGATGATCACCACATTAACTCACTCACTAGACCCCCTATGTATGATTCCATCATTTTCTATATACCTTTATCTCTATGTTTTTTATATGAGCCTTAATGTCCAAGTCTAATTCGGTAACAGTGAGAATTTTTTGCGGAAAATGAATTAATTCCAAGGGTTGTATGCTCATTTGATTTAATATAGTTTGAGTATATATATAACTATGTTGTAATATGGGTTATTGGTATGTTTAAAAGCTTTAAATTAGGTTTGGAGAGTTAAAGAGAGAATGGGATAAAAACTCAACTCTAAGAAATTTACACATCGTGTAATGGTATTACACATCGTGTAATGTTTCATGGGTTTGAAATAAATAAATATGAGGTGGTTGGTTTTTCAGCGAATACAATTAAAAACATTTAGATGATGTGTAACTATAATGCACAATTTGTGACTACATTACACAATGTGAAAATGCTCGAACTATTGTTTTAAATTTTTTGTGTTGATAAAATTTGTTCTATTTGACTATATCTCCTCTTCTCTTGATCATAGAGAATTCTCTAGGTGATTTTTTAGTGTCAATCTCCTTTCAATACATCTTTTTTATGTGATAAATCCCTAGTAAGTGGTTTTTTTATGTTTCTTCATCTTTTTCTTTTTTCTCCATAGTGTTTTAGGGAAATTATTTATCCAATTAATTTTTTTGTGTTTTACTTGGTCAATATTGATCTAAGAACCTCCTTTAAATCACCCACACCTTATTCCTCATGGGTGTTGTCTATAGGAAGTGTCTTTGGATTATAATTATAAGGTTATGGTTAGAAATCTTAATCATGTTATTTGATTATTTTTATGATTATGAAATATCTTGTTTGTTCCCTTATTGTGTGCACCCAAATTAATTAAATAACTGAATTATATTATCCATTTAATTTATTTGGCTTCAAATTAATTTTAAATTAGATAATGTTTCAATGTATTTTTAGAATGACATGTAATCTATGGTGATTTATTGTTATAAAATCCCTAAATTATAGCCTATTTCTTGTTGATATTATTTTTAATCAATTGTCGAATTGAATTTCATGTGGCGTATAAAAGAATAATTGTGATTCTCATAATTGACTATTGATATATATAGTGTGATATTGTTTTATCCATTATATATGAAAGGAAATATGTTCCATATAGATATGCATATATAATGGGCTAAGCCCAGTCACTTGTGCATGAATATGTTATAATTATTATATTTAGTGGGCTCGACCTAGTCCAATGTTGTAATTCTTATAGGGATTTGACCTATAAATGTTGTAATTCATATAGTGATAGTACATGGATTGATAGTTGTGATTATAACATGGTCTTATGGTGGGTGGCATGGTTGTAAAACATGCTCAGAGATATTCCATCATGGTGCTGATGTAGGTATTTTACCTTGGTTATATGGTTTTGGGCATGGTTTTAAGACATCCTTAGAGATATTATTACATTGTGATAAAGAATGTTGTTTTCCATGGATACAAAGTGGTTGGAATGGTCTTTAGATATGATCATATATATTCTGTCTTGGTACTGATGTAGTTTATTTCCCTTGGTAATATGATTGTGGTTGGGATGGATATAAGACATGAACTTAAATATTCTATAATAAACCCATAGCATTTTTATGTATTTGTTTAATTAATGAATTAATTAATACACCAATTTATCACATTATATTATACACTTCTCATCTATCTGGTTTTGTTTGGAAATGGTGGATTGACATACTAATTTATAATCATAGCCTATTCATTTGGTACCTGATAATATTTATTGCATGTAGGTTCAGACATGGTAAAATGACCTTATTATTTATTTCTTATTTACTTTTGGGTAGGAGTTTTGAGATGGGACCAGTATGGGGTTCGGGCCCCCAGAATTTGAATCTTTTATTTTAGTATGTTAGTTATTCTCTTATATTTTTTTAGCAAGGAATTTAGGTACAATCTCGAATGTCATTACGTTATTCCTTATTTTTTTATAGGATTATTACGTTAGGTTTTTTCGTCTTCTTCCACATTATATTACTCTGATTATACATGTTTTCATATAAATTTTTTTCCTCCTCTATAATACTTCATACCAAGGGGTATATTCTTTTTACTATAAAATCGACACCCCTATTCTACTTGGAATCCTTTGGTATATGAGGAGGCGTGCTTAAGGTCCCACAACAAACCCTTTATGCCCATGTTAGTGGGTACTAGTTTAAGGAACATTATAATGTGGTATCACATGATTAGGTTTTTCTTTTATTATGTCTTACTATTTGAGGAATGGTATAAAGTGACTTGGATGTGTCATGACATGGTAATGACCGTGTGCATGGGAGTATCTAACCCATGTATGGGGGAAAATCTGAGTCCCCATGGATTGGATTGCTATGTTATATATATTCTTATTACGATTGATTGTATTTCACCTTGGGTGATTCACTTGTTACAATAAGTTGTCATTATTTGATGTTATGTTTTCTTTAGTTTTGTACATGTGACCTAGTATAGAACTAAATGAGAATACATGCATAATAATAGGCACATGGGGACATATTGAAATGCAGTGTTCATGATTGGGAAATATCAATTTTTATATGTAATATATAATTTCCTATTGAACAATAATATGAGATATATGTTCACAGGATAAATGAAATGATTTTTCATGTCATGCTAAAATACATGTAATCCATGTCTAGAGAGACCAAGGGTTATTGGTTCTCTATTGCATTCATCTGTTAGGTTTTCCATGTTGTTGGAAATTTTTTTTAAGGTGTGTGTTTGTCTTGTAGAGATATTTCCTCATCACCATCTTGGAATTGAATGACAAGAGAGTGGGAATCAGCACACTCATAATATTAATGAACATTGACTTCCTATAGTTCCTGAGGAGAAGAGGGATGTTCATCTTTGTGATATCTTCTCGAGGGTTATGTGATCCATGGAAAGGGATACGTTTCATAACCTTCTTTGGATGTATGATCTTAAAATAGAGTTTCAGATTCAAAATATGTATGTGTTTACTGGGGAAGTGGGACCCTAGGTAGCCATGTTCTAGGATCTGTCAGTCCAAAAAATATTCAAGCATATCTAGACACCCATGGATTAGAGGGTGAATCATGTTTGTATAAGCTTTGTGGACCTGTAAACATTGGTAGGATATTCTGTAGGATTTTGGGTTTTAGGATAAACTATCATGAAAGGACTTCATGAATAAGTTAAAGATTAATCTATATCATTATTCCTTATGGAACAAAAAACCTCATGAGTTCATGGATCTGACACAGGAGTATCTTTCAATTATTGACAATGCTGGACGTTTTACCAACCTAAAATTTGTTGCATCATCTTTGGTATCTGATGTTATTTACTAGACAAGACATCTCTAGGATGGTATTTACTATTAGATCAATTCATATGTAAAAAATTGCTATTTAAATAGAACTGAATATGTGATGAATCATGCACTCATCGTAGAAGGGAATTTAAAAGTGGCCCTAAGTAGAGGCTGGGAAATTTCTGTAGGTAAATCTGAAAGATCTTATATGAGTGGTCAGAAGAACTATTATGAACGTTTCTACCAAGATAGTAAAGGGAAGAGTATTTATGGATGTATACTACCACATCAAGATCATGTTCCATTCCAATTCTATCAATGTGGAAAGTTTGGTCACTAGGGCCCTAGTGTACTTACATCACAGTCAAGTTCCACTTCTGCAGAAGACTGGGTAATCATCAGAGGTTCTGTACAAACTTTATATAGTATAGTAGTGGAAATGGATCAGGATAAGCACTGAAATAGAAATGGGTCTCAAATACACATCAACTAGAAAGTAGGTAGAGTTCCACATTCCATTTAGGCTGAGGAATGGGACATGGTACCTATGTGAAAGAGAAATATTACCAAGAAAGGGATGTGGCTCTAGGTAGTTAGACTAATTTTAAGAGCAGAGGGACATTTTCACATAATGTAGACTACTCTGAATAATGTGGATATGTGACTATCTTCTGTTAGAGGTACAATTATTATATCACATTCCTCATCTTCTGTATTTTTTTGATACAAGAGAATCATATTATTTCCTATCATCTTTTTTATAAAACATTTTTTCTTGTATATAAAATTATTAGATGTTTTTTAACCATTGACACATCATTAGGAGCATGGTATGATAATGTCAAACATTTCAAGGTGTGTTCTCTAGAAATTTGTGGTAACTATTTCGTTTGGGAACCGTTCTTGCAAGAAATGATATGCTTCAAATTGATTATTGGTATGGATTTTTTAGTTACATAATAGGATGATATCAACAATTAGAGGTGGACATTTAATTTCCTATCTTCATAAGGAATCAACTACTCTCACTATGGTGTGTGGGGTCTTCGGGCTAGTCGTACATGACCAATTTAGTGTAGATTATATTGTCTCATAGCTCAAATTGTCTGGGTTTCTCTAGATAATGGTTTAATGATACATGATTGTTTTCCTCTAGTGGTATACCATTTTTTGATATGTTATCTATGATGAGTTATAAGGATTACTTTCTGAGTATGTGTTCGAGTTCATAATTGGGTTTTTTCCGGAGTAGAACTAATTTCAGTCACACCTTACCAAATATCATTAGCAGAGCTTCAAGAGTTGATGTTTATGATAGAATATATATAATCTAAAGGATTCATATATCTGAGTACATATTCTTAAGGCTATCAGTTTCTATTCACCAAAAAGGCTGATGTTTTTTTGTACTTATGTATGGAATAACATAGGTTGAACCTGATGACGATCAATAACCAGTATCCTCTTTCATGAATTGATTATCTTTTTTACCAAATGATAGGTACAAATATATTATAAAATATTTAAGTAATAATAGGGTAACATTAGTTAATAATGAATCAATCATACATACCTCAGACTACTTTTAGAAGAAGGTATGGCTCGTATGAATATATAGTGATTCTATTTCAGTTGAATAATGTGAATGCAATATTCATGGACTTAATGAATATGATCATTCTTCATTTTATGGATTAGTTTCTGTTTTTTATGAAAACATTGTTTTCTCCAAATCAACAGACAATCATTCCAAACATCTATAGTTCATCATGATTATATTTAGAGAGCCTCCTATATAAATAAATTGCACTTATAAGGCCATTTAATATCAGATGAAGGAGTGTTAGTTTACCCAGAGAATTTTCAGGCAAGATATATTTGGAATAACCCCAGATAGTCTTCGAACTATGAATATTTCTATGATTATAAGGTTATTAATGGTGTTTAACCATGACTTATACCATTTATAAGTACGAATGTTTGGTTTTACTGAGAAATGGGTGATTTTATTTTGGAATGATAAATGTGAAAGATATTTCTAGGAGCTAAAAGGTTGGTTGACCTTAGAACCTATCCTCAATTTACTTATGTATGGTAAAGAATATACCACGTACTGTGACACATCAGCAGTTAGACATAGTGGATTTCTAATTATGTAGGATCATATGATTGGTTATAGCTCTAGGCAGTTGAGACAACATCATAGGAATTAACCTACCCATGATCTACAATTAGATGTTGTGTTACATGTCTTATGATTTTTAAGAAACTATTTCATGGGTGAGAGGTTTATGGTATACATGGATCACAAAAGCCTTAGGTAAATATTATCTCAGTAATACCTTATCATTCGGTAGATGAGGTGGGGTGAGTTTATGCAGTCTTTTAATATTGAATTAAATTATACACTTGGAAGGGGTAATTTATTTTCCAATGTTTTGAGCTGAAAGACTCTTATAGAGGCAGTACATGGGTCTAATGATGAGCGGTGGATAATGATCTTTTTTTCTAGACATGAATCTAGATGTTCTTAGATCTTATGTGAATTTAGATATGTCTTCAACAACTCTTATAGTTGTTATTCTGGACCAGAATAAAGATATATCAATTGTCTAATCCTAAGGGATAAATTCTAATAGAAACATTATATGGTGGGGAGACCACAATATAATGATCTCTTAGTACGAATAATTATCATATTTTCTATTTCTATGTTTGGGTTCTTAGGAGCATGCGTGAGGAGATGATGAGCGAGTTTCAAGCTTCAAAATGGGCACTGAATCCTAGTTAGACAAATATGTATTGTAATCTTTTTAGATTGGGTTGGTGGTAAGGAATGAAGAATGATGTGGAAAGATTAGTGGTCGTATGCTTTACTTTTCAACTAGTGAATGTTGATACTTAGAGACTCTCGGGGATTTTTTAGCCCTTACCAATATCGGAATGGAAATGAGATGATTTCTCAATGTATATTGAGATAGGATTAGCTATAATGACTCTTAAGAATGATTTTTCATGGGGTTTTTTGTCAATTGAATGACTAAGTTAGAACAAATCATTCATGTTAGGGAAACCATCATGGTTTAAGATTGGGGAAATATTTATATGTGCATGGTGGTTTGATTGCATGATGTTACTAGGAGTATTGAATTAGATTGAGATCTTAATTTCAAATTTCTTTTTTGTAACGGTCTTCAAAAATCCCCGGGAGCATGATTTCCTTTAAGAATATCTTCTCATCCACATATTTATGGTCAATCTGAGCAGAATATCCAGGTTCGATAGGATATTTTATGATCCAATGTTATGTATTTTAGTGGATGATGAGTGAAAAATATGGAACTTTTTATGTTTTCATATAATAATTTCTTCCATTCCCCGATCCAAATGAAGGATTTTGAGGTTTTTTTATAAAATATTGTATCTTTTTACTCGTTTTTTCTATAGGTTGGTAAGTCATCCCTTGTTGGGACTAGTCTTTTTTAGGAGATATATGAACATGGTCGATTGATTAGATATGATTTGGATACCATGAAATGTAGGTAAAACTAATAAACTGATCATCATAGATGACTCCTAGAATTTGAGGTTGGTCATCATGTTTTCCTTCACATGTCACCTTAGATGGGCTAGCATCGTATCTGGAAACAGGGGAATCAAGCACCCTGGTTTTTCGGTCCATATGAAATAGTGGAAAGTTCCATTCTAGTGGCATATATTATAGAACTTCTATTGTGCTATAGATCTATACATGAAATTTTCCACAAGTCACAACTATGAGGATATCATCCAAACACTTCCATTGTGATAGAGATATTTGACATCGATCTTTTTTCTAATGCGTCCATTGAGGTTCATCTGATATGTTTTGTAGATCATAGTGTGAAATATCAACTGGGGCTGACTAAACCATTATTTCAAGTGCATTAGAAGAATGGGAATGTTTAGGAGTATAACTAGTAGAGGGAGTTTGATATATGAACATAGTTTATAAACATGTTCAATGAGACCTTACAGTGACTATTGGAGCACCTCAGGTATGAGCTATTATAAGGTGGGGAGTTTATAATATTCTATCTTTTTTCAAGAAAGATTATCTCTATGATTTTTGTTTGAGGATTAGAGGACAAGTATTATTCATATACGTAGATCCTTTATTGGGGAAAATAACCTAATGTATGGTGATTCATGCTCATTTGAATTAATTAATTTGGGTATAAATGGGATTATGTGATAATATGGGTTCTTTGTTTGATGAGAAGCCTTAATGTGGGTTTGAAGAGTTAAAGGGAAGATGGAATGAAAAATCACATGTCGGACATTTACACATCATGTAATGGGATTACACAATGTGTAATGTATTTTTGATTTAAATTAAATAATTCTAAGGTAAAAGGGTTTTTTAGAGAATGCCATTAAAAGCATTTACATGACATTTAAATTTCTGACCTATTGTTTTAAATATCTTGTGCAGTATAAACTTGTTCAATTTCATTGAATCTCCTATCCTCTTGATCCTAGATAATTCTCTAGGAGATTTTAGTGTGCCAATATTCCTTCCTGACATCCTGTTTGTGTATGAAACGCCCAATGATTGGTTTTGGTTTTGTTTCTTCCTCTTTATCTTCCCTATCCAACTAGATACGGTGGAATCCATTACCCAATTTTATTGTTGGTTTTTATCTTGAACATTTTCTATATATAAACCTATTTCCAATCATCTAAACCTTCTTCCTTATGGTAACTGGCCATAAAAAAAGTTTATTTGGTCATCAGTATAAGGTAGATGACTAATACATAATTATATGGTTTGATAATTATCATGTTTATGCAATATCATTATTGATCAATCATTGTGTGTTCCGAAATTAATAAAATAATTGAATGAAATAATACCATGATATATTTTGGTTTGAAATTAATATTTAATGAGATAATGGATTAATGTTTGATTAGCATGACATGTGATCTTGAGTGATATCTTTTTATATAATCCCTAAACTATGGCTTATTGACTATTGATATAATTGTTAATCCATTACGAATTGAATTGAATATTGAATATGAAAAAATACTGGTGATTCTCATAAATAACCATTGATATATATAATTTGATATTGTGATATCCATGTTGTATGATAGGAATTTTATTCTATGCTAACATGTATATATAATAGTCTAGGACTAGGAACTTTCATACTAATATGAAATAATTCTTATAGTGAGCGTGCTTGACCCATTACAATGTTGTAATTATTATTGGTCTTTGACCCAAAATATTTTTAATGCTAATATGTTATTGAATTGGATTGATTATTGTGATTATACAATTGTAATATAGTTGTTGGCATGGTTGTAATGCATGCTCAAAGATATTATGGCATGGTGTTGAATTAGTTTGTTTACCGTGGTTATATGGTAGTTTTCATGGTTATAAGACATGCTAAGAGATATTCTATAATGGTGCCAAAACATCTTATTTAACATGGTTGTATGGGTTTTGACATGGTTGTAATAAATGCTCTGAGATATTCTAGAATTATGCCAAAGAAATTTATTTACTTTATTTATATGGATTTGGTTGGCATGGTCGTAAGCTATGCTCATATATATTATAGCATGGATTCTAACTAGGTAGTCATATTATTAATTTATGAATTAATTAATAAAGTAATTTCACTTTATTGATTACACTTATTATCATACCAGTTTTTTTAGAGATAGTGGTGTCGGCCTACTGAGTTATCCTCAAACCCTATTTAGGACACTGTTTGTAACTTGAGAAGATTTTCTGGATAAAGGTTTGGATATGGGAAAAGGACCTTGATGTTGATTTCTTTCTTGCAGTTGGGATAGAGTTTGGAGATAGTATTGTCATGGGGCTCATGATTCGGGACATTGAGTCTTTTATTTATGTCTTATAGTATTTATCTTTTATTATTATATAAATACATTAAGGGACATTCCATTTATTTATTACACTATTCCTAATTTATTATTTTATTATTCTATTGGATTTTTTTGGCAACATCCACATTGTTTCACTCATATTATTTCTGTTTTATAATTGATTTTTTTATTCTACTATGAAACATCATACCAAGGGTGTATATTCTCCCCATTATACCATCCACTCCTCTTCTTCTAGTCAGTAGCCTCTGGCATATACAGAGGCTTTCTTGAGGTCCCATAACCAACCTTTTATGGCCACATGGGTGAGTGCCAAATTGAGGGACGTTATAGCCAACATGATCTTCCTTTTGATTTCATGATTTCTTGAGTATTAGAACCTCATGAGACATACCAGTTCTAGACACCGGCCGCATGAAACAATCATATCATTTCCCACAAGAATGTACTAGCGTACATTCCAACCTTCAGCTTTGAAATTAAAGGAAATCCCTATCTTGTGATACATACATTCAGCTTTGTATGTGGTTGATTTTGCATACAACACCCAGGGCCAGCCTGGTAAATATGATTTCCCAATAATAGTGTTTGAAATTTTTCTCTTTTAAAAAACCATAATAAAAATTAGTAAACCCATATAATAATATTTAGATATTAAAATATTAAGAATGAATGATGCATAAATTTCACATAATAATTCTGATTGTAATTAATAATAATAATAATAATAATAATGAAAATTCCAAGAATAATATTGAGTGGGAAAGGGTAGGGATCTATATACCCAAGCTCAAGTCATACCAGTTGATAGAGAGTGGATGTTCAACTTTCTATATTCAATTGGAGAAATGGTAACCAGATGGAGGTAGTGGGGAGGTATGGAACTGGTATAGATGTAATTCTTAAGGAGAGAAAACAAAAAATAATAATCTCCTTGAATTATCTTGAATCCAGGGAAACTAAAATAAAACACATATATGAGGACTAAATGTGAGGGAAAAAATCCCTCAAGGTAACATTGATGAGTTTTTAGGTTGATTATGTTTGTTTAAAAAGTGGTTTTCCATGGTCATTTCTAGATTTACCTAGATATTTTTGATAAAATATGTTGAAAATCATGAATTATGAAGGAATGAATAATCTGGAGGTAGTAAAAAATATCTTATACATGCTGGAGTCGTTTCCTAGTGTTTTCTAGATTTATGGGACCAAAAACTACAAAATAGAGGAAAGCATTTTTGGAAAAGGATGATTCAATCAAGTGTTAAAAATGTTTTTATGGTTGTGCACAATGAATATTTCAAGATAATTGCATAAAAATATTTAAAAAGAAATAATTGCATGTTGGATATGGCTTTGCGCGATAGGTGAGTTTGTACTAAAGTGACTTGCTTGAATGATACATGCGCACTCATGGAAAAGTTGTTCATAGGGTCGGAAATGCCTATAAATAGGTGCATATCCCCATAATTTTTGAATTCTAAACCTCGAGGGGAAGTCAGAGCTCTGATGAGTTACATGGAGAAGGGAGTCACGTATGTAGTGATTTACATGTATGAAGAGAGTTGCACAGAAGTAGTGAGTTTCAAAAATAAAGGATTCACACATGTAGTGAGTTGCATTAAAGAAGGTAGTTGCACAAATGTATTGATTTTCACAAAACAAGGTAGATTTGTTAAAGTAGGAAGATTCACACTAGTTGATTTTCATCACTAATGGAAAAAGTTGTGTGCATGTCACCCTAAGGATGCATGAAAGTTTTCATATTCCCAATACATCTGTGGTAAAGCACCATTCATCAAGTGGATAAAACATTATCTCAATGATACACTAAATGATGTGTAAATAATATTTACCCAAGAAATAAAAGTAGGATATTATAATGATTGAGTGAGAACACGTAAGTTTATAGAGAAATAAGCTTTCATTTTGTGATTAGTTGTTAACCAAGAGGGATATTGAGTTCACTCTGAACTATGTAAACATATGTGTTCTTTTAGTGGATTTAATACATCAGAATATTTCTATTTTATGTTCCTTGGATGTAGAATAGTGAGGGGAAACAATTTAAATTGATGAGTCTCATGCATGATTTAATTTATGTTCATATATTATTATTGGGAAGGGATAGAATATTTTTTCGTTTGACAATGAATCAAGATCTGGAGGGGTAGTTATTTTAACAAGTCATACTCTGATTCACCCACCTATCATGGTATTTAACATGGTAGGGACTAACAAGACAATACAATAGAGAATTAGGAATTAGAAAATAATATCGCAAGCATCATGGTGAATACATCCCATGAATGAAACCAAAATCCTGAAAAAACTCCAAGGAATTTCATAGATCAGACCATCACGAGCCTAGGGGTGATGGAATCAACAAGATACAAAATAAAAAAAATCCCTAATGGGTTTATGAAATTAGAAAATGTATAAATGGAATTAAAAAAACAAAAACAAGTATTTGCGGTGTTTGAAAAACCTTTTGACCATAGTTATTTATCTTTTTATTGAAAATTTAATTAAACTCCATTATATGACATCAGAAATGAATCAAATGAACAAAGTGTCAGAAAAACAAAATAAATAAAAAAACAAAGATTTGATCAAGGAAGGAGAGATGAAAATGGGATGGTGAGAAGAATGAACCTCTAGATAGAAAGATAATTAGGAAGCGACATGGGTAGGGAATCTAGGTGAGACAAGGAGCACACATGGGCATCATTAATGAGAGACCATCAGTGATGTCAGGGTGAGACCATGAGTGAGTAGGGGTGTTTAGGTTTGACTATAAGTGGTGTATACTTAGAAGAATACATAAGAGAAATTTTGGTAGGGGAGCAGTGGGGTTTGTTTGGTTTTTTTACCCTCGATATGTAGATTCCGCAATATCACGAGATCAAGAAGCTTGCCCAATGGGATGGCTCTGAAATTAACCATACTATTCATTGGCATGGTAGTAGAGCGTATTCCATGATCCCTTTGAAGGAATCTTAATCTCCCAAAGGAGCTTCATGTGAACCCTCTGCAGTGTGATACACTCTCACGAACCCACGGTCATACAAGATGACACCCCTAGCTTTGGAAAAAAAATAAAATTGTCTCCCAAAGAATTCATTCAGTCTTGTATTTCCAAGACTATTCATGTATTTGTGATGCCTACATGCATCCTTATATGTTTCCACCTCGACACATAGAATTCCCACAGACACCACATTAATATAATAGAAATAATGAGGACGTGTGACACATATGTCATGCACCATCATCATTTAGATTTCACCCTTTCCCATGTATGTGAAATGAAAAAAATACCCACACATGGTAGTAGAATCTACCTTCATACCACTTTGAAGTCAAATTATTTGAAAACCATCATAAAAATCCCTCATATAGGGTCCCCTAAATTTGTATATGTTTCTTTGATGCAAATGAGATCTCATGTGAAACCCCTCACATTTCCATGAAAAATTTGGAGGTGTGGTTGTGGAATGAATCCACTATCCATGCAATACACATTCCATGGATATAATATCCATGTTTAATTGAGGCTCAATACCATTTGACTAGCAGATCCAACATTCATGAATTTTTTTTTAAAAAATTGTTGTTAGACCTGGTCGTGTGATTTGTTGATGGTCATGAAATATAAATATTTCGCACTAGTCTCATTATGTATTTAGGTAGCATGGGAGACGTAACATTGATCGTAATATTGGAACTGGAAAAATAGATTTGATCTCATGATAGATGATCAACATGTCACAATTTCCACATGGTAGTCTAAACACAAACTGAGTTGATCATGAAATATCCCCTTAACATGTCATAATTTTCATGAGATAGTTCTAAGACAGATAAGGCTGCTCATGTGACTGTATATAGACATGTCAACATTGTCATTTCGAAGACAAAAAATGTGACTTATTAGGTTATGAAAATAATCTCAGAAATGTACTCAATGATTATGTGAAGACATCCATGATAAGTAAATTTATCAGGAAGACACTAGTGGATGTGTCTCCCATGTAATTCTGATGTCTTAAACATTTTAGACAAACAATCAATGCAACACGAAGAAAATTCTAAACGAGTAACTTTCATTTGACAGTGTGTATGACACAAAAAACCCTAATGTAGAAATGAATACAATATCCTAAGACATTAATATATATTTAATAATTAAAATAAATAGTTTTTAATTCATGAAAAACTATGTTATCTTGTGTTATACACAAGGATGACGTTCTTTGTTAGCTTGAGTTACATGCAAGGCAGAGTTCTTATCGAACAATTGTATATTATTAAAATATTTCATGTAATAAGATATATCAAAGACATTAAAATTATAATTTATGAGTGGTATTCAAAAACTTATGTAAATTAATAGTTAATAAAAATATAAGATGATTTCATTGGTTATCGATTAATAACGTTTGAATATAAAGGGAATGTTTTTTATGCTCCTAAAGGTATTTTGTATTAATAAAATATAGTAATTAAAATTATTGAATGATATTAATTAAATATTAATGTTATATATTCAATAATATATTTTTTTATATTAATCCAGTAGATTTTTAGGCATAATATATGAACACACCCAATTTTCATGCATAAAAACTTATATTTTTAAAATGCACCTTTACCGAAATTTAATGGAGAAAAAAATTTAAATCCTTTTTTTATAAATTTTATAAATTATATGTGAGAAAATAAACCTATCATTTTATATCAGGTTATAAAATTTTACATTGGTTTGACTTTTTTATTTTTTTGATAATTTTCATGTTATAATTAATATTAATAAAATATTGTATTTTAATTGAAAACATATTTTTCAGCTAAATAATTTATTGTCTAAAATTATATTTTAATAAGTTTTAAAGTATAATTAGTTCAAATATTTATTCTTTAAACCAATTATGACCATTTAAATAAATTTCACATTGAACTTAGAAATAAAAACATTTAAAACATTTAAACATTTTCACTTTTGAAGCTTGTTTTCTCGTTCTTTCAATGGGATTAATTTTGAAATAATTCCTGCAATTATTGTGTTTTTAATTATGAAAAAATCATTGAATATTTGAAATTATTGGTTTAAAAATATTTAAAAATGTTTCTTTTATTTTCGGACATTATGAATAATGATTTTATTAATTTTTTAACGCTGTTAAAGGTAAATTGAGTAATTATGGGTAAGAATAATATAATAAATATTAAAACATTACACTAAAGCCAATCAAAATTTCATTCTATGAGTAAGTGTAGTCTAGAATCAACCATTTTTAGAGATTATAACTTTTGGAAGCTACTTGGTTGAGAGTATAAAATTTATTATATTTTATTTAAACAAATTTAATCATTTTATACTCAAGTTTTTAATAACTATATAATTTTTAGCATAAAGTTATGAAGTAGATTAATTAGACTAAAAATAGTCATTTAAAATATAAAATGATTATATTAGTCATTATTTTTTATGAAATTTCAGGGTATAAATAATTAAGTTAACTATTTTCAATGTGATTATGTATTAATTGTTTAATTAACGCATGTATAAAATAATTCTTGTGAAGATATTAAAGTAAATATAATTTGTTGTAATTAATTTTATCTAAGAATTATATAGATTAAATGGAAATATTATGGATGTATTATAGGCTTTTTAATGTTATTTTATGTGTTTAAATTTTTTAAAAAGTCAGGAAATGATTAATGTCAAAATTGACATAAATGATATTTTAAAATAAGTAAAATTTTATTAAATTTTATAAAGTTCATAAAAATATGAAACTATACCGCCATATTTTTATGATGTTTAATATGTTTTCCATGACTCCTTTTTTGTTCATTGGTAATATTATAGTAACAATATTAACTCTTATAGAGTAAATACTCATATTTTGACAGTAAGAGTTAATGGGTTTAACTAAGGCTTAAAGCTGAGAGATAAGGGTAATAATGTGACATAATGTTTTCTAAAAAACATTGGTTGAGAGGTTTTATAATCATACTAATACTATATTTAACATAATTCATTTTTTGACCCTTTGGTTTTGGAAGTTAATTTATATTAATTTAATATTTTTAGAGTTTTCAAAATTGTCCCCCACCTCAATTATAAAAAAGTATATCCTATCTCACATTATAGCACCTCTATGAGACTTCTTACTTGACAGAACTACCAACTTATCCTTCTAAAATTCTTATCCAAATTCTTGAGATCTTAGTCTTAAAAAAATCCAACCCTATATCCCTTATGAAGAGATCTAAATATATTTTCCAAAGAAGAAGGTAACTTTTTTCACAAACACATTCAAGTAAATTTATTAATTAACTTACTATTAATGGGTTATTTACATGATAAATAATAAATAAATTATCATATATATTATCAGTACAGCAGAATAGGCATCTAGCGGTGGTTTTTTTCGTTTAGCGGCGGTTATAACCGCCGCTAAATGGTGTGGCGGCGGTTTCCAGAAACCGTCGCCTAATATGGCGTCCCCAATCATTTCACGGCGGTTATTTTTGTTTAGCGGCGGTTTTAGGGAAGCATCGTAGCTGCCTCATTTCGCGGAGGTTTTAGGGGCTGTTATAACTGCCACAAATAAACTCAAATCTGGCGCCGCAGAACTGCCGCTAAATCCAGATGAACCGCTGCAGGATGAGACTGCCACTACGTGACTATTTCGCGGCGGTTATAACCGCCGCTAAACGTATATTTTATTTAACGTTTAGTGGTGGTTTTGAGTTTTTAGATGCAGTTTAAACCGCCAAGAAATAGTCGCTAAATTTCATTTAGCGGCGTTTTATACCGCCGCTAAAAAGTTGCCCAGAAAAAAAATTCTGATTCTGCTGCCCCACAAGCCTGAAAACCAAACCAAAACACATATAACAGAGAGAACAATTATAATACATGAAAAAATGTAAGGGAAAGAGTTGAATCTAGAGGTTTAATTGAGTCAATGGGTAGGAGAAGAGATAGGGGACAGTTCAAGAAATAAATAATTTTATCTAGAAACAAGGTAATCAAATGTTTTAAATGTAAACAACCTAGACAAGGGTGACTGTAAAGATAATAATAATGACTATTCCCTATTAGTTGAAAAAGACTTCGACACTACTAATGTGTTAAATGTCACTGATAAAGCCATCTTATTGAATAGAACCAGGATTCATGGTGGTCATTTCACATGTGCCAAAATAAGGAATTATTTACAGAATTAGGGGAATTGAATAATGGTGAGGTATTTCTAGGGAATAATATGAGCGGTCACATCATGGGCATAGGCTCAATTTTACTAGAACTTCATGATGGGTCTGTTAAAACTCGTGAATAATTTAGGTGGGTACCTGAATTAAATATAAACCAAATATCCCTAGGAACCCTTTACCAGAAAGGGCACGACTTCTAGTCTGGATCTGTAAGCCTTAGAGTTTCCCAAGGATCCCTCACTGTAATACAGGGAACCCTTCTCAATGGTCTATTTGTGTTAGATGGAAAAGTGTATAGAAATCAATTGAATAGTTGTTCTGGTTCATAATGTGATTCCACCACCTTATGGCATAGGATACTAGGCCATGTCAGTGCCCTGGGTCTTAGTGAGCTTAGAAAACAGTGCATTATAAGTAATATCACTCCTAACAGTTTACCTTTTTGTGAAGACTGTGTATATGGGAATTCTAGGAGAATTAGCTTCAGTAGATCCATGTTTAAGGCTAAGGAACCTCTTGAATGTGTACATTCTAACTTGTGGGGTCCTTCTAGGGTTACCTCCCATGGAGGTGGTTTATACTTTGTAACCTTTATTGATGATTTCTCTAGGAGAGTGTGGATTTTTATTATTAAGCACAAGTCAGATGCCTTTCAGACTTTTATGAAATGGAAAGTTGCGGTAGAGAGTGAGACTAATAAGAAACTTAAGGCCTTAAGAACTGATAATGGTTTAGAATATATATCCAATGAATTCATTGAATATTTTGAATCTGAAGGAATTAAGATATATCGGACTGTATTGGAAACTCTATAACAGAATGGGTTAGCAGAGAGAATGAATAGGATTGTTCTTGAGAGGGTAAGGTGTATGTTATCCCACTCAAAACTCTCTAGGACCTTCTAGGCAAAGGATGATTCAATAGTAGTGCACCTCATTAACTGTTGTCCATATTCTGCTAACTCCTTTGTGACACCTGAATAAATTTCGAAGGTCACACCCCCAAATCTAGCTCACCTCAGGATATTTGGATCCATAGCTTACATGCATTCATTTAATGATAAGCTAGCTCATAGGGCTATTAAATGAATATTCGTGGGATATCTAGAGGGAGTTAAATGGTATTATTTATGGGTAGATAAACCAAGTTACTAGAAATGCATCGTTAGTCATGATGTGGTCTTCCATGAATCTGGTGTGACCAGCGACAAAGTACCTGAAACTGTTTTAGCTCCTGATGAAGCTGCAGGACCCTTAAACTTCCCAACACATTTAGGTGTTGATGTTCCTTTAAGATCAGGTGACCAACCTCAGTTCAGTGTTGGTCCTGCTCCTTTGGTTACCCAAGCCCAGACTAAATCAGATACCAATTTGGAATCATAACCTGAGGACCAAGAACTTGTTGGCCTGATCACCAATCGGCTTACATGAGATAAATAAAGGATAGTTATTAAACCTCCATCCCACTTCAACTAGTCATACATTGATGCCTATGCTTTCAATGTAGCTTAAGAATTGTTTAATGATGAGCCTAAAACTTTTTAGTAAGCTTTTAAGTCCAAAGAATATAGTAATTGGCTGAGATCAATACAAAAAGAAATGAATTACCTTCTTAAGAACAACACCTGGGTTGTTGTTCCGAAACCCAATAACCAGAATGTTATAGGTTCAATATGGATTTATAAGAAGAAATAAAGCAATGTAGGAGAGTCTAAAATCAAATTCAAAGCATGCATGGTATCTAAAGGTTTTTTAAAATGTGAAGTAATTGATTATAGTGAAATATTCTCTCCTTTTTAAGCATTCATCCATTAGAATTATGCTTGAATTTTCTTCCAAACTTGATTTTCATGTTGAACAATTCGATGTAAAAACCACTTTTTTACATGGTAGTCTTGATGAAAGCATTTATATGAATCCTCTAGAACTATTTTCAAAATTGTTCAAACCAAACCATGTTTTTATTTTACATAAGTCCTTTCATGGGATTAAATAGTCTTCAAGACAATGGTATAAAAGGTTTGATTCCATTATGATTGAGAATCAATTTTCTATAAGTAGATTTGATGCATGTTTGTATTTTAAAATTGTTAAACATGAGTCTTTTTACTTTTTATTATATGTTGATGACATGTTTTTAATATGTAAAAATATAAAGATCATAAATTCCATTAAGCACCAGTTGAACTGTGTTTAGGGTGTGGATACTAACCACATACCATATGAGAATGCAATGGAAGAATACCTTATCAAGGATTGGAAAAAGATGTTGAAAGCATAGTAGTCATTATAATTAAAAAATGATACCAAAACTGACTATCAGGACAAAGAAATGAACAGATTAGATTAAAAAAACAAAACTTAGCCTGAAACTCATATTGTTGAATGAAAAAAATGTATAGGTCATAGTTAAGAGCATAAATCGTTCCATAATCATGCATATATGATGAATTAAATTACCATTTATGGATTGATGTACCCCATCAAGAATGAGAACTTCTTATTCTGTTTTTTCAACTGATGTACCCCTGCAAATAGAAACAGTATAGTATGTTCATCTTCTTTTAACGCATACCATATACATCATTGTCTTGGCTACAGAAGGTGTAAATCAATCATTTTATGCATGGACCCTAATTTTGGGCTTTTCACTTGTTGAACGGCACCGGTTCTTTTTCATCGTGTAGCAGGGATTCGTGAAAACACTTATATACTGTGCTGTATTTTTTGGGAAATGACAACACAGTTTTTAAATGTTGCAACTATTCATAAACATCAAAACATATCAATATATCATGAAATCCATTTCTAAAGAATTTGAAAATATAGAGTCATGAATAAAGGGATAGAAATCTGCTGAGAGGCTTACCGTTTGCATCTGTGTACTCCTATTTCCATAAAAATTCGATCTTCTATCATCTGGTTTCTCCATGCAACCATGTTACGACAACTTGAAATCATATTGAAACAAAATATTGATGCATAAAAAGGGAATATAAGTGGATAAAATATGAACACCATTAAAATACATGAAATCTGATTAATACCCTAATTGAATTGATTATTTAATCTGAATACATGTATAGCCTGAATGTTGTTCATATGTTGACATCATCCTTGCCAAAGGGGACATCATATTATGCATTGCCTTGTGGTCTCTAGGTAATCTTGCTACATATCAAATTTACAACATCAGTATAGAAGAAAGAAACCGAAGAACAATGAACACCATAATGCAAAGATCAAACATAATTCAAATAGGCTCACTTCTGGATAAGAGAGTCCTAAACTTCAATTGTAAAACAAAGTAGTCTGGTGCATGCTGTAAATATAGAGCCATGCATCAATAAAAGCTGAATAGGTTGCAGTCCAAAAGCATCAATTGAGATGGATTTGATACATCCTTGAAGCACTCATGATCCTCAGCAAACCCAGACAGCCACGAATATAGCAGATTCAATGGGAAATGAGGCCAAAAAACTATCCAAATAGAGGAAACCCAAAACAGTCAGATATGTTCAAACAATAAACATGCAAACTGAAAACTCAACTGACCATAATCCAAGTAGATATAGAATAGGATGACAGCTTCAATCCAGATCAAATCGGTAATCAACTTTATGTACATCCTTCTTCTCTATGTATAACTATCCTATGTTCCCATGACTTGTGTGACATTAATAGTAGGTAAATCTTATATGTGTTAAATGGGAATGTCTCGCATACACATTAAATATTAATATGTAAGACATATAAAACATTGAAAATAATGAAGAAGCATAAACCTGAATGTTTGTTTTCATAGAAAGTAGTAGTAGTATTCAATCCTGAATAGGTCCGTAAGCTGCTGGCCAGCTTATTCCTGCCCATAAGACAAAGGCTACTAGATTAAAAAAAACCTATGTTTTGATTTTTTGACCAAACCAAAAACAATTCATAAACCCAGGTTTGGATTTTGATGATCCTAAATCAGAACATCATTATCTAATACTGTATGCATACAGTTTCAAACAAATCCCAATAAACATGGCATGGTGAACCTAGATTCTCCCACAACATTCAATCTATAAACCTGTAACCTCGAAGCCTACAAACCAGCATACCAAAAAACTAAAATAACTAAAAAAACCTTTGAAAAAATCATACATAATAAACTAATCATGCGAACCAAAAAAACCTGCATACCTATAATCAAATGATTTATATACCTTCCAACTAAAAAACCAGAATCCCTTTGAATCTGCATACCTTCCAACATGCATGGAAATTTGTAATCAATCAATCTTCATACCTTTGTTGGTTTTCAACCAATTTGTAAACCTGTAATCTTATAAACTAAAAACATTGAAATCTAAAAACATGGAATCCTTTAAATCTCCATCATGCATATCTAAAAACCCATAAAAAGCTTCATCATGTAAACCTAGCAACAACTAAAACCCACAATCCTACAACCAAAAAACATAAAATTAGTATCATGTAAATGTGTAATGCACAAACTATCAACTTATAACATCCAAACTGAATAGCCTACAATTATTCAAACCTTCTAACCTATAATCTCACTACCAGAAAACTTAAAAAAATGAAAACATTCAAATATGAAACTAGAAAAAAAATCATTATCTTAAGAAATTAAAAAAATACAAGACCTGTAAATATGAAAACATGAAACATTTATCCCCTACACCAGCCCCCCTCACCTCCCCCCAGCACCAACACCCCCTTCCCCTACTCCAGCCCCCCTATCAACTTATAACATCCAAAACTGCTAGTTTACAGGCCTTCTAACCTATAAACGCACAACCAGAAAACTTGAAAAAATGAAAACATTCAAATTTGAAACTAGAAAAAAAATCATTGGCTCATGAAAATAAAAAAATAGAAGACATGTATATATGAAAACATGTATCACCTGTACGCCCCCCCAACCCCCTTGCATCAGACCCCCCCTACACCATCCCCCCACCCCCAACCAAAAAATCATTGTCTCATGAAAATAAAAAAACAGTTTGGTGCATGCTGTAAATCCAGAGCAATGTAATATTATTCAGCCTCATGCAATATAATATTATTCATCCTCATGCAATATAATATTATCAAACTCTTATAAACATAGTTTGATAAAATCTACATGTATTTCAATGCCTCAAGTAATATAATATTATTCAGCCAAAGAAATATGATTTCCCAATAATAATCACAAAAATGATTCCACTTCACAGAGAATAATCTAAAATATCAATAAACGTTTACCATCCAAACCATATAGAACTCCGCTGTCATGAACAACATGTGTATAAAGAACTCCGGTATCTTTATTTAGTTTCTTCTACTTTAAAGAGTATTCCCCCATGTTTCATTCCTCATAACCAAGAGTAATAAAGTAGTCATAACCAAACACATAAAAATAATAATATAGAACCCTTGGAAAAGTTCTTAGTAGGCTAATCATACAATTTATTCCAAAATGATGTATATCACACTCGAGAAATCAAGACATAAAAAGAAACATCAGAAATCAATTAAATGAATAAAAGGAAAATGAGAAATCATGGAAATTTTAGGACATGAAAATGTGTGGTGGAAACTATGTGCCACAAATGTTGCATATACAAACCAACTGTTTTCATATTACAAATCAACAATACAACTACTCAGGGTCTGATGATGCATCATCACCCTCTCCACCTTGATCTCTACTTTGTCCTATCACCTGTAAGAACATTATATTGAAAATTAAATACGATTGAATATTTATATTAAAACATTAAACCAATGAAAGTTAGAAAAATAAATGATTATGATTTTTTGTGATTTACCTGCATACCACCAGTCGATGCACTAACAATGGGGGCATATCTGCTCATCTGCTGACATATTTCAATCAACTCTTTCTGCAATGCAGATATCTGATCCCCTTGCTGGTGAACTGTGCTTTGTAAAGAAACAATCTCTATCTTATCATCTCCGGGTATGGGCTGACTAAAGTCAGGAGTAGATGCAACTGCTATCCCCGATGGCCTGCTAAAAATCTCAGATGGTACGGGTCCCAAACCCATCCCGTGCACTCTCCCAGCATGTTCCTTCCCAAGGACCTTAGCAACCGGGTCATCCTGGGATACTGAGTAGGACTTCGTAGGATTGGCATCCCATAACTCTTTAATATTTACCTATAAAACAAATATCAAAATATATTAACACAGTAAAAACTGATAATAAGTTATTATGATGAAAAATTGACTTCATACCCCAACTTCTTTAGCAGGCTCGTTAACAAAACTTCCATCTGATTTCTTATGACAATCCAACCAAAGTTCAGTCCTGGATGCTTCATGCCCTAAACTCTGTGACTGCATTAAACAAAGATAAATCAACAATTCAATATATTAAACAGATAATATTTCCTTATAAATATTTAAACGAATTAAAATATTACCAATGGTGTTCGGCATCTAGAAAATCTTTTTGAGCCCGCAGTGTGCAGGATGACTAGCTTTGCCCGGTTTGATGCATTTTGTCTTGAAAGATCCTGAAATAAATAAAAGGCAATTTAATACTGATGTATCGAATGTCATTAATTTTTCATATACATGTATAAATGTAAAATGAGGATAATATAATAATATATATTTCAATACCATCTGCTTCTGATAGCGATGTCTATCAACAAACACTTTCCACTACTCTTTTGGTACCCCACTGGGTAGCTTCTCATACATTTGGTGCATCGTCAACGAAGTATCGTTGAAATCACACCATAATCTCCATTTGAAATCATTCCACTTCTTACCTAGATTTTTCAACATCCACTTCCGTGCTATCACATCAGCAACAGTAAAGTGGAAGAACATCTGTTTACATTAATTCATTTTGAGCATATTAGTAACATGACATTCAATTAAACCATAATGTAATAAATTTACCTTTATTTGAGAATCAAACACTTTATTTTTCCAGCTTGAAGGCATATGCCTCCAGTCGTCATATGAAATGGGAAGGGAAATTGGCTCCGCTGCCAGCTGGCCTAGAATCTGGCCAAGTAACCCCGTGGCATCATCCGTAGGGACCCCGTAAGAATCAAATGGAACAACAATCATCTCACCATTCAGATTCCGAACACCTGAACTTTTTATATTTTTCTTCACGGTTGCATTTTTTCATATTCAATGAGCAAACAATTAGTATAAACAAAATGCAATAAATTTATTTAATTAAAATTTGTACCTATGATAGTGACACTCCAGTGTGTCCAGGATGAACTGGAAGGGGAATGACGTTGCCCCACTGCTGAGCCTCCTGAAAGGGGAGTAGATGACTCACCCTCTACTGGGACATCCACGGAAGGTGTGAGAGATGGTGCAGGGGAGATGGTGTAGGGGTTTCGGCACCTGGCGTCTCAGATGTCGTGGGGAGGGAGAAAAATGGATCGCCATCTGTCGCGGAACTAGATGAAACAATATACCGCTTCTTCTTTGTAATTCCTATAATTTAATCAAATAAAAATAAATTCAGAATATATATTTCAAAAAAATTATCTAGAAAAAAAATTAAAAATGATAATAGATGCCCTGTACTAACAAATAAAATATATATACTAATGATAATGAATGACTGCAGAAATGAAACAAGTGGTTGCTGAATAAATAAATAATTGTGCATACAATCATTTTCTCCTTCAATCATGTCTGTTTCCTGCTCCATTGCTTCATCCAGTTCATTCATCCTTTCTAGACTAATATTTTCAATATCATGATCGACAACTAATTCTGCTTCCTGTTTCTGATTAAATTCAATTTCAAAGGTCAAATTTTCCACTTCATCACCCATATCATACAAATCTCTTTGTATTACATGAGAAACTACACTCCACCCTTCATCGGAAACATCATTCACATAATATACCATTTTTTCTTGTGATGCTAAGATATATGGATCATGTAGTTCACAATCACCAACATCCATCAAGTGAGGGGAGTTCATAGAAGTAAATTGCAAGGAATCTCTTTAAACACCTCTGATAATATCGACCCATTTTCATTTGAATAAAACAAACGAAAAATGTCTGTGGTAGTTTAATCCAATAATATCATACATCTTTCCATAGTATTCCACTTCAGCAAATATAACTATAACACTGTTCTGTGTTTTCAAACCCACTTCTCGATCGAGTGTACGAAATCTAAAGCCATTCACATTATATGCGTCCAAATTTCTAACTTCTTTTTGAGGACCTCTAGAAAGAAACTTCAAATCTTCTAACACCTCTGCTCGAGTATCAGTATTCATGATCTGGAAAAAGAAATATACTTTATTAGATTCACAAAATGTATGTGTCAAACTAATATTCGTATTTATTGTAATATTTATGAACTTACATGTCGTGCAAACCATTCTACAAGCTCTTTATTAACAGCTTTTGTTATATCTGTCTCATTTCGTGTTCAGCCTCTCATTCGTCTCTTTTTGTGTATCCTCAACTCTTCAATAAATGGATCTGCAATGTCACTATTCAGCAGCACATATCTAAGTGCCTGTAATAATTCCAATTCAGTCAGTGTCACATTTGGGGTCCTCCCAACTAATCGGCCAATAGCAGGAAATATTTTGGATTTCTAATGTATTTGAGATTGAGTCGATGTGTCGTCAACTTGTCCAACTTGATTAAATCTTGTCTCAATATCATCCAAGTATCGAGAACAAAAGGCAAGACACTCCTCATCCAAATAGTCTTCAATAATTGAGCCTTCTGTTTGAGCTTTATTTCTCACATATGATTTCAAATGTCCAAGATAACTGTGAAATAAAATAAACATAATTATGCATTTAATTAAGTAACAAATTTTTTTACTTAACTGGAAAACATATAAATAAAGTACCTCTAAATTGGATACATCCATCGATAATGAACGGGGCCTCCTAATTTAGCTTCCTCAACCAAATGCACAATTAAATGCATCATTACAGTAAAAAAGGACGGAGGAAAGATCATCTCCATTGTGCAAAGGGCCAATAAAAACCTCTTCTGGAGGTTCTCAAGATGAAATTGATGTAGGCATTTCTCACATAGTTGTCTGAAAAATGTGCAGAACTGTAGTACAACATCAGTAATTCTTTCAGGTAATAATGTATGCAATGCCAATGGTAGTAACTGTTGTAACAAAATATGTGAATCTTAACTTTTCAATCCATGTAACTTACGATTCTTCAAGTCAACACACCTTGATATGTTACTTGAATACCCAAAATATACCTTAACAATATTTAACATTCTATGGAATGTATCTTTATCCATATTTTTCATTGCAAAAATTGTCGGAGGATAATTTTCATTCTCATCTGGCTAGAGATTTCATTTTATGTTCATTGATTGTAAGTCTTTGTGAGCATTGAGATGATACTTCAACTTTCCATGCTCATTAAGCAATGTGAAAATCAAATTGTCACAAACATTCTTCTCAATGTGCATCACATCAAGATTATGCCGCAACAAATTAAATTCCCAATACGGAAGTTTGGAGAATATACTTTTTTTCTGCCATTGTTGCATTCCAGTTTCGCTTGACGATGCACTTCGAACCCGTTTTCTGCTATCATTGAAATGATGAACCTTCTCAAATTCTGTTTCAACATTTTCAAGCTGTTTCAATAGTTCAAAACCATTTAACAACTTTGGAGGTGGTCTACGATCAATGGAACCATTAAATTTTGTTCTGTTCAGCCTAAATCAATGAGATGCATCGAGAAATCTTCGATGACACAAGAAGCACCATTTTCTACTGTGAGGTAGCCATTTGGGCTCAAAATCAAAGTTACAGACGGGACAAACCAAACCTGTGTAATTGTTCCAACTAGATAAATTCCGAAGCCCAGGGATGTCACTAATGGTCCACATTAAAGCAGCATGCATTGTGAACATTGTTTTAGAAGAAGCATCAAATGTCTCAACACCGTTGCTCTATTACTCCTGCTATTAGTCAATCAAAGGCTGCAAGTATACATCAGTATCATTTCCCGGCATTTTTTCCAGGAATAATCATTGAAAGGATAAAATATTTTTGTTGCATACACATCCATGAAGGAAAGTTATAAGGGATCAAAACAACTCGCCAAATGCTATAATTGGTACTCAAGGTCCCAAATTGGTTGAATCCATCGACAGCCAATCCCAATTGAACATTCCTAGGATCAGCTGAGAAATCGAGATGTAATGAATCAAATGTCTTCCATGATTGAGAATATCGTGGATGTATCATTAACCCATCATTGTTATTATCTAAAGAATGCCACTTCATGTGTTCGGCGGTTTTCGATGACATGAATAATCATTGCAATTGAGGCATCAAAGGAATGTAACGCAAAACCTTTGCAGGTGTGCTCCTTTTCTTCTTCTTCTCCATGAAATTATGTTCATTCAGACATCCAACATCACTCTTTTCCTGCCATCTAGAAGAAGAAAATTTCTTGCAATTCTGTCTACTTGAATCCTCTCCCCAATAAAGAATACAATCATTGGGACACACATGTATTTTTGTATAATTCAAACCAAGCTTGTTAACAACTTTTATTATATCATAAAAAGATTCTGGGATTTTTTCTTCAGGAAATGCATCACGTATCAATTCCAATATCATGGACATTGCCTTATTTTTAATTCCACATAGACATTTGATGTGATACAACTTCAGCAGAAATGAATGTTATGAATATTTCAATCACCCACAATAAAACTCTTGATTTCCATTGTAAACTAAATCATGAAACTCATTTTCCATAGTGAAGTTTTCTCTTACATTTGGCTCCACAGAATCAAGAGGAGGATCCAATGATATATGACAATCTTGATCTTCCTGTGTTACAGTCTCAAAAACATCACTTGTCATGTTGCAATTTGTAGCACCCTCTTCTGGTTTTCTGATATGTTTTGATGCTGATAGTGGTTCCTTGCAGTGCTGAATGCATCATTTATTAGGTTTTTCATTTCATTTTCCATTGTCGATGAACTTGTGACCTCATTCTGCGGATTAACATCAGTTCTCAATCTTTCTGTAACGTTCGATTCTCCATACCAAATCCAACACAAATATTGGTCAGGGAATTGCTTCAGTATTTAATGTTCATAAACCTCATCTCTCTTCAACCATGTTCTAAATATACATTTAGGACATGGACAATTTACTCTCCCTTCAACGGATCGATTAGAAATTGAAAAATCTAAAAACACATTCAAACCCTTAACATACTGAGGTGTTTTCCTCGGTAATGTGATCCAACTTTTATCCATGTATATCACAATGTTCCTACACAATAATAAAAAAAATTAAAACACATAGTTACTACTAAATAGAGAAAGAGATTCACATATACGATAGTATAAGATTACAGAAACATAATATAATAAATATGATCCCCTAAGTTAGATATGAACCCTTAGTGTTTGGGATATGAGAAGTTTCTTTGGTAAAAAGAAACAGTGTGCTAACAACATGGTAGCTACATTACCATGAAAACCAAAACACATTGTTAATTTGGAATAACCCCAACCTATGTTCTCTATAGAGTCTTTATATGAAACTCTAATATCGAATAAATCTATTATAAATAATTTTTACTTTATATTTTCATTATTTATTTGTGAAATATTTAAATCTATTCCAATAGAACCTCATTTAAATGATGCTAAAAATATTCTGAGATATTTAAAATGAACTATTTTCCTTTATCTAATTTTTTCAAAAGCCTCTAATTTCCATTAAAATTTATATTTGGATACATATTTTGTTCGGTGTAGACTAGCTGGATAGAAAGATAATGTCAATAAATAGTAAAATTCTTGCTAAATCCTTAGTATCATGATATAGTAATGAAAAACACATTATATAACTATCTAATACTAAAGTTGAATATATTATAGCCATATGTTTCTATTCATAGGTGTTATTAATGAAACACACCCTAACTAATTTTGGATTCAATTTTAATCAGGTTTAAATCATATGAGACACAAAATTTCAATAAACATTTCAAAAAAGATTGATAAACCATTATAGGATGAAACACATATATTTAACACATAATTTATTAATATATCATGCAGAGTAAGGTGATATATTTTTTGATTTTTTTTGCATAGACAATCAATTGTCATAAATTTTTACTGAACCACTTCCTAGTTATAGATTCAATTTTATCAAATCCAAATTAATATTATTTAAAATTATTTAATATCATTTCTATTTTAATAATTTTATATTGTGAATTTATTATTAGTAAATATTTTATTTGAGTTATTTCATTTTAAATTTAGCACCACCCTTTTGAGTATTAGTCATATCTCAATAGAACTTGTATGTTTTTCTGACATGATTATCATCCATATCACTCTGAGAGACCTTTTTCTTACTATCAAACAAAATAAAATAAGTCAGTTATAGGTTCATTACCCTTAAAAACATTTTAATATTAATAAAATAGTCATACAAAAATTTCAAATAGTTCAGTATTTCGAACCTCGTTCAACAATGTAAAATATAAGAAAATAAAGGGATCTACCTCTAGTAGATTCATGTGCTCAAGGACCTTAGGAAAGGTGTTGAGTGTAAGATCCATCAATTTAAACTCGCTAGATGCCATGAATATTTTTTTTAATAAATCTATAAATCATCAAGGATAGTAATTTGTGTTCGATGAAAAGACAAAACATTTATTCTACGATAAAGATGTATGAGATTTCTATAAAGCAGTTGTATTTATCTTTTGGTGATAATAAGGATCTGTTTCCTACAACAGTAAACTAGAATAATTTTTTGATGTCATCTTTAATAATGGATGAAGTCTTTGAATGTACTTATGATGGAAATTATAATTTCGACACTTCCTCAATGGAAATCAATTAAGTAATCCCTACATAAATAATTATGTCTTTTTTGAAAATCCAAAAGTGGTAGAGATGGTAGAGTAGTAGGAGGAGTTTCAGTTAGTGGATGGTACTATGAGGTCCTTTAACCACAACCCCTTGGAGGCCCATGCCAGGCATAAAGAGCTGGGGGCTAGGGCAATGGACAACTTCATGCTTTGGAGGTCTACGATACAATGGCACATGAGATGATTTGAGTTATTATTTGTTTTTATTATGATCTTTCATTAGTATTATGAAACATAGGTTCTACCCATTATTTTATGCCTTTACTCCTTGTGTGATAATTAGAGATCCAAGTTGAGACATTATCAAAATTATGTCATCTTGAGGTTCCTACCGAGAACACTTCATTTGAAATTTCATTTACTTGTAGTGAAAGGTATAAATTATCCCATAATGGTTAATGTGAGATCATTTAGTCCTCACAATGGATCCCTATGATGTCATAATGGGCACATATTTGCTTTTCATGGTCCAGGAATAGATAGACTTTCACTATAGACTAGACAGATGCCTATAAACTAATTGGACGAGGTTCTCCTTTTATGTGATAGATATATCAAGGATGTTTTGGTGGATGTTGTGAATAAGAGGTTTCAACCTATCACCCATCATTTGGAAGGGGCATCCCTTGGATCCATAAGAAATGCAGGCATCTGGGTTCCTTCAATTCTGGTTGATTAATTGAATTTTTTTTCAGATGTTATTTTAGGAATACCTCCAAGATGGGAGTTGGAGATTTTCAATTTATTGGATCATGGTACTTCCATAATATTTTTTGTGGCATATCAGATGGTACCTATTGTGCTTCATGATCGATGGTTGCATTTTGATAACCTTTGTGGGAATTGTTTCATCAGACCGAGTATTTCCCCCTAGTCTACTCTATTCATGTTCAAGAAAATGTTTGAAGAGATCATATGGCTTTGTGTGTATTGTCGTTTCTAGAACCCGAAAATGATAAACATGAATTACCCCTTTTCAAGGATTGATAAAATTTTTCACCAGTTTTAAAGCATGATATGGTTCTAGAATATTAATGTCAGTAACATCTATCACAAGTAGAGGGTTTTCATGTCTGATATTCCAACGTTTCAATTATGATGTCACTTCAAACACTTTGAGTTCAATGATTCCATTTTCTGTGATGAATTACCACTATATGTTTATGTATTTGACGAACCAGTTTCTGTATCCATACATGGACCACTTCCATGATTTCTTTATCGACGACATACTTTTCTACTCTACGTTATTGTAAGAGCAAGTAGAGAACTAGAGGACGGTTAATTATTTTCTTTGAGACAACTAGATTTACATAAATCTCTCGAAGTGAATGTTCTGGATAAGTGATGTTCACTCTCTAGGGAATGTCATTTCTGAACGAGTTTTACCCATTAATCTAGAAGATATTAAATAAGTTCATTCATGGGATCCATCCAAGGATGTGTCATAGTTAAAGAGTTTTCTTGTCTTGGAAGGGTACTATATCAAGTGTGTGGAAAACATCCCCAGAATCACAACCCATTTGACCACCCTGATACATAATTGGAATTTTTTTACTTGGTCTGAGTAATGCCATAGGTCCTTTGAGTAGTTGAGGAAGATGCTACTGAGCATTCCAATGTTGAGATTACCAGTGGAAGGTAGATGCTAAAGAAATAATTATGAAACTAAAATGGTTGATGAATATCATAGTTTTGAAATGCAGCAAGAATTATTTTATTCTATTCTCTTGCACTAAACTAGTTCTAAAATCCATACACATGAATTAGATTATTTGGATAAAATATCTTGAGAGAGTTTTTACAAGCTAATGAATAAAGTGTATTTTTTGAGGAATAATTTATTTGAATTAATATCTGAAACAAGTAATATCTAAGAAATTGATGTTTCAAAGTTTGATTTTGGTGAGTTTGATATTGGTGAGTTTAATTTGTTGTTTCAAAGTTTCAAAGTTTAATTTGCCTCTATAGATACAATGACTAGTCTCATAAATAAACGAACTCCTCACACAAGAAAAGAGTACTAGTTATCCAAGAAACAATAATAATAAAAACTAATATCAAAATAAGTAAATAATTAGAAATCAAACCCTAGGGTTTGTATAGGTCGACGGGGAAGTCGGGTCGCCGAGGTCGTGGGGTCACCGGGGAAGCAGGGTTGCCGGGGTTGCAGGGTCGCCGGTGTCGCTAGTGTCGTGGGGGGCCGGGTTCGCAGGGAAAGCGGGGGGCCGGGGGAGTGTAGGGTGAGAATGAGGGTCGGGGTGGGGGAAGGTTCGGGGCCGTTAAAAAAAATGTTTTGCGGCGGTTTTTTTGTAGTGTATAATATATTATTATGATTATGTTACAACAATATTCCATTATTTATCCATCCAATTAAAAACGAAAGCATTTCCCGTGCATACGTACGACTTACCGTCTCCACAACATGGTGTAATTTGTTTTTTGTCACCTCTATACATGGATAGGTATAATGATAGAAATAATGAATATATATAGATAATATTATTTGATATTTAAAATTTATAATTAATATACCATCCAATTCATTACGCTTTCACCATTAAGGTAATAATATCATCACCCGTGTGTACATACGACCTACCATCTCCACGATGAGATGTGATTCATTTTCCATGTTAAACATTCTATAATGACAATAAAAGTGAATATAATGAATAAATATGATATATATGAACTTTAATTTCATTATTTATAGGGACTACATATATCATATTCATAATAAATAGGACATATATGGAAAATCATGCATAATAATATGAAGCAGTTAACACCTGAAACAAAGGTGAAAATAAAATATTACTTACAACACAATATAAGATGATAATAGATGATATCATAATTATTTATTTGTTTATGGTGTAAATTAATTACATTATTTAATCTAGTATAAATGATTTTAATTCACTTTCAACTGATGGAATGTTTAGTGTAAGGGTTATTTCACAATCTCATTATTATTCATGATTGATTATATTTAAGTCACGATTGGGGAATATTTTCTTCCTTATCCAATTTTTATAAAAAAGTATCAAAAATATTATTATTATTATCCTATGAGTTTTTAAATTCATTTACCCATGTTTACCATTATATATAAATTTTTTATTGAAATATTTTTTTATTTTTTGAAATGTGGTACATTATCACATTTTCAGAAACAAATACATAAGGAATGTTATTTTAACTTATATAGCAGGAGCATATTTCACCACCATCATGATTCCCTATTTTTTTAATATTCCTTTAAACATAAGATGTTATTTTTTAAAGAAAATTATTTTTCATTTATAACTGCACTCTTATTTATATAAATTATTTGAAATCAAAAATGGATATTTATCTCATGAATTTTTTAATGATTTTATAATACTTTTTCAACTATATCAACATACTTTGTTCGATTTTATTCTTTATTGAGGTGGATCTCTTATGATACCAACAAACATATTTTATTGATGTTTTTATGATCAGTTTGACCATGAATGTGCTGTTTTGATACCATTCATGATTTATGCTTAAATTATTCACATTTTATATGCTATTTCTCCAGTACAAATGATTATGTTGTTTATATTAAAAAAATTTCATCAGAAGAATGCATTTGAATTAATCAGTGGAAAGAATGGCCTACAATATCACCTCTATAAATTAGTATGAGTCATGATATAATAATTTTTGGGTATTGGTTGAGGCTATATCTGTTTATGTTTGGTGTCTTGGCCAAATATGAGATGGTACATTTATGATTTCAAACATTATTCATTCCCTCATTATGAGATTTGTTATTGATATTCCATGTGATTATTTTACTATTAGAATATCCATTATTATGTTTTATTCTCATGTGATTATTTTTATAGAAATATTTTATTGTCTTTAATCCGTGCCCTATTATGCTCGTGTAAATGATTAAATGGAATGGTTTATAGTTAATACCCTTTCCATAATTGTTTATACATGTTTATGATAGATTTCACTATTTGTAAACCCTTACCCAGAATTTGATATCATCCCATTCTTATGTTTCATCATTCTTAAAGATTCCAAGAAGTATATCATGACTGATATGTAGGGTTACACAAAGGGTGATTAATGGAAGACTCAATGAAATTATTTTTTTATTTTACATTTTAAAATGTATTGTAATTTTCATGTGTGTATTCATTTATCAAAAACTATTAAATTGATTGATACTTCGAGATTTGAGTTCGGTATCGATTCTAATGTAATAATGTGAGGCACTAGATCTGGGATACTAGGGTTAGGATCTTTATAGTTGGTATTAGAGGAAGTTTAGAAGCAACCTTGGATACTATATTTAGAAAATATAGATTAGGTAACATAGCTATGGTATAATTTGAGGATAAGTATAGAATAACATCCCAATGAAATCATGTTTATGATAATAAAACTAAATAAACTTAAATATTTCAGGTTATGGTATTTTTTCTTCTAATATTATGACTATAAATTATTATATGATCTATCCTTATGTATGGTTTAATTTATAAATGGTGGTTTGTAGAAGGAATGTGAACCTCACTGATGTACATGATACAATGAGTAAGAAGGTTCATATTGATCTTGGTCTTAATATAATACTTTGAAGTCAAATAGTCTCCCAATCATTTTCATCGTATGAGGCCATATAATCATGTGACAATGAGACAAGTAAAGAATACAGTATGGATTATGGATTTATAGGTAATCACAAGAATAAGAGGACAACTGGGGGTGAAAATGGATAATGTGAAGAAGGTAATAAACTATTTTCCCACATGTAATAATTGTTGAAATAATCACCATGGTACATTATTAAAAGGAATGTGTGTTTTCAAAATTTCTGGAGAGAGTGACAATTGTTCTTTGGATAACAAGGCTAATAAAAAGATATTTAATATACAATTATTCAATTTCAAGGAGATAGGAAACTGTAAAAATCAATATCTCATTTATCAAAGAAGTACACCCCAAAAGAGGCTAATGGATCATGGTCACCATTATGCTACTAAAATGGATGAAGATGAATGATCTGTTGGAAAAACTCCCTAAAGGTAACATTGTTGTAATTTTTTGGTTGGTTGTGTTTACTAACAAAGTAGGTTATCTTGTTGAATCCCCAAGATCCATAGTGGTTGTTTACAATTCATTTTGGAAAAGAACCATGACAAAGGAATGGAGGATCTAGAGGAAGTAAAAAATATGTAAAATGTTTGAGTTTTTTGAATATGGGCTTCAAGAAGTGGTTTTCGCAGATATGAGAAGTATATTAATGGTGAGCTATGATATTATGGTGAGCTTCATGAATAGTAGAGGTGAAGAGATTTGTAAATAAGCATTGCGGTGGTGGCTCAAAGGAACTGACGGAATGATATGTGTTTATGATGAGCTATACGGCCTAAAAATTATTATGGTTCTTCATGATATAGAGATAATTTCATTGGAAATTTTTGAAGGATTTCAATTTGAGCTGACATTGTGATTAAATTGCATGGAAGTTTCTCAAGTTGGATGAATTGCCTATAAATAGACATTGACATCCTCGAGAGAGGAATAAAGATAAAACAAAAAAATATAAGCTCTTGAATTGTGATGGAGATTCACGAATAAGGGTGATTCATGAAAGCAAAGGAAATTTGCAGAGGCATTCTAGCTATACGAAAGTGAGGCATTTTATGAAGGCCAGTTTAGTTTTTCATAGGATAGTTGCTTTTTGAAGGCTTGTTTAGTTTTGTGAAATCGCATGGACCAATGTGTCTTCAGCGAAGTAGTGAGCTATGCGATCTAGAGAGCTTTTCAATATACTGAGCTTTGTGAACTTGTGATATTTGTAAACCTATGAGAATCAGGAAGAGGTTGGATAATTCTGAAGGATTGTTTGGGCTTTGTGAAATTGGGATCTTTGTGATGCTGGGAGCTTTGTAAAGGTATTTCCAAAGGTTGTTGCCCAATGATCAGTGGAAAAGGGGTATTTGTCTATGGATGAAATTGGAACATCAATAGAGCATCAATTTTTAGTTAAGGATTCATGTATTTATGTAAATGAATGGACCTACAAGTCTATAAACTATGAGTGGATCCCATCCAATAATAGTGAGAAAAAGAAGAGGAAGAATGTTATCTTTTCTACTAGTAGTGATCCATTGAGAGATAAAAAAAGAGTGACCCATGGGAAAGGAATGATATGACCCAAAACTTTTTAAAGGTAGTGATCCAGGGCACAAAAGTGATCTTGCCTGAAAATTATTGCAAGTGATATTTAGTTGATTTGGTATATCAACACATTATTGTTGTATACTTCTTGGATGTATCACAGTGAGGGTGAACTAAGAAAAAATATATGTGTATTATACTTTTATTCATACATCACATTCAAAGTATCATCATCATTAGATAAAATAAGGGAAAAATGTAACACCCCAAGATTCCATGGTACGTTTCCGATTTAATAATGAATTGGCGCGCATTGTACGCATCTTTGAGATTCTAACACACCACAACCAATCAAACTAGCCGTTATGAATAGTAATACCTACTTTTTGAAATTTTATAAATTCTATCTCTCAAAATGGAATTCACTTTTGTATTCGGAATATAGAAATTATCCTAGGGTGAAATTTTGGTACTTTTAGGTTAACTTTCATATTTTGATGAATAGTGAAAATTACTAAATTTTAATTAAAAAAAACTTTTTTAATAAAAATAATTAATAGTGATAAATTATTAATTTGAGTGGTTTTAAAGTATATTTAGAATATATTTTTACCATTTAATACAATGTTTGTCATTGGACATAATTTCACAATTATACCGAACATAAACAAGTATCAATCTTTTGATAGTTATTATATCTTAAAAACACGCTTTTTGTTTTGACAGCGGGAATTAATTTTAAATTAATTTCTGCCACTTCTGTGTTTTGAATTTGGAAAAATGGATTCCATATTTGGAATCAGGGTGTTCAAATTGTGTAAATAGGTAACTTTTATTTTTATACATTTTGAATAATTACTTCGGTAAATAATTTATTTACCATTGTTAAAGGGTAAAACCGGTAAATAAGGGTTAAACAATAATTTTATAATAATACAAAATTAACCTAAAACGTGTCCTAACCTTATTGGTTGATACATTTTCGACCATGGGCATCTTTTGGCCGATTTGGGGACCCCATGGTGCCACTTGTAAGTGATAGGGACACTTTATTTTAATTAAGTTAAAATGAATAAAAAAATGACAAAAGCATATATCTTTTAGAAAAACAATTATAACATAGGGTTATATTTGTTTTATATTCGACTATAAATATTAATTAGAAATATAAAACGATTTCACACATAAAGATAATTTATTTATAATTTTTAGACATTAAATAATTTAATTAATTGATGACACAATGATGGTAGAGTAATTACCATAATATTGAAAAGTTAAAATAATTGATATTATAAATACCATAATAAATATAATTTGAGACTTTTAATTAATTAAACTAATTTTATATAATACTATGATATATTAGGATATATTTAATTTACTTTTTTCGAAGAAATCATTCTGTTATGAGTTTTACAAAAATCAACTATTGAATATTCTCAAAATTGACATCAAAGAGTTTTTAAAACAAATATTATATTATTAATTGATATTAAATTCCTAAAAATCTATGGTTCGGCCAAGAGACTTATATCATGATAGTTTTATCATTAATAGACCACTTGGGGTTCTCTTAGATGTATATAGTAAGATTATTAACCATATAATATAAAAATACAAAGAGACATTGTAAAAGTGAAACTAATTAACTAAGAGTTAATACTTAAAGATAAGGTTAGTATAATGACCCAAAACTATATAAATTCTATTTGTTGAGAGTTTTTCGACCTATCCTCATCTTAACATTTAAATAATCCACTTTGGAGCCATTAGAAACCGAATATGAATTTATTATAAAATAATATTTCTAGCTTTTCCAAAGGTGCCCCTCACCCCTCTTATAAAAGGGAACTCCCCCTTCTCATTAACTCACACCTTCAACACCTTTTTGTTCGGCCAACCTCTGAAAACAATACTCTCTCAACTTCCCTCAATTAATCATATAGGAATTACTTTAGTCATAAAGACAACTTAAGGATCCCTTTTGATCAAATCAAAAGGAAGAACCCAAAGAAGAGGTAATGATTTCACCGCCCTTTTTCAAGTTCCTTTCTTCTTCCACTTATTCTTTCTTTGTTATTACCATTCTAAAATAATAACTCCAGTATCTTATATATAAAATTATTTTATTATAAATATGTTACAATCGTATTCAGTATTCTATCCATCCTTTGAATAACATGTCACCATACATGCGTACGTACGGCTTACCGTTTCCATGTCGTGGTGTAATTGTTATTCAATAAATTATTATTTGGATGGGTATAATAATGATTTGTAATTCATGTAAATAATAAATTTAACATAATAATGATTCTTTATATATGATATACCATCTAATTATATATTATTTTAATATCAAAAGAATGATGTTGTCGCTCGTGCGTACGTACGGACTACCATCTCCACGAACACGATGAGATTCATTCTCTATCGTATCCATTCAAGTATAATTATCATTTTATTATTTAAAAATAATATTTAAGGATTTTATATAATTCTGGATATAAATAATATACAACCTATCAATGGAAAACATTTCTTACGTAACAAAACATATAAAATAAATGATTAAGTTAACACTCGAAACAACGATAATACTAAGATATTTTTAACAAATCAATGTTAAAAGATCATATATGATATCATATTAATGTAAATGATTCTTGTTTAATTAAATAACAATTATTTCACCATTATAAAGGAGTTTAACCTACCGTTGACCAAGGAAAATGTACAAAGTAAGGGGTTTCTTATCTCACTTTTAATTTTGTGAGAATTCCATTGTTCAGCACAGATTTATTACATGTGGTGTGTGTACTGCCCATGTTTAAATTAATCGTGTAATATAATTTAATTAATGTATATTTACATCATCATTGTATGAACCTTCTTTCATGGGTGTATGTTTTTTATGTTACCAAATCAATAAGGTAATTTGAAATTTCAATTTCCACTCATTCGGCTTTATGCATACTTCATTGATTATTTTACTCCATGATTATGTGTGGAATCAATATTTATTTGATTATGTCATAATTTTCACTCCCCATTCTGTGGATGTACTTTTTATACACATAATCACTCCATTGATAAATTCTCAAGTCATCGGTATGAACTTGATAAGAGTAATTTTTACTCAATCTCGATTTGTTGAGATAAACATCCAATTCATTGGTGTTGTTTTTACTAGAATATGTGTGAATGTCCTTTGATTGATTTAAACTGAATATCCAATAATATTTAGTGTATTTATATTTTTCACACATAATTATGTCATTGATTTATCCTTAACCTAAGGATACGGCCTTTATGAGAGATTTCATCTCAATTTACATTCCATTGAAAATTATTTGTTGTTATACACCAAATCACTTTTATATGGTGTATATAATGTAGTTTGACATAGTATATCATGAATCACTTTATTCCCATGACATTACAACGTTTTGATTACCTCAATTATTTGTATTCAAGTGTCTCTCTTTGGCTGAGAAACTCTTACTAAAATACCATTTTTAAATGTTTTAAAGAGTTATTCTTCTAAATCATGCTCATTAATGTCCATGTCTTAAAAATGGTTTTAAGGATTTATTAATATGGACATTAAATTTTTAAAATTAAAAATTCTTTTAAAAGTTTCAAATTGGTATGGGACACTTTGATTCAAAAATCTATTTTTAAATGGCTTCATGACAAATAGTTTGACTTTTAAATGATTCCAAGAAAAAGGGGGATATTTCTATCAAATAGTTTTGATGATTATTTTTAACTATGTCAACATCCTTAATAATTATCAATTGAGGTTAATATGATACAATACAATCTTCCATATTGTATCAAATGAGTTATGCTTGACTGTGGATGTGCTATTTTTATACCATTCATGGTTTGTGGTTAAATTATTGACATTTCGTATGCTAGTTTTACTACGAATGTTTATGTTATGTTTAAACATGTTAATATGAGGAATGAATTGGACTTATTAAGTGACGGGGTAGCCCGCTATTTCTCCTCGATGCATCGGTAGGTCTCATGAGACAAACTAGTGTCTTGGCACAAGGCCTTCGCAAAATGTTATTTGTAGTCTTGGCATGAGGCCTTGGCTATGTGGTTATGATAGTCTGGCATTATGCATTCCATCATTATGAAAGTGGTTATTGATATTGTATGTGATTGTTCGACTAGTAGAATATCCATGTGAATAAGTAAATGAAATTATTTCATTTTATCTTTGCCATATTATGCTGAAGTTCAAGTTTAAAAGGCTTTTGTTCTAGTTATAAATTTCTTTAAGTGTTTATGCTTATCTACGAAAGCTTCTGCTATATTGTTATCCTTATTGAGCATCTGAGCTCACCCCTTTCAATGTTTTATATTTTCCCAGGATGTGAAGAAGTAATTTATGAATGAACTGCAGGGATAGTATGAGGTGATATGAAGGCAAGATGTTGTTGTAGTTTTCTTTACCTTACAATGTAATGTAAGACTTATGAAAAATATCTAGTGTTTCCAAGACTACTAAACTAATTGATCTTTCCAGACTTGATCCTTTGTGATCATGCCAATGTTATGTAATAATGCAACGACTCTGGGTATCTAGGGTCGGGGTGTTACAAAAAATAAGATCAATAGTATCACAAAAGTGAATACAAAGTGACAATTATAATATTGAGTTCAAGATTCAATGGGATATGAAGAATTTGAAGTAGAATATCCATACCCGGATTCACCCCCCCCCCCCCATGAGGGTATTTAGGCCACTTTTGTTCCTAACATGATTACTATACTTATATTTGGATTAAAACATTATGACATTTAGGTATTTATTAATGATGTACTAGTTATAAGAATTATTGAATATATATGGATTTTACTATAATACTATTTCATTAAGGATTTGAGATCATATGTTGAATGGTATCGATGAACAAGAAAATTGACTCAGTAAAAAGTTAACCTTTTTAGAAAACATATGGTTGATGGATAGATAACCCTTAATATGTCAGGATATTGAGAAAATGATGTCAGAAAAAAAGAGCTGATTTATTTGGATAATATAAATTGGATACTGATAACAAATATGGAATTGATTAATGGATTTATAAAAGATTGGTCATTTATATCACTGAAGGATATTACAACATTTTTGGATTTAAGATGTTGATCCAATAATCTATGTTCTATTTAAGGAATAATCACGCATGCATGTTTTCAATAAATGTTTTTTCTAATTAATTTTATTGAAATTTATCAAGAGAATACATGATGAACGTATTCACATGTTTTAAATGTAAAAAATAAGAGATTTTACATATTGTGGAATGAATAATGATAAGTTAATTTTGGAAAATATAACCATTTATGGAATTGTTTATGTTTATCTTTGGAGAATGTTTTAGAGGTAAATATATTACTTTATCATATTATGAAACTTTTCTATGAAATTAATTTAAAATTTTTCAAGGAACAACCAAAGGATAATATTTTGTTTGATGAAACGTATCAACTAAAAATATTTACTAACATTCATATAGGGTGAATTGATTCCTCAACTCTATTAAAATGATATAAAATATGTTCATTTGTGTTTAAGTGATGGTATTTTTAAATCATCATATTTTTATAGCTTTGGAGACCTCAACATTACATTGATCATTCATTTGTCTGTGATTTATGAACTCAATAAATCCCTATAAATATTTATGATTTTCCTACATATATGTATCTATACTCGCCACTAGAGTCCATGTACATAGATACATAGTTATATGTTATTAAATGTATTATTTCTACTTCACATTCTATCATATTTAGAGGATATCATATTAACTCTTCTCATGATGTGGGGTTCCAATATAGAAATTTTGAAATACAGAACCCCAGATTACGAAGATCAAGTCTAAATTGTAAATATGCAATATAATAAAGGTGGGGAGAATGTAACACCTTGATCATTATTAAGTAATTCCACTAAAGAATAAGGTAATCATTTATACCAACTCATTCAAGTCAATTTCATTGGTAAATTCCTCTTCGTGGGTTATTTACATGTTAATGTCATAACTAAAATATAATATATATGTCTATATATTATTATATTAATGGGAAAACCATATTCCAAGATTTATACATCCTATGAAAAATGAAATCATTGTGACTCCAAATATACGACTTTCTCTCACAATGTAGTGGTGTAATTTGTTTTCTATCACCAATTTGTTTGGATGGGAATAATAAAGGAAATAATGAATGTATAATTTATATATTACATGATATGTATTATTTATAATAAATTTAAAACCCATTATTTATCCTTTCACTATTAAGGAAATGACATTGTTGCTCATGCATACATACGACCTATCGTCTACACGACACAATGCAATTCATTTTTTATGTAAACCATTTATGAATGATTATAAGAGTGTATATATTGGATAAATATGATATCTATGATCTTAATATAATTATATATATGTAATAAATATATAATATTCATAAGAAACATGATATATATGACAAGTCATGAAAAGTAATCAAAATCAGTTAACACCCTAAATAACAGTAAAAAAGAAATGTTATTAACAAAATAATATAAAAGGATCATATATGATATCATAAATATGGATAGTTTTTAGTATAAATTAATAATATTATTTAAACTATTATATAAGAGGTGAAATCGTGTTCAACTAAAGGAATATACATGGTAAGGGTTATTTCACAATCACACTATTATTTGCGATTTTTTATATTTTACTCTCGACTAGTATATATTTTCTCTGTTGTATAAGTTTTATAAAAAACTCCAAAAGATCTTTACAATTATCCTATTAATTTTTAAACTCTTTTACACATGATTTACTTTTTATAGAATGGTTTTAATGGAATTTGTTTTTCATTTTCAAAAAAATATACTTTATCACATTTTCAACCAAAATATAGAAAGAATGTTTTTAACTTATACGACATGACAATATTTTACGATTATCATGAGCTATTACTGTTTTGATGATTCCGTTACAAGTATAAATGGTTTTTTTAATTATTTTTTTCATTTATAAATGCACAACATTTTAAATAAATGGTTTCAATGTAAAAATGGGTATTTCAACCAAGAAGTTTTTAATGATTTTATTTGAATATTTCCATCTATGTCATCATACTATATTGGATATTATGATTAATTAATGTTGATATCTTATAACACCATTAACCATATTTTATAGGAGGCTTTATGATCAATTTTACTAGGGATGTTCTATTTTGATATCATTCCGGGTTTATTGTTAATCTGTTCACAATTTGAATGCTTGTTATTGAATAAGATTGTCTATGTTATTTATATTTCACCATTTTCATATAAATAATACATTAGACTTAGTAATTGATAGGGGGGCCACTATATCCCCTCAATGAGTCAGTAGGTATCTTGAGACAAACTAGATTTCATATTGGCTGATTTCTTACCTGTTTATGTATGGTGTCTGAGTTGAATCGTTAATGGTATGTTTTTATTGTCTTATATTATTCATTAACTCATTATGAGATTAGTTATTGATATTCTTTGTGATTATACATCTTTTATAATATCCATGGCTATGTTTCATTATCTTGTTATTATTTATATGTCATTATTTTATCATCTTTCATTCATTCAATATTATTCTCGGGATATTGATAAAATGTTATGTGTTTCATTTAATCACCATAACAATATAATTTTTTCTTATTTATGATAGATTATGTTGTATGTAAAAACATTATGAGCATTTTAGATCACCCCTTTCTCATGTTTCATCATCTCCCCAGGTTTCTAAGAATTAAATTATTACATATATGTAGGGTTACACAAAGTAGGATTAATGGAATACCCAATGAAATTATTTGTGTATTTTATGTTTTAAAATGTAATGTAAGGTTCATTTATTTATCATGGGTTCCAAAACTACTAAAATTATTGGATCTTTAGGATTCAAGTATTGTACCCAATTTAATGTAATCAACTGAGGAGCATGATCTAGACTATTGGTGTTGGGTTTTATACAATCAAGACATGACTTGGAGATATAAAATACATGTCGAGGAGATCCCCTAGGACATTTCACCCTCATCTGGTAGACCCACCTCGACTCATGTATTGTGGGACCCGAACAAGAACCTTCAAATACATTCCCATTTTATTATTAGGGAAGTTTCCTCAATGGTATAGGGATATATGATTATAAATCCCATCAATGTCATTCTCACAGATTGATCATGAATGGTAGTCATCTCTCTTTATTTTATAAAAGATAGATAAAGAGTATTCATAAGGGAAACCTTAGTTTAAAATCCCTGAGATAAATGAACTTTGAGAACTCATATTTCTATCAATATAGGATACATAGAAAGAATTCCAATAGCCGGATATTGAATTGGCATCCTTTGAGTAAGACCCTAACATTCCTAAAACAATGGTGATAACAATAATGCCTCTGAGAATTATCATCTACCTGAACCCATATTTAGGTAATAGATGAAATAAAATACAATAAATATGATCCCTCTTATAAAATAGGACACATGGGAACTTTACTAAGGCTAGAGATCCGTATGACATCCCCATGAGACATGTAAACATTCATCCCAAAGGGAAACTTATATTTGTAACCCCTATATGGACATCCTCTTTAGAAATTTCTTTGATATTCAGATTTCTCTTATTTCACACTTTGAGTATAAATCACATGGTCTTATAGACTAGTGTTGATTATACTAATATCGTGTTGATAATTTCCATAGCATGGGATCTTCACCATTGGGGTGTAAGTCTAATACTATCTTATCAACAGTCGGAGGGCCATAATCCTGCTGACATAATATAAAGCATTCTTATTTTCATATGTCTCATCTAAGGCCATTTTGGTTATTTCTCTCACAACCCTGATCCTCATATAATAACTAAAAAGGCATGATTCCTATATAAAATACGATGAGTAAGACAAACCATCAAGGTCTAATCCCAATATTCACATCCTTATAACATGATGTTAAACACAATGGATGGTTCCAAACACACAGACTTAAACCATGTTGAATGAACTATGTGGGTTTTGATTCATATTTCAATAGGATATATAGGGAGATTTATAGATGTTGAATCCCATACCAAAGACAAAAACCTCTTCCATGGACAGTTATAATCACTATATTTCTATAACATGGTGAAAACTAAAACATCCTAAATAAATATAAGTTTTGAGGAACATGTGACATGAACATAGTATTTCTTCTCAATACATGTTCATAATCAAGTCATTGTATCAAGGTTAAATAGTCTCATATCAAAGTTTATGATGTATTTCATGAATATTTGATAAATCTTTAAGAGAAACCCATAGTAAAAAACACTTCCTATCAAAATGGTGTGATGATACCAACCTCCAATACTCTTGACCAATGTGATTTTCCATGAGTCTTTGGGTGTGAAACCACAATAGACCACATGACTTCAGAAGGCTGGTTCATAACTATCTATAGATGTGGGAACCATTGGGAGTTTCTAGAAAATACTAAATAAATGGTAAAACATGATGTGAGTGATTGAGAATAGAAATGAACCCCTACACGCACAATCACAAGGTTAAGATGAATTCCATCTGTGTCTCATTCCTATCAAAATAGGTTCCTTGGACTAGGTCCAGATTCTTTATTAGAGTATCATGTTATATCCAATTTGAAATCAACTTTGACACAAACACATTACCAACATGGATTAAAATAATAATAAATATCCACATCAAGAACTATAAGATCCTTCAATATTATTCTTTTCAGACTCCACTTTTCCTGCAACATCTCATAACCACCATGTCAATAAAATCACATTATGTCTAGGTAAATCTATAGAGTAGTTAATAGCTGGATTTTAACTCCATGATATCTTAACGGAAAATATGAACCACATAAATTAATCCACCCCACACAAATATTAACCAATAAAAAAATTCCAAATAAATAAAAATTATAAATTTAAATATTCAATTAACCTCTCTAAAATCTATTACGAATCAAAAGCAAATATATTATATACAAAAACAATTAAATTCAATAATATTTATAATCTTATAAAACATAAAATAACAACAAAACATTATAACAAATTATATGGGGATGATTACATAGATCAAAAATTAAGTAAAATAGAGAATATAGTTTCATTGGAACAATTTAAAATAAGAACAATTTGAATTATCTTTTTTATGTTCAATTTAGGTATACCTCTATCACTTTTAATTTGTAAATTAGTCATAAAATTTACCTTATTAATAGGTGAATCCATATTTCTTCTTCTAAAATGACCAAACCATCTTAATATAGTCATGAATATCTTTTCTTAAATATAATTCACTGAAATTTTTGATCCAATTCATTCATATAAAATCATGACCATATAGTATGTCCACAACCACAGCATAGCATTTTCATTTCCAATACTTTTATTTTTTGTTCATATTCAACACTAAAGGCTAACACACCCTTCCATATAGAATAGTTAGTCAAATAATTACCTATAAAATTTAGCCTTTAATTTTAATGTATTTTTATTAAATTAAAGAACCCTAGAAGCCTTTCTCTAATTTATTTTTCAATTTTGAATCCTATGAGAGCCATATATATTTATATCTCCATCAAATTTCATAAATGATGCTTAATATAAAAAATGATGAAATTTTTATAAAATGTAATATCTAAAATATCATATATGTAACATTACTATATAATCATTTAATATAGTGATAATAAATATATTTTTACTTATCCTTATTCAAAAGAAAAAAATCAATTATAATGCCTTTATCAAAATATCTATCTTTAAATTGATAGTAACTTATGATTATTCAATGTGAATTATGTTATACCCAAAAATTATACAATTATGTATCTCATTTTTAATATGTTTTCTATGTTTGTCTAAGTCAAATGAGAAATGCTACGGGATTAAATTCTCACATTTATGTAGTTATATCAAGGAATTGAAGTATTTATTATATCATCCTTGAGTTCTAAATGAAGTCATAATTCCTTCATAAAGGTGTTTGATGAGATTAAAATATATGACAATTAATTTCATATTAGATTGAAAATAAATTTAAATATTAATTTTTTTTATTTTTAACAAATCCTTTTTTATATTTATATTCACAATAAATAAAATCCAATGAAAATTAAAATTTATAAAAATATGTTTTAAAACTCTAATTATCAATAAACTTCTAAACACATTATAGCCCCATCCAAGAAAATAGTAAAGTGAGTTTGTCACTACACGACCTTCCTCTAATAGGATAGGGGCTAGTGACTTGCACCATTTACGAATATCATAACATATAATAGAGCATATCCTATATAAACCTGCAACAAACACATGTCCCCAATTCATAGTATAATCAGTGACACGAATAGTGTGTGTGTGTGTGTGTGTGTAAAAAATTAATATATACATAATTAGTTAATTATAAATAAAATAAAATATCAAAACTCATGGGGAAATACCCAATGAATTATACACCTAATAAGCTTCTGAATCTCATAGACAATGACTTTGGAAATCTCCACCTCACTACTTGTACTTATAAATAAATCTCTAGTCATAATTGATTTCATCCCCATAACAAACCACCAGAATTTGACATGAATTACCCAGAATTACTAGGATCCACATACTCCAAGACCATATCAAAACCTATATATTCTACACAAACATAACATATATAGGAAAAAATCACATCCAAGGGTGAGTATAAAAATACTCACTAGGATGTCCTGTAACAAAAAAAAGAAAATATACAGAAATAAATATTTTAAAATTCTTGATATAGGGGGTAAAGTGAGAGAAATATTATAAGATATCTAGATATGATCTAAAACAAGATGTCTTAGATAATACATGGAAAGATTAGTTATCTTGAAACCAATCCATGGAGGCGTGCATCTAATTAAAAAATCTGTATGATCATAGTACTAAAATTCCCATAAATACTAATGTCAATAGATTAGCTATATGACGTATCTCAAAGCAAAACAAAGGGTCCCTGCAGATTCCCATGTTTTGAGTAATTTTTGATCTGCTTAAAAACTCTAACATACACATCACTGTTGGAGACCATAAAGCAGGTTTCACTCCATGCTAATTTATTGATGATAGTAGAGGAATAACCACACCCTATAATTAACAATCAATTATACTGATATAATTCTAAATAAATAATTGGTAACTTTCACCTTCACCAATAATAGATTTCAATTAGGGGAGTTCTATCCAAATTACTATAATCACCTAATCTGTAATAAAACTCACACAACCTCATTAGAAAAATAGTTTTAGAGAATAAATTCACCAAAGGATAATTAAAATTCCTGGTGGATATCATCTCCATATATATAATATATATTATATTAGGAAATTATGTGGATGGGAGGAGGGATATTGAACTTTTCTATAATTTGGAGAAGGAACCTCACCCTACCTAATATCATAGATGTGGGGTAACCAACTACAAAAATATATGATCCTATGAACTGGGTATGCTGTGGGGATAATGATCAAACTTGATATTAGGTCTAGGACCTTCACCCTTACTAATCCCCTAAATAGGGGCAAACTATATCCATAAATAGTATATCCTTCACCCTAAGTATGTACGGGGAATTATGACACCACCTCTAATGGGTTGGATGATTGTCACCTTTCCTCAGTACATGGATTTGGTGGGGGGGTTATTGACTCCATATATAGTGGATACCTTTCCAAAAATAAGAGATTGGAACACTGAACCTATCAGTATAATATGGGGGAATCTTGACCGATGATAATAATCAATTAAGGGATTACTAACCTTGAGAATTATCTGATCATTACACCCGACCATCGTCATCATCCCTACAATGTAAAATCTTAATCCTACATATCCTTCCACAAAAATGACCTAGGATGGATGAAAAAATGATGTCATTACAATCTACATATGAAAATATCTTGAATATGGTATTAATTTTCCTAAAAAACACGCGGTGAGGAACATAAGGAAAAAAACTTAGGTGGAAATGGGGCCATGCAACAGCCTATGGGCGTGCCAAATGTAACATTATAGAGATGGGGAATGCCCCACATGTGCCTACTGTACCTATTGGTCAATTTATGGTCTGAATAGACACTCTTTGAGATCTTTTACATGGTCTGAGACATTCGATTGTAGATTTCATGTGGATAAAACTCAGGTGGTCAGGCCCATGAACTACCCCACCCATGGGACCAGTTATTTTGACCAAAATAAAGTAGGATGGTTTCACTAACCAGAAATGTGGACCCATCTCAATATCCTTTATCTAATAATAACCATTGCATTATGTCATAACATATTCCTATCATAGTCATCCATTGTTTCTATCAACGATCTTCATTCAAACCCAACCACAACTTATAATATATATCCCAACAATCCCATGTACCTTGGAATATTATTATGACTACATGCCTTCATGTCACTTCTTCTATTCTAATGTTCAAGACCTAAACATTGTATTCCTAACTCTTCTTCTTTTTCCCTCAAGTTTCCTCCCTTTCCCATTAAACCAAACCCTAACTGATTATCCTTTTAGAGTATATTCCTAACTCGTACCATGGATTTCCATTCATGTGATACGGGGAATAAAGAAGGTGTGAGTCAGAGTGAGAGGAAATGGGGGATATAAAGAACAATCCATAAATTTTCAACGATCTGTCAATGATATCATGCAATCAAGAAGATCAACGTTTGGGGAAAATTACTTTATCCTATAATTTTCATGGTTCAACGATTTAGGGTAAATGAATGGGGATTCCTTGATCATAATGAGATTTGATAATCTCAATAGGGTTTGAGAAGATTAAAAAATAATATATCTTATTCAATTAAAATGAAAAAGGTTTCAATTAATAAATATAACATGAAATTCATCTAGAATGGAGTAATCATAATTACAAGTCCCTATATTGATGTGGAATCCTTCTCAATTCAATTGGTTTTGATGTTATCGTTATGTTCAACAATGTCATTATAGATGTGGTCATATTCTCTCAGTCCAATGATGATTCAATCTCCTTATTTATGATTACGTCCCTCTCTCTCCCTAGGGTTTATGGTCGCAACACCTGGGTTAGAAAGTTATAGAAAAATAAATAATTTGGGTTTGGGTTTTTATCAATGATAACAATGAATTAATTAATTAATTAATTTTATTAATTTAATTAATTATTTTACTATACAATAGATCAAATCTGAGAACCTTAATGAAAAAAAAGTATTATACTTACTTTAGTGCAACCATCCAATCTATAATGAAACTGTGTACTTTAATTATTCATATGAGGTTTCTATTTGAAGGAAAATAATTATATTGGTGAACACACATGTGAAGTAAAAGTAATATATTATATCTAATATATTATTATATAATATCGACAATGATCATAAAATTATTTCACCTGAATGAACCATATCAAAAAAAAATTAAGAATACTTTAAGGGTTCAATTCATAAAAAGATTTCTGGATATATATTAAAGATAAATTTCCTTAAAAAATATTCAAATAATATTAATTTCATTATAATCATATAAAAATTATAAATTTAATACATAAAAATATTTGACTATTAAAAACACATATTATTTAAAAAAAATTAATTAAAAATTTCCGATCAAAAAAACCAATTTATAATTTGATTTTGATAATTATATCTAATATCATGATTTATATTAAAATAAATTGTTTAATTATTTGATAAAATATAATACATCTTGGAATTATAGATATGTGTGGAAAACATAATAAAATAATATCACCTCAAATTCTTCTGTTTTGGGTTCATTATTTGTCATTATGTAATCAATTTAAGAAACTAAACATAATAATAATTAACTTAATAAATAAATGATCACAATTCATAAAAATAGGGGTTCTAAAATAATGTTTCTTCCATAAAATAAAACTAATAAAAACATATCACTCTCCCAAAAGGAATAAATTGATACAAATCAGGTGTCAACTTTTGAAAAGATGTTAAAACTATTAATTCATTAAATGAATAAAATAAATATCATTCATACTGTTAGGTATTCCTATATATATTATATTTCTCTCTATAGGTAATACACGCACATATATATAATTAACAATAATTTATTAAAGAGAGAAATTATTTTAATAACTCCCTCAAAAGTGTTGTGTATAAGTGAGGTTATGTAATGAATAATTTAGCTTATATAAAACAAAATAATCCATAAAATTAAATGACAATATAAAAACATGTGAATCTCAACCATAGGTTAAGAGATTAGATTATAGGATAAATATAACTATAAAATTGATGTTTCATTCAATTAAATAATACTATATTCAATAATAAATACAAAATGTACTTCTATATTATCATAGATAATTAATTTTCAAAATTTTGGAGAAATAATATCATCAAATTAACTAAATGGAAAAAATAAATTCATAAACCATTTTAAATTTTGAAAAAAATCATCCAATTTGGTATGAATTTCTCTTTAGTTGAGCATGAAAACTATAGATTTATAATTATGTTTTTGGAAACTATTAAAAGAAACTTTTATATGTATTGAAAATTTCATTAATTTAACATTAAATTCAATTAATCCATACTTAAAACTCAACATTATATTCAATATATAATCCTTTATTATTGGTTGAAATTAAAGACTTTTATAATAAAATAATATTTTGATAAAATAGAATATTACAAAAAGGTTATAGGGAAATTCATATAGAAAAATGTTTTCCAGCACATAATAGTTATCTAACATTGTCAAAACATGAAAGAATGTATCTACTAACCACAATAGAAAGTATTTTATAGTAAAATGCATATTCATAATCTAGGTTTTAGAAAAAAATCATAGTCATTCTCATTGTTTTCAATAATCCGCATGGATATATATATGATAAAGGAATTTAAGCCACAAAAAGAAAATAAAAACCCAAATTTATGACATTAAATTACATTATCAGCATGAAAAAATGTAAAAATAAAATAATTATGGAATATTTTCATTAATAATTATGTTTTAGATGAAAAAAATTATATAGAAAAACGAATTGTCAAAGAGAATACACATCTACAAATTGTCTCTTTATACAAATAAGATAATTCATCAACATCAATCTAATTTATCAAGAAAAATGTAACATTGTTTCATCCATTACATTAATGAAAAAACAAAATAATATTATAACTTTATGTATAGAAACTAATCTCAACAATTGTGTGACCAGTGTCAAAGTAAATAAATAATAAATCAATAAAAATTCATTATTATTCCATGGTAATATTTTTGATTCATGATGGGACAATTATAATTTTTGGTGCAAATAAGTGAAGAACACCCATTCATTTCCATGTAATATATTTTTATTATTTTCATTTTGTTATTTTGAAAAAAAAATGATTTAATATTTAAAAACAGCATTAGAAACAATAATAAGAAGATTATTATTTAAGGGATTATATAAAGGCACAATTAATCCATTAAAAGGACACTTTAGTGTTTCATAGCCCAAATAAATCCAAATTTCAGCTCAAAATAGGGTATTAAATGATTAATGTATACAAGGAGTTAGGTGAAATAAGTGAACCTCTTCTTTTATTTAGTTATTTATAAATCTGTCACAATGAGTCATAATGATCTAAATAAAGTTTACATTAATATTTCGAAAGAAAATAACAATGAAAAATAAATAAATTTATTATAGAAATAAATTTCCTGGGATACCTCCCAAACAGTTCTAGTTTTAAATCCCTTGAACAGACTTCTTTTAAAACTATCCAAAATCACTAGGTGGTTTTGGATTCCTGATTAAAAATAACAATATACAACATTCATAATTTTCATTTTTTATGAACATAATTCTATTATATATTATGATATTATGGAAGTAACCAAGTGTTATTAAAACAAAATTTAACACCTATAAGACCCCCTTTATAGTGAAACATTTCTATACGAAAACTGTTTAAAAAACAATTGACTCATATAAGGATCATTACCACCAAAAAATGTGTCTCCTCTAATGTTTTTCCATTATTCTCACTACTATCCACCAAAAACAAGATTTAAAAATAATTTAAAGAGGGCGTAACCAATTTTGTTTTATAAAAAATATTCTTATTGAAATTTCCCAGGTTTGGTTTCAAAATCATTTCTAATTATCATTGACTGGTCCTCCAAAACATATTTATCTAATTATTTAATTTTGTAACCCTTTTTCAATATCAGCAACCAAAGAAGGTTTTTTATTAATAATTATATAATAAATATATTTGTAAGAATCCTAAAAAATGAATTATTATCTAGAAAATCCTCTATATAATATGGAAGATAAAAATTATACATATAATAGAAATTTTAATATCCATAATCAGTAAAATTTAATATATATTCCACAAATTATTCAACTTCCAATTAATTTTCACCACTAACCTACTCTATAAAACAACATGATGAAATACCAAAAAAGAATTATCAACCTTAAATTTAGTCTCAATATCAAAAAATGGCATCATATAAGGTTAATATATGCTCATTTAAATGTTTTATATAAATTTTAAAGAAGGATATTTCAAATATAAAAATAACATATTTCTTTATTTTTGAAGGAAAATATACCATGAAATTAACCTCCTGTACCCCCATTATCAATTTACCATTCACCCATTAATAGTGTTTCCAATTCTCATTTATGTAACAAATCTTTTAAAATTACTCAACATCACTATTTTCATCTTCTTCTTACTTAAAAAATAATTTTACACCATTTATATTTCATATTTTATTGATTTCTTAAATGTGTAAAATTGTTCATCCTTTTTAAGTTATTGTAATTCTTCTTATTCTTGTTATTTAATTTTTTATAGAACTGATATGTTTGATTTCATAACAATTTAATGTTGTCTTAATATTGATTGATATTGTTAATACAATTCAACAAATATTACTCGAAACTAGATAGATGTTAATTTTTCACGCATTAAAATTTTATTTTCTTTATTTTTTAAGGCCCACTATGGTATACTATATAATAATGGCCCTATGGTGTTTGTTTAATAGCAATAAAGTTATTATTTATACTAGTTCATGTATTTAAATTTTTTATTCTTCTATAAATTATCAATAATTATAATCATGTTCATTAATACATGTTAAGACACAATTTTTTTCTTCTTAATATTATAGTTCTAATAATGTTAATGTGAGGACCTGACCATATACAATCATTAAATTAAATATTTAGACAAGATTTCTATTTCTATCATTTCCAATTAAATTTTTGCAATAGATTTATATATAATTTGCTAATAACCCTTAAATATTAAAATATTACATCACTAAGTAAAAACGTCCACTTAGTATCCATTTTCCACATAATACAAAAATTTAATGATAAAGCATGTTTTTATTTCATGGTGTATCCTTATAATTTTCATGTTGACATCGTCCTCTTCAGAGAAAACCATTTAAAATCCTTAAAAAGAATAAAAAACTTCGGATAGGAAAAATATGATTAATGAAAATATAAAAAGAAATACAAAAACCCATAGGTCAATGAATACACTTTATAAAAACATTTTTTGTTTTTCCTAATAAAAATGGACCTAAAATAAAAAAAAATACCCAAGAATTCAATACCACACTCTATATATTTTCATAATAAATTTAATAATAAATATTAAATGTAAAATAAAAATCATAATGGTTTTATTATAATCATTAACATACTATGATTTTTTCTCATACAAAGTTATAAATTTTACACTTAAGAGGGAGTCTAATATTATCTTTAAACATATGAACAATATCAATCATTATTAAATAACAAGATTCCCACAACAATCAATATAAATAATTTATTGAAAATGTATGTTACTTGGTACATAATTTTTATATCAGTCTTATAATCACTATTACAAAAGGAATAGCCAACCTGATAAATTCCAATAATCTCTTATGAGAAACCTAAAATTGGTTAAATCTGTCTATATAATCAATACATTGGAGAGATATATCTAGATCACCTATTTTATTGTGTAATATTAGAGTATCCCATTATCATGTGGTATATCTAGATGAATCATAATCATAAAAATTTTCCCATAAACATAGAATGTACTTGACAAATTAATTTTTTAATTTTCATCCTTACACCCATAAAAACATACATTTTAACCCATAAGGAATTTATATTGGTATATTGATATATCCCTTTCATTTCAAACCCAATTTTCAAAATCAAATTATTCATAAAAATGGAAGGAGGTTCTTTCTATGAATAAAACATGTAATATTATAATGTAATCTAAATATATATTAATGGCTATCATAGAAGGAATATTATTCTATATTTTATGCATTAAAATAGACAATTTATTTTTTATTTTTGGTTGAAAAACATTCTTTATAAAACAAATAAAAATATTAATTTTAAAAACATTTTAAAGAATTTAAAAACAATTATTAAATACTATATTATAATTAATTCAATCTATTATAAATATATTGATAGTACTTTTATAATATCGAAATAGAATAAAATGATTTAGAAACTTAATATTTAAATCATTTAAAATGAGTTTATATGCTAATTTTCCCCTTATCACGATTCTAATTTTTCGCATACATTATTTATGTTATAGAAGAATAAAATAAGTTATGTATTTAATTTATTAATATCCATTTTCAAGTAAATTAGTCGTTTTATTTTACATATATTCATGTTATAGATAATTAAATAATAGATTATGTATACTTCTAACATTTTGGTGTTGTTTGGATCATAAGTCCAAAATGAATTTGGCGTGTTGAATTTGGTAAAATAGATCATGATTATATCATTTATATAATATCAATAGATATATAATTATCATTTACTAAAATAAAAATTCTTTAATATCCAACTGTGTAAGATATTTATAAATAATGAATTAAGTTCTAATCATAGAGATGGTAGGTCGTACATACGCACGAGTAATGTTTTGATTTTTCAAATAACATGAGTGAAATAGTGAATTTTTTATTTATATTTAAATAATTAAAATTGTATTATAAATATAATATTAATTGTTTATAGATACCTATATAATTATCCATGTGAGGTGGTCAAGGAAAATAAAATACATCGTCTCGCGAGGCGGTAGTCTGCTATACACTCGATGAATGTTTTTATTTTTTGTTTAGATTGTAAATAAATATGTATTATTTTACTATATAAGAATTCAATATATATCATATCTATCTTATTATATAATTTATATACATCATTTTTACCATCCATCTGTGGTGTTTATGGAAAATAAATTACAATATCTAGTGAGATAGTAGGCCTCCATACTCACGAATGATGGTTTTGATTCCCATTAAATGATGAAAGATGTGTATTAACGTTAAAAAATAAAAATAATTACATATAATTATACTTTATATAAATATTTAATTATATTAAAATTATTTGTATAGTTTTTTTGGAAGTATTTATCAGAATAAATAAATAAAATACATTGAGTTAAAAGCTATACCTCTTCTTCGGAAAGCTTCCTTCACATTACACATTAATCCCTATAAGGATGGTATTATTCAAAAAATATTACCTTCAGAAAATAGGGATATATTTTATTTACTAAGATGGAATGGTATTTTAAAACAAAAATGTATCTCGAAATGTGGATTATAGAGGGGATGTTCTGTCATTTTATAAGGGGGAGAGGACAGAGTATGATTTATTGTAAAAAAATTAAACTAATGTTCTTATAAAAATGGATTAAAAATAGAACATTAAAAATATAAGATGATATAAGGTAAAATTAAATCTACTATATAATATTTAGGAATTTTTAGGTTCTTTTATCCCTCGTCAATTTTGATTAACCACCATAAACATGTATTATCCCTGACTGAGGAAACATATTTATACTCTTATTACTAATACATAAAAAAATTATTATATTGAACTTATTACCTAATATTAATTAGGATAATTGAGATTAAGGAATACATTTTATAAATTTCAATTCATATACATGATAGAATTAAATTTAAAATCAAACATGCAAAACATGACCAAATGTAGTTTTGCTGAAAAAAATGTATTCTTAACTGTAAAACTATTTTATTCGTAAAACATGAATATAATTTATTTAAGTGACCATAATTAGATAATTAATTAGATAAATGAAATAATTTTATTATTCAAAATTTTTAATTCAAAATGGAACATTATAATATCTTGAAACGAAACATTTCCTTTCAATAAAAATATGTTGTGTTCACTATTCATTTACAAAATCAAAATTTTTCCAAATTTCCAAAATATTTATCCTAAGATAATTTTGAAATTATGAATTCCAAAATTAATTTCATTTTTTCAAATTAAAATTATAAAATTTTGAAAACATGATGTTGAATAAAATATTATAATACATTGAAAAAAATTTAAGAAGAAAACAATAATATAATTTTTTATTTGAAAAATAGTTAATATTCATAGAGTGAATATAACTATATAAAATATAATTAATGGATATTAATAATTCATTAAATTAATTTACTACTAACTTTTCATTACTCGGAACATTCTTCCCCATTTTGGAAATTGTATCTACATTATTTTATATACTATTTAAAAAAGTGGGGATATATTTCCCTCAAAATATTTTTGGTTTCTGATGTCACTTCTTCAATCATATAGTTTATACAAAAAATCATAACCTGTTGATTCAATTTAATATAAAACACTTCCTATATACGGTAATGAATCTATACTGGGGTTTTTCATAAGAAATGTTTTTATCTAACTTAATTATATTAGGGGAAAAAGCATGGGATATATCTAACATATATTTAATTTATAATGAAACATAGAATAAATCATGTGCCTGATATAAGCCATGATAAAAGGCCCGTTTGTAAGAAATTAATCCCATTTTATCTATAATTTCATATTCTATAATGAACCATGTCCTGATAATACACTTTTTACTAAAACTCATAACAATTTTCCACGGAGAAACTTTTCAAAAAATATGAGCACACACATCGAATAAAGGATATTTTCTCTAATTATCTATATAAATTATCTATCTCTTTTGATCCAGCCTCATATAATGTAGAATCATATTTACTTAATCAATAATTTCATCTACCAATTCTGGTCCTAAAAACATTCTTTCCCCAAATTCATCCCAATGAACTGTGTTGACATCACATTCAATATAATGCGTCAAAAGGTGAAATATAATTTATAAATGAAAAATTTTATTATTTGAAAACTCAAACAAAGTCATATTTTGATCCCTAATTTTTTTAGAATCCATTTAATATTCTCAAATAATACCATCAAAATTATGAATCATCCTCTCAGACTATCCACCAATTAAGGATGAAGGGTTATACTGATATTTATTTCATTAGCCAATGACTTCTATTGTGATTTCCTGAAATTATAGGTGAATAAGGTATTATGATAAGATAAAATGGAGAATGGAATAAATGTAATATAATTATCAGATTTACATAATTATGTGATTTTTTATCCAAGTACATATTATCAGGAATTTGATGAAGATGGGAAAATTTAGTTAATCAATCAAAAATTACACAAATCAGATTATTACCGCAATATGTATTTGGTAATCCCACCATGATATCCATATATATATTCTCCCATTATTATCATGTAATGTAAAAATATGAATCACTCAAATTATTGACTATCATTATCATGTTGAAATGTAAAAAATTTCAAAGTAAAATAAAAAATTATTTCTTCGTTTCCTCCAACCAAAAATTGTTCCTAATGGTATCTATAAATTTTTTTGCATCCTGGATGAAAATAAAATACGGATTTGTGAGACTCAATCATAGTTATTTATTAATATATAGGTCTCATGAAATACATAAACTCTTTTTTAAAATTAAAAATATATTATTTTCAATTTTTTAATTCTGTAAACACACCTTTCTTAAAAATATATAGTATTTCTTATAACTCATGTAATTACTTCTAAGATTTATTAATCATGTTTAACAATGATTATTTTAATGACACGAGAATAAAAACATTGAGAGTTCTTACATGCATAATTTTAATGTTATCATCCATAAAATCAATAACTAAATGGTCATATTCCTGACATAATGTGGTTAATTTATCACTATCTTTCCGAATCAAATCATCAAATAATACATATTATTTTATAAGATAGAAATTAGTTATATATTTATAATCATTTATCAATACAAGAAATATCCTTCATCTAATATTCAATAATGTTTGAGTTACTATATTTATTAAAAAAATTTGTTCTATATATATCTTTAATTTTACACCATATAAAAGTTGTATTTTAATTTTTATAGAAAACTATATATCCAAAATTTCAATGTTATGTGTAGGGTAATTTATCTAATGAGCTTTAAATTAACATGATTCATAAGAAAATATACTATCAACTATATTAGAACACATACTAGTCTCTTCTAAAAAGTATAAATGTATATAAAAAAGTATTATTTCTATATAGAAGGTACAAAAAATATCATTCACCAGTCATATTTTTAATTTATTGAAATTTTCCTCACATTCATTTATCCATATAGACCAAACTCATTTTCATGTTTTCATGGTTTGTCGGGGTATATAACCATGGAAATATTTCAACAATCTGTTTGTAATATTCAACTAAAACAATAAAACTATGAACCACAATTACATTTATAGATTTTTCAATTAATCAACTAATTTATATTTAGAAATATCAATAGTTATTCAATATTTATTTATAATATTATTAAGGAATTAAATAATTTTTTTCTAAAATTCACACATACAATAATTTATATATAAATTATTTCTATTCATGGTTTGAAAACAATCAATAGCTAGTTTTTTAATCCTCTTATATTTTTTAATAAACAAAAATATCGTCAATATAACAACCATAAATTTAGCTTAAAATCATTAGAAACCCCATTTCATAAGATCCATGAATTTAACTTAATCATTCACCAACCCAAATGGTATTACTAAGAAATCTTAATTTCCACATGTTGTACAAAACACTATATTACAGATGTCATTTCAAAGGTCATGGTTTTTTTATAAAGTATGAATCCCAATATTTTCAGTTCAAATATCTTAATTATCTTTATAATATTTAATAACAATTAAAGGATGTGTTTAGGAGAGTTCAGGGCTTGTTTAGAGCCCGGGTCCACATTTTTTAGGATAATTAGGTGACAGGCATCAACTAAATATTGTTAGTGATAACTATTCACCTCAACTATGTGGGACCTAGAGGGTGTTTCATGGTTTTTCAAACCATGAACACCATTCCCCATAACCATGTAAAATTTAAAAGGTGGGTTTGAATGGTGATATTCATAGTGTGTTCTTATTTTGTGAAATAGTGTGTAATCTAGACATTATTAGATCCATTTAGGAAGTGGTGGCACAAGATTAGGTGCATAGTTTGGACAAAAATATATCCCAAGAATGTAACCAAATAAAACTTGTGAAATAACCATTTTAACTCCTCATTTTTTTATTCCTTTATTATTATCTCATTCTCCCACACACAATCCCCTCATGATTGGATCTCTTAGTTTCATAAATACTTGTATTTGATACATGTATTCCATGAGTCAAATGTTTCTCTCACTTTTTGTCACATTGGATAACCACTTGTATTATCTCCAATCCTATTTCTCCATCTATCCATTTATCTATACATATAGAGTGATAAATCCATGTCTTCTAATATAAACTATATTTGGGTTATTTTTTCAATGATTTCTTTTGTTAAACCCTGATTTCGATGTCAATAATAAACGGGGAGTCTACGAACCATCTAGGGTCAATGGTATATATAGTTTCCCATAAAGTATTATTAGTCACAACTCAAGTCATAGTGCCCCACCCAGAACTCTTAGTGAGTTCCTTCTAAAATGGGAAATTTATTAATATTAAATGTTGTAAAACATGTTTTTATGTACCTTAACCCCTTTTAATAAGTTAGTGGTTACTGAAATCAACCTGATATGTAACACCCCGACCCTAGATACCCAGAGTCGGTGCATTATTACATAACATTGTCATGATCACAAAGGATCAAGTCTTGAAAGACCGATTAGTTTAGTAGTATTGGAAACACTAGATATATTCATAAGTCTTACATTACATCATAAGGTAAAAAACCTACAAAAACATTTGGTCATCAAATCCCCTCATACTATCCCTGCAGGTCATTCATAAATTACTTCTTCCCATCCTGGGAAAATATAAAACATTGAAAGGGGTGAGCTCAGATGCTCAGTAAGGATAAAAATATAGCAGAACCCTTCATAGATAAGCATAAACATTAAAAGAAATTTATAACTAAAACAAAAGCTTTTTAAACATGAACTTCAGCATAATATGGAAAAGATAAAATGAAATAATTCCATTTACTTATTCACATGGATATTCTACTAGTCGAAAAATCACATGAAATATCAATAACCACTTTCATAATGATGGAATGCATAATGCCAGACTATCATAACCACATAGCCAAGGCCTCGTGCCAAGACATCAAATAAGATTTTGCCAAGGCCTTGTGCCAAGACACTAGTTTGTCTCATGAGACATACCGATGCATTGAAGAGCTATAGCGGGCTCCACTCGTCACTTAATAAGTCCAATGCATTCCTCATATGAACATGTTTAAACATAACATAAACATTCGTATTAAAACTAGCATATGAAATGTCAATACTTTAACCACAAATCATGAATGGTATAAAAATAGCACATCCACAGTCAAACATAACTCATTTGACACAATATGGAAGATTGTATTGTATCATATTAACCTCAATTGAGAATAATGAAGGATATTGACATAGATGAAAATAATCATCAAAACCAATTGAGAGAAATATCCCCCTTTTTCTTGAAATCATTTAAAAGTCAAACTATTTGTCAAGAAGCCATTTAAAAATTGATTTTCGAATCAAAGTGTCCCATACCACTTTTAAACTTTTAAAAGGATTTTTAATTTTAAAACTTTAATGTCCATATTAATAAATCCTTATAACCATTTTTAAAAAATGGACATTAATGATCAAGATTTAGAAGAATAACTCTTTAAAACATTTAAAAATGGTATTTTAGTAAGAGTTTCTAACCAAAAGAGAGAAACTTGAATACAAATAATTTAGGTAATAAAAACATTGTAATATCATGATAATAAAGGGATTCATGATATACTATGTCAATTTACATTATATACACCACATAAAATTGATTTGGTGTATAACAACAAAGAATTCTCAATGGAATGTAAATTGAGATGAAATCTCTCATAAAGGCCGTATCCTTAGGTTAAGGATAAATCAACGGCACAATTATGTGTGACAAATATAAATACACTAAATATGATTGGATATTCAGTGTAAAACAATCAAAGGACATTCACACATATTCTAGTAAAAACAACACCAATGAATTGGATGTTTATCTCAACAAATCGAGATTGAGTAAAAATTACTCTTATCAAGTTCATACCGATGACTTGAGAATTTATAAATGGAGTGATTATGTGTATAAAAAGTATATCCACATAAATGGGAGTGGAAATTATGATATAATCTAATGAATAGTGATTCCACACATAATCTTGGAGTAAAATAATCAATGAAGTATGCGTAAAGCCGAATGAGTGGAAATTGAAATTTTAAATTAGCTTATTGATTTGGTAACATAAAAAACATACACCCATGAAAGAAGGATCATACAACGATGATGTAAAGATACATGAATTAATGTATATTACACAATTAATTCAAAAATGGGAAGTACACACACCACATGTAATAAATAAGTGGTGAACAATGGAATTCTCACAGAATTAAAAGTCAGATAAGAAACCCCTTACATTGTACTTTTTCCATGGTCGATAGAAGGTTAACCTCCTTTATAATGGTGAAATAATTGTTATTTAATTATACAAGAATCATTTACATTAATATGATATCATATATGATCTTTTATCATTGATTTGTTAATAATATCTTAGTATTATCGTTGTTTCCGGTGTTAACTTACTCGTTTTCTTTTATATGTTTTGTTACATAAGCCATGTTTTTCATTGATAGGTTGTATATTATTCATATCCATAATGATATCAAGTCCTTAATAATTATTTTTAAATAATCAAATGATAATTATACTTTAATGGATACGATAGAGAATGAATCTCATCGTGTTCGTGGAGACGGTAGTCCGTACGTACGCACGAGCGACAATATCATTATTTTGATATTAAAATAATATATAATTAGATGGTATATCATATATACAGAATAATTATCATGTTAAATTTATTATTTACATGAATTAAACATCATTATTATACCCATACAAATAATAATTTATTGAATAACAATTACACCACGATGTGGAGACGGTAAGCCGTATGTATGCACGTATGGTGATATGTTATTCAAAGGATGGAAAAAATACTGAATATGATTCTAAAATATTTATAATAACATCACAGTATATATAAGATACTGGAGTTATTATTTTAGAATGGTAATAACAAAGAAAGAAGAAGTGGAAGAAGAATGGAACTTGAAAAAGGGTGGTGAAATCTTTACCTCTTCTTTGGGTTCTTTCTTTTGATTTGATCAAAAGGGATCCTTAAGTTGTCTTTCTGACTAAAGGAAGGCCTCTAGGATGAAGTGAGGTAAGTTGAGAGAGTATTTGGGCAGAGGTTGGCCGAACCAAAAGGCCTTTATGGTGTGATTTAATCATAAGGGGGAGTGCCCTTTTATAAGAGGGGTGAGGGGCACCTTTGGAAAAGATAGACATATTATTTTATAATAAATTCATATTCGGTTTTGAAAGGCTCAAAAGTGGATTATTTAAATTTTAAAGTTGGAATAGGTCTAAAACCACTCAACCAATAGAATTTAGACAGGTTTTGGTCATTATAGTTACCTTATCTTTATGTATTAACTCATAGTTAATTAGTTTCACTTTTACAATGTCTCTTTGTATTTTTATATTATATGGTTAATAAACTTAATATATACATCCAAGAGACCCCAAAGTGGTCCATTAATTATACACCTATCATGATATAAGTCTCTTGGCCGATCCTTATATTTTTAGGAATTTAATATCAATTAATAATATAATATTTGTTTTAAAAACTCTTTTATGTCAATTTTGAGACTATTCAATAGTTGATTTTTGTAAAAATTATAACAGAATGGTTGCTTCAAAAAAATTCAATTAAGTCAATCCTAATATGTCATATTATCCTATAAAAGTAGTTTAATTAATTAAAAGTCTCAAATTATATTTATTTTGGTATTTATAATATCAATTATTTTAATTTTTCACTATTATGGTAATTACTGCATTATCATTGTGTCATCAATAAATTCAATTATGTAATGTCTAAAAATTATAAATAAATTATAATTACGTATGAAATATTTTTATATTTTTAATTAATATTTATAGTCTAAACTCCGACAAATATAACCCTATGTAAAAATTGTTTTTCTAAAATATATATGCTTTTGTCATTTTTGTATTCATTTTAACTTAATTAAAATAATGTGTCCATATCACTTACAAGTGGCACCATGGGGTCCCAAAATCGACCCAATGATGACCATGGTCTTACATGTGTCAACCAATAAGGTTAGGAAACGTTTTAGGTTAATTGTTTATTATTATAATATTATTCTTTAACCCTTATTTACCGGTTTTACCTTTTAACCATGGTAAATAAAATATTTAGCGATGTAATTATTCAAAATGTCTAAAAATAAAAGTTACCTATTTACACAATTTGAACATACTGATTCCAAATTTTTAATCCATTTTTCCAAATTCAAAACATAGAAGTGGAAGAAATTAATTTAAAATTAATTCCCACTGTCAAAACAAAAAGCGTGTTTTTAAGATATAATAACTATCAAAAGATTGATACTTGTTTATGTTCGGTTTAATTGTGAAATTATTTCCAATAACCAAAATTGTATTAAATGGTAAAAATATATTCTAAATATACTTTAAAACCACTCAAATTAATAATTTATCACTATTAATTATTTTGATTAAAAAATTTGTTTTTAATTAAAATTTAGTAATTTTCACTATTCATCAAAATATGAAAGTTATCAGAAAAGTACCAAAATTAACCCCTAGGTTAATTTCGATATTACGAATCCAAAAATGAAGTCCATTTTGAGAGGTAGAATTTATAAAATTTCAAAAAGTAGGTATTAATATTCATAACGACTAGTTTGATTGGTTATGGTGTGTTAGAATCTCAAAGTTGCGTACAATGCACACCATTGCATTATTCAAACGGAAACGTACCGTGGAATCTGGTGTGTTACATTCTCTCCTCCTTCAATAAATTGCATTATCACAATTTTTTTTTAAAATTTGTCTTGATAATATAATGGAAAGTCCCACATCGGAAAAAGAGTTAATAAAACTATCACTTTAAAAGAATGGAAGAGAGGTATAAAGGTCACCCAAGATAACCCATACTAGGATTCCATGTAGGAAAAAATGGATATGTATGATAAACTAAGTGTTCAGTTCTGATGGAGTGGGATAGAAAACATGATCAGGAGAATGTTAACAATAAGAAAATCACAAACTTATGTTGGGACAAACGGTCCATCGTCTCCCAGTAGGAAAATTAAATGGACAAAATTTTTTTGTTTTAAGTTACATTACATAAGGACAAGGAATTAATTTATGAAATTGACTAAGAACATAGAGATATATACTTACTTTTTAAGTAGAGTTTCATCCTTTAATAAATTTCTACCAATAACTCATTTGTTTTGAACAATGAGTATTCAAGAAGACGCGGTCACACTAGAAGAGCTAGAATAAACTTCTATAGAATAACATGATCCACGTAGGATAAACTATATATTTACCTTATATTTAGAGATTAATAAAAACCAAAATGGTTAGTATAATATCTGATGATCCCCCAAATGGATATTCCGTTAGAGAGAAATAAAATACTAATCGTACTTTCTAAATTAAACCAATAATACCCCAATGTTAAATAAATCCATTCAATAATAAATTGTCCTTAAAATCCTTCAATATAATCCAAACTAATATTGAAAACCAAAACATATATAATTGTAGTCGTCCATGTTAAATTGTTTCTCTAAATGACATCATCTACTCTTAATTTCACATACTTAAAAGTAATTAACCTAATCATTTCCATAAATAACCGAAATCACTATAAATCCACAAAAAACGTATATAAAAATACACAATTACTCCTCAAATGAAATCCCATAAAATTATATTTTCCTGGGGCATATAGTGTTCACAACAAAGAGAACAACTTCAAAATAACATTTATCACTTAATCACCAAATCATTTTCCTATACTAAGGGTATTCATTTGATAAGACACAATATCCCAAATAAAATTATTATTGATCAATAAAATCATTTAACTAAAAATAATAGTCACACTAACCAGGGACTTCACGTAGTCCAGTGGTAGGCAATAAATCCCAATCTCACATTGGTTGTGGGTTCGATTCCCATAGCTTTGTCCGACGTGACGGGTTTTCACACGGTCTGTGTGTTGTCCTTTTTCAAAAACTATATTTTATAACATTACCAAAATGAGATAAATTCCTCAAAATAACCATAACATACTTTAACCACAAATCTTATCTCATACCTTGCATTTTCATCCCAAATTATAATAACTTATAATTTCCTCAAACCCAACGATCATATAAAACCAAATGGTTATTTATAACTATATCCACAAGAGAAAAGATAATTCTTCCTCAAATATCATTCTAACATGGAAAACTGCAGGGTTCAAAATACAAGAGAAAATTATTCCAACGTAAACCCATCAACAAGGATCACTAATACTTTTTAAACATTTCTCTAACCATTTATTTCCACATAGATTTATCTTTGACCAAGAAAATATCCTATAGAATAGGGCATTCACTCGGGTAATGGCCAGGTCCCCTACATTTATAGAAAATGACTGTAAATGGATTCTTGGGTCCATTTTTACCTCATTCCATAGTACTCTTCATTTTTCTTCGGCAATTATTCACTTTATGTCCTTCCTTCTTGCACGTAAAGCATTTCTTTGTCTCATTGAGACACTTTCACGGGTGTCTCCTTCCACATTTCCTGCATGATGGAAATTGAGGATTTCATTCTCCATGGTCTCCACTACTGGAGCTCTTATCATTCATCACCTCTCTCTTCTTTGTTGAGTCCAGGAATTGGGTAATATATATATTGTTTATCATATTATTGGAAAATTGATTTGGCATAAAGACGATAACTTTTACGCCTATCAACATTCCATTTTGTTGCTCACTGCCACCATCGTTCCCACCTTGTACATCATTCTCAAAGTCACTATGACTTCCTTGGAATCCAGCCATTGACTAAAACTAGAAATCATTGTGTGAGTAAAAGTAGTTATAAAATAATTTAGAGATTAACATGTCACCATATTCTCAATTTGAAACACATTAGGATTAACCAAGGTCATTTACTCTCATCTTATATATAATACTTCAAATCGTTTTGTAATGAAAATGTAAATTATCCTAAGCATAATCCCCGGGAGTGTCATAACCAAGAGTGCAGAAAGGCCCGTTGTCGCGCACCAGTTCCCGTTCGAGTCTAGCTCAAAGCGGTGTTTTTGGGTTTTACCCTTAGGTACATCTGTGCCAGAGCCGCCTCTACCTGCTCGTATCCAGACAGGGATGTATTTCTCGGAAAACTCACAAAATCTCTACAATACCAAAACTCTAGGAAGTTATTCTATACTAATCCTCAAAGTTCTTCTTAGGTCTACGTGATCTAATCATAGTTTATCTAAATCTAGCTTCCAAGGATTGTACTAGACTTCCTCCGATACCAACTGTAACACCCCGACCCCAGATACCCAGAGTCGGTGCATTATTACATAACATTGGCATGATCACAAAGGATCAAGTCTCGAAAGACCGATTAGTTTAGTAGTCTTGGAAACACTAGATATATTCATAAGTCTTACATTACATCATAAGGTAAAAAAACTACAAAAACATCTTGTCTTTATATCCCCTCATACTATCCCTGCAGTTCATTCATAAATTACTTCTTCACATCTTGGGAAAATATAAAACATTAAAAGGGGTGTGCTCAGATGCTCAGTAAGGATAACAATATAGAATAAGCTTTCATAGATAAGCATAAACACTTAAAGCAATTTATAACTAAAAAAATCCTTTTAAACTTGAACTTCAGCATAATATAGAAAAGATAAAATGAAATAATGCCATTTACTTATTCACATGGATATTCTACTAGTCGAACAATCACATGAAATATCAATAACCACTTTCATAATGACGGAATGCATAATGCCATACTATCATAACCACATAGCCAATGCCGCGTGCCAAGACTCCAAATAAGATTTTTCCAAGGCCTTGTGCCAAGACAGTAGTTTGTCTCATGAGACCTACCGATGCATCGAGGAGCTATAGCGGGCTCCACCCCTCACTTACTAAGTCCAATGCATTCCTCATATGAGCATGTTTAAACATAATATAAACATTTGTATTAAAACTAGCATACAAAATGTCTATACATTAACCAAAAACCATGAATGGTATAAAAATAGCACATCCACAATAAAAAATAACTCATTCGATACAATATGGAAGATTGTATTGTATCATATTAACCTCAATTGAGAATAATTAAGGATATTGACATAGATGAAAATAATCATCAAAACTATTTGAGAGAAATATCCCCCTTTTTGTTGAAATCATTTAAAACTCAAACTATTTGTCAAAAAGCCATTTAAAAATAGATTTTTGAATCAAAGTGTCCCATACCACATTGAAACTTTTAAAAGGATTTTTAATTTTAAAACATTAATGTCCATATTAATAAATCCTTAAATCAATTTTTAAAACATGGACATTAATGAGAAATATTTTGAAGAATAACTCTTTAAAACATTTTAAAAAGGTATTTTAGTAAGAGTTTCTAACCAAAAGAGAGACACTTGAATAAAAATAATTGAGGTAATCAAAACTTTGTAATATCATGAGAATACAGGGATTCATGATATACTATTTCAAAGTACATTATATACACCACATAAAAGTTATTTGGTGTATAACAACAAAGAATTCTCAATGGAATGTAAATTAAGATGAAATCTCTCATAATGGTTGTATCCTTAGGTTAAGGATAAATCAACGACATAATTATTTGTGAAAAATATAAATACACTAAATATGATTGGATATTCAGTGTAAAACAATCAAAGGACATTCACACATATTCTAGTAAAAACAACACCAATTAATTGGATGTTTATCTCAAGAAATTGAGATTGAGTAAAAATTACTCTTATCAAGTTCATACCGATGACTTGAGAATTTATAAATGGAGTGATTATGTGTATAAAAGTTATATCCACAGAAAGGGGAGTGGAAATTATGACATAATCAAATGAATAGTGATTCCACACATAATCTTGGAGTAAAATAATCAATGAAGTATGCGTAAAGCCAAATGAGTGGAAATTGAAATTTAAAATTACCTTATTGATTTGGTAACATACAAAACATAAAACCATGAAAGAAGGATCATACAATGATGATTTAAATATACTTGAATTAAATTATATTACACAATTAATTCAAACATGGGCAGTACACACACCACATGTAATAAATAAGTGGTGAAGAATGGAATTCTCACGGAATTAAAAGTGAGATAAGAAACCCCTTACTTTGTATTTTTTCCTTGGTCGATGGTAGGTTAACCTCCTTTATAATGGTGAAATAAATTTTATTTAATTATACAAGAATAATTTACATTAATATGATATCATATATGATCTTTTAACATTGATTTTTTAATAATATCTTAGTATTATCGTTGTTTCGGGTGTTAACTTACTCGTTTTATTTTATATGTTTTGTTACGTAAGCCATGTTTTTTATTGATAGGTTGTATCTTATTCATATCCAGAATGATATAAAGTCCTTAAACATTATTTTTAAATAATCAAATGATAATTATACTTGAATGGATACGATAGAGAATGAATCTCATCGTGTTCGCGGAGATGGTAGTCCGTACGTACGCACGAGCGACAATATCATTCTTTTGATATTAAAATAATATATAATAAGATGTTATATCATATATACATAATCATTATCATGTTACATTTATTATTTACATGAATTGCACATCATTATTATACCCATCCAAATAATAATTTATTGAATAACAATTACACCACGACGTGCAGACGGTAAGCCGTACGTACGCACGTATGGTGACATGTTATTCAAAGGATGGATATAATTCTGAATATGATTATACAATATTTATAATTAAATCACAGTATATTTAAGATACTGGAGTTATTATTTTATAATGGTAATAACAAAGAAAGAAGAAGTGGAAGAAGAAAGGAACTTGATAAAGGGTGGTGAAATCATTACCTCTTCTTTGGGTTCTTCCTTTTGATTTTATCAAAAGGGATCATTACATTGTCTTTCTGACTAAATTAAGGCCTATTAGATGAAGTGAGGGAAGTTGAGAGAGTATTTGGGCAGAGTTGTGCCGAACCAAAAGGCTTTGAAGGTGTGAGTTAATGAGAAGGGGGAGTTCCCTTTTATAAGAGGGGTGAGGGGCACCTTGGGAAAAGCTAGAAATATTATTTTATAATAAATTAATATTCGGTTTATAATGGCTCAAAAGTGGATTATTTAAATGTTAAGGTGGGGATAGGTCGAAAACCACTCAACCAATAGAATTTAGACAGGTTTGGGTAATTATACTAACCTTATCTTTAAGTATTAACTCTTAGTTAATTAGTTTCACTTTTACAATGTCTCTTTGTATTTTTATATTATATGGTTAATAAACATACTATATACAACCAAGAGACGCCCAAGTGGTCCATTAATGAAACACCTATCATGATATATGTCTATTGGCCAAACCTTATATTTTTAGGAATTTAATATCAATTTATAATATAATATTTGTTTTAAAAACGCTTTTATGTCAATTTTGAGACTATTCAATAGATGATTTTTGTAAAACTCACAACAGAATGATTTATTTGAAAAAATCAGATTAAATCAATCCTAATCTATCATATTATCCTATAAAATTAGTGTAATTAATTCAAAGTCTCAAATTATATTTATTTTGGTATTTATAATATCAATTATTTAATTTTTCACTATTATGGTAATAACTGCATCATCATTGTGTCATCAATAAATTAAATTATTTAATGTCTAAAAATTAAAAATAAATTATCATTATGTATGAAATCCTTTTATCTTTCTAATTAATATTTATAGTCGAATATCCAACAAATATAACCCTATGTAAATTATGTTTTTCTAAAAGATATATGCTTTTGTCATTTTTGTATTCATTTTAACTTAATTAAAATAAACTGTCCCTATCACATACAAGTGGAACCATGGGGTCCCAAAATCGACCCAAAGATTCCCATGGTCGCACATGTATCAACCAATAAGACTAGGACACGTTTTAGGTTAATTTTGTATTATTATAATATTAATTTTTAACCCTTATTTACCGGTTTTACCCTTTAACCATGGTAATTAAAATATTTACCGAAGTAATTATTTAAAATGTCTAAAAATAAAAGTTACCTATTTACACAATTTGAACATCCTGATTCCAAATATGGAATCCATTTTTCCAAATTCAAAACACAGAAGTGGAATAAATTAATTTCAAATTAATTCCCGCTGTCAAAATAAAAAACGTGTTTTTAAGATATAATAACTATGAAAAGATTGATACTTGTTTATGTTCGGTTTAATTGTGAAATTTTGTCCAATGACCAAAATTGTATTAAATGGTAAAAATATATTATAAATATACTTTAAAAACACTCAAATTAATAATTTATCACTATTAATTATTTTGATTAAAAAAAGTTGTTTTTAATTAAAATTTAGTAATTTTCACTATTCATCAAAATATGAAAGTTATCCGAAAAGTACCAAAATTTCACCCTAGGCTAATTTCGATATTCCTAATCTAAAAATGAAGTCCATTTTGAGAGATAGAATTTATAAAATTTCAAAAATTAGGAATTACTATTCATAACAGCTAGTTTTTTTGGTTGTGGTGTGTTAGAATCTTGAAGTTGCGTACAATGCACGCCATTACATTATTGAAACGGAAACGTACCATGGAGTTTTGGGGTGTTACATGAAACACCCATTTGAGGGGGTTCATTTTAATTTCATTGAATATTCCACCCCGTGGGGTGATCTAGGATTTCCACCCATCATGAAAATCTATATTTGAATTAAATGTGAATGATAATAGTTGAATACCATTATGGAAACTTGTCATTTATAAATTAAAGGGATTATGAAATAGATTTAATAGAAATTTTACATGATATGAATGATCTATTTGATTATTAATATTAATTTAAATGTTTAGAACGGTGGAATGGAGACTAACATGGACCCTCAATTATCAATTGATAGTTAATTGATTAGAAAAATAAATATGATGAATTGAATTACAAAAATGGTATGAAAACAAATATAGATCTTGATCCTTTGTGTAGGATGTTATGATGAATACAATGGTATGGAACTAACATCACAGTATGGAACCAATGATGAATTTATATTGGATGCCTTATATTATTAACTTGGATCTAGATTGCATAAACCACCATGGACTTGATTCTTGATATCCACCTAATAATATACCATGTTTTCTATGGTTGAGATCTATGGAATCAAAGAGGACACCTAGAGTAATAGGCTTGGGTCCTGGACCATGTAGGTCAATGTTGTATTATGTTTTCTATGGATGTCCCCCATAGACTTGATGGTGAAGGGATGGTAAATGGACCTAGGTCCTAACCCTTATAGGATTTCAAATTCATAAACCTGGTGTATATCATATCTGATCCTTTAATCTTATAATATTTTTTTTCATTTATCGGTTTCTTCTCAAAACATGTACTTATAGATTGTATTTCATCCATTTATAATTTACTAATGTATTCTAGTTATACCCAAACAATGATACAACTTATATTCATAGGCTAGATTTTTTAAAGACATCATTAGTGATAGACTATTGAGTATATCTCACACCCTATTTAGGCCACCCTTTGGTACCTAATAAAACATAATGGGTAGTGTTTGGGAAAAATGGAAGCTTCCACTATTTGATGTATGTTTCCTTATACTAATATACATTACTAGAGCAGTGAAATGAGTATATTCTTATGATTATATTGGAGATGGATTTTTGTTTTTCTGTAAAATTTAATATAATGTTTTATGTGCCCAATTCTCTATCCTCTATAACCAATTTGTATAGAATACATCCGTGGAATATTTTTTGTATGATAGTGTATGTGAACTTTTTTATTAATTATTCTATTATCTACGGCTTGGTGATCTATTCTTATCTTGATGGTCACATCCATTGTTCAATGTTTACTACTTCACTTGTTTATTAATTCTTTTATACATATATTTTTCACTCTAACCATGAGGGTATATGCTCTACACAATATCATAATGACCTCCCACTTCTAGTTTGAAGCCTCTAGCATATAGGAAGATCATCTTTAGCCTAGGTAAATCTTAGGTTTGGTTACATGTTTATGAACTGGACCCATTATGCTACATGTGGTTTCAATTTTTTTTCTTTCTATTGTCTTAAATTATTTTCTTGGTTGATATGAGACTATATATATGTTTTAACATTATAATGAGCCTATTAATTAGATTAGTTAGCCCACTTATAAGGAAAAGAAAACATTCCTAGGATGGGGAACGATGTTCTCATATTTTCCCATTACACTTTTATAGATTTCACAGTTGGGTGACACACAAGGATTTTGGTGATATAATTACTACTATGGAATTCATATTACCCTTGACCAATAAGGAAAAGAAAATATGTTTCATGCATTATATTAGGCACCATTGGTTTCGAATGTCATGCATATTCCTTTCTATATTTATTTAACTATGTGCATTGCATGCAATATGTTTTAGTTCCTTAACTTATATATCTCTTATATGACAAATGATACTATAGGAATTATGAGATAAATATTTTTTTAATTCATGTGTTTTTACAAAACTAATGTTTTTATCCATTTAGCATTATAGTTGGACGTTATGATTCAAATTACAGCATGTTTGAACCATGAACCACTGCTCAAATTGGATAAAACCATAGTGGTTTCAATTAAATGAATTACAATTGATATTTAACGTGTGTGTTTTACTCTATAAAGTGGAAATGTTTATCGATATTATAGAACCATTGTAAATGACTAGTTTCAGTTACATGACATGTCAATTGAAACATATAAAGTGTAAGTCTTTATAAATAGAGAATGTTTCCTTATCTACTAGGACCATGATATATATAAATATTTACTATTAAAATATAATTATTTAATGAAATGGTTTTTATTAAATGTGGGTTTTGATTTCAACTTAAAGGGTATTTTCCTCTACAACCTATAACTAACACTCCATAAAATAGAACCTCTTATACGAAATAGAGAGCATCCCCTTTAACCAACCATAGTAGTGGGTAGTAGGAATTGTCATTCATGACATTTATGATCTTTCATATCACCTAGACCTAGATTTTAGAATAATAAGAGGTGTTTAACTTTTACATAGGAAGGCTTGTACATATCCTATTCATTTACCATGATATTTTCTTTTTTTAAATGCTATTATAAGGCATTTCATGGAATTATAGAAAAACACCTCCATGATGGCCTCATGTAAAGAACAAGGAGGGTGGTGAAAACTATGATCAAGAGGAGATAGGCCCTAAGACATAATTATTATGTCTTGTAGTTCGACCTACAACACCAGCTTTTAAACCTAACATGGGAACCAAGACATAGTTTCAACAAGGTTTTCTACAGGTCATGTAGACCATGAAGGGAGGCATGTGACAAATTCCTTATATAGTTGAGCTGAAAAATGAGTTTCACATATAGAATTCACATATGTTTATAGGGGATGGTGGTCACCATATTGTTGATTCAAGGCATGATGCCATGTTATCTATCATTTATTATCTAGATGTGCCTCTAGGTACGAGGTTAAAGCATACAGTGTATATTTCAATAAGGTAATCCAATAGATGTAGGGATGTTTTGATGTAGGATGGACCATATCATTTTATGGTATAGAGGGATTTTTTGGTATCCTTCTATTATTATTTATTATCTAGTACACTAAGGGATGGTTAATAAAGAACGTTTATGCACAACATATGACATTGTTAGTGGTGTATTATTAAACTAATTCCATAGATCATTAGCATTTTTTATATATATTCTTGTTGAAGAGATATCATGGGATATAGGTTTTGAGTATGGGCATATATATATAATCCAGTTTCAAGTGAATGTTTTTGTTTAAAAATCATCACCAAGATAGTAAACCAGGCCCTCATAACCAAATATAACCTTATGGAAGATAAGGGCGAAGGATACGATAGTTTAGTACCTCATTAAAACAGTAGTAAATTAAATAATAGTAATAATAGTTTTTTATTTATGAAATAGTTTTTAGTAGTCACCATGTTCACTCAGATAGCCATGCAATCAATCATCGGTAGGTTAAGATGGGATATAAAAATCCATATTGGGGAAGATACATAGTTGAGTGTAGGGAATACACTATAATGGGGAATATTTATAGGATTTTTAATAACTTTAAACCTATTTTCAATAGAAGAGGATATGTAACATATACACTTTCAGAAGTGGGATCAATTGATCATCACTAGGTAGAAGATTGGAGCATTGTCGGTCATTTTGGTCGAGGAGGTGGTTCTGGCCAAGAGAATCAGACACAGAATTCCTAATACTAGTAGAGATTTCCAGACTAGGGACATCACAATGTATCTCTTGATCATGGATCAGGCTAGATAAATACAATTCATCTAATACTAGAAGTGTAGATATCCATTAATTCTATAGTCCAAGGTATTATTTTAGAAGCCATTAATTTTGTGTTTGTTTTATTTTACATAAGTGTTTCTCTGCCCTTATTATCTAGGGATATTTTAGAGTGACTTATGATTGAGATTTAGTATTTTGTGGGGTTATAAAACTGATACCTCTTAATGAATTCAATTAGAATGTGTACACTAGTGTATGGAATTCCCCTTTAGGTAGGTAGCTATCATTTTCCATTGATGCTCATTATCCTCAAGATCACCAATTTGGAAATCGTTCTCGGGATGGATTTGTTAGTTCCATATAATGTTTAAATTTATATTTGTCTCTATGGGGTTTTATTTATATCACCTTATGATGGTAATTATACTCATAAGGGGGAATGAGATGTCTAGGTGTGCCAATATGGAATAGTGCATTGTGGGATGTGTGGAATAATAACCCAAATTTTATTCTATTTATTGATGATCTTGGAAAATGACATACTAAATTATCACATATAGTGGAAAATTTTAGTTAAACCTTCCAAAATGAGTTTCTATGTTACATTCTAAGAGAGTGGTAGAGTTTATAATTGATATAGTTCCAAGAGAAACAATAGTATCCATTCCTCTTTGTGAGATGGATACTACTGAGTTATAGGACGTCAAGAGAAAGCTATAGAACCTAGAATTTGAGGGTTTTATATAACCTTGTAATTAAAATTGGAGTTTTTACCATGATTTTACACTATAATAAGTATTGGAACCTAATGTTTTTTTGTTGATTTATGGAAATTAAATCAGAATTCGTTTAAGAAACAATATCCATTACCTCATATATACAGGCTCTTTTACTAGTTTCAAGGTGAGAGGGTTTTACTAAGATATGTTTGAGGTTGGGGTTCCATGAGGTTCATGGAGAACCATATGATATAAAACATATAAAATTTCATAGTAGATATATCTTGTATGAGTATTTTTTCATGCTTTTAAATCTCATGAATATGTCATGAGTTTTCAATTTCCTTGTTAATTAAATTTTACACTAATATTTTGATTTTTTTGTAGTCTCCATAGAATAAATCTTTTTGTACTCACATTCTTAGTATTAACATTCTAAACAACTTGATATCATTTTGAGTAAACTGGTAAAGGAAAATTTGTATTCTAAGCTCACAAAATGTCACTTTTGAATTAATAAAGATAACATCATGGGATATATTATATCAGAATCATGAATATCTATGAACCTAGAGAATGTGAATGATAAATCTCCTTAAGATAAGACCAATAATGTATTCGAAATAAAGAGCCTCATGGTGATATATATATATATATTATAGGCACTTTATTAAGAATTTTCATGTGTTGCAACACCACTAATATCCATGAAAAAGAAAGGTACTATTTTTACATTGTCTGAATCATGCAAGGGATCCTTTCAAGAGTTAAAAAGAAGATATAATTTAGCATTGACCATGATTTTTCCATATCTTATGAAAGGATATATAGTTTATTTTTATGCATCAGGCATTGTAATGGGAGACGTTCTAATGTAGGGATATAGAGTCATGGAAGAAATGCCTTTATCATTGAAGTCTCAGGTGTGGAATTACCTAACACATGAACTCGATTTTGCAGCTATATATGGTTTATGCTTAGTAATATTGGAGGCATTATATTCTTGTAGAGAGAATTATGGTGTATATGAAAGATAATATCGTAAAATACATATTTATCCATCATGACAATAATCGAAAACAACATGTGTTGAATAACAATAGTTTTTTTAAATTGAGCTTATTTATATTCCTGGGAATGATAATGAAGTGGATGATGATTTGGGATAGAAGACTCTGACTGAGGAATCTTAGGAGGCCAGTTTTGAGAGGATATTTACAGACATAATTTTCCTTGTTGAATTTAAATGTGCATGGCTAACTTGGGTAGTTGGTACTATCATATTTAGAAAATAACACTTCACCTATGGATATATTGAAGTTGAGATAACATTCTTATCCATAGGGATTAGTCCTAAGCGTGTGTTCTTTAGGAGAGGACCCACTACCTAGACTGGTCATTAACATAGATGAGGTTGTGTGCATTCATGGGTGTGTCTCGGTGACAAGAAACCTCGGAAAATAATTAATATAAGAGTCACATTCATCTACATGGGAAGTACATCATAGTCTTACCAAGATGTATCAAGACTTTCCCCATCAATACTGGTATCTGGGGATGAATAAGAAGATAGATGTATTTGTTACTCTATGTTATACCTCTCAGTAGTTGAAGGTTGAAAAATAGTTACCAACATGTATTTTGCATCGATTTCCCATTCCTATGTGAAAATGAGATCATTTCACTCGTGATTTTTATACTATTTTTGAAATCCCCTTGAGGTAGTGACATCCTATGGGTGATCATTGACAGGATAACCATGATCATTCACTTCATTCCTTTTATAGAGACCTATTCAAGGGATAATATTTGGATATTATCTATTAAGGAGATCATATGTCTTCACGAAGTTCCATGTACTATTATATTAGATAGGGGCATCCATTTTACATCGTGGTTCTAGTAGGGGTTAAATAGGGCTTTGGATTCATAAGTAATGCTATGTACAACCTATCACCCATAGACCAACAGATAGTATGTGTGTATTATAACATTGTTATTGGATATTCCCAGAGCATGAATACTTGTTGTTAGGTTCATTGGATAAATATATACCTGTTTTGTGTTCTTTTATAATAATATCTTCTAAGAGAATATTTAGTTGACTCCTTACGAGGATCTATACCGTAGGTTATCCCAGTCAACCATGTACTGATTAGAGTCTGGTGAGACTGTGCTAATGGGACATCATCTAGTTCTAGATACATCAGAGAAGGTACATCTTATTAGAAGTTTAATGAATAAAACATAGAATAGGAAGAAGTATTACAATGATAATTATAGATAACATCATAATTTTGAAGTCAGGGTGTAACGACTAAGACCCAAACAACAACATGAATAGTGCTAAATGGGTTGGGTATTACTACCTTAGATTCACCTCCCCGAACGCTAAAGGCTACCTACTAGCAGTGAGGGTATGATAGGTATATTCGGGAGGCTATAACCTATCTGAGGATACTAAAGGTACTGGTCCGAGCATATTATGAAATTATAAGACTCTACATACTACAACTAGACCCACATAGTGTAAGAAAAATAAATAGAAATACAGAACGAATGAAATACATAAGAAAGTGTAGTAGAATGTAAACACAACAACATGCTAACCACTTGTCAAAACTACTAGAATAGAAATGTCATGCATTTATAGAAATTGAATATATAAAATGGCACCAATGGCTAACCAACCGTTACTACAATAAACAAGGTAACATAATGATACAGGAAAGAAACCTAAATAATGTAAACTCCAACTATGAAAGACCTCATGGTCTATGCCATCTCCAAAAAATATCTAATGTAGTCCAGATCTTAAAGCTGGTCTCTTTCGTGCAAAAAAATCCCTAAAGACTACACGCATCCCGAAGGGCCCATGTAGGGTGTGAGGAAAAATCATGGATGGATACCACCCAACGGTGAATACCTGATATAAGTGTTTAAGTAGGAATTTATTTGAAGAGTAAGAACTAAACAATACGATGCACAAATAAACACAAAGTCCACTAGTGCTCATCAGCCACCATGGAATGTCGTTTTCTTCAGCCAATACCCGAATCTCAGTCATGTAACTCGGCACTACAAGCCTCTTGAGGCCTCTTGTTTCAAGTACCTACTTCTTGAGGTCATTACCAAACAGTAGTAACATAGTGGAGCAATGATGTATGTCCTCAAATAAGTAACCGGAGGGAAAATGATGTCTACCCACAAATAATGTATCTCGTGGAACAACGATGTATGCCCTCAAATCAAGTAACCGGAGGGACACCAATTTCTTCCATCAAATCATGGAAATCCTCTGACCCCATCCTAATAACTACAATGTTATCCCCAATAGGTTCCTCACCATCCACATAGATTCATACGGAAAGAACCCACAAAACAATAGTACCCAATCCACAACTAATGGGGGCCTCTACCCACACGAGTGGTCAAAATCACCTCTTCACAGAGTCTCTCTATATAGACACTACTCAGATTTCTAGGTGAACGGTAATCACCATAAATAGTACCCAAGCCACAATGTCTCTCACACCTCGTGTCACTGTGACCTTATCGCTCCAGTCAGATGGTATCACCATCCATGTAACCCGGGCTATGCCCAACCTGATAGTTACACTACCATAAGCCGTTGTCAGTGACACCCAATCACGTGGTCAGAACCACCCAATGTAACATAAGACAAGCCCAACCTGTGATCATCATCACTCAAAAATACCCTATCCATTCCCAGCACAACCCAAAGGTTCCTTCATATAAAATACCAAACATCACAAATATATATATATATAAAGAAATACTTTTAACAGGAAAAAAACTAAAAAATTGAATTGGACTATCCTGGTGTTGTCTCATACCGGCACTGAGTTCTGTAATTCCTCTAACATGTTTAATCGTGATTTATAAAATTAATCTATGAGGTTAACAACAAAGAAAATCAGTAACATCCATTCTGTCACCCCGGGCCAAAATTTCCCAATTATCATTGGCCTCTCTCCCTTCCCTTCTCAATAAATATAGCAAATAGGGAATTCCCAACGGTATCCCATGGGTTTAACAATTAATTCAATATGTAATAGCAGATAAAATGATGTTTTTCTAAAAATACCCAAAAATGTGGCGAAAGCCGCACCACCCAAATGACATTGATAACACAAAAAGAGGTCTGCACCACCTAAATCATACTAGTATGATGATACTCTTTTGATTACAGCCTCCAATTACATCTAAAACGTGGTAGATCTTCAAAAAAACAAAACCTATCAGACCACAATAACTAGTCTTAGACCAAAAATCAAGAATAATAGCTCAAGGGAAATTAAGGAAATGTCGAGGGGGTTCTAATGCATCTGAAGACGATCAAAAGGGAGTTCAAAATGATGATCGAGAGAAAAAACAAGCTCTGACCGGCTCTACCCACTCAAACCCGTCAAGGGTTTGGGTTTCTGCATCAAAACGAGGCTACTGCCCGTTATAGAAAAAAATAATCTACGGTGTGTACTTCCGACTACACACCATGTGTCTCATTTAACTATAAATATGGCGACTACAATTTCATCGAGAACAACCTAGAAACGCAGTTCCAACAACCAATCTCTAGTCTACCATATCCCAAATACTAAAACCGGCATGAGTAAAAAGAGAAATCCCAATCTCATTAGTAGCCAACAAAACATAGATAATAAATCCCTATCAAGAACCCCACAGATTCCACTTTGTAATGACCTGGTCCTGAATAGAAACCCGAACAGTGGTAAACGGGTTTGGTGTTACTACCTTAGACGCACCTCCCCAAACGCCAAAGGATGCCGACTAGCAGCGAGGGTCTGATAGGTATTGTGGGGATGCTATACCTTATCAGATGATACTAAAGGTATTGGTCTGAGCATAATATGATATTAGAAGTCTCTGTAGACTCGAACTAGACTTGCATAGAAGAAGCACAATCAATATAAATAAATAGATGAAGCAATTCATAAGAAAGTTCAATAGAAACTAAACACAACAACATACCGACCACTTGTAACAACTACTAGAACAGACTAGTCATGCATCTATATCAAGTCTATATATAAAATGGAACAATTGGAAAACCAACAATAGATCCAATAAATAATGTAACATGCAGATACAGGAAAGAAACATAAACAAAGAAAACTCCAGCAAGGAAAGACCTCAAGGTCCACACCATCTCCAAGAAATTGCTAATGTAGTCCAACTCCTGAAGTTGGTCTCTTTCCTGCACAGAAATCCATAAAGACTATACGCATCCCGATGGGCCCGTGAAGGGTGTGAGATGACTCTTAGAAGAATACCACCCAACGATGCTTAAGTAATATCAGTATTTAAGTAAGCATTCATTTCTAAATTAAGTAGTAAACCGTACGATTCATAAATAAACAAAAATTTTGCTGGTTCTCAGCATCCACCATGTAGCGTCACCTGCTTCGGTCAATGCTAGAATCTCAGTCACATAACCCATCACCGCAGGCCTCCTGACACCTCATGTCTAAAATACCTATGTATCGATGGCACTCCCCAACAATAGTAACTCGGAAGAGTGGTGATGTTCATCCTCAAATAAGTAATTGGGGGGACAATTATGACAGCCCTCAAATAATGTAACTAGAGACACAATGTTGTCTTCCCTAAAATCGAGTAACCAGAGGGACATCGATGTCTTCCCTCAAATCACGGGGAGCCTCTTCCCCCACCTCGATTTCCTCAATGTTATACCCTGAAGGATCCTCAACTTCCAAGTGGCTTCCTACAACAAACACCAAAAAACCAATAGTACATAAACATAAACTAATAGGGGCCTTCTCACCCAAGAGTGGTAAAAAACACCTCATCATGGAGTCTCTCTGTGTGAAAACTACTCAAATTTATAGGTGAGCAGTTATCACCAAAAATAGTACCCAAGGAACAACCTCTCTGGCACCTCGTGTCCATATGACCATGTGGCTTTAGTATGATGGTCTCTCCATCCATGTAACATGTCCCACACCTAACCTAACTGTTACACTGTCTCAATCTAACGTCCATGACTCCCAATCTCACGTTTAGAACCACCCAATGTAACCCGGGCCAAGCCCAACCTATGATCAGTATCAGTCAACAATACCCAGGCCATACCCATCAAAACCCGAATGTTCTAGCATATACATTACCACACATCACATCTATAGATATGTAAAAATACTTTTAATATAAAAAACAAACTAAATAGTTGAATTTGAATAGCTAGGTGTTTTCTCATACCAACACTGAGGTATTTAATGCCTCAAACAAGTCTTATCATGTTTTATCAAATTAAACATACGAGCTTAAAAACATAGCAGATCAGTTATGAACTTTTTGGCACCCCATGCCAAAATGTCCCAATGAGCCTCGACCCCCCGCTTGGTCTTGCTTAATAAATATAGGAAATAGGGCATGCCCAATGGTATCCCCTGGCTCTAACAAATATTTCAATAAGGAACAATAGATAAAATGTGGTCCTACTCAAAATACCTAAAAATGCACCAAATGTCATGCCGACCAAATAAACAGGAAAACTAAAAAAGAGGTTTTCACCACCTACCTCATACTAGTAAGATGATACTTCTCCAATAACAACTTCCAATTAGTTCTAAAACGTGGTAAATCTACAAAACAATCCAAACCACTCAAACCCCTATAAATTGTCTTTGAAAAGAAATCAAGAATAACAGCTCAAGTGGAATCAAGGCCAAACTTAGGGAGTTTTAATGCATCTGATGGTGACTGACATAGAGTTCAGATGGAAATTCAGGAGAAAAAATGATCTTCGGCTGACTCGCCCACTCAAACCCATAAAGGGTTCATGTTTGTGCCTCAAAACAAGGCTACTTCCCTTTTTAGCGGAAAAAAAAAGAAAAAACATAGTGTGTGCATAGGACTACAAGCCATGTGTATCATTTAACTATTAATATGATGACTGTTATTTCGCAAATCACTTAATGACTAACTACACGGTGTGTACCTAGTGTACAAAGAATTTACCTCTCTACCAGACCGACATCCCCAACACACCATGTATATCCCCATACACAACCCCTCTATACAGAGTGTACAAATAGTAAATTACTTGTACATTATAAAAATGATCTGCACCACCAGTACGCCTACACACCAAGTATGGTCTATACACATAGTTAGGTGTTTACTACGTGTATGTAACATACACGGTGTGTAATCTGGAATTTTCTAGAAACTACCTAGTTTCCCCAGTTTTCATAGAAAGCAGTCAAAAATTCTAATAGGGCGGGGATTTTGACCTGTTCTAGAAACCCGGGTACTTACATAGGGATTGGGTATTCATGTATGTTTTGACTAGAATAGGGCATCGATGGATTCTAAAATAAGGTATGTAGGGGACTAGGTTTGTTAGAAAATTTGAGAACATGGAGTGAGTCAAGCCGGTAGCCTATCCGTTGCAGTTACCTTTGAGTTATTCATCTATACATGATGAATTATAGGTTTCTTAGCTTTGTTGTTACAATTCAGAACCATATTATAACGTTCATCCCAATGAGCATGAGTTATATGTGGATATTTATTTTTATCAGTATCAATTATATATTATGGATTTTATTATGAAGGGTCTCCATAGAAGATAAATTCCTTTTGTTTGGGTGTTATGGTAGCAGTGAAGTTGAATGCTTTATCATTGATTGTCACAAATTTAAAACAAAAACATCTACTAGTATGAAGTGATAAAAGTATCACATCCTTAGTTTAGGTAGTGGTGCAGAATTCTAAGAAAGAAAATATACAACTAAAAAATAACATAGCACAAATAATCAATAGTTATGAAAAGATGGGAAATTTCACTTGTTTAGTGAAATTATTTCACTGTATACAAAATTATAATCAAAATTATTGTTTGAAAAAAAGTAGTAAAAATATAAGTTGAGTAGATAGACCAAAAATCATATGAATATTCAGTTCTTCACAAAAAAACATATTTAACATTGTAAATAGAAGATTTTGATTATTATTTTAAAATGATCATACGAACAATGAATAAAAATAGAAATCATAGAAATCTAATTTCATGAATAAAAATTTTTGTTGGAATCATTTATAGAATTAGAGACAAATAATTAGACAAAAAAATATTAAAAAACAAATATGAATAAGAAAACAATATGGTCTCCCTTAATATTGTTACATGGATATATCTCTTGCACCTCATGTTACTCTCTACATAATCTCTACTCTGAAAGTATCCAATTAAATTCACAAACACTAAATGTGAGTCTAAAAACATATAATGGATTCCCCTATTATTTTTTAAATTGAACACTGACTAGTTTTCTTAGCCTCAAAACCTTGTAATTACCTAAAACATTATTTTTTTCTTCAAAATATAAAGATGGCATATAATTTTAACAATTCCCTCAAATAGTTTCTAACAAATACACTAGTAATTGATAATTTCATCAAACAATAGGACAAATCATAACATTATCATCTCTGCATCAGCCTCTACTATTAAAAATAAATACTAAAGTCCATCTCTTTGAAGCATATTTTTTTGGAAGCTTACGTATTTATTCTTGTTTCATATAATTTCTTCACACACTAAAATCAAACCCATGATTAGTTATCAACTGTTGAGTGAGCCTCGAATATAAAATCCATACACAATAAAACTCAATGTTCCTTCTCACTAATTATTAACCTAATATTTTTTTAATATTTCGATTATCCTTAATTAGATATTTATTCATTATCAAGGGAAAATATAAATATGGATTCATCCACTTCTTTCATCTTCGATGGTGGCCCAACATTTTCTTCTTCAACAATTACAAACATAGGTTGCAATATTGGCATTTGAAGTCATCTTCCAAAGATTAGTAACATAACATCATTTTTAGTTTTATTGGATCAAACATCATGCTCGGGTTTTTCATCATCATCATAAAAGGGTTCATCGTTTCAGGGTCCTGGTTCACTACCCCCAGATGGATACATGCCCAAATCACCATTGGATGATATTTAATAGAGTCTTGTTCATCATGGTTCATGCTCTAGTGAGCTTTTCCTATTCATGGATTCGTAAAAAACCATCTTTCAATGTCCATTTTAGTAAATTAATCCTTCTCTGGATGCCTCGAGATCTAATCATAGAACAAGAATAAATCCCTAAAATCATCAACGATTTGAATGTCTCCAGCATCAACACTAATCTTAATGGAGAATCCATTATCAAAATATAAAGATCCTATTTTATCTTGCTCAATATGTTGAGTCATAGAATTCAATCTGCAAACCCATTCGGTCAAACTCTCAGACAAAGAACCCAACTCTGACATGGCATGATCAGACTCAATTTTTGGCTTTAGTCAATCGTCATAGAACCAAACATTAGTTTTTAGATTCTTTGTTAGGATAATAACGATAATGTAGGGGTAAACTTATTTGTTTTCAATTTTTCAAATGATTTGTGACTATCTCCCTTCTTGTTTGTTCGATAACGCATAAATGAAATTATTTTACCTGAGTATTAAATATTATCCTATGAAAAGGAACCGCGTAAGATATTATCTTATGTGGATTATAATTTACTTACCCAAATGTACTATCACTACCACCGATCGGCCTAATGGCAGCGCCAAACTTCATTAGTACTAAGAAAAATGCACAGATAAAATGGGGGCCCTTATTAGTGCTAGATAAAAGTACTGATAAATCTGTACTTTTTCTGTGCTTTTGTTAGCACTGATAAATGGTAGATTTATCAGTGCTATTATTATCACTCACAAATATATTTAATAAAAAAATATTAATAATTTATATAAAAATTTTGTATGTATATTTAAAAATAAATTATATTTATATACATTAAATAAAAAATTAACTTTTTATAATTAATATATTTTTATAAAAATCTGTATATATTTATAATATTTTAAAAATACTACTTATAATATTATATTTAAATAAATATTTATTTTAATAATTATAAGATTATAAGAAATTTTATTAAATTATAATTATATTTATTATATATAAAATATATATTTATAATTATATATTTATAATTATATATAAATAATTCATAAATATATATTAAATATCATTATAAATAAATATACAAATATTTATATAAATTTAGGTTTCTAAAGAATTTGGTAAATAAATATATTGATGTGTGAGTATAATTAACATGCATATGTTTTTTACTCAACAGTAATGTTCATTTATACATTACACCCTTTGTATTATTCATGTTGTTCATATATGTGATGAATGATGGTGGATCGACTTTGTGAGGTCAACATATAGGGTAGCAGAGCGCTGATGAGAGGGAGGGCCATCATTGCGTGACAAGATCTATAGGTTGTACGACATGTGTGTAGTGAAGATGTCTATAGTGGCACTCGAAGTGGATGAGCGACATGGCCACAGTTAGGCGATGCTGACATGTTGACAGTAAGACCTAACCTGGATTCGTGGGTCAGTGATGTAGTCCTTCGGGTCCAGGGCCTTTGAAAAATTACATGGTGGGTTTTATTCTGTGGGTGGGTGATCCCCTTGGAGGGGCTATGACCTACCTACTGGCCAATACAGGTGATATGTGTGTATTTTTTTATTACAGTTGTCTCGTAAGCACCTATAATATATATCAATATATAATGTAAATAATTAAAAATTATAAAAACTATATTTATTATACTAATAAATATATTTACATATATAATTAAATAAATATATTTATAAATATATAAAAGTATTTATTATTATAATTCAAAATAAATAAAGATATATTTAAATAACTATACATTTATAATAAATATATTAATTATATGTATTTATAAACTTATAAATATAATGCATATATTTTTTATAATTTTATAATATATATATATATATATATATCATTATAATAATAACAATAAATAATTATATATTTATTATAATTTTTAAATTAAAAATAAATAAATATATATTTCTAGTTAGAATTATAAATAAATATTTACTTAAATTATTATAAAATTATAAAAAAATTATTATACTTACAGTGTTATATATATGTAATTAAAAAAATATATTTATAAATATAAACAACTCTTTATAAATAAATAAAAATATTAATAACTAAAATTATAAATAAATATAGATATATTTAAATAATCATTAAATTATAATTAATATATTAATTATATATTGTAATAAATATATATATATAATTAATATATTTCTTATGGTTTTATAATTATTAAAATAAATATATAAATATATTTATTTATTTATAATTATATCTATAAATACATACATTTATTATATTTTTTAATTACAAATACATATATTTATTTTAAAAATTATAAAATGATAATAAATTTATTTTTTATACTTATTAATGTTGTATATATATATATAAATAAATATAAATATAAGCTGTTTGAGGGTATAATTATAATTAAACAGACACACACACCTCACACACTGACTAAAAAGGCCGGAAATAAGCCCCCAAATGAGATATCTCACCCATCAAATCTTAATTATTCAATACATGATCCATATGCCGATATTTTTTGACTGAAAGCCCCCTCAGTGAATAGTGCTTATATAGTATTGAGGCTACTGTAGCACTCACTATAGTGTTGTTGCCGCTACAGTTCCTACAACAATTCCCACCACAGCTATAGTGTTGTCTTTTCTACAGTTCTTCCACTTCTACAGTGCAATTACAGTTCCGTTATAATGCTACTACATAAGCTTTGCTCCATGGGTTTGATCCCTCAACCATGATGTAGTATCACGGGGTATTAACCACTAAACTAGAGCACAACTACAATATATATAATTAAATAAATATATTTATAAATATATACAATTTATATATATATATACACAAATATTTATAAATAAATTCAAATATTTATAATAATAATTGTAAATAAACATAGATATATTTAAATAATTATAATATTATAATAAATATATTTATTATATATATTATAAAATTATAAGTATAATAAGTACACTTATTGTAATTTAATAATTATTTAGACAATTAAATTTGTATTTATTTATGGTTGTAATTATAAATAAATATATATTTATTTAAATAATTTTAAAATTATAATAAATATATTAATTATATATATAATTATACATATTATAAATATAGTATTATAATATTGTAATTATTTAAATTAATATATATAAATTTATATTTATAAAAATTAATAAATAAATATTTATATTTTTTAATATTAAATAAATTTAATATATATATTTATTATATATATAATTTTTAAAATAAAATTAATAATATAAATATATTATTAATATTATAGCTTTATCAGTGCTAAAAAGGGGGCTGATAAAATGTGTCTTTTTGAGCACTATAATATCATCTCTGATACAGACTCAATTTATCAGCTCTTTATTAGCCCTCAGAGAGGAGTGTCTTTATCATCATTAAAAAAAATGTGAATATAGGTAGGTTTTATCAGCACGTTCAATTTTAACACTGATAAGGCATACCTTTATCAACACTTATTAACTGACATTGATAAAATAATTACACAATTTTATAAATGAACCCTAAGTGTTAGCTTCTTCTCTTGCACACTCCAAACTCGTGGAAAAGCAGACTTCTATCGCCTAGTAGTATTTCTAATCCCCACCACTACCACTATTTTGTTCTCACCAAAATACACTATCACAGCCCCGCTACACCACTGCTGTTGTCAAAAACTACAGTTGTCACAGTCCGGCCTTCCCCAATGGCACTGCCTCCATGCTGCCGCTTTGCCTCACTACCACCCCAATTCTTAATCTCCCTTACCTACTGCCCTCATTTGTCATCATCGTCAGTGTTTTACCCTTCCTTGTTGCCATATCTCTCACCACCATTGTGGATAATGTTTTTATCAATTGTTTCTAGACTACTAATTTTTTTGTTGATGTTTTTACCTATATATTTTCATCATTTTCATCCTTCTTGTTGACACTTCTATGTGTTGTGATCTTCCCCTTTTGTTTTTTTGGTACATTCATTTATACCCTAGATTAGAAATAGATGGAAATTTAGCTATATCCTGCCCAAAAATAGAAATAATCACTTTAAACATATCATAAATAGAAAATCATTCTCTTATTTTTTCCCTCATTACCCATAATGTTTCCCTTTTCTATAAAATAAATTTTTAGGTCCCACATTTACACAAATACACCACCAAATATTTAGTGTATTTTCTATTCTTTTTCATCACAATATTTTGGTTTTTGATTCTATAGTACATTTCTAAATGAAAAAATTTCCACCAATTGGCTCATTTAGGATTTTCTTCAATTATTGATGATTTTTTTATGACCATTACTTAGGTATAAATTTCATTTATCTTGGAACCTGTTTATTGGTATATCAGTATATACCCTCTATGTATATTCCTAGTGTACCTCATTTTAATATTTCATATCCAATGAAAATTATCTTTCTTATTCCATTATAAGAGTTAGAATCCTCTCTTAATAATCTCACATCGATCACAACATACTAACATTAATTATTAGTTACATTTATTTCTTAACTAGATCATTCGATAAATTTTTTAGACCAATAATTATCTAGGACCATTTATCATTTATGAACCATACCTATAACACTTTTCTAGAATTTTTATAATTTTTTATTTATGTTTTTTCAATATCCATTTTTAGTATTGGTTTTTTACTATAGTTTTTATTTGATAAAGAACTTGTATTATTGAAAAACTCAATTTTATATCCTTGATTTATCCCTCTATATGATAATGGACTCAAAGGATACTATGAATTCAATATTATAATCATATCTTCCTTCAATTCCACTAATGTCTTGATCATGGTCATCATCGTGTATCTTATCTATGAATCCCACCATTACATTTTGTTTGAGTTAATTTTAGTCAATGAATGCCCCAACAATTTCTTTTTATTTTTCAAAATAATGAAAACCTCAAGTTTTTAATGAATTTATATTGTTCTATCTTGGGTGGAACCAAAAATTAGAGATGTAATTTAGTAATATAATCCATTTAAATTATTTCAGTTATAGCGAATCTTTATTCTTATTCCATATTCTCATTATAATCCATAGTATTTATTTTGGATTTTTCATCGATCAGGTTCATAATACATTTTTCATCAACAAATTTTATTTTCAATTATCTATAGTCTTTAATAGTGGTGATGTAGACCTGAAAATATTCTTAAATGTATTTTTTAAATGAATGCTTTTGGTTTAAAAATCAATGGTAATCACTGAATTTATGTTTTTAAAATTATTATTCTGTTAATTGTATTTCAAAGCAAGATTTTTTTGTGATTTGAAAGTGTTATAGATGTTGATTTTTTTATTTTTAATATGGTGAGTTAACCCATGTAAACTATATTTAAAAAAACTTCTTTTTAACCATGGTTATTATGTATGTCAATCATTTAGGAGTTTATATCTTTTAATATTTCCAAATGATATGGATTGTTTCAAAAGGGTGGGTTTTCCCGTGTGTATTTGACTATGAAAAATATTTTCTCTTTCAATGTTTTTCAATAGGCATTTTAATGGTAGGGTAAACTCCTATTTTGATTTCCAAGGTGTTTGGATAAAATTAATCTGAATCATATATTGGGGTTGATTTTATAAATGATTAATTGCTTGGCATTCAAAGAAAGTTTTGAAAAGAGAAATCACATTTAAAATTTTATAAACACTGAGTTTTTATAAATGGAAGGATACCCTCTTATTCCCCTTTGATTGTTGTATAACCATTTTAGCTCATGATCCAATGTGGGGAAGTTTATTATTGATGACCTAGTGTGTGGGACATGACATAGTGGTGCATTACCGTGTGATTTATTATTTATTTGTATGGTTTTACATTAATATTTTTTGAAAAGGGATTGTGAATGGTTTTTAAATAATGAAAAAAGTGAAAGCATGATTTTAATTTTTTTCAAACAATTTTAATAATGATTTTTAAAAAGTGTTCTCAAATAAGGAAATATAGAATGGTTTTTATTTGAAACTCCATGGATGTGTGAGTGTTGAAAGTGATTTTTTAGGACACCATTTATTGTTTTATATAAATGGTTGGTTTTCAATCATGTCTTAGAAAACTATATGAGTATTGGAAACCACTTTGAGTTTTGAAACATGTATTTAAAAATATGGGTGTTTATGAAATAGTTTATAGCCATATTTTATAAATTTTATTTTACTAAAAGGTATTGGCTGAGAAATTTTTTTTCTAAGTTATCTTTTTCATTTAATGAAAATATTTAAAAATTAGTTTCCCCACACTTTTTTGGGTTACTACTAATTTGGCTAAACAATATAGAAAATATTCGTTTTTCTTATGTATTTAAAAATACATTTTTTAATATGTAATATGAAAGTGATCATATAAAATTGTTCTATTTTTCAGAACTACTGAAATTTTAGATCACGCCAATATTATAAAGGTTATTAATTGTTCTCGCATGTTTCACTTCCCTTATATCATCTAAGAGGAATATATAATTAGATTATTCCCCTAGTTAAACATCTTTTGTGTATTTGTTTTTCTAAATATTAATATTATCATATCACTTAGGATGTATATGAATAAAGAATTGAAGGATTTTAATCATCTGAAAAAATAATATAAAGATAGATCGAAAGAGTTCATCTTGTTTGCAATATATCATGTATATCACCCCTCTCAAATCCATTTTCCTTGTTTACACTTTTGTTATTCATGAATAATTAGTAAAGAGGAGTTGGAAGAAAACATGATCTATCAAAAAATATATCAAAGTTATAAATTGTGGAATAAACATGGGGGATAAGTGAATGTATCTAATGGCTGGGTAAGAACTACATTTTATGAATCATTTGATATGATTAAAAATGTGGAAAATGAAGAAAATAATATCGAAGTTGTGATTACATATGTGAATGATGATAAATATCGTATTGAAGAAATGACAAGGACAGTTTAAGATGAACATCTTGATTTCCAAAAATTATTTGTGAAGTTAAAGTGTTGTGAAAAGAAACCATTATATATTGGTTTCAGTAAATATACAACACTGTCAGCCATACTGATATTGTATAATTAAAAATTAGGAAATAGATGCAGTTATTCCAGTTTTACAGAAAAACTTTCTATCTTGAATGAAATGATCCAAAAAGATAATAAACTCTTGAGGTGAATATAAGACACCGAATGATGGCTAAAATCGATTGGTATTATCTATGAAAGAATATATCCATGTTCGAAAGACTCTATAAAAATTTTTAAAGAACAAATTACATACAGAATGCCCAATGTGAGGTGATTCCCAATATAAGAATGTTGAATCTGGTCCTAATAATGATTTATGGTGCTTTCCAATCATTCCAAGGTTTAGGATCCTATATAGATGTGAGGAGACTATTTGTAAATTGATGTGGAATATATATGCACAAAATAAGTATTGGAAATTATGTCACCTAGCAGACTCTCCCCAAGGGAAGAGAATTGATCATGATTGTCCTGAATTTGGAAATGATTCTAGAAATCTTTATCATTCATTATCTATAAATGGAGTGAATCATTTTTATTTTCAACGAAGTAGTCATAGTACATGGTTGGTTCTGTTGGGAAATTATAACCTTCCACTATGGCTATGCATGAAATGAAAACACATCATGCTATCTATGCTTATATTATGGAAAAAACTGTCTAATGATATTGATAGCTATTTGGATCCATTGATTGAGGACTTGAAATTATTATGGGATTCACGTGTTACATTGAATAATGCTTATAGAAATGAAGATTTCCCATTGGGATCAATGTTTTATGTGATGAAAAATGAAATTTTGACTTATTGAAAATTTTCAAGAAATAGAATTAAAGTAACTAGAGGGTGTCCCATTTGTAAATAGGGTATATAGTCAGTTATGTTGAAACATTCAGCGAAAATCATGTTTCTAGGACAATAAAAATTTCTACCATGATAGAATAATTACTGATCATGGATGTAATCATTCTATGGAAGTTTAGAAGAATGAACAACACCCCCTCCTATAAAACGTGATCAACTATTTGAGAAAGTAAAAGATGTCTACAATTATTTGGGTAAACCATTTTTGAAAAAACATATAAAAATGGGTTGAAAAAAGAGATTAGTTTTTTTAATTACCATACAAGAATGTTCTGTATGTCATCCTTTTTCATGATATTAGAAATTTTGAATAAAATGTATGTGATATTATCATTATAATGTTTCTAAATGAACATGGCAATACAAAGAATGAAATTAATGCTTGGGTGGACATGATTGATATGGGAATATGAGAAGTCTTGGCACCACCGAAGGGTTTTTTCCTCCAGGTTCTTACACACTTTCAGAGAAAGAGAGATATCAGTTTTGTAACTACTGGAATTACATAAAGGTTCTATTACGGAATTAATTGAATATAAAGAATATCTTTTCAATTATCCATTTAATAATAAATGGCATAAAATCACATTAACTTCTGGTTTTGATGCAACATATAATTCATGTAGCTTTACGTTTCATTTTCTCGAGGATGTAAACCATATATTATTCAATATCCATTTCTTCTTTAATGATTTATGAAACAAATTTATAGAACTGGTGAAATTTCGGTATATAGAAATAAAATTTTCTTTATTATTATGTGGATACAAAATTTTCTTCCAACCTATATATTTTGATATGATGGTTAATTTTATGGTTCAATTGGTTAATGATATTTTACTATGGGGACCTGTACAATATAGATGGGTGTAAACCATTAAATGTTATATGAATAATTTGAAAGTGTATATCAAAAATAGAAGTCATCCAGAGGGTTGTATTAGGAAGCGATATATTGTTGAGGAAGCCATTTAATTATGTATTGAATACCTATCTGGTGTGGAAAGAGTTGGATTACTGAAACCTCATCACACTGGGTGGCCTGTGGGTGAAGAAATTTCTGGAAGAGATGTTGTCACAATAAATATTACAGATTGGGAGAAGTAGAAACGTTACATTTTTCAAAATATTTATGTAGTACCCATATATGTTGAAACCCAATAAGGAATTTTTATGCATTTGAATCAATTAAGGGACGAAATATGGATATAAAATATACATAATAAACCAAATAGGATGGTTTCTGGATCATATTTTTAATGAGTTAGAAGAAAATATTGTGTCATTTTCAGAACGACTTCAATGGCTTTCCAGAGTACCATGTTTGTATGTATTATCTTACAATGGTTATGTAAATTGTTGTTATACATTCTATAAAAATGAACCTTATCAAAATAGTACCATGATAAATAGTAGAGTTAAACGTGTGGCTGATATGATGCGTTTTTCTTGTACTAAGGACACATATACCATTTACCTGAATATTTCATACTTTGGCATCAGCAAAAATATATGGAAGTTGGATTATACAACATTCCATGTTTTGATTTTTTAATTCAAGTGGGTTAATAATAATATTTATATTAAAATATATGAATTGGGATTATTGAATGTTCATTTTAGTAAAAAAGGGTACAAATAAATAATATTTATAATGGAATCATAGTTAGTACATGTATTTTATGTTCTAGATCCCGTAAATTGAAAGTGGTCAATTATTCCATTTTGACCAAACCACATAAAGGTTAAGGGAAATTTTAAATGAGGATAACCCTTTCATTGGGATATAATAATAATTACACATTGGTACCAATGTAGATGGTATTTTGAATGTTATAGTAGACCATAGAGAATAGATTTAGATAGTCGATAGAGGGGATGAATCCAATTAGCCTTAAAAAAATAGAGTTCAGCAATCATGTTATATATTTTTTGTAATATACATAATGTTACCTCATGTTACTATATATTTTATTTTGAATTTATGTACTCTAAATTAAAGGTGAACCAAATTCTATAGAAAATGAATTCTGAATGCAATGTTTCCCCAATCCTATGGAACAATTCGTCTTTCAACCTGTTGTTGCGCGCAGTGTTGAGGAACAACGACCTTCTGCATGTATTGGAGCTCCCAATATTAATGAAAATCATTTTTTTCAACATTTCGTTACTCCCAGTGTAGAAGTAAAACAACCATATTCATTTGATGATTCTATCAATCCAGATGAAAAACATATTGATGACATTGAATCCAATGAAATTGTAAGCAATGAAGGACCCATGATGTTGAAAAAATAAGAGAATCATAATTTGTAGGTGTTGAAAAAAAATATAAGGATAAAATCAATTTCATCAAATGCGATGTTAGAAAGAATGCATGGGGCCAACATGTTAAATGCAAGAAAGACATTTTCATAAGTCACATTAGAATTATCACTTGGAAACGTGTGATGATTGATGTAGATTCAAGGAACCATATTGTCATTAATCTTACAACACTGATGTGGATATATATTAAGGTAACATTATGATATCATGTATTTATTTTAGTAAAAAATATAATAATGAAACCTAAACATATTCTTCATTATACATTACAGAGTGCATTTATAGTAAATGACTTCCATAAGAAATATGTAGTAATGCTTGTTGGAAGGATTCACATTGGATTTTAGAAAATTATTACATGACATCATCTTAATGATGTTGAAGGGAAAATAAGCCTTCAGCCACTGCTTAACTATGCACAACTGATTACCTAATAATTGTGTGATGGATTTACTGGCTATTGTGTGGATGTGTCTTTTCAAGTACATTATGGATAGTAATATATTTTTTGATAATAAATTTATTCATCACATTAGTTGACAATTTTTTATTTATGAAATAGTAACTGAGTGGTTAAAATAAGGATCGGGCTGCAAAACCAATGTACCCCTACAATAAATTGAGATGAGGTACACTTCAAATGAAAAAAATGGTACACAATTTAATTCAATCGTAATAATTTTATGTGACATGAAACAAAAAAATAATTATGTTTTTCTATTTAAATATATATTGATGAATCTAAATCCAACTCCACTTCTATCCTATTGCATGTGATATGAAAATAGGAACTTATAAATAACACGAGATACTAATTGATGAAAACACACAAAATGTGTCAAAATCATGTGTATGTATGACGTAATAATTTTTTTATATAAATTATTATAATTTAACATTGATTACTTATTTTACTATACTTTCTATCTAACATAGTCATAGGAATTATTAACACCAATAACTGATGAACACCTACTATTGGTGGCCTTGAAGTGGCTAAAATCATGTTGTCGCGTTAGAAGAGTGGGTTTTGGAGTGACACCCTGAACATATTGTGAGAAAAAAACGATAGGAGGATCAAGACATGGATAGGGTAGAGATGAATGAAATAAAAGCTTGCCTTGATGAAAAAATTATTTGGCAGTCTAATATTTTAGAAACTGTTATGTGGGGAAATAATAAAAGAAGGAACTCATGAACAACCACTGTGTTAAGATCCCCACCCACCATCTTTGAGGTCAGCCATTCCCCTCATAGCTATCTTTGTTAAGGTAATCGATATTAAAATAAATATTTACATGAAATTTGAATTAGGAAGACACTAATACTTTTCATGTACAAATATTTTAGAGGGTGGAAATGATTATTAATTATATAAATCAACACCCAACCATAACCTTGTAATGAGGGATTCCATGTTCAATATCAAATATGACATACTACACAATATACAACCTCCAACATGTCTTTTGATAGTGGTGATTAGAAATAATTGTGATCTAATCTCCGAAATACTTGTTCCACTTAATGGTGAATATATTCATATGGTAAACCATGTTATTGGATCATTCATTACATGGCTGTCAAATTTTTTAAAAAAACTTCTCAAAAATATGAATTAATTTCAATTTTATTTTTCTTATTAAAACTTTAACAATTAGTGAAAAAATTCCTGAACCGATTAATGTTATTACAGATAGACGAAGGGAAGGGGGTGGAAGGAAATTCCTAATCAAACCCATTATAAATATCAACCAATTGGTCAATAATATATTCAAAAACCACATTTACCCCCACCCATTTAATATCACCCTTTTCTAACATTGATTTTTTATTTAGATACAATTTTACAATGTGGAAATACTGATGTAGTTGATTTTAAAGAAAAATTTATGGAATGAAAGGTACTAACTACATTTCATTAGATAAGGTAAATTAAATACTTAACTATGAATAGTTATGAGCATTAGTTTTAAATGTAAACAAGTGGTAGGTCTTGGTTACTTAATTTTCTAACAGATGATATAATATGTTAATAATAACTAAATAAATTCTAATTTTATAGGTGTATATATCAATATAAATTGAATGCATTTGCCCATGAAAATATTTTTCCACTCATTAGTACCCACACCACATCTATAGAAAAAAAATATAGAATAAAAAATTTATGAAATTGAAGAAAACCATTCAAAAACATTTGAATGAAATTGCATGGATGACATACTATTCTTAAAAACAACATTATTTGGGTAAAACAATACAATTTAATAATATAAAATATATTTTTATTCCATTATTTCTTATTCCTTTTTATATTTTTAGGAAACATTTAATGCTCATTTAGGTCAAGTTGGATACTCTAAAGATTATTTTCATGGATTCACTACATGGATTTCCCACATACCGACCAAACGTGAGAGAATTTTTCAATTTTTCATACACTACATACAAAATTTTAGAACTTAACATAATGTTATATAAGTTATATTATTATTTCATTAGGAATATTTTATTATAGGGTGTTGTTTGAATATCATCTAAACCAAGGCATGAGGATAAGTATTTCACACATGAACCTAGAAATGTTATAAAATAAGATATGTATGACGGTCTATGTAACAGGATTTCACTAACAAAACAGAAATAAAATAAAATTATCTATTTTACACAATGTTAGTACATTTTCGAAAACAAAAATAAATTGGTTATTATGTTTGTAAATTTCTGTGAGAGATCAAATTCTTTTAGAAAACACACAGCCCTGAAGAGGTATTTTTAAAATTAGTTAATTTTTTATTTTTTAATTATATAAATTCTTGGTGTTTTTATATTTTTCATGTACTATTGTGACTATCAAAATAAATCATATTCATAAGATGATATAATTTTTCTTAGAAATGAATGGGAATCATACCTAATTATATAATGTACAAAATTAAAATCTAGATGTGACTTTTTTTAAAGTAATGGATTATTTCATATTTATGATTTATTTTTTTATGTTTAGTATTACTAAAATTGTATATATTTCCAAATATAGTTGGATTCCATTATTTGAGTTGGGGTGGTTTGTTCTAAGATACTCATTCTCGTGATAGAATGGACTTCGAGTCTAAAACAGAGATAATGATAATAATGAAATGGGTCAAGTTTTTTTGCAACCATATTGAAAATGTTATTTACTACTACTAATTTAATTAATTCTAACTAATTTGTCTAAAATTTCTTAAATAATTATATTATATTTTTTACACTTATTTAATTTTTTTCATGGATATTTATGTTTTCCACTTATTCTCTTTGTCAAGCCACCAACACTGTATAGAGTATTTTTTATTTGGTGGAAAAAATTAAAATTTTAAAGGGATAATAGTCGAGGAACCTCATTTGATTATTTTGGTGAATTCCTATAATATAATTGGCATAAAATCTTCCACAAATATCCTAGATTTCAACAATTAGAATTGTTTTTCTGCTAAGAACATCGATTCAATATGCAGTGTTGACAGTTCGATAAATAATGACAAAGTTAAACATGATAAAATTGGAAATAAATGTTTTTTTTGAGATATTGGGATGTGTAGCCTTTAGATTCACCTTAATCCAACACTTCTTGGGAAAGGTATTAATCAATGTATTTTTTTAATTAAAATTGAGATAAATTTTAGTAAAAAAGATAACTAACATACTAAACACTTTGAAAACCTTTTTATATTATTTTGATAAATTAACACCATCATCCATAAATCAATTGAGATATGTAAGAATCATCTCAACATAAATAGGATACATGATGCGCTCGGTATGACTCAAAGTGTGTTTTTTTATTTAAAATTAACATTAATTTTAGTAAAAAGAACAAGTGACATACTGAAAAACAAATAAAATAAATTTTAATTGTTTTGATACATTATATAAATGACCAATATGTCATTCTTAAAGTCTATGAATCAACTTCATCGCAATTTGATGCAAGGTGTGACTTTTATAACTATATGTCTATATTTTTATTAAAATTGACATCAATTTTAGTAAAAAGAACAAGTAACATATCGAAAATAGGTAAACCACATTTGGATTGTTTTGATACGTTATAAGAATGATATATAGGTCATTTGTGATGATTAAAAATTAGCTAAACTTCAATATGATTCACAACTTGACCGGTATCAATCAGCGTGTCTCTTTTTATTAAAAATGGACATTAATGTTACTAAAAAGTACAAATGACCTAATACAAACAAAGAAAATGCTTTGGGAATTATTTTATAATATATTATAATTATTCATGAGTCATTTTGGAAATGTATGAGTCATACAAACTTCAATATGATGTAGGGTGTGACTACAATGACTCCAAGTCAGTCTTTTTATTTAAAATTGACATTAACTAAAGTTAAAAAGAACATGTGACATACCGAATACTAAAAAAATTTATTTGGATTGTTTTTATACATTAGTAAAATGATATACGAGTAATTAATGATGCCTAGGAATAAACCACTCCTTAATCCATTGCATGGTTTTACCATTACAAAGAAAAGTGTCTCATTTTATTTAAAATTGACATGTAGTTTCGTATAAAGAAAAAGTGACATTCAAAAAACCAAGAAAACAAATTTTTATTGTTTGGATAATTTTGTAAAATGATAAATGATTCATTCTTGACATGTAGGATTCAACCAAACATCAATTTGATGCACGGTGTATCCACTTTGACTCCTAGTGTGTCTTTTTTTTCAAATTGACATTAAGTTAAATAAAAAAGAAAAAGTGAAATTATGAATTCAAAGAATGTACATTCATATTGTTTTAATACATCAGTAAGAATATCCATGAGTCATTTTTGATGTGTCTGAATCAAACACACCTAAATCTAACGCATGGTGTGACCATTATGACTAAAAATGACTTTTATCAGTTTAAAATTGACATTTTTGTTCAAAACATTTTACCCACTAAAAGAAATGAAAACATGATTCGATTGTATCTATAATTTCAGATAGTTATTTACAAGTAATTTTTTACCTTTATGAAGTAGTCTCACACCTAACGGATGTACAATGCAAAATTATGACTTAAAAAGTGTGTTTCTAGTTCAAAATGTAATTTATTTTTAAAAAAAATCGGCATACTAAAAACATAGCAAATGCATTCAGAATGTTTTTATACATTAGGAAATTATTATTTAGTTCATTTTTGACATTTAATAATCAAATACATCTTAATATTATTCATGGTTTGACCAGTATAACTCAAAGTTTATTTTTATTTTAAAATTTGATTAATTTTATTAAAAAGAAGAAGTGACATATTGAAAACATGGAAAACACATTCAAATTATTTTGATAATTTAGTACTATGATCTATGAGTCATTTTTTATGTGTAGAATTCAATGAAACCTCAATCTATAAAATGGTGTGAATGATATTATTTCATGAGTGAAATTTTATTTAAAATGGACATTAAATAAAGAAAAAATAACAAGTAACATACTTAAAACCAAGGAAACACTTTCTGATTTTTGATACATTAGTAAAATAATCCATGACACATTTTTTACATGTGGTAATGAACCCCAACTGAATTTTATGCATGGTGTGATTCATATATCTAAAATATTTGGTTATCATCTTAAAATTAACATTTTTGTTCAAAATACGCCATTGATTGAAAACACATAATACAAGATCTGATTATCTTGATAATTTAGTAAAGTAATTCATAAGTCATTTATGATGTGTATAAGGTACAATCATATCAAACAGACACACGATGCAATCAGTATGACTCAAAATGCATGTTTTGAGTTTGAAATGACATTTTATTATAAAACAAAAATAGCATACTGAAAATAGAGAAAATGAATTTGGATTTGATTGATACTTTAGAAAAATGATCCATAAATAATTTTTGACGATTATGAATCAGTCATCCTTTAATATGAGGCATAGAAGGACTGGAATAACTCTGAATATATCGTTATTTAAAATTGACATTAATTTTCATAAAAGAACATGTGACATAATCAATGATAAGAGAACGCGTATTGATTGTTTTTATAGTTTAAGACAATGATCCATAACACAATTTTAACAATTATGAATCAACCCCACCGCAATATGACATACAATATGACTGATTTAACTTAAAATTTGTCTTTTACATCAAAATATAAGATTTAATTAATGTATTATTTCATACTAATGTATACTTTATTTTATTAGAGTATTACTATCATAATATTTGTTTACATATGTAGGAGGAATATTTTACATGGGTTGAGATGATTTGTTCAAAAACTAATACCATTAGTTGGAATTTTAGAGAGAGGATCTTATACATCAAATGATTAAACATTAATGTTTTTAAATTTCTGTTGGATAATTGTAAATGTAATTATATAATACTCTATTTCAAATGTATAAAGGAGTGTTTTTTATATCCCATTGGAAGAAATTTTTTGTTAATGGTCTCAATTAAATATATATATATTATTGTTTAAAATTAAATTTTTTCCTGATGTACTATTATATAAACAAAAAACTACAATAAGCTAAGTCATTATCAGTGCTATTTGGATCATTGAAAAGGGACCCTTTGTTAGTGCCATTTAAATTGATGATAAATGTGACCCAGATTGTCAGTACTACTATTATAAATGATTTTTATCGTTGTTTAAAGACTTTTTCTTTACTATTAAAGGAAATATGTGTAGTAGTGTATAAATATGTTACCCGAGTTTGTCTTATAGAAAAAACTACAACATTTTATCCCATATAGACAAAATTTATCTTGAATAATGGAAATAAAAACTTCTCTTATGTTTCTTCTACAGACAAAAAAATCTTATTGAGTAATTTATAAAAGATAATATCAAAAATAAATAATTAGACCAATTCCATAAATTAAAATTTTGAAATAAAAAATTTATATGATAACTAAAACTAAAATCTAAAATATCATTAATTTCATTATTTAAAAAAACTAGTATATGAAATAATAAAATATAATAAACATAAGATTATAATATATAACATTAAAAAAATGATGAAATTACAAAAAAATGAAATAAAAAATAATATAAAAATGTCTTGGAACACTTATTATTCAAACATTAAATTAATCATTATTGATACGAAAATAATAAATTTACTAAATATAAATAGATAAATCAAAAACTTTGAATTAAAAAATTAATACATATTTTTTCATTAAATATACAAAAATGATATAAAAATAAATCATATGAATGACACGCCAAATTCACCTACAATTATTCACTGATTTTTCTCCAAGTAATTACATAGTCAATTTTGTGGGAATATAATAAATCTCAACTATAAAAATTTATAATGCTAAAGTGAATTATTCCCAAAATAAAATATTCCCCACAGATTTTCACATGATAAAAATGTGATTTCTGCCTTAATATTAAATTGCAGAAGTTAAATGTTGGGTTATTATTTAAAAAATGTAATTAAAATTGAATTTATTGAAAATAAATAAACAAACATAAATTTACATATAACTAGATATCCAACCATATCTTTATCTCTAGGTGAGTTAAAATGAAAAACTATGATACATAATAAATAGAAAAACTTTTTGGATGATAAAGTTTAATAACTACATGGATATGTAAATAACTCATCCATCTATTAAAGAATTTAAAAAATAAAAGAATAATTGAATATAGGCTCAACCTAGATTAATATTTTCATTTCATACTCGATTTGGATACATATATAATCAGTATAATTCAAGTTAATATGTTTAAATCCAATGATAGTTGTTTGTGAGTCATTTAAAATTTTAATGGATTTTTTTAAGAGGGATATAAAAATGATGTAATCAATAAAATATTCTGAGTAATAGAGATTAACCAGTTAAAGGTGGAATCAAAATAAAAAAGGAAAGAAATTTTTTCACCCAATGAAATTAAAAGCAAAAGAATGGAAAAATAACCACTATTTTAAAAAAAAAATTTATTTTGATGGGTTTTTATTAAATAACGTTATAGATTATTTACGAATAACCTCTACCAACAAAAAAACCCATATTTTTCCCCAACGATGAAATAGAAGTGTAATAAACAATTAATAATTTTCAAATTTAAAATTTTTAATTTCTTAGTTCAATTACATGTTTTTTTGGGTCACAAGTACATTCAAGAATCACTTTCTACAATTTCCAACACTTTTAAAAAATATTTTTTTTAAATACAATTTTTTGTTGAGAGATGAATTTTAAATTTATTTTATGAAATATAATTCTAATAATTTATTCAAAAAAATTTAACATTGTGTAACTATATTCGAATTTAAAATTTTTGTTCAAAATTTTTATATTTGTAGATTTATTTAATGTAGGTTCATAATAAATTTCAAAATAATAAAATGTAAATCCAAAACTAACTCCTATTACTTATTAAAGAAAAATCCTAATAAAAATTTTAAACATTAGTTTGAAATTACAACAAAATTACTTAAAAAATTTGGTTTTTTTTATAAATTACCCACTTTGAAAGAAATATAAAGGGAAATTCAATGGAAATTCAATGAATAATGAAATATAAAACTCCACTAAAAGAGAATATTTAGCCACATGATTTTTTCTGAAACTCTCTTTTAGAATTGAGCCATGTTCTATAGTAAACAAGTTGTAACCAATAAAGAATAAAAGGATAAAAATAAGTACCTAGAATATAATGTGTGTGAATTAAGTTGACCAATGATTATATTTTTGTATGTTTAATCTTGAATGTTCCTACAAGAAGCTCTTCATTCCAATTATAATAATTAGAATTCCAATTTATGAGATCAAAATCACTACCCATTCGGTTATCGAAAAAATGTATCATCCTTACCTAGATCACCATAGAAAATGCGATACTATTACAGAATCACAAGAAGAAAAATTATTATTCAAAATAAAGAAAACAATAAAAGAACATTGGGTTTCTTCCCATGAAGTGCTAAATTTATAGTCTTTAGTTAGACTCATTGATTTATTTATCCACAATGAAGGATCAGGTATCCAAACCAATTGAATTCACCTAAAATTAAATTTTAATTCATTTTCTATTATAAAATAAATGATGAATATCTTCTACTATCATCTCAATAGCTCCATTGATAAGAATATAAAGGATGGTGAAAGGTCTATACTATCTGGATTTGAGATTCATAAGAAAAAAGTATAATTCTTGAACTATAATGAATAATATTTTGTCTAGCCTTCAAATATATGTTTTGTGTGGAAAAAACGTGAAAAACATTAGTCTTTTCCTTTTATATAATATAATTATAATAGGACTCACTCATAATCCAATAAATTTTACTGAAATCTATAAATCTCTTTTAAATGGTATTTTTAATGTTAAAATTCAGGGCTATCACTACCCATAAATATTTTTGGTGAATATCAATAGAAAAATGATAATATTTCCAAAAAATTAAATCTATATACAAAAATTCTGATGATAGTTTTAAATACAGTTCTATATGCCCACTGTGACTCATCAAGCATTAAATACCAGTCTTTTATTGGACTAAACAGAGTGTTTTCTTATATTTTTTCCAATATCTATTTGAAATTTTATCTTTTTTACTATATTTTGGATGGTAAGGTGTTGTTTTTTTGTGATGAAATCTATATTTTTTCATAAAATATTTATATATATAATCTTTTAAGTGAGTTTCATTATTAATGATAAATTATTTTAGAATGCATTATCATGAAAATGTGTTCTTTTTAATAAATTTGATCAAGGTATTAACTTGATTATTATGGAGTTATATATATTTATCCCATTTTGAATCATACTCTACAGACACAAAAATTTACTCCTTACTATAAGAAGCTAGAAATTTAACCATAAAATCAAAGCCCTAGAAATAAAAAATTCCAACTTCTAATATCCCCTTGTATTGAGACCCTTCCTTTCTAAGAACATTACCAAACATTTGAAACATATCACAACCAACCACTAAGATCATAGAATCCTTGAACAAATAATGAAAAAAAAATCTTCTAATAATTATTTTTATGTTCATTCTCGTCTATGTTGGGAACCTGAAGGTGACGAGTTAATTAATTCATGAATAGTAAAAATCTCATATTCATGGAAACAACTTCAACTAATAACATCATCACAAATTCCACACAATAATAGGTGATAATACAGGTATTTCGTATGTATAGAAATGTATTTACTTCTTTGGTTATGGGTATAATAATTATGGAAGACTCTAGAAGATATAAAATTTCAAAAAATATTTAGGGAATGAATATTGTTTAATCATAACAGTAAGAATATTTTCATAAGAAAAAATTTTACTTTATCTCTATAGGAACATCACTATGTATATTATTAATCCTAAAATAAAGATCAAACACCAAATGATAAGCACCTTTCATGTCCTTAATTTCCAAATCAAACTTTTGTAGTAAATATATTCATTCAATGCACATGGGTTTTTGGTTATTTATTTGAAAATATGTTTTTCATTGTAGAATTATTTATGAAAACATTGTCTCTGGTTCCTATTATGTATTGTGTAAATTTATATTAGGAAATAAAATACTGAACAATACTTCTCAATTGTGGTATAATTTCATTGAGAATTCCCTAAAAACTGAATAGCATAGTACACCATATTGATTTTATTTTCATTCCTTTGTCCAAGATCATATTCAAAAGACACATCCCTTATATCACAAATAAGTTAAAGTGGAAATTTTATAATTAGGTGTAGTGATGATGCTTTAATAAGTGATATTTCCTTTAAGAATAATAAAAAATTAAATAATTTTCTTCATTAAATAAAAAAGGTTCTTATTTTTCTAGTAGCGAACATATTGGAAAAACGATTTAATAAAAGTATCTTATTAATATATGATAAAATATTTCATAGAATAAAAATATTTTAACACCATTAACATTAATAACAGGGGGAAGTTTCTGAATAACACTTATCTTATCATTGTCTACCTCGGTACACCTCTTAGACACTTTATGACCAAGATCAATGACTTTAGTAACCATGAATTGAAATTTCTCCCATTATATAACAATATTAGAAAATAATGTCTCTCTAAAAAAATTTCTAAAATTTCCAAATAGTTATACAACCTGCTACCAAAAGGAAAAATTCATCCATGAAAATCTCAATGATTCTTTAAATCATGTATGAAATGATTTACCACATACATCTTTGATTGTTACCTAGAGTACCACATAATTCAATATAAATTATTTGATAATAAAAAGTCTCAAATGGGCGTGTGAAATTGGTTTTTCCTAGTTTAATGGGGATACATGAATCTTTTTGTAACCAGAATAACCATAAAAAAATTATTTCTAGCTAGCCTCTTGACAATTTGATCTATAATGGAATAGGAAATTGATCGTTTCTAGTTTAAAAATTAAAAAGTATATAACTAATAATAAATATCCAATTTTTAGATTTATTAACAAGCTTTTTTTATTATCATTTTTTTACATTAGATAACAATCCATTATTGGTTAAAAATAAGAATAAGATGACAAAAGAACTATTAGAAATTGGTGTAAATGATTCCTTAATCAAGCATAATAAAAACTACATCTTTAAAAATTGATTTTATATTTATAATTTTTGTTATTTGACCCCCAAATATCATTTTATGATGAATTTCCCTAAGGATTATATCCATGTAAGATGATGGACTAATTCACTAGATTTCAGAAATGGTCCAGTCTATGGAATTATAGAAATTCTTCAACAAATTTAAAGGCTTTTACTATTGATTTATATCTAATTAAGTAGAAAGGATGAAAGTAAATGGATAATTTCCTCCAAAAATTAATATTTTAGTTGTGATGGAAAATGGTTTAAGATGAAGATTTGATGTGAATTCACTGGATGAAAAAAAATGTGGTAAAGAGATACAATATAATCCAAAATTATATTAGAATTATTGTTAAAATTTGACATATTTTTAATTTCATGTTTTTATACACACTTTTTATCACTATTGTCTAAGGAGGATATAACTTTTCACTGAATGTTTAGATATGATTTTCTAATATTTTCCTCATCAAATTCATCAATATGATGAATAATCTCCCCCTCAAAAGATTATAAATGTTCCTCAAGTTTATTTAATAAAGTAATATCAACCTCAATATCATCTTGACATATCCTATTCTATAGAAAAAAAATTAATCTTCGTGAATGATATATAAAAATATAATGGTGATGCTCTCTATATTTAAATTTTCCCAAGATTTTCACTTTTTACACAGTCATATTGTTGAAAAAAAATTCTCATCAAATAAAATAGTTTCTTCAGCAATAGAAGGTAACACATACTTTTCATTTTTAATTTAATGAGTCCATGAATTATAACATTTTACTATTGAATATTTTTTCCAAATTTTTTGTTCATTAAAATTCATAATGACATATAATTATATTTTTTTCTCCCAAAACATAATTTTTATTCAAAATCATACCACATTGACAAATGATCTTCTAGTGGATAATAATGGAATACCATGGATGATATATACTAGTTGGAAACACTCTATTTCTAGAACAAGAATATTAACAAGAAATAAATCCTTACAAACTCTTATTAGATAGTCAGTAAAAAATTTCTTATAGGATGTGTAAAAGAAAGGTAAGTAAATTGTAAGACCATAATGTCAGGTTGCATTTATCAGAATACAACCTTTTGAAATAGTTATAAATCAAGTATATTTATTCTTTCCCAATGTTCGAAAATGTAATATAATTTAATAAAACTACACATGGTGTAGGGAATGACAAAACTCCCTTAATCATTACGATTTGGTTGGATCTTATTTCGAAGAAAAATGATGTTCACATTAGTAAGGCAATAAGTATCTAACTCTCCTAAAATTATCTTATTCATAATAATTTTCCTGATAGACTTTAGACATGAATGATCTGATCAAATTATTGAATAAAAGCAATATTCACATAGATATTGTTGAAAATCACAATGAATTAAAGACAATTGGGTTTTCTATTTTTGGACATAAATATTTTAGGTAAAGGGATTGATGTAAAAAAAATTCCTATGAACATAATTAATTTCCCTAATTTCATAAATAAAACAATCAATCCCTTAATTCTATTTTAACTTTATATTTTTTCATTATTTATTTTTGGGTAGAATATATGGATTTATTTACGTTTCAGTAGTGATGTACAAATTTCAATATTTAGTGTTAACCCTATTTTTTGTACAAGTTATTCTAGATTTTTAATTTGAAAACTCATTGTGTTATCTCTATCCTCATATAGAAATTTTACACCACTCATATATATCACTATTAGGGAAATATCCCTGGGATTCATTTTATAGTACTTAGAAACATACCTTTTTCCATTTCACCTGAATCTCTATCCATTTGACTGAATTGAGTTTGAATATTGGTAATTTTATATTTATATTGATATACTTCACAGTATTTCATACTCATAATTTTATCCATATTAGAAACAATTTACCTCTCAAAACTCCCATTAGAATTGAATGATTAATCACTTTTTTGGTTTTGAAATTATAGTTTGGTCTGTTAAGAAAAACTAGGTGATGGATTTCTTATCATTCCTAACTATTTACATGAATGGTTTGGATGTGATATATAACTAGAGTTGTTAAAAAAAGGATAATTCATACCATGATATAAATAACCAAAACCTTTTAAATCGGTTTCTTGTTGTTTTTGTGAAGGAATGTAATTGTATGAAAAAAATTATATATGTGTTTGAACATACCACATTAATCACACTTCCAAATATGAAATTGGTTTTTTATTTTGGCAGAACATAATGTATAATTTTTTTTTAATTTTTGATCTTTATTTCTTAATGTTGTTCTTTTATTTCATCCAATTGAGAGATAATTTTCAGACTATATCTGTCATTATTTCCCCCCTTGTTAACTATTTTCATCCGATATTTTATTTATTATGAATTTATTTCCTGGATATTGAAAACTTTTCTCAACACCTCATCATTTTTATTATTTTAATTTCTCTCAATAAATTTGTCATCTAAATAATTTACTAATGATGAAAATACTTCTTATAATGTATCCATGTACAAATGAGTTGTGAACTATTGATCAGGACCCTTCTAATGTAGGTCCTTAAAACTATCCCAATATTGATGAAAATATTTCCAATCCTCTTAATAAAAGCATGTGATCTTTTTTTAAATATCTCCCTTAAGTCCTTGATTGTAGATTTCATGAGAAATCAGTTATAAACATTCTCTTACTTTTTAAAAAACTATTATAATCTAATCCAAAATAAATTATTATCATTCCCTTTTTGAAAAAGGGAAAAACACTCATCCTCATTTCATCTTTATTAAGCCATTTAATAGGTAACAACTGCACAATTTTATAAAAGTACCTAATGAATATCAGTGAGTCTTCATTAGGTAAACCATTAAACATATGATACATTGACATATGTGATTGTTTAATATCATATCTATGGGAACTAGGTGTCATTATAATGGAATAAGTATTACTGAGCACATTAGGGAGTTTTAAATCCATCTTGTAAGGCCTTTCAATGTCATCTTGGATAAATAGAGCTTCAAAATTCCATTAATTTTCCAGATGATTTATTTCCCATAAAATATCGATCTCAATTAATTATTATTTCCTTATAGACCTCAATTTTATTTTTAAAAATTTCACATTTTAAGGGATATAATTATAGATAAGTGGAACTAATGTGCATATACTCCAAGGTTTTTCCATAGAACATAAATGTTTTTTAGTCTGTTTTTTTCTTTTTGTTTGAAGGTATATTTTTTCTAAACAAGTAAAACCTTCCCCAAAAATGATTAAAAAATTAGAATGCTTTATCATTTAATATAGAAAATATAAAAATATAAAAATAATATTAAGGTGTGATAATGGTATCATATCATCATAAAAGTTAGGGGTGATATATTCCATGAATGAATATAAAAAACAAAAGAAAAAAGTATATAGCACAAAAATGAAAAAGTTTGGAATATAGGGGAAATTTTGACATTATGGTTAAATTATTTAGATATTTGTAATATTATAATTGAAATAAAAAAGTAATAATTTGTAGTCAAAATAATGATTGATTATATTGACCATCAGTCAGATTATTTTCCAGTCTGTCCCAAAAAAATCTCATTTAATTATTTAAATAGAAGATGTGGATTACCATTTTAAAAGTATATCACAAAAAAATATTGAAAATATTAACCTTAATTATATAGTTTACCCAAATGGAATTTAGCCATAAGATTTTTTAGGATTTATAAAAAAAATTAAATTGGAAATAATAGAAAAAAAATAAGAAGATGAAGATAAGAATACTTCTCATAATCTTATAATTTGGAATGAGCTCTAGCACTGCTTATAACTCTTTACTAATTCTTTGGTGTATATGTTTCTAGAATAAATCACCACCTTTGAAATTGTGCATAAAAAAGACATAGTACCTTATTATTTTTTAAACATAATAAAGAATTTTTTTCTAGGAAAACGTTTCTATCATTACTAGAAATTATTAATTTCACATAACACCATGACTAATCTTAATTCTATCATCTCTATATCGGCATCCACTAATAAAAATAAATACATAAAAAATTATATCCATTTAAAGCTTAGTTATGTATTTGAATCTCACGTATTTATTATTAGTTCAGACACCACCTTCATTAAATAAACCATATTTATATATTATCTATTGGTTGATACTTGAATGCAACCGTATTTTTCATTAATACACATATTCCATTTAACAATGAGTATAAATTATTTTAATATATGTAAAAATCACTATTAATTGCATGTATAATAAAGGGAGTCATTTATCTATGATAAAAAGAAGCTGATAAAGGCCCCCTTTATCAATGTTAACTTAGCAATGACAAAGGCCTAGTAGGTGGTAGTATGATATTAATATAACAAGCCACCCAGTAAAACCCAATAATTTCAAACAAATCTATATGAAAAAATTGATATAATTAATAAATGAATTTCCCATAGTATATACAAAAAACACTATTATATAAATTTAAAACAATGTTTTATATTATTATATTTTCAATTATTCAACATTTATTTAAAAACATTAATGTTTCTTTTTTTTGACACATGCAATCCCCTTTAAAAAATTTGTATCCATCTTATCTGTTGGTGAGAAAATCATCTCATACTATGAAAAAATTTATCTTTTAAAAAAATTAATATATTGTTAATACTATAAAGAAATAAATTCAACATTTAAAAGATATAAAAAATTAATAAAATGATAGTTTTGAATAAAAAAGACACATTTGGAGTTATACTGGTCACACTGTGAATCGTGTTGAGGTGGGGTTGATTTCTACATGTTAAAAATGGCACATTAATTATTGTCAAAAATTATCAAAACAATTGAAATGTGATTTCTTAGTTTTAAGTATCTCACTTGTTCTCTTTACGAAAATTAAGTCAATTATAAATACAAAAACACATTTGAGTTATAACGGTCACACTGTGGGACATATTGAGCTAATGATGATTCTTACATGTCAAAAATTTAGAATGGATTGTTTTTTTAAATAATCAAAACAATATGAATCCATTCTAATTATTTTTTTCATTTCATTTTTATTTTTTTACTAAAATGTTGTTTAAAACATGAAACACTCTTGTTGAGTTATTTTGGTTGTATCGTGCATTAGTTTGATGTACGACTGCTTTATACACTTCACAATTCACTTGTTCTTTTTTCTTAAATTAATGTAAGACTTAAATAAAATGACACGTTTGGATTTATATTGTTCACATCAAGCATCTTATTGAGGTGGGGTTGATTCATATACGTCAAAAATAACTCATGGATTGTTTTCGTAAATCTTCTTACAATTCAATTTCATTTTCTCCTTTTTCAACATGCCACTTGTTATTTTTAATAAACTTAATGTCAATTTTAAATAAAAAAAAGATGCATTTAAAGATATACTGGTCACACCATGCATTGTATTGATTAGAAACTGATTTTTACCTATTAAAAATTATGGATGGCTATTTTAATCATGTATCAAGACAATATAAATGTGTTTTCCTGGTTTTTTGTGTGCGAGTGTTTTGAATTAAATGTCATTTCAAACTGAAAACATACATTTTTTGTAATACTGGTTGTACCATATGTCATTTTTGTCTAAGTCTTCTTCATACACATAATAAATGACTTAATAATAATTTTCATAAATTTTCAAGAAAATAATAGACTTTTATCTTGGTTTTTAGTGACTAACACATTTTGAAGTAAAATGTCATCTTGAATTGATAACATACACTTTTAGTCACACTAATAAAACTGTGTAACAGGTTGAGGTTGGGTTGATTTCTACACGTCAAAAATGACTCATATATAATTGCATTAATGTATCAAAACAATATAAATATTTTTTTAGTTTTCTGTATGTAAATTATTATTTTTACTAAAATTAATGTAAATTTAAAATAAAAAGGCACATTTGGAGTCATACCGGTCACACCGTGTGTCGTATTGAGCTGTAGTTGAATTGTACAAGTCAAAAAATGACTCATGGATCGGTTTCAAAAATTATCAAAACAATATGAATGAATTTTATCAACATTGATAAATTCACGTTATCTTTTTAATAAAATTAATGTCAATTTTAAACAAAAAGAGTCATTTGGAGTTAAATCGGTCACATTTTTGATCTTATTGAGTTGCAGCTAATTACTATAGACAAAAATAACATATGTATCATTGTACAAATGTATATAAATTATCTAAATGTGTTTTCTAGTTTTTTATTATGATATTTGTGTTTTTTATTGAAATTACATTTCAAACAGGAAACACGTATTTTGAGTCATATCAGTCGCATCCTATTTCATTTTGATGTGAGATTTCTTCATACACATCACAAATAAATTTTGAACCATTTTACTAAAATATCAGTAGAATAATTTCGTTTTTTATTCATCTTTAGTGAGTGATACATTTTGAACGTAAATGTCAATTAAAAATGGATAACATACACTTTTAGTCGTACTGGTCACACCATGTGTCAAATTGAGATCGAGCTTCATCATAAACATCTCGAATGACTAATGGATCATTTTAATAATGTATCAAAACAATATGAATTTGTTTTCTCAATTTCCAATACATCAATTTTTCTATTTACTTAAATTAATGTCAATTTTAAATTAAAAGGAACACATGGAGTCATAATAGTCACACCATGAGTCATATTGAGGTGCGGTTGAATCGCACATTTAAAAAAATGACCCATGGATCATTTTCCTAAATTATCAAAATAATATGAATGCATTTTCTTAGTTTTTATTTTTTCACTTCTCTATTTTAGTAAAATGGATGTCAACTTAAAATAAAAATATACACTTTTAGTCATGCTATTCACATATTGCATCATATTGAGGTGAGGTTGATTCCTACGCATAAAAAATGACTCACGAATCGTTCTACTAATACATCAAAACATTCTGAATATGTTTTCCGAGGTTTTAGTTTCTCACTTGTTAATTTATCTTAAATTAATGTAAATTTTATATAAAAATATATATTTGGAGTTATAGAGGCCACAACGTGAATTGATAGAGGTTTGGATGACTCATATAGGTCATAAATAACTCATGGATAATTTTCCTAACGTATCAAAAAAATCAGAATATGTTTTCTTAGTTTTCAGTATATCTCATATTTTTTACTAAAATTAATGTCAATGATAAATTAAAAGAGACACTTTGAGTTATAGTAGACACACTATTCATCATATTGATATTCAGTTAATTCCAACACATTATAAATTTTTTATAGAACATTTTACAAACATTTCAAAACAATATGAATGTGTTTTCCCAGTTTTCAGTTTGTCACTTGTTCTTTTAATTAAAATTAATTTTAGTTTTTAAATAAATGTTCATACTTTGAGTTATATCGATAACATCATGTATCATATTAGGTAATAACTTATTGTTACATGTCACAAATGACTTATGGACCGTTGTATTAATGTATATAAAAAATATGAAATTTTTTCCTAGATTGAGTTTGTTTCTTGTCTTTTTTAATAATCATTATCCCAATTTTATGTAAAAAAATATGGAGTCATAACTTTCACAACTTGGTTCAAATTTAGGTGTGACTAAATGCTACACATCCTAAAGTCTCAAAACAAACCTTAAATTACAATTCTATCCTGATCTCCATTTCTATTATTTATCAAACTTTCAACACTTCATATTTACTTGATTTTCATAGAATAATGATATTTCTCACTGTTGAAGTCTAGGATATTAGAGGAAACTCATGTGCCCATTATATCATGATAATTTCCGACAATCAGAACATGAGCTTCTTCCACTCTCATGGCTTCCAACGAGAATGATTTTTTACGAAATAACATAGACTCTATAAAGTGTTGGAAGCTCGTAAAAGAGAAGTAATGGAATGTGTAATGATATATGAGAAATACAAGATATGTGATAGATTAAAAATGTTAAATAAATTAACATAAAAAATATATTTGGAATTATGAAAAAATTAATTAAAGAAGTGGTAGTAAATCACATTTTCATGATGATTGTATACATTCCTAACACATTTCATTATTTTCATTATCTATGTTTCAACATCGACGCCCTATCGCTCATAAGAATGAGTAGCTTCGAAAAAACCACCCCAATTTGAATAATGTAATCCACCTATATAATAAAAAAATATTTGATTAATACTAAAAAATAATTAATTTAAACCAAAATATGAAGCAATCTACTACTTGTATGGAAGTTATATCTTCATACTATTTGAGTACATTATTCTATAAGGTATGCTTCCCATTCATTTCTATGAAAATCTATAAAATCTTTTGAATATTACTCTATTCAATATTTATAGTAGTACAATAAAAAAACCTTAATTATTAATAAATAATTTTTAAAAATAATAATTATATTTTAAAATACATCTTTAGGAATGGTAGATTGTTCTTGGAATATGATCTCTCACATAAATTTACAGACATAATAACCATAATATTTTCTATTTTCTTGTTTTGGAAAATGTAGAAACATTGAAAAAAATAATTAATTTTTTTATATGCATTTTTATGTTGAAATCATATTATATTTACCTAGAAACTTTTTAAGTCATAGAACTTTTCATTGTCCCAGTGCTTATTCCCGGGCCACATTCCATGTTTCTCACAATATTGATACGCCACCCTATCATAATAAAATACTCATTAAAATATAATATACATTATATTACATTTTTTTAGTTTTAAAACATTGTATATAGTTAATAAATAATTGACAAATTCCATCATGAATGGTCAGATTGTTGGATATACACGTATTGAATCCATGAAATAAATCATTAGAGTATCCAAATTTACCATATTGAGCATCCAATGTTTCCTAGAAATTGATAATTGCATAATTAATGAAATATAAAAAAAAATATTTGATATAATAAAATTGAAGAGGTTATTTGAGGAATAATGTGTGCAAATTTATCCATAGTAAAATCAATTCAATTATTTTTATATATATGATTCAAAAAATATGGATTGTATTAGTTCATTATTGACAATTTATATCATCTTTTGGAAAATCACATCATTAAAACATACCTCATGTATACATTTACAACCGAGGAACCTAAAAAATCAAATTTGAGGATTTTATTTAAATTATTAATTCCAATGTAGTATCAAAATATCTCTCAGTACATTTTTTATGAAAATAAACTACATGAATACTATCATATTTTCACATTGTATCCACAAGAATCATTAGTTCTGGTAAATATAAATATTGAACGGATGGGGTAAAGATTTTTTTGGTATATTTTTTCTATCAATTGGTTGATCTGTTAGATGTTTTGGATTTGGTATTTTGTTTCACCCCTTCCCTTTGTCTGTTTGTAATAACATTCAAAAATTCATACCTTCTTCATTAATTGTGAATATTTTACCATGAAAAATAAATTTATAATGAATACCTCCTTTTGTACATGTTTTTATAAAATATTTGATGGCCTTGAATGAGTGTTTTAATTACTTGTTCAACCATATGAATATATCTCTCATCACTTGAAATTGGTAGCTTAGTGTTGAGCTCATGGGCCATACTAATCGATACAATCACATGATCTGCTGGAAGTTTTCTGTTGTGTATCATGTCATTTTAGATATTGAACATCATATCCCTTGCTACAAGGCAATAGGCGGGTGTGTCATTTTGGTATCAATGTCTTCATTATTCAAATTTCATGGATACAATTCTTAGGACATTGACTACCTCAGTTATGAATACTCTTTTAGAGAATGACTCACATCAGAGATAGTGTGGGTGGGGTCGTATCGTCACATGATGGTTGTTCTTAAGTTGTTTTTTTTTCACTTTTATTCCACCTATAAATGTTTCTAAAATCTATATATTTAATTAGAATTTGTTAAAGGTTCGTCAGTCTTTCTATTATCTATTTCATTTATTCACCTTTATCCACTTATTTGTTTCCCAAAATATATTTGAGGTGTTACCCCAAAACCCATAGCTCTGACGCTGCTATACTTTCATGGCCACTTGAAGGCCACCGAGAGTATGTGTTCATCTGATAAAAGTGTTTCTATTTTCTATGACTATGTCAGATAGAAAATATATGAAAATTATTAATCATTAAAATTTATTATCGATTTATAGAAAAAAAAATTTAATATGTCATACATACACATGTTTCACACACATTTTGTGTGTTTTCTACTATTAATATCACATCATTATTTATATGTTCCTCAATCCATAACACATGGTGTGGGATAGATGTGTCTTTGAATTTGGAGTCATCAATCTTCATATAAACATAGGAAAATAATTACGGTGTTATTTCATGTAACCTAAATTTATTAAAATAGATTTAAAATAGGTGCAAATTTTTTTCAGGTGAAGCATACCCATACTCTCATTACCGTTTGGGAATGTTGTTTTTTATTCCCATTACGTATTTTAATCACTGATTTTCTATCTAAAAATGAAAAAAATAAATCATAGTGATGATTACACGTATTTTCAAACAACGTATTACTTTCCATAATTTACCTAAAATGCCAATGAAACACGAAATCCAGTAAATGAATCCAATTCTTCTTGGGTTATCAGGTGTGAATTGATCAGCGGTGGTTGTAGGATTATTTTCCCTTCAACATCATTAAGATAATGTATCTTTATAATTATGAAAACCCCTATATGAAGCCATCTAATAAAAATTAACATATATTTCCTAAGGGATTCATCTATTATAAATTCAGTCTAAAAAAATGTATGAAGAATAAGTCAATGATTCATTATTTTACATTTTAGTAAATTAAATAAAATAATATCATAATGTTTTTGTAACCTCCTCCAATATCAGTGTCTTAATCTCTAGTGTAACATGATAAAATCAATCTACATTAATCGACACACATTACTGTGTGAAAATTACACTGTAACGATAGAACATGGAATTGTTTGGTTCAACAAGATGGCCACACACATTCCATCAAACCATGTATTTGATGCCTTTTATTTTCACCTTTATAATTTTTTCTAACACCATCAAACTACAACAATTATGTTATTTTTGCAACATCAGTGATCCATCAACTTCCATTTACTCAGATCCACCATCATTAATATGTTTTTCTAGATCAGTAACATTTTCATGTTTATATGGTAACTGTAACTTTGCATTGGGAGCATCAACAAGTTGAGAAACAAGTTTTTCCTTAGGATTGGGGGAACCAGAACGTCTTGAAGGCAGTTGTTCCTCTGCACTACAAGAAAGAGTATATTGACAGACCAATTGTGCCTTGATATTGAGATCACAAACATGTGAAAAAATTATTTTCTAAAATTTAATTTAGATAACATGAATTTTGTGTTGAATGGATAATAACATGAAGTTACAGAAAAAATATAAACTCATCATTGAACTATATTTTTTTAACGGTGGAAGGGATTTTATCCCCCAAAAATCTATAAAAATACCTTCATTAGTTTCTCATTTGACCTGACAATGTCTATGTACATGGGGACCACTATGAAATAATTGCAACGTACCAATGAAAGGGTCGACCTTAGTAGAATTTTCATCTAACCCTTGTGTGGTTTTTCTCGAAAATATAATAATTGACCACTATTGGTTTGCGGGATCTAGAACATAAAATAATTGTGTTTCCTGTTATTCCATTATAGAAAGTTCAATTATTTTACTCTTCCTTAATGAAAATATGCTTTCATGAATCCAAATTCTTATATTTTAACAACACTCCTGTTATAAATCCACTTTGATTGAAAATTTGGCACTTGGAAAGTGTTATAATCCTACTCTGCTATGTGTTTTATGATTCCAAAGTGTGACATATTAATGTATATTGGATTATATCGTTATTACAAGAATCATGAATCACTCCAGTCATAGGTGTAACCCTACTGTTTTTCATTTTATTGCCTTTATCATGTTCATTTTTATAGAATGTATAACCCTTAATCACATAACCATAGTTAGATAATACAAACACACATGGTCTTCTGTCTATCCATAAAATTCGTTCTGAAATTGAATCTATGTTTTTTTCTAACTAATTAAATATATAGTCCCAAAACCATCCTATAAATTATTTATTAGGTGTATTTGATATCCATTGTTGAAACCATTATGGATTCAAATTCCAAATAATTTCTTTTTGGTTTTCAACATATGGTGAAACATCCAAATTGTAATGAAAAACAAAAAGGTTGGCCTTCTCCTGATCTAACATTTTGATTATGATAACATATCATCCATAAATTCCTTCACCTGCATGTTTACTAGTGTGATTAGATTTTGGAAGACTAATTATTTCCTCACCGGATAGTTATTTGGTACGGAATTTAATGAATTATTCCATAATATATCACTTCACAATATACACCTCTAACTAACTTTGATTTTTTGACATACCTTTTCAAAATATCCATACACCATTAAATGGGATACATTTATCTATAGTGTAATGGACCACATAGTCTAATCTCTCTCACCAAGTGAATCATCAAATGAAATATCATATCGAAATAAGTTTTGGGATAAAAATATCCAAATCACATAATATGATGGAAATTTATTTTTCTATAGTCAGAAATTTCACCAAGTCTATAAACTTTCTGCATTTATAATTGAAGATGAAATATATCTTGGTTAATTTATGATGGACATTTTTGGGGAAAATGAAATCTAAATCTATAATAATTAGATCATTCATCCAAACATGGAGGTCATGAGATTTCATTCCCATTAACTTTAAATCATTCATTGGAATGATGTTCTTTATAACCAATAAATAACCCCACTAGAACATTTAGGTCATTCAAGAAGTTAAAAAATTGATATCTCTCCTGCCTGGAAAGTGTGTAAGCAGTTAGTGGATGAAAGTTTCATTTTTCTCTAATCATTCGTGCCAACACTTCTCATATTCCCATGTCAACCATGTCCAACCTAGACTTAATTATATATATTTTTTATGGGTTCATTTAGAAAAAATCCGATGAAATATCACATATATTTTTCTAAACATGCATAACATCAAAAAAATTTAAAATACCGAAAATTTTAGTTTGGTAATTTATAGAAATCTGATCATTTTTTTCCAAATATTTTTAATAAGTTTTTCTGAATATAGTTCACCAAAATCATTGTACACATATTTGACATTCTCAAAGAGTTGATCACAGATTAGTGGAGACGGTGTTATATGTTATTCTAAGCATCCATCAAATGATGTTGTCCATGATAATTATGTATGTCATTGGGTTAAAAATCTTCGATGTCCATGAATCATGGTTTCTAATGAATGATAAATCCTCATTGAATATGAACCTTTCTCACAAATGGGACACCCTTGAATAACTTTTAATCTATACCTGGAAAAATTTACGTAAACATGAAATTCATTTATCAACCCATAAAATCTGACCCTCATTGTGAAATATTCATTTCTATAATCCTCAACCATTGTAACACCTAAATCCAACAATAATTTGAAACCCTATATAAATGGATCCAAATAAACATCAACATCATAACATAGTTTATTTGTCTTGATATAAGTATATATAACATGATGTATTTTGGTTTCTTGCATAACCATAGTGGAAAGATATAATTTACTAACATAAACATTCATGAAATATGAGTGATTATTTGAAAAAATAATGGATTCAATCCATCTATAGATAATGAAATAATAAGTCTTCTAAACTCATTTCAAAATTCAAGATACACATGATCAATTTTATTCCATTAAGGATAGTCTTCTGGGTGATAATGTTTCCCATCACTATTTCTCATATCTGTCTGCCACGTCAATTTTCCTATTGTCTCCTCATATCCATATAGGTTCCTAAACCTTGGAATCATTGAACGTACCATAAAACTTTTATAGGACCAGATTCATATTTCATATATCTTGAATCACCACACATTTTGAATTTTGTAAGTTATTTATGGTTCTTTTGAAATAGTACACAATCATTCCAGATGGGGTGTATTTTTTTAGAGACCATACCCATTGAGTGTAGAAATAATTTTTGTCATATGTTCAGCTAAAAATCTTATTAGATTTTGATATCATTTCATTCAAGAGAGAAAGTAGTTCTGTATAACTAGAATCACCCCATCCATTTTCTTCTTTCAAATTATACATCATCAAGAATGTCTCACAATGTTTTATATTTTGTGAAACCATCATAAAATGGTGTCTTTACACAACTCATTATATTATCAAACTTTTTTGGGCAGTTAGAAAGTCCATATTCAATTATCCTTATCATTTCATCAATACAATATTCATCATCATTCACATTTGTAATCACATCCTTGATATGGTCTTCTTTATTGTAAACATGTGTAATCATATCTAATGATCCATAAAACAAAGTGTTATCTTCCAAACTAGATAAATTTTATTTTTCGTTGTGTTTATTCCAACATTTATATCTTCAATATAATACATGGCTGATCAATTTCCAATCCAACTCCTCTAGATTAATTAGTATTTAATTACAATAAAATAAACACAGAAAAAGGATTATAGAAGGATAAAATTCATTACAATTGGAAAAAATGCTGAATTATTTTACCCCATATTCATAATCTTTGGTTTAATGATTGGAATCCATCCATTATTTATTCATATACATCCTATTTTATTTAGTAATATTAATATTTAACAAAATAAATACAAAAAACATTGATAAAAAAATTAATCAATGCTAAAAAAAGTTGTTTTAAATGTTGATCATAAGGGTTTACTCACCATTTTAGAAATAAAAATTCCTTTCATCATTTTTAAAACATTCATATCTCCACAACTTTGGGTTTTAAATTCCAATAACATAAGAATAATTATTAAAACATCATGTTAGTGATTACTACTGATTCTTATTGGTTAGTAGTTCTCTAGAGTGATCCTTTATATCTACTAATTCTCAGATCCAAAAACCAATATAATTGATAATCAATTTTTAAATAGAGTTTCAGATCAACATAACCATTGATATATCAAAAGAAATAATTAATAATCTTCCAGTTCCCCTTCTATGGATTCACCATTAATATTTTATCTAAAAAACTCATAAATGATATCAGGTATTATACACACCATGAGGTACATAAGGCATACTATAAATAATGAATATAAAACATTCTCAATGAATGTGATCTCGTCATATATTTTCAGTAACCCCTCCTACAACAACCATGATCTTCATTATGAACTTATATATGATTTATTACATAAACATGCACATAATATAACCCAACAGATTGAGAGGACTGGTGTATTTGAGGCATAAGAACATTTAAGAAAACATAAGACATAAAATAGAACATCTTTATTAAAAAATCCTTTACATGACTGATTCATTCCTTCGTACTTGACACTTCATGGGACAACCTAAGGATATACATAAGAATGGGGTGAGCTATAATGCCCAGTAAGGGAGTAAATAAGGCACGACATGAGGAATACGATACATGTTAGGAAATAGTCATTTGAATGAATTATATTTGAAACATGAACTTAAAGGAATGATATATAATAATTATCATAATGTGGAAATGTGGAAACAACATACAACATGATATTAGCACAAGAAATGACTCATTTAACATGTATTGGAATGAGAAAACAGTCATTGCACATGAATATTGCACATGGATTATCATGAGTAAAAATTAAATTCAAATGGGTTAGTATGAGTAAACCGTTTTTCAAATGGCATATCATGATACTAAACATTACCCAAATCATTGGAGCTATATCAAGTTTCACCCTTTATAAACATTTCATTCAATGCAAAAGTGTGCCACATGGATCATATAACAAGGAATAATTCAACATTTTAGGCTATTCCATGATAAAGTAATGTAAATAACATACATATAAGTACCATTAAATATATATATATATATACATAAATTTTAATATACTTCATCAATAAATGGTTATGGTATTCACTACATGATGATTTTAGCTTGAAAAATCAAGGTGCAATTTCTGTAACCTAATGGTGTGACATAAAAATTAAAAAAAAGGTTGATGAGCGAGAAAGGGGTATGTAATCATATATGAATGAAATGGAAATAAAGGGTGTCATTTATATGCATTTACCAACACATGGTAATTCGAAATAGAAGGAATAACATAATAGATAAACATAACGAAAGAACAAAAATGGAATTACTCTAATCAAATCTCAGCATGGTAACAGTTGTACATGGTGGGATTAATAAAGGAGAAAGAAGTCTCTCATCATTAGAAAATAAGTATTAATATATGGGGTGGTGTGAAATCATACTCCATATTTTTTAATGTTAAATAAAAGGGTATAACAATATGGTGAAACATCGATAAAAATGAGAAAGGAAAGAATCCCTTACATGAGTGTGTAACTTCAAGACTATGAAGAGGGGCTTCTTGAGAGCTTAAGGTTACATGAGAGGATTCTAAAGAAAGTAGGTAAAATCAGGGACATTATCCAAGGATTTTTAGTGAAATTAATTGGGATCTTGGGTGGGTATATTTAGGAAAGGAGAGGGGAATTCTTTAATATTTCACAAAGTTAGGTTTTGGAATCTATATAATTAAATATTAAATACCACAAACCATAAAATTGTTTTATCCAATGGTTTTTTCCAAAATATAGTGTAAAAACCTATTATAAAAGGACAATTGTTGAAAATATTAACATATTATCCTTTCTTCTGTCGATGTGAGTCACATTATTATAGAAATGAATTTAAAATCAAAGAGTATATTATTCATTTTGGAGGATTCACTAAGGCATTATAAAATAAGTTAAAAAATCTAAAATCACATTTTTTTAATGTAAAATCATATATTGGACCTATAATAACCATTATTTTATTTATTATATCATTTTGGAGTCATTATGAGGCCATAAAACACATAATTTATTCATAAGGTATTAAATTTTTATCCAAAAAATCAATTGTCACATAAAATTATGAAAAATTCACTATTGGGTGATTTCGATGTTCTGATTCCAAAAATAATATTCATTTTATCTAAATAATTTTCTATATATGTGAATAATTACTTTTAAAATGACAACCTACATTTATTTAAAATGCACGCGTTTTGAAAAAAACATTTTTCAAACCTTGATAAAAATTACATTTGAATTCATAAAATTTATATAGTAATTTATTATTAATAAAATTAATTGCATAATAATATTTTATTAAAGTATTATCTATATAAAAAATCATTAAATCTTTAAAAGTAATTATTTAAAAACCCACTTCTATTTTATCGTGTAAAAAAGTAACTCTTACCAAACTAATTACCTAATCATTTACATATAAGAAACAAATATAATAATTATTTATAATAATTATTTTTATCATATTATTAATAAAAAAACAAATTTTAATATGATAATGTATATATTTACTAAAAGTACCATTTTTACATGAAAAATCAATTTATCAAATTCATCAATTTTTAACGAAATACTATTCTTATAATGGAATTGATGGAATAAGAGTTTTATTTCTAAATATATATTACAAAATAATTAACTAATTCTTCATTACATAACCCCTTATAATTCCCACATAAGACCTAAGGGTATGGTATGCGATGGTAACAGACTATTAGAGTGGCTCAGATAACATCACCCATGTGGTAATCTCTATTAACATGAATATCTCAGGTAAATGATCATCATATAGCATATCCTATTGATGTCTATCTTGGGATTGGTGAAGAGGGATGTCTAGTGATGATACCTCTTTTCTGAGCTCTGAAAAATGATATTTGTATGACCCGAGTCTACTAGTTGAGGCCATCCTCTAATTTGTATGTGTCGATAATTATTTTTGAAAAAAACATTAAATTTATATCAGTCATGTGCCCACAGTTCAATGAAAATATTATCCACAGTAATGATAATTAACTTATTATTTAGACCCAATAATAATAATAATAATAATAATAATAATGAGTGCATGTGTTATCAATAATACATTAAAAGAATAAAAATTTTATTTATAAATGGTTAGGTCGTTACAACATTCCCCACTTAAGAAGTTTCCCCCTCAAAATTTCCTTTTACCACACTAAAACAGATGAGGATATCTCTATCTCATCACTTCATCTGGTTCCCACATTTCTTCTTTAAATGTATGGTTTCACTATAACCCCTTGATGTGGGACATCTTCTTATTTTGTAGAACTTCTTCTATATGATATGAGATCTTCAGTGGCTTTTATTCATAGGAGAGATCTTTCTCTACTTTACCACCTTTGGATTGAGTACATGTGATGGGTCAGTTATGTACTTTCTCAAAAGCGATAATTGTAACACATCATATACTTGAGACATTTTTGGTGGGAGAGCTAGTCGATAGGTCACAACTCCAATGCGATCAAGGATCTCAAAAGGGACGATGTACCTTGGACCAATCTTTCCCTTATTCCCAAATCTCATAACTCAATTCAATGGTGATATATAAAGGAATAAACTATCTTCGACATCAAAATATAAGTCTCATTTATGATTATCAAAATAGCTCTTTTGTCGAGCCTGTGAAACATTAATGTGTTATTGGATGGTCTTAACCCCCTCTACCATTTCTTCAACCATTTTTGAACCTAGAAGTTTTTTCTCTCCAAATTTATCCCAACATTCTATTGTTCTACATCTCTTCCCATAAAGGGCTTCATAAGGATCCATTTGGATGCTTGTGTGGAAACTGTTATTGTAAGAGAACTCAACCCGAGGAAGATGTTGATCCCATCCTCCTTTGAAGTACATTGACATTGACCTCAGCATGTACATAATTTCTTGGATAACCCGCTCATATTTTCAATTATTTTGAGGATGATATGTCATATTGATGTTCATATCAGTATTCTTGAGTTTTTTGGGGACTCTTTCAGAACATAAAGGTGAATATTGGATCTCTATTAGATACAATCGATAGTGGTACACCATGTTGCCTCACCACATCTCAGATTTATATTCTTGCAAGTTGATCCAATGAAAAATCATTCTGAATTAAAATGAAGTGCGTAGTCATTGTATGATCATACACAACAACCCAGATAGCATGGCTTCCTATGGATGTTTTCAGATGTTCAGTGATAAAGTCCATGGTGATATTTTTCTATTTACATGTTGGTATGGTTAATGGTTTCATCATCCTCTTAGTATTTTTCCTGTCATCTTTCACATTCTAATATATAAAGTAGTTTGATATATACTCAGTGATCTCCTTTTTCATGTTATCTCACCAATAATGTTCTCGGAGATCTCGATGCATATTTGTGTTTCCAATGTGAATGGAGAAATTCAAAATATGTGCATCATCCAAAAGATTTTTATTTAACCCTGAATTTTGTGGAAAACAAATTCTTGACCCAAATTTCACTATTCTTTGTTCATTGACATTGAGCTATGATGATTTCATTTTTCTTATAGCTTCCACCTTCTTTTGAATTTTTTTCATCATACTTATGAGCTTCCTTTAATCATTCTAAAAGATACAGTTGAAGAATCATTTGTGGAAGTATTGATGATGTTCCCTTATTTATGATTCTCATGTAAATCTCCATAATATCTAAGATGATGGGAACCTTTTCAATTCTTATAAATTAATGAGTTGTTGGATCCTTTATACTTAGAGCATCTATATCTTTATTCACTTTCCCTATATAGTAGTTAATTGGGAAGTCATAGTCATTGACCATTTCTAGACATCTTCATTGGTGCATATTCAACACATTCTCTGTGAATATATACATGAGGATTTTGTGATCCATATATATTTCACAATTCTCCTAAAATTGGTAATGTCACCAAATTATCAATTCGAAGATCACCATATCCAACAAATTTTTTTGTTATAAATAGTTTTTCTCATTAACATTAAATTTTCTTGAATCATAGGCAATGACATTTTCATTTTGCATCAACACACATCCCATGACCTTCTTTGAAGTGTCACTGAATACCCCAAAAATTTCTATACTTGTGGGTAGTGTGAGCATGGGCACAACGATAAGTCTCTTTTTCAACTCCTTGAAGTTGTCTTTTCATTCATCATTCCAAGCCAACTTGACTCCCATATGAGTTATCTTGGTAATAGGTTTTGAAAATTATGAGAAATGTATTACAAATCTGGGATAATATCCAGCTAACCAAAGGAAGATACATATATCCATCACTGATGTTGGCCTCACTCATCCCTTAATTACATTTTTCATAGAGGGATCCTCAGATATTACATTACTTTTGATGATATAACAAATAATTAGACTTCCTTCAACTAGAACTCAGACTTTCTATACTTTTCATAGACCATATCATTTCGCAAGGTCTCTAGTATAGTGCTTAGATTTTCCTTGTGATTCTCCTTGGTTTTGGATTATATTAGAATATAGTTTATAAATACTACCAAAAATTCGTTACTATAATCTCAAAAGACTCTATTAATAATTTCTATGATTATTTCTGGGGCATTAGTGAGTCTGAAAGGTATTACTATGAATTCATAGTGCCTGTACCTTGTACAAAAAGTAGTCTTGGGGATATCCTCATTCTTCATCTTTACTTCATAGTACCCCCACGGTAGACCCACATTGGATAATTATTATGATTGGTGTAGCTAATATAATAATTGATCAATTCATGGAAAATAATACTTGTTCTTTATCATGATTTCTTTGAGCTCATGATAATCTATGAAAAGTAGGATTGACCCATTATTCTTCTTGACATAGAGGATTGGTGAACCCCATGGTGAAGCACTTGGTCAAGTAAACCCTTTATCTAGATTCTTCTGTCAATGTTTATTTAGATCCTCAAGATCCACAACAACAATTATATATAGAGTCTTGGATATTTTCAATTCCCCATGTATAAGATTAATCAAGAATTTAACATCTCTTCTAGGTGGAAGACCTGGAAATTCCTCAAGAAAAGCCTTAGTGAATTCCCTCACAATAGGCATGTCATCAAGAATGGTTTATCCGTTAGACTCACTCATCATAGAATGATACAAGTGCTCATTGGGCGGTAATATCTGCACATAATATTATGATTCAAAATAAAATTAATCCTTCTATTTGCACTTGTATAGAATCGGTGGTCGATTCTCTATATGGAGTGTGATTCCCCTCTAACAGAAATTTATGTTGGCTCTATATAGGGAAATCCAATCCATGCCAAAAATTGCATCAAATTTAACAAGAGGTATTATTAAGAGGTTCACAAGGAATTTAAATATAGAAATTGTGATAGGGGAGGAGTTGTATACATGGGTTGCAATAATTTCCCCATTTGTGCTTCTCAGCGACATCTCTACATCCTTGACTTATATTGGTGTTTGGATTGTTTGACTAATCTTTTGGGATATAAAATAATTCATAGAACCAGAATAAGAAATTAAGTTTTCTATAATTGAATGTATAAATATAATACCTTTAACCACTTCATTTTTAGGATTCAAATTAGTGGTCGTGATGTAAAAAAGTACTCTCTTTCTACATTGGAGGTTGTTGGTTGCCTCCGAAAACCAATGTGTTAGGGAACTGGTTCGCAAAGTTCCCTAGTTCTTTGCAGTTATAGCAATGAAAAATGCCTTAGGGTTAAATGGAGAATTCCTATCTTCTATCATAGTAGCAGTTTTTTATTGTAAGAAATTAATGTTTAGGTTCCCTTATCACACACACCTAAGGCATTTTATCTTCCCCTTCAGGAAATTTATGGGGTTCTTCATTCCACCCCTTTGGAAAGTTGGGTGTTAGAAATTCTAAGCACCGTTGGATTTATCCATCAGACCACCAAAATTAAAGTAAACTTCTACTTCTTGTCCCCATGATACCTGTATGATTTTTCGATCTACATTTCGACTTGGAGGGCCCAACAAAAAATTTCGTCGTAGCTATAATTTCAGGAATCAATAGTGATTTCCATAGTCTAGGTTTTAGCCCACCAAATAAGAATTCAACCTTATATTTGGGGGTAATGAAAGATCCATAGGTGTGTCATGCAAGCATTGTGATTTTTTCCTCATATGCTCTGATGAAATCGTTATCTTTTTTATTGAGGGAAAGGAATTACCTTTCCATCTTAAGTCGGAGGGTGTGAGGAAAATATTTATCGAAAGACATTTTTCAGAAATCCTTCAATTCTAATGCCCCGGTCACTTCCTCAGACTTCGTATTTTTTATTAATGTCCACCATTGATTAGATTCACCATATATATGATAATAATTCATAAGAACCTTCTATTGTTATGATCATTGAAGGATGTAGAAGATCTTCTCAAAAGAGGTGATCCATTGTTCCATGATTGAGGGATCTGATGATCCATTGAAAGTAGGCGGCATGTGTGTCATGAATCACTCGATTGCGTCTTGTTCATTCTTGGGGGGGGGGGGTGGAAATTCCTCTTGAACCATTTTTTATTTTCAAAACATGAGTTAATTGAGAGTGTATCATGAAAAATTATATGATTTCCACTCTCATCTGATTGGGAATCTCATTAGAACAGTCATCACATTGAACGTAGAATCAATAGTTAGCTCAAGTACTCCTATTACCAACCATTGGCAAGATTAAAATTATTGTTTGGTGTATGTTTAGTAATAACATAAAGGGTAACCCAATGAAAAAAAGGCATTACTGATAAATTACATTGACTTCATTATCTTATGAACTTATAAACATAAATATAATTTATCCATGATCTACTTCACAAAATATATTCATAGGGGAATTTTTTTATTCCCTTAATAACGGTTCATACAAAGATAAAACATTTACCAAATCATATCCTTTGGGAGTGTCGAACCAAGAGTGAAGAAAGGCCCATTTTCATTCACCAGTTCCTGTTCAAGTCTAGATCAAAGTGATGTTTTCATGTTTTACCCCAAGATACATATGTGTCAAAGCCACCTCTACTTGTTTGTATCCAGACAAGGATGTATTTGTTTGACAAATCACTAACACTATACACACTAAACTTTAGGTATTATATTCTTATACTCGGTATTATATTTAAGGAATTAACTCTATTTTTATCACCCTATCCCCAAAAATAGCTAAACCTATCCATTGATACCAACTATAACAAATATTTTCTTTATTACACACATAAATATGATTTATTACATAAACATGTACTTAGTACAAACTAGAATATTGAGAGGTTTATTGTATTTGGGGATTATGAACATTACATGACAACATTAGACATAACATACAACATATTTTTTGAAAACGTCCTTTACATGACCATGTCATTCCTTCATACACAACACTACATGAGATAACCTGAGGACACACATAAGAAAGGGGTGAGCTATATAGCCTAGTAAGGGAGTAAATAGGGAATAAAATGAAGAATACAATACATGTTAGGAAATAGGCATATCAATAGAATATAAGAGAAACATGAATCTAAATGTGTGATATAACATGATTATCATAGCATGGAAATGTGTCAACAACATACAACATGATATTATCATGAGCCCAGGTGCATTCCTCATTGATTAACATTAGTAAACCCTCATTGCACATGAATATTCATTAGTAAACCCTCATTGATCATTGATTAACATGGTTAAATGATCGTTGTACATGGATTAGCATGAGTAAACCCACATTCCTCATGGAGTATCATGATACTTAACATTACCCAATGCATTGGAGCACTATTAGGGTGCACCCCTTATAAACATTTCATTTCATGCATAAGTGTTCTACATGGATCATTTAACATGGAATCATTCAACAGTATATGATATTACACGAATAATGAATGTTGAATAAATACATGTAAGTACCGTTATGTATATATATGTGAATAAATTTTAATACCATTGTTAGATAAATGGGTATGGTATTCACTACATGATGATTTTGGAATGGAAAATCGCATTGCAATTTCGGCAGCCTAACGATGTTGCATAAAAATTCGTAAGACAATGATGATGAGGAAGAAAGGGATATATCATCATATATAAAATATATGGAAATTAAGGGGGTCATATAAATACATTTTCCAACATAATTTATATGGAAATATAAGGGGTAACATAATAGATTAACATGAAGAAAGAGGGGAAATGGAATATCTCTTATGAAACATCGGCATGGTAACAGGTGTACATGGTAGGGATTAATGAGAGACAAATAGGAATATCATCATTCAAATATAAAAAGGGTAGTACGGGAGAGGTTATAAATAATACCCCAAAATTTTTAATTGAATATTAAATGGTATAACAACATGAAGAAACTTGGATAAAAATGAGAAAGGAAGGAATACCTTACTTGAGTGTGTGACTTTAAGAGCTTAAAGAGGGGATTATTGAGATCTTGGGGAACCTTGGGAGGATTATAGAGAGAGGAGGGAATAGTAGGGACGTTCTAAAAGGATTTTTAGTGAATATAATTTTGATATTGGGTTGGTTTATATTGGAAATGAGCAGGGAATTTTTTAATATTTCACAAACATATGTTTTGAAAACTATATAATTAAATATAAAAAACCAAAAACCAACCAATGGTTTTTGCCAATGTTTTTTGAAAAATTGTAGTGGAAAAATTATTATATATGGCTAAAGGATGAACATATTAAAATATTATCCTTTACTATTTGGAGGTGAGTCACATTATTAAAGAAAAAAATTTAAAATCAAAAAGTATTTTTTACATTTTGGAGGTTTCACTAAGCCATTATAAAATAAGTGAAAAAAATTATAAAAACACATTTTTTAATGTAAATACATATATTAGAATGAAAATATCCATAATAGATTTTATTACATCATTTGGTGGGTCACTATGATGTCATAAAACACAAATTTTATATATATGGTATTTAAATTTTACCAAATAATTTGATTGTCTCTTAAAATTATGAAAAAATCACTTTTCGATAATTTCACCATTCTGATTCCAAAAAATAATATTAATATTTTACAAATAATTTTCTAAATCTTATATTTTTCACTTATAAAATGAATGCCTTTATTTATTTAAAATTCATCGGGTTTGATAAAAACTGTTTTCAATCCTTGATAAAAATTACATTTTACATCATAAAAGTTATATAATCATTTATTATTCATAAAATTAATTTCATAATAATATATTATTATAATTATAATTATTTCAAAAATTAATTAGTTCCTTAAAATAAATCCTTAAAAATACGCTTTTTTATCGTATAAAAATGGAACTCTTATCAAACTAAATAACTAATCATTTACAGATAAAAACTGATATAATAATCATTTATAAGAAGTTTTCATATTATTTTTAAAATCTTTAGTTTTATTTAATAATTTATATATGTTGGGAAAAAATCCCTCAAGGCATCATTGAATCATTTTTGAGGTTATTGTGTATGTTGACAAAGTGAACATCTATGTTGTGATTGTTGACTAAGCAAACCATGACATACAAATTTGTTGACAAAGGGGATTTCATGGTGGAATGTAGAGTTCAAGAATTGTGGTCAACAATCCATGTTTGATTCAAGAACATCGATAAAGGAATGGATGATCTAGAGGCGGTGTAAAAAGAATAGATACAAGGGGGCGTTGTTTTCCAGTGTTAGCCAAATTTTTGGGCCTGAAAATCGACAATTGAAGAAAAGTGGTTTTAGAAACTAGAATTGGACTTCGTGTACTTGAAGAAAAGGGAACTTGTGTGCCTAGTTTTTCTCAAGATCAGAACATGGAAAAATGGCAATGAAAATAGGGTCGCGTAAGTATTAGGTTGGTCGTGCAAGTGTCCTGCACGTCGTGAAGAGACTTACGCACTGATGCCAAGGAGGAATGGAAACTTGTGCGCCTATGGTTTTTCAGGATCAGAACGTTGAAATATGGAAAAAAGGAAAGAAGGTCACGCAAGTATTGGTGTGGTCGCGCAAGTGAGTAGTGTGACAGGGACTTGGGCAAATGGACCTGCGCGCTGAAACCTGCGTGTCGAGGGGAGACTTTCACATCGTCCTGTAGGTTTTCAAAATGCCTATAAATATAAGTCGAACCCTCCTCATTTTTAATGGAGTTCAACACTTAGAAAAATCATAGCTCCCATCGCACAGGTGTGGTGGTCACACAAGTGGTGGTGGGTCGCACAAGTGGGACTTGTGCGCCTAATTTGAAGAAGTGTGGTTGTTTTCAGTTGCGCACCAATATTGGTTTGGGTGTAATGGTAAGTGAGTCACGCATGTTTGGAGGATCATAGGCTTGTGTCGCGAAGGTTGTTGAGGTGGACCTACACGCCATTGTTGACTTGTGTGCTAATACTTGGGCACCGGATTTGACTTGCGTGCCAAGTATGGTTTTTTTCCCAGTAGTGTTTTTGGGCTGCGTGAAAGCGGGAAGTTATCCCGAATCCTTCGGTGCAAAGAGATATTCATCTACGGGTGAATTTTGTACTTCAACAGAGCATCTACATACATAGGAAGATGAATTCATTAGAGATTATGAAGAGACCTACAGGTCTATAAACTGTTAGTGGATCCTTTTCGGAACATTGAGCAAAGGAAGAGGAAAAAGGTGATCCTCACCACCGGCAGTGATCCAGAGAGAGAGAAATAGAGAGTGACCCTTGGGAAAGCAGTGAGCGGACTATAAACATTGTAAAGGTAGTGAGCTTGGGATTGAGTGATTGTGCCCGAACCTTGTAATCCACAGCTAGTAAAGTTTTGTGGAATTTGGTACGATCGACAACATGTCGGCGTATGCTTCTTGGACGTAGCCCTTAGTGGTGAACCAAGTAAAAATTTATGTGTCTTGTGCTTTCTTTACTTTTTGTTTATGTTATGCAATAGGAAAGATAGAGAAGAATGTTTTTCTTAATAGTGAAACAAGATCAGAACATGCTTCAATTTTAACTTAGTTATACCCTGATTCACCCCCCTCTCAGGGTATTCAGCCTTGTGGACCTGACAATATATTTCTCAAAAACATAATTTTTACCTGAAAATTTAATTTACCAAATTCATCAATTTTTAAGAAATACTATTATTACAAAAAAATTTATGGATTATGAATTTTATTTATAAAAATGCATTATAAAATTAGTTACTAGTTACTTATTTCATAACCCCTTATAACCCCCTAATAAGACCTAATGGTAAGGTGTGTGATGGTGACAGAATGTTGGGGTAGCTTGGATAACATCACCCAGGTGGTAATCTCTATTAACTTGAACTTCTCCCATAGGTGATCCCATTCAAAATTAATGTGTTTAAGCTCAGATTTGAATTGGTCAAAATTGAAGCCTATTCACACTACCTTCTTTTAGAGCTCAGATAAATTAGCTTCGTACATCCTGAGTCTACTGGATGAGGCAATCCTCTCATTTTTCACTGTCGAAAGAATTTTTTTTTAAATCCTTAAATTCATATTAGTTGTGTAATCACTATTCTATGACTATATTATGAAAGGTAATGATATATAATAATTATTTAGACACAATAAAAAAAGTACATATCTGTTTTCAATAAGATAATAAAATTAAGGGAATTTTATTAATCAATGATGATGTTGTTACACCTCCATTGAATGTTATAAATGTCTATCTAATGGAGTTTTCATTTGTTTTAACTCAATCATTCTAAAAATTTATAACACCTTCAGGATGTACTCTAACTAAGTCAACAAAAAAATTATATACTTCAAGTCTCTCTCAATATTTATCTCCACTATCCACTTTTAAGAACAAAGGACCGTTATTTAGGTCCTTCTAGATAAATCTATCTTTAGCTTTTACAGAATTTCTGTTATCAGTCCAACTAAGAGATATTCAACCACATAAATAAGTAAAATGACAAAAGGACCATCATAATACAAATTTATATAGTACAAATTATTCTCATTAAACTTAATGAAAATTAATTCTACTATGAATGCATTGAAAATCTAGTTACACAATCTTGGAACCTACTTAGGACCAAAAAATCCCATTTGAGACTGGAACCAAAACTTTTATTACATTTTTCATGTAACCTTTGTGTTGATCTATATAGGTCTATACCTCCAACATAATACCTGAAGCTTGGTATTTAGGGAGACTCTACCCCATGTAATGCATCAGGTGGTGGTGTGTAGGGTTTGAAAATATGAACTCCAAATATTAGAGGCCTAGGTGTACTCATGAGAGGAGTCAATGATACAAGAGTTTTTTTAGTGTGTGGAAGGCTTCTGAATCATCCCCAAAAAGTATAGATGGTCTAGTTAATTCGATGTATTAGGAATTTACATAACCAATTATATACTAAATGAGAAATCCAAGGTTTTGATATTTCTCCTCATTTTTTCTTGTAATATGATTATACTCATTTGAATCTTACGTTTAAAATTTGGATACAACTCAATATTTCTTACAAAATAATAACATATAACCTATATAGAATTTTACTCATTCTCAGTGTGAGAAAAAAGTGTCAATATAAGACCATTCATATTAAATTAGAGTGAAAAATAGGGTTTGATGGGTTAGGATTACATAGTTAGGTCGGCTATCACTAGAGATCTTGAGATAATTAGGACATCAAGATAGATGTGATACCAAATAACTAATTCACTAACTAAACATGGAAAATGAATTGGGTAATAACAACGATCTTGATAAAACACTATGTAAACATATGGTATGTTGGTGGATTCCATATAATAAAGGGGGTTCAATGACAGTGGTAGGGTTCGATGGTAGTAGAGCAGTCAGTAGAGGCAACGGTGGTGGTGTTGATGACATCGGCAGCAAAAGAGGTGGGGTTTTTGACAGTGGAGGAGCGGTGAAATGGAAAAAGAAGTGGGGTTCAACAGTGGGGGTTGGGTTCATGGTGGAGGAACAGTTTGTGGGGGAGGTGGGGTTCGGTAGTGGAGGTGTGGTTCGCTGTGGTGGTGGGGTTCTCAGTAGAGGGGGTTTGCGTTGGATGTGGGGTTCAGTAGCAGAGGAGTAATTAGTAGCATTAGAAGAGGTGTTTCGCGGCGGTTCAGGAGGGGTTTGGTGATGGTAGAGGTTGGGATCTGTGAGAGGTTGAGGTGTAATTGAGATAAAGCCGACTGTTAGGGTTCATTTATAAAATTGGAGAAATATTATATTAGTTCTATATAAAAAGCTCTGATAAAGGTATGTTTCATTACTGGTAAAATAAGAAGCACTGACAAAACAATAATTTTTTAGTGTTTTTTAGTGCTAATAAAGATAGGGCTTTATGACTGCTAAAAATGTGGTGATAAAAGGTGTATTTTTCAATGACAAAATTATAGTGTTTATAAAGACACAATTAATCATTGGTTTTAGCACTGACAAAGATATGTTATTAATAACTTATTTATATTATTATATATATTTATAAAATTATATATATAACAAATATAATTATAAATATAATTATATCAATTAATAAATATATATTTATCTATACACATATATATAATAAATAAATTTCTATTATTAACAACTAGGGTTGTATCATAGTGGTAATAATAACCCTATAATCCTGCATCAAAACACTCGGGTTCTAATCCGACCAGAAGCAAATTTTGATTATATTTGCAAAAAGATTAGGGCTGACTTGTTGCAACCCAGGCGTGGGTCTCTCGGCAGTTGCACAAACATGGCAATGGAATGAGTGTTTTCCAGCGGAGTGGTAATAAGACGATTTCTCAGGCGAACGGGGAGTTACAACAAGCAAAAAATAGCTGCTGGTGCTCAGCACCTAGGCTATTATCTTTGTAATTGACTTCATATCCATATGGCATTCGGGCCATTTAAATTGGTGGTTTATACCTTGGGGTCGACGACCAACCATTTTGGGTTGTGTGTGTTGCATTTCAATATTTCATTATAATTGTACCCCTAAGTACCTATAATATTTTTACAATTATATATATATAAATATATATATATATATATATATATATTTAATGTTATAAATATTTATTATAAATAAATATTTTTTATAATTATAATATTATAATAAATATATTAATTATATTTATAATTATATATAATAAATATATAAAATTATAATAACTATATATATTTTGCTTATACATTTATTAATATATATAATTAATATATTTATTATAATTTTATACTTATCTAAATATATCTATATTTATTTATAATTATAATTATAAATATTTTTATTTATTTACAAATATTTTTATATATTTATAAATATATATATTTAATTAATATATATTTATTTGTAAATAAAAAATTATAATAAATATATAAATATATTAAAATAACTATAAAATTATAAGATATTTATTTATTTTATTTATAATTTCATTAATATATAAAATTAATATATTTATTATAATATTATAAATATTATAATATATATATTTATATATTTATAATTATAATTATAGATATTTCTATTTATTTATAAATATTTTTTTATATTTACAAATATTTTTATTTCATTATGTATATCAATAACATTATAAGTATAATAAATATGATTTTAATAATTTTATAATTATTTAAATATATATATATTTATATAACTATTATAATATATAAATATATATTTATTTGTAATTAATGTTTTTTAGTAAATATTTATTTATTTATAATTTTAATTAGAAATAAATAAATATAAATATATATCATTATAAAATTATAAGTAATACATATATTATACTAATAAATTTATTAATATATAACTAATTGGAATATTTATTATATTTTTAAAATTATTTAAATATATATATATTTAACTATTATTATAAATATTTTTATTTATTTATAAATATTTGAATATATTTATAAATATGTTTATTTAATTATAGAAATATTATAACATGCCATCAATCCTGTACCGAAGTGTTAAAGGTGCCTTCTTGGCATCCAATAGGTCATAGGATCAAGACCTGTTGGGTATAAGTACTATTCAGTAACATGCAGGCGGTGACGCAGGTGGTGACATAGGCGATGTCACAGATAATGACACATGCATGACATAGGGCAGGTGATGAGGGTAGGATGATTTAGGCATGATGTTGCACTTAGCTCTCGGTCTTTGTAATGGGATTCATGCCCACTGGGCATATGAGCAATTTAATAAATAAATAAGGATTGATTGATGGGTTATACCCTGGGGGGTCTATGGTCAACCTTTCTGCCATGTGTCTGTGGTTTGAGTGTGTTTGAATGTAATTTTACTCCAATAACACAATATATATATATTTATAAATTTTTAAGTATAATTAATATATTTGATAATTTTATAATTAACTAAATAAAAAAATATTTAAGTATAATTATAACTATTAAATAAATATATATTTACTTGTAACTAAAAAATTTTAATTAATATTTATTTATATATAGTTATAATTATAAAGATATATATATTTAAATTATTATAGAATTAAAAAATATTTATTATATTTATAATTTTATAAATATATAAAATTAATATATTTATTATAATTTTGTAATTTTTTAAAAATAGCTATATTTAGGTAGAAATAAAATTATAAATATTTGAATTTATTTATATATATTTTTATATATTTATGAATATATTTATTTAAATATATATATTTATAACTTTATAAGTATAATAAACACATTCAATATAATTTGTTAATTATTTACACAAACATATATATATAAATTTATAATTATAAGTATAAATAAATATATTTTTAAATATTTGCAAATAATTATAAATTTATTTATATATATAGATCAATAAAATTATAATATATGGATCTATTGTAATTTTATAATTATTTAAACATATATATATATATAAAATTATAATTATAAAAATTTATATTTATTAAGTATTTATATATAATTAAATATTTATAATTATAAATACAATAAATATATTTATTATTTAAAGATATTTATTTTATTTTCATAAGTTTTTTTGAGAATATAATGGATTCATGGGTATAACAATAATGAATCATATACCTAGTAAAAATTTAGATCGTAAAGAATGAGTGATCACATGTATAGAAAACATGATTAATAATAAAGGGGTATCATATAAATGAACATTCATCATGAATACATAACATATGCACATCAATTATGCTCAAGCATCGAGATATTAATTGACCAAATTTATTAGAAAAATATATATCTTTAAATAAATTTTTATTTATTTATAATTATAATTCTAAATATATATATTTTAAAATTATTTATATATAACTATAAATATACAATTATAAGAATATATTTTTAAATATAATAAATATATTGGTTGATTAATAAAATTTGATTATAATCTTATAATTATTTAAATATATAATTACATAATTATAATATTATAAATAATTTTTCAAATGAATATATATTTATTTCAATTATTAAAAAATATTTATTCATTACAAACACAAATTTTTTATTAAATGTTTAGAAATAAACATTACTTTTAAATATAAATATAATAATTTTATAGAAATTAATAATAATTTTATATTAAAAAACATTATATGTGCTAATAAAACTCCCATTTATTATCACTAAAACTGAGCAGATAAAGTTTAAATTTATCAATGCTTTTAACTAGCATTGACAGTAGCCCTAGATTTATCATCAACTTTTTCTTAGCACAGATAAATTCCATTATTTCCCATGCACCGATCTGTAGTATTTCATCCTTTAAAATCGATTTTCCTTTTACCTACCACTCGACCACGAATTTAGATTCATAGTTATCTTCTCCTTTAGACATTCCTTCGTCGGTATGGATCATTAACAACTTGGTCTCATCTTCTACTTTCACATTTCATGACAACCAAATATTTTTTTCTTCCACAATCAAAAACTCAAAAGGGGAAATAAGTATTATGAGTCAGATTAAATTGTTTTATGTATTACCTTCAGTTTCTGTCTCACTAGATCAAACGCCATGCTAGGGTTCTTCATCAACATCATAATAGGGTTTTTATTTCTCATTCATATTTCATATTACTCGAAAGGTTTCTGTTGAGCTGGGCTAATCCATATTCAATTTTTGGAATGATTCGAGAGTGGTCACAATTTTTCATTTGATCGACCTCAGGTAAAACTTGTTCTATTATGTCAGTGTTATAGAATATATTAAGAAAAGGAACCACATATAACATTATCTTATATTAATTATAATTATCTTATGAAGGTGGTTTGTAACTATGTTAATCAAGTTTTACTTATGGGCATCACACCATCACTTTTTCTAATATGGATAAAATTTATATTACCCAATAGAATTCCACAATACTATTATTATTCTTCATCTTCATGATAAAAAAACTCCTATGTAATTTAAAAAATATTACAATATAAATAACGAAATGACCAACACCATAAATTAAAATTTGAACATACAAAATTCATATGGGATATTTAACTAATGACTAAAACATTAATAATTAATTTTTTTACAAAAATATAAGATATAAAATAATACAATATAATAAACATTGGATTAAAATATAAACCAGCCAATCAATATTTCAAATAAATATGGAAATAAAATAAAAAATGAAATAAAAAATGCTCGATACACTTATTATTCACACACTAAATTCAACATTATTGCGTAAATAATAATTAATTTAATAATTATAAGTAGATAAATCACAAAACAATAATTAACCACTTAATTAATTATTTTATCATTGAATTTTAACTAAATAAAGTTGTATAAATGTGTCAAATTAAAGAAATATCAGTCATGTGTTGAAGGAGACTAGGGAGTGGGAGGCCAATGCATGTGGTCATTGGGGGAAATTATTCTCATATGATGTTTACCCTTGAAAGGGAAACTCAAAGATTAAGTTTGTCGTTTTAGTGGAGGTTGTAACCTCCCATATTTTGGTTGAAGAATGACTCCCTTGATTTTTAATTTAAATATCATGTTTGTATTTATAAATGTTCCCAAGATTTTATGGATGTATTCAAGTTTGTCTGGTGGTTATTTATAGCCGAGAGCCTAGTTTTTGAGAGAAGAAAGCGAGGAACATGATTAACACACTGTTAGTGGTATCAATTCACCTCAACTGTGTTGGCCTAGGAGGGCATGATATGGTTTGTAAAATAGTACACCCTAGGCCGCATGGATGTATGAATATGTGTATGTGGGTTTTAGTAGAGAAATGCACGGTGTGTGCATCCTTTGGAAACCCATGTGTCACCTTGCAAGGTTACTTCCACTACGTCATTGGTGGTTCACATTTAAGTGCACGATTTGGAATAAAAAATTTCCTAACTGTCACGAACCAAACCAGAGTGTCTGGAAACCTACAACCTGACACAACCCCTGGAATGGGAAAAATGGAATTCCCAATCCCCATTGGTTGACAATTTCCTAGGTATCACTGATATGTATTGGGAATTATTTTACCCATTAACACATACATAAAGGAATAATATTATGGTAAAACACAATAATCAATAACCATAACCAAACAAGTTAAAAAAAGATTGAAATTAATTTTTTTTACAAATTTAAACAAAACAAAAAATACTACAACAGAATAGAACCCACAAAAATAACCTAGAAAACTCCATGTGATAAAAGGTACATATCCTCAAACCCAACACCTCCAACATCTACACAAGAAGACTACTAGAAAGCAGATCAACTATCAATATCTCTAAGACATATTTCCTTTACCTGGGTCATACCTAATGAAATTATATATACACCAAAAGGTGTATGTAGAGTGTGGGGAAAATTCCAGTTTCATTCCACCCAAAGAAATGATTCCATATTATAACATTAAAACAAAAATTATTAAAAATGTTTTAATTTAATAGGCATATAGACATATTTTTACATAAAACATTTTCAATGAATGAAACTTTTGAGGTAAAGGCATGCCTTGACTCTAAAATAAAACAGAAATTGCAGAATATAGAGATGGTAAGTACAATATCACCTAAGAGAACACATTTCATGGGAAACCCTTATAGGAACAAGCTCAATGGGACACTAGGTTAATCATATCATTGTGAAACATGGTATAGAAACCACAAACCTCATCATTATCATGTAGGATCAACATGGAGGGAACATACCATTGTCCATGTGGTCTCTAATTATCATTATTGTTTAGTTAGTGTTGTAATCTTCAATCCATCCAATTGAAACTAGGCCAAGAAAATTCTGAATCAGTAGCATAATAGTCCTAGTACACCCACCAAGATACTCAGGTTTCCATATTCTCAATTTCTATTCCACATATAACATAAAACATCACACTAGAATACACTTGACAAGAAACATTCTACACACACCAAAAACATTTCAAAATAAATTTCACACTACATTCAAAATCTATCAAACACATTTGACAATATTGCAAGAAAAACATACGATCAATTTAATCATTTCTTTGGGCCAATCCCTACGTAAAAGCAAAACATAAAACTAATTAATTTCACAGAATGATTCATATCATTTAATCAATACACAATAAATATTGTAAAGTGCCTAGAAAAATATAACATATCAAAATAACTGATTTTATTTTACAATATCCACTTTCAGAACAATTGCACCTCAAGTTCCTTTGAAAACACTTTTTTCATTACTCACACAATTCATAAAACACTTCCAAGAAGAAACACAATATGGGACATATAAAAAAGTATCCATTTATATTATAAAATACACATACATGTTATATGCATGTGAAAATATTTCCAAAACACAATTTCACCATAATATTAAACAATTGAATAAATATAAAAAACCAATAAAGCATATAACAATCAACCAAAAAATTTAAGGCATGGAACCATCTTCCTCATAATTGGGAAATTCTATAATTTGTTGTGAATCCTCTACCTCTCCACCATAATACCCGAAAAAATAAATATTTAATAGAAAACATCAACATCCTCAACAAAAGAATGAGATCAGATCCCATTTTTGGTCAAATATCTTCTGTAAAAAAAACCAGTGAAGAAGGAAGGAAATCCCTAGAAAAAGGAAGAAACCATTGGAGAATATTCTTACTAAATGATTATTTTATGGGTATATACCAAATACAACAAAAGAAGGGAGACCATGGGATACAAGAGGATAAGAGGGAGGATCCCAAGGATGTAGGGATCGAATAGGTCAATCAAGGGGGGATTTGGGATTAAATTATAAGAGAACACAACTTTAATTTTTTATATTTTTAATTACCCAGACAATAAACATGGTTTTACACTATAGTGTTCCAATCAATGTGGAAATCATTCACCCCTCACTATCCATGAGGAACAATCTACAAGGTTAGCCCAAATGTTTTACAAACCATGTGCTAGCCACTATCCAAAAAACGCCCATAAGACACACGTTTTCATATAGAAGGGTTAACGGTTTAAAAATTCATGAAAAAAATATTTGGATCATACCAAGAACCTAAAAACATTCATTTTTCACCGAAACCATAGAATAATCTAAGAAATGACCCTAGGACCAAAGGGGAATAAAAGATAATCTTAAAATTTAAACCTGTCACAACCAAAACCGAAGAGAGAAACTAAAATCTAAATTTGAACTAGAAAATGGGATGAAAAAGAATGTGAGTGTCACAATTCTTCCCACCATGAAATTTTTTTCCCCAAAATGTCCTTTTTGGTTTTATTTGAAAAAAATGATACTCCTCCACAACTCAAGAAAATTTGAAACATCGTAAAAATAAGGATAGGGTAGGGACACAACATGAATATAATTTGATATTAACAATATATATCTATGGAGGACATAATGGAATCCCCACCCAACATGCCTCATGTCACCAGAATGTCATGACACCACTAGTTGATTGATCAATATAAAATGAATTCTTACCACTACTTAATCTAACCTATCAATCCAAAAACACCTCAAACATCACTAAAAAGAACTCACACCACATATCTAAAATGAATAACAAAACAAAACAACTTCATAAAGAATACTTACACAACATCACTTCAAATAAATTGTCGGGTGCACTCTAACTGCAACGTTTACTCAATAGAGGAACATGAAAGGGAATCTAAGAGCCAACATCCTAAAACCAAACTCTTCAATGCCAAACTACACTAGAGTCTAAAATAGATTATCCAAATGGGTGTCCTGAATAGACATCCCACCATAAGGAACCAAAACACACCGACTAACACTATAAGGAACTCCAAAAATACTATGGTGGGTCTCCCCGCCATTTAAGAACTGACAAGCTTAAACCGATATGGGAAACCTAACATGGGCGATCCTAGAATTATCCACATATGCCAAAAAAACCCACCACAAGGGGGTAGAAACTAGATGAGGGAAACACCAAACCAAATGGAGCGTAATTTATGATTTTCCATCCCCATGGGACACTATTGTCTCTAGATTAGAAGAAACCAAAACCAAAACTGATTCACAAGGATAACCAAACATGGATAACCAAACATATTCTCGCATCCAAAAAGGTACAACCTTGGGAATTCGAGAAAATGACACAAACATGCCTTTATTTAACCAAGGAGGAACTCCTTTGTCCATGAATATTTTAATGAAGAATATGTCCTATATGTATCTTCCCATAAAATAGGATCGATCAAGATGAACTAGCTACACAAAAAGCTTCAACTGTATCCATTTCTCGCACTGGAGATAGAATCTAGATCAATGTCCCACGCACATTTGGTATCCCTAATTATGCATGGGATTCACTATGAGTCATATGGCTAGAGCCATGATGACTGAACCATCTCCTTCCACACATCCAAAAGCTAAAAAATCTTTACCAAAACACATTCTTTGGTTTTGATGAGCGACCACACTGCCTTCCTCGATAAAGAAAAAAGAACCCAACATCCCATGAGAACCACATTCTGTAACATGAAACTTCCACAAAAACAAGAACATAGAAGATGAACGTGCATCATCCACATTCACCTAGAACAAGAAATACCATGAAAAAATAACACATGGAATACACTTCCTTTAAAAATAGTGATGTTCATAATTTCTAAAATTAAAACACACATACATTAAAGTATACATTCTTAGAAGATTCCACAACAACCAATTTTTCATTCGAAAGAAAATATGAAACCAAACTTTTTTTCACAACCCTTACAAAAAAAGATGTATTACAAAGAAATATACTTTAAGCCGAGTCCCAAAAATCACACTATTTATAAAAATGAACATGAAAACTTCATATGACCATTCCTAGCACACTATTGGCACAACAAGATAATACACCCAAATTAAACTGATAAAATATCTATAGAACTTTTTAATACCATGGCCAACACCAACATCTTCAAACCACATTCAATTAATGGAATTCCTTAAACCACTTCTAGGCTAGAACTTTGACCATAGTGGTGAAAAATGTCACCTTCAACAACATTGGAAATTAAAAATACTACGGTTTTTTCAATGTCCCCACATGAATTGTTCCACTTAGAGAGGATATACTGAATGGAAAATAGAGGTGGATTCAATTTATTAAACTTGATAAAGGAGTACTTTTTTTGATCAATTAGAGGTTCTTTCAATGGTAAACCATCTATAGATAAACCGTGAATTTCCATCAAAATGTTTTGGGGCGTTTGATTAGCCAACAATGAAACCAATACCCAATTAAACCAATTTATCCTCAAAAAACATACCCCAAAAAACTATAGATCCCCAAATAGAACATACCCAAAGGCTTCCAAAAATATTTCACAAAATAACCCACTAACCATCACATGAAACCAACACATTGACAAGAACATACACTTGAAACACCATTCCAGAAAAAAGAGTTATCAAACTCAAAACACCTTATAATAAATATTCTAAAACCACCAGGAGACACACTACACAACTACCAATTATCAAAACATCACACATTTTCTAAAAAGATCTTTTTAAAATAAAACAAGCTCATATGGTTGCACACTCACTAAATGGTTTTCTATACATCCCCACACGTGCATATTCTCATACCAAAGAAAGAACTCATTCACCATTCAACACACTTAAATTCATGTGCTTACTAGTTGAATTACCTAAGGTAAAAAAACCATTCCACATTCAAACAAAAAATATTCAATCTACACTCTCAACATCATAATTTGATTCCAATTTTAAAAATTCAAAAAAAATGAAGTTCACTAACCACCAAATTGAAAAGAATTTTATTTAAAATCATATCCTCTTATTTCGAAACATATCCAAAAAACTTCTTCAAATTAAATTTATATTTTACAAATAATGGTTTTTCACAAACCACATGTTTTTAATTATAAATACTTAATTTCCAATAATCTCATTCCAACCTTACATGGAAATTGATTTATAGAAAACGTTTTCCAAATTTTATACAAAAATTATTCTAAAAATTCATCTTCCATTTTCCAATAACCAAATAATTAACATTTTAAAACCCTATTTTCACAATTAAAAAATAACATATTTCAAAAAAACGCAACTCAAAGAATACAAAAAATAATTCACATGGTGAGACTAGTTTCATGGGGAGAATTTCCTATATGGTTGGCACCCATATGCCAATAACACCACCATCACATAGAGTATTATTAGACCATGTCTTAATTCTACTTGACTTTCCAAGCCCTCCAATCTCCATGAGACCATTGAACCAACTCCCATTTCATTTCCCAGCCAAAAATAACCTGCAAGAACCAATGAAACCACAAGAGACCAGAATTCCCATCAAAAATCAAGGTTTGGTCTAGGATATGTTTTCCAGACACTCCCCCATACTTATACCCCAAGATTTGATAATCTTACTCCATCTATCTTGAAATCATAAATATCATAGTTTGATCCACATACGAAGACCTTTAAGGATCCCACCTTCTCTGATACCATTTTGTCATAAACCAAGATGAAGTTCCATCCAACATGATACCCAACCCAGTCTATGGAATAGCCATAAGTACATTCCCGATCCCTAGGGGATAGAAAAATTTCCCGGGTATAACAAATATTCATTGGGAATGATTTCACCAAATTACACAAATATACATGACCAACAATAATGGAAAATCCAATAATCAATAACCATAACCAAACAAGGATTGATAATGATTCATATTAAATGTTTATAAAAATATAACCAAAAAACAAAAATGGATATCAACTCACAAAAACGTCTCAAGAACCTTCATACGATAAGACAGATGTCTCCCTAAATCCACCACCTCCAAAAACTGCAAGCAAGGAACACTAGAAACTAGATTCCCCATCATTTCCACAATAAATCATTCCTTTTCCTAGGTCACACATAACAAAGGATACATACACCCGATGTTTTATGTAGGGTGTGATCTAAAGAATAGTAGGATACTACCCTATTAAATTATTCCATTCTATAACATTAGATAATAATTTGACATGCATGTTTTAATATATGAATGGGATACAAATATTTTTTTTGAAAACATTTTCAAAGGAATAACATTTTAATGTAAATTCATTCCTTTCCTATAAAATAAAACATGAAGTACATTGTATATTGACGGTATGTATGATATCATAGAAGATTAAAAATTTCACAAGAAAAATCTATAGGCAGTAGCTCAATGGGACACTACATACATCATATCTCAGTGAAATGTGGTATAGAAAACACAAACATGAGAATTATTAATCAAGATCTACTAATAGAGAACACCCCATGGGTCTAGTGGTCTCTAATAATCATCATAGCATAGTTAGCGTAGTAATTATCAATCATGCTAGTTTATACCAAGACAAGATACTTTTAAATCACTAGAATACTAGTAATAGTATTTCTAAATAAACACCAATATTTCGCATTGTGCCTAATTTCCCGTCCATCTATAACATAAAAAATCACTGTAATATACACATTCTAGGACTAATAAATACATTAGGAAATCAATAATTTCACAAAACATCACATGGAAACCACGATTTTCTACAAATATAAACTTTTTGTTTGACACTCACAAAAACCATTTCAAAATAAATTTGTAAGTACTTTCTCAATCCAAGAAACTAATTTTAAAATATTGCAAGAAAATCATACGGTTAATTTAACAATATATTTGGGCTGAGACCTCTTTAGAATCAACACATATAAAAAATTCATTTCATAACATTTTTAATTACATTTAATCAATTTGAAAATCATTTTTCATAGTGAAGAAGGAAATCTAACATGAAAAAATAACTCATTTTCATTTATAAAATCCACTTTCCACACAACCTCATATCGAGTGCCTTTAAAAAAAATTTATCCGCCAGACAATTTAAAAATTACATCCAAAAAGCTCTAAAATAAGGCATGCATTAAAACATGGGTATTTCCTTTATGAATTACAATTTTTTCATATATGAATGTCAAAATATTTTCAAAACATACTTTTCACCAAAAAAATAAATCGTAAAACACATAAAAACCCATAAATCATAATAAAATTATCCAATAATGTTATGGAATAGAACCACCTACCTCAAGCTTGGGAATATCTAGAAATTGGGGGAAACTGCAACCACACAACTACAAGACCCTAACAATGAAATATTTAACCAAAAAAAATATTATCCTTCTCAAAAGCATTAAAATAAACCCTCTTTTTGGTTAAATACCCACTGAAGAAATTCTTAATGAAGAAGCAAGGAAAAACCTAAATGGAGGAGAATCCATGGAAGAATACACTAACATGATGATTATTTGATGGATCTGCAAAAAATACACTAAAAAAATAGAGGACATAGTATCTAAGAGGGTTATAGTGAGGAACCTAGATATGGAGGAGATGACTGGGTAAATCAGGAGGGGGTATGGGAAAAAATCCTGAGGGGAAACAACCATAATTTTTAGTTTTTTAATAAAAAAATGAACATAGTTTTCACGCATGGTATAACAAAGCGTACAGAAACCATGCACCACATAATTTTGAGGACCCACACACTGAACTATTATCCTACATGGTTTTAAAAAATTGAACAAACTGTGTGTTATCTATTTTTCGGAAAATTGTGATAAGATATAGGTTTTTCAGGATAAGGTTGTATGATTTGAAAAATTGTGCACCAATCACATTCCTCAAATTGTCAACAAAAAACATACATTTTTTTAGAAAAATCCCTATAAGAAGAAAAAGAATGACCCCAAGACAAAATATATATAATGTAACATAACATTAAACCTATCACACCTAAAACACAATACTGAAACTAGTATACAAATTTAAAAAATGAAAAGGGATGAAAATTTAACACAGGTGTCATGCAAACCATGATATATTTATCAATTGGTAAATTTCCATTTCCTACCTTTTTTAATTCACATCCACCACTATTATATTATTTGTTTTAATAGTATCCCAAAAATTAATTGATCTCATATTTTCCATTATTCTAGTATTTGATCCACCTATTTCGTTTGACATCAGTTTCTCTCACTGGTTATTAGGGCAGTAGCTAATTTTATGATCTATAATCAAATTAACTCTTTTCTTTTTTTAAATAAAAATATGAAATTATAAATCTAGAAAATATAATATACCCTATTTTTTTGGTTTTTTTCTATATAACTTATTACTTCTATTCTAGCCCAATTTTGAGAATAATAATGGATGAGGAGTCTATAACCCATCTAAGGCATGTGAGTAATACCATTTCTATTAATGTCATTGTTTTTATATGTGATGTAGTGGTGACACAATTAGAACTCTTAGTGAATTAATTTTAAAACTAGAAAATCCATAACATTATATTATATAAAAAATGTTTAATCTTGTCCCCTTTTACTTGGTTGGTGGTTTCCAACCACAAACTAAACCACCTCTTGAGGTGGGTTTGTTTAAATTCCTCATATTATTACACACCTTGGTGTGAGCTGGTATTTCCACCCATGAGTGGAAGCCCTATAAAAATTAAATGGGAATTTTAAATGTTAAATATCTCTTATGAAATAATTTCATAAATAAATTAAATGGATGATGAATATAGATTAAATAGATATTTTAAATGATATGGATGATCTCTTAACATGTGAGTATTAATTTAAATGGTTGGAATGGTTTCATGGACACTAAAATTTCCATAATTTCCACATGTTCGTAAATTTAATAAATAATAGAGTGTGATGAATTAATTTCTTTAAAAAGGGAATGGAAACTAACATGGATATTGAACCTTTATATAAATTTTTATAATGAATACCTCATTATGGAATCAATAATGTGGTATGGAACAAAATAAAAATTTATAATGGATGACTTGAATTATTACCTTGGACCTGGCTTGCATGGACTACCTTGTATATTCTCCCTCTGAACCAACCATGTCTATAATGTGTTTGTTATGGATGATCTCCATTATCATAAAGAGTATTCCCTAGTAAATGGACATGGGACATAGAACATGTAGGCCTATATTATACTAGGTTTTCTAGGGATGATGTCATTGGACTCAATGTGGATTCTTTGGTAAATGCCCATGGGCCCTAGCCCTCATAGGTCTATTACTTGATATACATATTGTATGGAATATAAAATCCTTTACTATTGTATATAATTTTCCATTGCATATTAACTACTTTAAAAAATTGTACTTGTAGATTAGGTTGGATCGATTTATTATTTATAATATTATTCTTATTATTCATGCACAAAGCTATAACCTATATGAATGGACTGAAATTTTAGTATACACCATTGGTGGTGGCCTAATTATTATATCTAAAACCCTATTTAGGCCTCTATTCGATACCCGAGAAGTCTTCATTGTTGTAGTTAAGGACAAAGGAAAGGGTCCACCTTTGGATGCCAAATTTGTTTTTCTAGGATATAGTATCAAAGTAGAGGATAAATCATATTCTTAGAATGCTATTAAAGATTTCTTTTGATATTTCTATTCTTTTTTATAATATTGTTTATATTCCTTCTTCTCTATCCCCAGTACCACATTTTTAGTATAACATACAATAATGGTATCTATTTTTTATGATAGTGGATGTGGACATGTTTATTGGTTATTATATTATCTCTTGGAGATTTATTCTTATTAGGATGTTTACTTATGTTGTTCCATTATTAACACTTCATCTATTTATTAATTATTTCATATCACTATGTATCACCCTGATCATGGGGGTATAGTTTTCCAATTTTCTCATCTTAAACCATTAGAGCTAGTTAGTAGCATCTGGTGTATGTGGATGCATACTTGAGTTTAGGTGGATCATTGGTTCAGTTACTTGTTAGTCAACTAGATATGGGATGATATATCATTCACCTTAATATTCAGCTACTATTAATCATAACTCTGGTTATATTTCAAAAAATACAAATTTCCCTAAATCAGATCACACAAGACATATATATATGGAAACAAATACTTATTCATAATAATGACATTATTAAATTCTATACAATCAATAAAAATCTTTATGGGAACCCCGTTGTTATGTGCTGGGATGGATGAATCCTTCATTAATAAATTCTGGTAACTTCTTTTAAAGTATAAAATTTCTATTTTAGTGAATTTATTAGGGGGTTATGAAATTAGATTTACATAATGAACTAATAAATTATAAATTAAACATCCTGATCTATCATAATACAAGACAAGTTATTAAAAAATATATAGATATATCATTATAATAAGAAAATCATTTATTTAAACACTTTTTTTATTTTCTAAAATACGATTAATATATAAATAATTTTATTTTTTTAATAAATTTTCAACTTCTTAATATGTTTTCAATCGTATGAATTCTTTAATATATATATATATATTGAATCTAAATTAGAAAAATTAATTATTTGGATATATAATCTATCTTTGTATGATAATTTTAATTATAATCCATACATATAATAACATAAAATTCTAAAATGGTCAAGACACCAAAGTTGGAAAGGAGTAACATTATATAAATAAAAACTGGAAGAACCTTGTAAATCAAAGGTAACTTAATAATACCCAATGGGTTTTATCTAAAATTCTCATTTTTTTATTAAGGTAATCTTTTCATTTTAACTAAAATGTTCACAAAAATAAAATAATTTGTACACCCTATATCAATAAATGAAATAACATAATTTGAATATACATGTAATGTAACAGTTATCACTTTTTTCAATGTTTAAATATCTGATGAAGTAGTTGAAAAGGGTTTTACATCACCCTTCTACTTATAGACTATTTGATTACTATCATTAAGGTTGTTATTTAGATATGCATATATATAATGAAACACCTCATTACATTTAAAACAGAAAACCCCCTACTTATCAATATCAGTATTACCACTATAATATTCTATTTCATTACAATCACGAAGCATATGAAAAAAATTTCCACATTGTAAGTACATCATATATTTCTCATTACATTCCCCATGGTGAATTTTACCACACCATTCACTAATTGGGAATTTTATATTCTCACATTCATATATCATTAATTGATTATTTAACATTTATATCTACATAAACATATTTTATCATTATTTTCATAGATATGTGGTTATAAAAAACATTATTTATATCTTCTCGTCACATAAAACAATTTTCTTATAAATTTTAAATTCATGAGAGTCCAATTATCTTATGTATATTGTCTATAATCATGAGTAAAACTAATAAATTTTAGTATAAAGATCATGTATAAAATTTAGTGTATACCTTTCTAGTAAGGTGTTTCTTACACTATATATTCCCACTGAATCATCCTATTTATATCAAAATTACATGATTTATTTTCCATCCAAAATCAAACAATATTGTTTAATTTTTATCGAGGAAAATATTCATAAATGTTTCCCATTCCATGGAATCAATATATTCTATTTATTTAGTATTCTTAACCATTAACCATTATTGATTGGATTCTCAATAAAAATAGTAAATAATAAGAGTTTCCTTTTGAAGTTCTAAACAAAACTTGACTTAAAATCTATTTTATAGAGATTTTATTCATCCCTTATCTACTACTAGCATAGTAGATACACAGAAAAATAGCTAGCATTCTGTCTCATAAATGATCCCCTATCTCTATGCTCCTCTATGGTAGATCTAATTTCTCCCTAACATGGATAACACCACAATTTATATCACATTTCAACTAAGCCATCATAACATCAAAAATTAGTAGTTCAAATTCCAACCATTCTATGTTTGTAATTTGGAGGGATATTATACTCTTGGTACATTCTTACTTCAATATCCCAATTTCATTTGGGGAAAACCATTCTAAAGAGACATAGTATAAATGAAACAACTTGTAAATCATAAAATTATATATCATTATAACCATATATTACAATATCATAAAGTTACTTACTAACATATCCTAACCAGTAAAATTTTCTAAACATTCTCTCTTATACCAACAATAAATACCATATCTTATGAAGTTCATAAATTTATTGTTTAGACCAGATTTTATATTCATTTATTTATAAATTAATTTTATGTTTATAGTATAAGAGAACTTTTTCATCACCCTTATATAATAAAATATTACATCAGAAAGTGGATAATACCACTAAATATGCAATTTTCCAATAACTTAAAAGTTTTAAAATTAATTTTTTTTTCTTTTCATGAAATATAATCTATGTTTTTATATTGAAGAAATTATTTTAATTACTATTATTTAAAATCATATGAAAAACAATTTAAACACTATATGAGAATAAAATATTATTAGGATACATATTAAAATAATGAAAGAAAACCCTTATTCCAGGAAAACATTTTCATAATAAAATTCAATTTCCATAATAAACATTCAGCTCTTAATACAAAGTTTTTTACCCAATATTTGAACAACACTACCAAATATTTTCATCATTTATTTAATATAAACTATTACAGGAAAATTAAAACTCATAATGGTTCCTTTAAATTCATGAAAAACCCATGATTTGTTTCAAAAAAGATATATGTTTTTTTTAATAGGATTCCTAAACATTCATCTTAAAAATAATATTATTAGTTTACCTTGTAAAATAATAACATTTCCATAAATATGTATTGATTTTATAGATAAACTACATATGTAACTTGGGAAATAATTTAAATATCAATCGTACAATCTCTCTTTTATGTGAAAAAACTAACCTGGTAAATTCCAATAATCTCTTTGAAGAATTATATAACTGGATATCTATGTCTCTTTTCTAATTGAATTGGAGTTTTATATTAGTCTCATCCATTATCATGAGAATTATTGGGATTAATCATCATCATGGGATATATTAGGCTCACCCATCATCATAAAAAAAATCACAAGAACCATAACATGTATACGATATAAGAAATAATTAATTCCATTATTAAACCCATAAAAATATAGTTTTGATCCCATAAGAATTTTTTTTCAGATATTGATATATCCCTTTCCCTTAAAAACATTCAAAAATTAAATAGATATAACAATGGAATGTAGACTTTTTTAATATAATATGAACGATTATAATGGAATAAAAATATAAATAGGTATTATAGAAGGCTGAAAATCCATCAATTTTGTATATGTCATAATAGAATATTCATTTTTTCCTTTCTGAAAACATTCTCCATAATATACTTAAAAAGGATTCCTTTTGAAAAAAATTGAATGAAAGTAAAAAAAAGTGACATATAATGTACTTTATAATTCATTTTTTCCATATAAATATATTCATACAAGTATATTAATAATATTCATAAGGAAGAAAAATATTTATAATATAAATCATAAAAACATTTAATATGAGGATTTTAATGTAAATCATTTTATACCCCGTGTAATATCTTGTTATATATTTTAGGTATTCATAAAACTAGATTTTAATTATGCTTTGTTTGGGTTTCATTTGGGATATTTTTGGAAGAAATTTTTGAATTCTTTTGGGTTGTGTATGGTTGGCTCATGGTTTTCCTAAACCGTACATCCTATAAGAGAAAATCATGCAAGTTGAGTCTATGGTATTTTCATGGTTGGTGCATTTTTTGAAACTTTATGCACCCAATTAGAAGTAAATATGGACCTGAATAAATGGGGAGCCCGACTAGACACATGGTTTATCCAAACCGTGTGGCTCTACAAAGGAAACCATGCATACAAGATTTCTAAATTTATATTTTATTTTTTAAAATTTTTGAAACCCTTTTTCTATAACCCAAATAGACCTATACAACCTACTTATAATTTATTCTTCCTTAAGAGCTCCCAATAGTATTTTTTGGCCCCTCAAAACCCTCATGATTTCAAATTGTAGCTAGGAGAATGAAATTCAATCTTCTCTTGGTTAGTTTCATCTTCCCATTTTTGTTCTCCCCCTCTCTCACACTTTTTATACCTAGGGTTTTGTGGATAACCATGTTGTTGGAAGATCTAGTAACCTTTTTATGAATTTTAATAATAGTTTAGATTCTTTATATTCATTGTTGTTTTTCATATAGAATCCTGATTAGGGTATGGAGTTTTGAGAATCCATGATCCTAAGGTATGTTCTTCTATTTTGATTGACCTATTTATTTAACCGTGAAATACTAGATTTTATTAAATTACTATCTATTGAATGTGTGGGATTTTATTATGATTAAATTAAATTGTTAAAAACCCAATTCTGTTGAATTGGGGGATTTGATTTGTGAAATTTTTTTTGGCATTAAGTTGGAAAAAATGTTAATTCTATTTAATCGGGGTATGTTTTTTAAATGAATGGAAATAGGTTAAATTTAAATTGTGAAATTGGTTTGATGTAAAATTGTGGAATTTACTTTTTAGAATTTATTTTATAAAATTGATTTAAAATTGTATTTGATGTAAATTTAATAATAATGGTTTTGATAGAAACAGTTGGGGTTTGTCCTGAAAAAAAAGTTTTTGATTAAAAAATTATATTTTGTTTTTAAATTGAAATTGGAATATTTTAAATGGAATATGAGATGAATTTTATTTTAATTAGTGTTAAAATAAATTTACCATCATGCTTTTTTACTGGAGCACATGATATCCTTAGGTGTTTTGTGAGTTATTGGGATGACACTATATGATTTACAATGCTTTGAAAAATAAATGTTACATGTCATATCCCCATTAGGATAGTGATGAAGTTATTTTGACAAGTGTCAATGGTACATGTGAAAAATATATTTTCCAGTCACATTGAGTGCGAAGTATTTCCCATTGTATTAAACTATCATTCCTTCTGAAACATGATCATGTTGCTCTATTTTTTGTATTTGAAATATATTACATTGATTGATGAAAACTATTTTATATGCCTTGTAAATTTATATAAACTATTTTATATAAAATGTTTTATAGTCCATTTTTTTAGAAATATTATATCATTTGAAATGTGAAACCATTATTTAATGTATTTACATCAGTTGAAATGTGACGCATGATTTTTTTAAATATTATTTTGAAATTACTAACGTGTTTATTTAAGATTAAAAACTTTATTCAATTAATTTAATGTGGAATATCGTATAGAATACTTGGTGAGAACCTAATATGAATTTATCCCACACCCTACCTATTTCTTTGGGTGTTTGTTGATTATATTTTTCTAGGTTCAAACATGGGAAAAGTACTATATGGAGGTGGTTCTAGCAATTGATAATTCGACATGGAGTATTGAGTTTGATGGGGCTTGGGTTGGTCTATTAATTTTTGGTGCTTTACTATAGTAATTTGGGTTGTTTATTCCTATTTAAATTCTGGTAAACTTCTACATATGAAGTTTCTTTTTTATGCCTACTGATTTTTTATCTTTCATCTTTTGTGTTTGTGGAAAAATCTATTCTATCATTGATTTTGTATGATGCTAGGTTCTAGTCCCCAACGTGAGGTGATCAAGAATAGATGTTGGATTGTTCCAAGATCTGATCAGTTATCGGGTTACCAGGCTACCAATGCCTATTCATGATAAATTGGTATCATATGTGGTGGTTAATCCTCTTTCTTTGATCTGAGTATGCAGATTAGTTTTATTGTTGGGGATGAGGTGGTAGTTGTGATTGATTTCTGGGACACTCTCACCATAATGAACCATAAGTCACTTGGGTGGTTTGTGACATACATCTCGAGGATTAGTTCTAGTATTTATCCTAATTTTGATTTGGATAAAATGAAATCAAAATATTGATTGTTCTATATGTTTGGATTTATTTCTCTTGTTGCTTTATTTCTGTGTTAATATGATGTCCTCGGTGTTGTATTTTGATGCTGTATATTATAATTCCTATAAAAAGACATGATAATTTAATACATGAGGAAACTATTGATGAACACCAACAATAAAATATTCTCATGGACCCGAGTATATTTGAGGTGACTGGGAATAGTGTCCATGTTTTGGGATAAACACCACCCCTAGTTCTCATCCAGTATCAAGTGGTGGAACCTCGGAGGGAAGTTCTCCAAAATCATTTATAGGAGTTTTATTTCTAGAATCCATATTCCTTAAAATTCTCAATTGATTTTCAAGAGGATTAAGAATGGTTGAGCATGATTGAGAATTTTCTTGAGTTCTTGGAGACACCTAAGGAAATCAGGGTCAAGTGATCCACCTTCATGCCGGAAGGTCCAAACAAAAGATGGTGGGATAAGATAGTGGTAGTTAAGAAGCCTGATGTATTATATTGGAAACACATCAAAGTTGTTTTCACCAACCAATTCTATCAAGAGTCAATTTTTCTCTCTAGGGATATATATTTTTTCAAACTTGATGAGGCTGACAAGATCATGATAGAATATACCAACCATTTGGTGAGCTTTTGTAGTTTGGATCGAAGATTATGTCAAATGAGAAGATGAAGACTATATGGTTTGAGTGGATAATTCAATCTGTTGTTTATTCTTCTGTATTCTTGTTGAATATTCCTTTTTATGATGATATGCATGAAGGATCACATATAGTAAAAATGGACATTGCGGGAAATTCATGGTTGGTGATTTTTTTCCCTCTATTACAGTGAGAATCCTGCTAATGGAAAGATGAAGTCACTACCATAAAACTTGGTTTCCGCAGCGCCACCCATTATACGTGCTAAAAAATGCCCTGATAAAGGGGACCCCATTATCAGTGTTTTTTTAGTAGCACTAATAAGGGGGGCTTTATTAGAACTTTTTACTGGCACTGATAAAGATTATATTTCAAAATAATCATGAAAAAATTATATTGTTTAATAAGTATATTTATATTGATATAAATATAATACATATTTTCTAGATATGTTTTTTATAAGTATAAATAGACTATTAAATTTAATATATAATAAATTTAGTGAAAATGGCTTTAAAGTATTTTTAAAATAGTATTAATTAACAATCTTCTAATTGTAATCAATTTGTAATCATTTCAACACATTTTTAAGCCACAAAAAATAAAAATAAAAAAAGATATAAAATAACTTAATAATATAAATCAATCATCAAATAGACATAACATTTGATCGGAGTATCATTTTGAGATATAAATAATATCAAATTAAATCTTGTAACGGTCTCTACGTGCTAATGACCAAAAAACCATTTTTCTCTTTTTTTTCGAGTCCCAAAAAGGCCTAGAAGGCCTCCAAAACTAAGTTTTTAGTCGGGATATACCGATTTTTGAACATTTAAACAGGTATGACTTCTGATTTGGATGTATTATAGGCCTATAACACATATAATATTGAAAATTGTTTGTGTTTCTTAAATTATACTAGTTTTGGAGTTGAAACGGACTTCTCGATTAAAATTTATGGTCGTTTTAACATTCTATGGATTTTCAAATACATAAATATATATATTTATTTGTAAATATATAAGAGTGTATGTGTGTGTGTGTGGTTCTGTGTGTATATGTTGTATATATGTATGTATGTATGTATTTATTTATTTATTTATTAACACACATAAAAAATATTTTTAGAAAGTATTTAAAACTAATCATATAAATATATATTAATATACAAATAAATATATAGAATAAAATTTTTAACCAAAATAATATATAAATATAAATATAAATTAATAAAAGAATAAATACCACCATAAATAGATATATGAATATATATAAATATTAATATAACTAAGTAGATTTATATTAATATGTATCTATATTAATATACGAATAAATATAACTACATATATTTATAAATAAATACATCTATCATTTAATAGAGAAAAATGCAAAATAACATAGTGGTAAATGTGCAGGCGCCCAAAGGGGGAGGTCTCGGATTCGAGTTAGGGTGGATCCAGGGAGGGGCGTGCGGGCTTATGGGAGATGTGTGGGCAAGGTCAATGCATGGGATTGTTGGAGGGGGGTCTGCCTAGCACTGATGGGGGGGGGGGTCAAGTGCTGTTAAAAGAACCCCCCGCATTATATATATATTTGTTATCATTTTTTTAATTTCATCAACGCTAAAAAAAGTGCTGATAAAATTTTTCTTTTATCGGTGCTGAAAAAAGAACTTATAAAAGGTGTTATTATCAGTGCTTTTTTAGCTATGAAAAAACCCCTTTTATCACTGATTTATTAGTGATGATAAAGGGACCCCCTTATCTTTTCCTCGATTAATAGCACTTTTTTAGTGTTGTTAATTCCATTTTCTAGCACTGATAAAGGCCATATTTTTTGTAGTGTGTTTCATGATTCTCATGGTGGATCTCAACATCATGATTTTTCTAGACCTCATATAGCTCCTGGAAGAGAGAATTTGGTTTTTTACTAGTATGGAAAGTCAGGGCCCTCAAAGGGGATCTTCACCGAGGAACATAAGGTATGCAGTTCATGTTGATACTCATGTCACTAGAATTAGATCTTCCATGTTTTTTACACTCCCTATAGTGGCACATGATCATCAAAGGATACCAAAAATATTGTGCAATTAAATGATTCGCACAAAATGGGTTTCGTCCATAGGAATCATGAACGATTATTCATCACAAAATGGAAGTGTCTCCAGAGTAAGTGGATACGTGTCTAGTGACTATGAGAGGTACCATTACTATAACTTCATCATTAGTGACTACTTTATTTGATACTGGAGCATCTCATTCATTTATTTTAACCCTAACTTTCAATCTTCTAAATATTCTTTTAGATATTTTTTATAATGTGATGGATATTACTACACCCCATGGTATAAAGAGAGTGCATGGTCTCTATATTCCTGCTCGTGTTTTCAATCTATCAGATGTTGAGATTTCTTAGAGTTTTATATCAAATGAAATGAAACCACATGATCTCATATTCATGATATATTGGATCATTTTCATTAAATTCAATATTTATTGTTATCTATGATGAGTGTCCTTCACTGCACACATTGACGTTTTCCAAATCATTCAAGGATAATGGAAGTCATGGTCAAGTATAGTCTGACTGTATAGACCCAGAAATATCTACATAATTTTTTTTGATTATATGGGAATTTAACAAGTCCACAAATATTGATGGTGCGTGATTCTGAGGCCAGGTGTTCCTGGAATGAATTCATGAACATTTTTTAACTATGTTTAGTAAACGTGCGAGCAATTTTTTGTAATGATTGAACTGGCACTCAGAATTGAAATCCAAGGGCATCGTTGAACTCGCATCGCCGATATTCGTATAAGGAGACATTCATCATGACCATAGTTGGTCGAGGGTGAAAGATAGTTTTTGTGTTTTTTCATGAAAATTAATATAAAATAAATAATAAATTTTATTTTATTTTTTAACCTCCCATTTGAATGCTCGGTGGTGGGGACAACACGAGCTGCAAACCCCCCCCCCCCCAATTTTAAATTAATGGTGGGGACCACCCGATCCTTGACCTCCATATTTAATGAGGGAGGTAACTCTTGGTTCTCTTCTAATTAATTATGCCACCTTCCATCAATTTATTATTCCAACATCAACATAATTAATGGCCAAATCTAATTAAATTAATAAAACATAATTTAATAAGTTGGATATTTTATTTTGGTGGAATTGGGGGGGAGTGTTGGAAAAGTTGAGACCTTTGGAGAAACACCTCTCTCCAATGAAGAACATGTTCTCCAATGAAGAATGATTTCTCCAACGAAGAACTCCTTATCCAATGAAGAACTCTGCCGAAGGATCACCAACGTGGAACATATTCAACGATGACGAACCAATGTCTATATTTCCTCTCTTCTTAGTGAAATCAACGAAACATCAATGTAGGGTTTTTTATTTCTATACCCCTTACCCATTCTTGACATTGTTCATGATTCATGAATAAACAAGTCGCTTTCTACCATTCTAATGCAAAGGGTTCATGCCAAATGAACATATCCCAACCTCTCCATAACCTTTGTGAATTTGGATGGTCTTAAAACAATGGTGATGTCCTAAGACAACTGTAGAAGTCTTCAGAATGAGGAACAGGACACCGGGGTGCGCCTGGTGAACCGAGGAACGTCGCTGGCGACTTGTGCCAGTGACTGGCACCAGAGAGACTCCGGAACGGCTACTGGGACTCCGACTGACCACGATGAAGTCATTGGAGCGACTGTGCCATCGTAGAAGGGTCATTTCCCATCGGTTATGGTAGAGGAAGGGTAGCAGTTGATGATGGTTGGTTGTGCAAAGGGTCGGGGGCACCCGTAAGTGTTGTGCGGCGTGCAAGAGCCATAGCACGAGGCCACAATGACTAAGGAGGGCAGTCGACTTGCTGTTAGCCATCGGTTATGGCGTGGTGCATGACCGTGACACGTGGAAGAGGCTAGCCATCTGTCCAGCCTGGGATCCAAGCTAGAAGCCCGTCGCAGACCACCCAGTGGTCCACCTAGCGGGCTGGGTAAGACCCAGGGCCGGACCCGGGTCCAACCGGGTCAGATCAGACATGGAAAAAGTTCAAATCGTTTATTTCTTTCGGCCATATCTTGAGCTATAGGAATCTTTTTGAAGAACCATCTATGGTGCCAGAAACCATGGATCGAGATGGTAATTATGGTATACCCCACTTGAGTGTTGGATAATTTTCTGGTATGGCTTGGTTAGATCAAACATGAATCAAACCGGGCCATCGGGACTAGTATGCTAATAACATACAAATCAGGTATTCGATTGACGCACCGTTTATTGCGTTGAGACCCCTTTTATGTGGTTTTCCTTTAGAATAATTATTCGTGGGACTTCATGGTAGTTGGAGTATCAACCTGTGGCTTGAGGAGTGGACCCTCCCAGAATCAAGTCAGCTTACTGTGAGAACCATGTGGCTGGCTGTTACATGAGATAGTGATACTTTGTGTCTCTGTGCATTGGGATCCTACATGGGTCTGTGTTTGAGGGTCCCACTTGGATCCTCTTGAGGAAATCCATGTGGGACTACTCTAGGATCCTACATGGGACTGCTGTACTAGGATTCTATGTGGGTCCGATGATTTAGGATCCTATGTGGGTCTGATGATTTAGGATCCTACATGGCTATGATGATTTAAAATCCTACGTGTGTTTGCCTCTTAACAGAGTAAGATGATTCACTAGTTACATTTAATCATCTTTACTACCGTGCCTAATATATACCTGGTGTGATCTGAATCCTTACCTTTTTGGTGATACCTTGTTGGTATTATTCTGTGTGGCATACATTTGTGGTACTTACCTTCATGGTGATACCTTTGTGATATTCTTCTCTGTGGTGTACCTTGTGGTACTTAACTTCATGGTGATACCATTGTGGTATTATTCTATGTGGCATTAACTTTGTGGTACTTATCATTGTGGTGTTACTTTCATGGTATTCCTTCTTTTCTGGAATAGTTGTTTCAGATTTTGAGTTGGGCCTTGTGTTTCGTCGTGAATGATAAGGGTATACTTGATAACATAGGTATATATATGATCAAATATCTAAGTAATGTTGATTGTTGTTTCCATGCTATATGGATTATCCTTTATGGATTTTGTGAGACCTTTGAGGGTTTCGGGGTCCCTACATAGTATCGTTATACTCACCCCTACACAGGTTTCCGCTGCTCCTTGTTGTGTTTGGTGCAAACAACGGACTGCGCTGACTGTGGACAAGAGTACCAGGATTGGAGGTAGCTAGAAGGTAGACATTAGGCGAGGCATACTGCAGAGATGACCATTTTATAGATATACCTACCCTTTAGGTAGGATCCTTGGTTGGAGTACATAGGAGCTGTTTTAGTTTACTTATACTCTTCAGTTTTCATGTACATTCTAGTTGGGCTTGTATTATGGCCCCATTTTTTTATTGTACACACTCTTTTTACAATATAGTTTACTTGTTTTCGTATCTTGTTGTGTGCTAGGTTGTATGTGTTTATAGGTTATAAAGGAAATGTCTTCCTGGTTTTAGGGAATATGCATTTGCTTCTAGTCGCCAGCCCCTAGCCTATGGAAGGCGGGCTTGGGGTAGTCACAACATGGGCCCTAGGGGACGGGTCATGAAAAATTGGTATCAAATGAGTATGTTCTATCATAGAACATTGGAATCTGATGTTTTATTTTAATAGAAATCGTGTTAAGTGTAGTGAGTGTTGTTATCAGTTTAGGGAATCCATTGTTGGTGTGGCGGCCGACGTATCCATACACCATGACCTTGACATCTGATTTCTGATTCATTGAACGAAAAAAACTGATATGTGTGTATTTAAAAATGTTTTCATTGTGATATCTTTGATTCATCTCACCAAGTATAACTTATTGACCATGGATCACATGATTATTTTAGGATGCCTCCACGCAGACAGCCAGTTAGGGTTTCTGGTATAGTACGCGATGATAGCCCACCGAATGACGAGGCCTCGGTGCATAGACCTTTATCAGTAGAGGGACCATTGTAGGAACTGTTGGTACCATTACCCACTGGGTCACTGATGACACATGCCCCAGTAGCAGAGGGTACATGCCTCCTGAGCATGTTGCATGAGTTCCACTACTAGAGGCCAACCAGGTTCAGGGTTGAGATGGACCCATGGGCGGCTAAGGATTGGATAGAGGTTATGGTGAGAGTCTACTGACTAGTAGGGACAACAACTGATCTCATAGTGATCCTTGTCACCAATCATCTACAGGAATGAGTAGGAAGATGGTGGATTTTTATGCTCAAGGTTCATGATGAGGTGACACATCTCTAGGAAGACTTTGAGAGCCTTCTTTGGGCAGAGTTCGTCCCAGTGACCCTTCGTGCATTGCGCATACATGAGCTTCTACATCTAAAACATGGGCAGCATGACTATGGCTCAGAACTCAGTGAGGTTCACTAACCTCTCACGCTACTCTAGTGATATGGTGCAGGACCCATTCTTCAGGGCATGGGCCTTCGAGTAGGGACTCAGGTGGGAGATCAGGGCATCAATTGTTTCTCTCATCATCCTAACACAGGCGGGGGTGTTAGAGTGAGCCCACTTAGTGGAGAGTTTTCTTGTTGAGTAGTCACCAGTAGTGGGACCCACTTCTATGCATCATGCAGCGGAATCTTCTACAGCTGGCAGTAGACAGATATCACAGAGGCCCAACAGGTCCAGACCTATAGGTGGACGAACGCAGGATTCAGGGTCGGTTGTGCGGGGCACCGGAGACAGAACTATTCATGCGAGGAGAAGTCATTGTTACACATGCGAGGGGTAGGGTCACATGGCTTGTGAACCTCTGGACCACTCTATGGATGATCAGTAGATGTTTGAATTACCACCCAGACAGAGAGAGAGGTTCGACCGAGGTGGTACACTGGGGAACAGGCGGATGTGGAAGAGGAGCTATCCATACAGCTGGTGGTGGGAGATTATTCGAGGTGTTATCACCACCACCCCTAGGTGCTCCACCCCAACCACACGGAGTAGGTGGATAGGAGTGGGTTTATCTATATGATGTTGAGGAATATGACCATGGTTCTCTAGAGATGATACTAGGTATGATCTGTGTCTACTTAACCATAACTAATGTACTTATAGATAGACATTCCAATCATTCTTTTATTTCCACAACCCTCATTCGAAGCTCGGAGATTCTGGTGGAGTCGTTTGATTGATCCTTAGGGGAATATACTCTTAAGGGAGGGGATTCAATGATTGAACATTAGTGCCAACAATGTGATCTTACTCTAGGATGAGAGAGATTCGGCTGAGATCTCCTAGTAGCGGCATCGAGGCCTTACGACGTCATCTTGGGTATGGACTGGTTATCTACAATCAATTATAAAATTGGTTGTATTAGCTGCAATGTGCAGTGTGTCCGCACTAATGGGACTAGGTTTACCTTCACCGGTAAGAAGGTAGCCTTTGCAAGATAGGATGGACATACCTAGAGGAGAGTTCACCTGATCACTTATCATTTGGATAACCTTACCCATAGATCGGTTGATGTGGAGAGTCCGAGCTATCTTGTATTGGGGGACCAGTACACAGATGTCTTCACTGATGATGGTCTAGGACTACATCCTCATAGAGTGGTGGACTTTTACATTAATTTTTACCCCAGGAAAACATTGATATCTATACCAGCATATCAGATGTAAACCACGTAGCTTCGTGAGCTGCCAGTATAGCTAGAGGACTTATAGCTGAAGCGGTTCATTCACCCAGTGTTTATCCTTGGCCAGCCCCGATTTTGTTTTCCAAGAAGGTGGATGGGATCTTGAGACTTTGTGTTTACTATCGGTGACTGAACCATGTGACTGTGAAAAACAAGTACCCACACCTAAGGATGGATGACCTCTTTGATTTGAAGAAGGGAGTGCGGTGGTTCTGAATGATAGACCACAGATCATGCTATCACCAGCTCAGAGTATGAGATGAGGATGAATAGAATAAGTCTTTCAAGTTTATGTATGGCCAATATGAGTTCTTGTTTATTCCATTCGGCATGGACAATGCTCCCGAAGTGTTCATGGGACTCATGAACAAGATATTTCATCCATACCTTGATTGGTCTGTAATAGTCTTCATAGGTGACATTCTGATCTACTTAGCTGCCGAGGAGGAGCATGCCTCTCATTTTTAGATAGTTCTGGAAACAATCCTAGAGCACCAGCTTTATGGTAAGCTCTCAAAGTGTCAGTTCTGGATCCAACATGTTCACTTTATAAGAAATGTCATCTCGGAGGCTGGAGTTGTGTTTGATCCAATAACGATTGAGGTGGTACTTTCTTTGGAGCAACCTAGGAGTGTGATGGAGGTACAAAGTTTCTTGGGTTTAGCCGGATACTACCAGAAGTTTGTGCTAGATTTCACTAGATTTGCAGAACCATTATCCGCGATGATGAAGAAGGGGAAACCCTTCGTGTGGTCGGAGAGATGTCTGTAGAGTTTTTAGGAGATGAGGTAGAGGTGGACTATTACCCCCCATCTTGAGGCTACTGGAGGAAGGCGTTGGGTACGTAGTCTACTGCGACTTATCTAGGACTGGGCTTGGATGTGTCCTGATGCACGTGCGAGTAGTTATCGCTTATGGTTCTTAATGGCTAAGACATCACAACAAAAACTACGCTACCCATGACTTGGAGATAGAAGCAATGGTCTTCACTTTGAATATGTGGTGACATTACTTGATGGCCGAACATTTTACAGTCTACTCTGATCATAAGAGTCTCAGTTATATATTCTCTCAGAAGGACCTGAACATGAGACAATGATGTTGGCTTGAGTTCCTCCAAGACTATGACTTTGAGATAGTCTATACTCCTAGGAAGGGGAACAATTTAGAAGATGCACTCAGCAGGAGATCAAGTATACATCTTCTAGGTGAGGCTACAAAGCAGCTGGCTGCCTTGCAGATATCCTTTGTAGATCGAGATGGAGTAGCTTTTCTTTAGTTTTATATAGTCACTCCACCTCTCTTTCAGTGAGTTAGGGAGGTGCAGCGTGGAGACACTGACTGCGAGGCTCGACGTGCTCAGATATTCACAAGATAGGCACCTGGTGGATTTTCTGAAGGTGGGGAGCACGTTATCCTCTTTAGAGGATGTACCATGGTACCAGTGTCGATTCAGGATGAAGTGTTGAGAGAGTTCCACATATCCCCTCTAGAGGTACAACAAAGAGTGGTGAAGATGTACTAGGATCTCCGAAGACATCACTGGTGGCTGGGAGTGAAGAAATAAGTAGCAGAGTTTGTCTCTCGATGCCTCACTTTTTAGAAAGTGAATGTAGAGCACCAGGTGCCAGCATGATTATTTCAGCCTTTAGAGGTCCCAGAGTGGAAATGGGATGGAACATCCATGGACTTCGTGACAGGACTTCCACGTACATCCAGATGTCATGATTCTATCTGGGTAGTCGTCGACCGACTCACCATGTCAGCCCACTTCTTACTGATCAGAGAGCATTGTTCAGTAGAGATCCTAGGATGCCTCTATGGGTAGGAGATTTTGCGGCTTCGTGGAGTACCATCCATGATTGTCTCTGATTGTGATGCACGTTTAATTACCACATATGGAAGGGGTTGCCGAAGGCTTTCGGTATGCATCTTCATTTGAGCACCGCCTTCCATCCTCGGACGGATTGCCAGACTGAGCAAACCATTCAGAACCTCGAGGACATGTTGTGTGCTTGTATCCTCAACAGCGGCTAAAATTAGGAGGATCAATTAACCTTGGTGGAGTTTTCATACAACAAAATTTATTACTCCACCATTGGGATGGAACCATTCGATGCTCTGTACGACTGGCCATACAGATCTCCTTTGTGCTGGACTGACCCAGGGGAGTCGGCACTCGTAGGACCAGATACGGTATGGGCTACCATGGAGAAAGTGTAGATCATCTAGTAGAGGATGAAGACTTCATAGATTAGGCATAAGTATTATGCCGACATAATACAGAGACCTATAAAGTTTGAGGATGGAGACCATGTCTTTCAACGGGTCTCACCTTGATGAGGTTTTCCAAGAACGGGCTGGGGTGGAAAGTAAACTCTGAGATTCATTGAACCCTTAAAGTCCTCATTAGAGTTGGAGTGGTGTCTTACTACATATCTCTTCCCCCTCAGTTACACCAGGTGCACGACGTCTTCCACATATCCAAGCTAAGGAGATACATGCATGACCGTTCACACATCATTAACTAGGGCGAGCTGGACATCGACGATGGGGCCAAGTTTATGGAGGATACAGTGGATATTGAGAATCGATGGGAGAGAGTCCTTTGTGGGTGATCGTTACCTTTGGTGCATATACGTTGGCAGCATGGGAACCTCCGAGAGAGAACAAGGGAGCGCGAGACTAATATTTGTGCTCAGTACCACCACTTGTTTTCTTATTTTCATTGATATGGCTTTTAGGGACACAAATCCCAGAGATTGGGAGAATGTAAAGACCCAGAAAATTCCACATATTTTTTTATTTATATAGTAATTATAAAAGTCCATGAAAATTGTTAGCGTGTGATTATGAGGCCCGGTGTGTCCGAAATGAATTTCTGATCTTTTTTTATGTACGATCAGTAATCATATGAGGGGATCTTTGTAAATTTTGAAATGGTGCTCAGAAATGAAATTCGAGGACACCGTTGAACTTGTTGTGCTAATATTCACTTAAGGATACTTTAACCTCAACTGTAGTTGGCCAAGGGTTAATGTTAGTTTTTGTGTTTTTTGCAGAAATAAAAATAATATAAATAATAACTTTTATTTTATTTTTCACATCCCAATTGAATGCTCGGTGTTGGGGACCACCCGAGCTGGAACCCCCCCCCCCAATTTTAAATTAATGTTGGGGACCACCCAACCCTTGAACTCCCTCTTTAATGAGGGTGTTTACTCTTAGTTCTCTTTTAATTAATTGTTCAAACTTCCATTAATTTATTATTCCAACATAAAAATAATTAATAAACAACTCTAATTAAATTAATAAAAAAAAATTCATAAGTTTCCTATTTCATTTGGGTGGAATTGGGAGGAAGTGTGGGCCTAGGGGAGAACTTTGGAAAAACACCTTTCTCCAATGAAGAACACTTTCTCCAATAAAGAACTACTTCTCCAATGAAGAACACATTGCCCAACGAAGAACTCCATCAAAGGATCATGAACGTGGAACGTCTTCAACGATGACGAACCGATATCCATCTTTCCTCTCTCCTCACCGAATTCAAAGAAACATTGAGGTAGGGTTTTTTAATTATATACCACATACCCCATTCATGATGTTCTTCAGGATTAAAGAATAAACAAGAAGCTTTCTACCATTCTAATGCAGACCATTCAGGAAAAATGAACATAGCCCAACCTCTCCAAAAGTTTTGAGAATTTGGATAGTCATAAAAAGATGGTGACGTCCCGAGACAAGTGCAAAAGTCTACGGAATAAATAATGTGACACTAGGGCATGAATGGTGACTCGAGGAACATCGCTGATGACCCATGTCGGCGACCGACGCAAGAGGCACTCGGGAAAGTCCTCCAGCACTCTAGCCAGTTGTGACGAAGGCAGCGGCACAATCATGCCGCCAGAGAAGGGTCGTGGCCCATTGGCTACAGTGGAGCAAGGATGGTGGCCGACCGCACGAAGACATAATGGGGTGCATCTATGCCGCGTGGCATGCAAGAGCTGCGACATGAGGCCACAGAAGAGAAGGATGGTGACCTTCCCAACGGACCAGACTGGACCCAGACCAACTTTGACCCTTTTCACTCTTTCGGACATATCTTGAGCTACGAGCATCTATTTGATGAACCATCTATGGCTCCATAAACCTTGGATCGAGACGGTCCTTCTGGTAAACCCCACATGAGTTTTGGATAATGTTGGGGGTATGACTAGGTAGGTTCGAAAATGAATATAACCAGGCCCTCGGGACTAAATGGATAATAACATACAGACCAAGCATCTGATTGATGCACCATCTTGTAATGGCCCAGACCCTCCTGGACCATTAGTTTGCCAAAATTAAGGCTCCACCAAAATAGTGGCACTGTGGTGGGGGCACTGATCACAGTGGCACTGTGACAGTGGCGCTGGTCACGGTGGCACTGTGTCCACTCCGTTTCTGTTCCAGTCCCACTCCCACAATGTCTTTTTTTACGTAAATTAATTTTTTTGCCCTTTCAAGCCCATTTAAATCCCATAATTAATTCCTAAAAATCCCGAGAAACCTCCCTGATGGGGGATATTTAATAACAACTTAATATATTCATGCGTAACTATCAAACCGCGATCTGAATTCCCAGGCGTTCAAAATACCCATATCCCGTAACAATTGGGTTTTGTCTATATATATCACGGAGGATGTTCTTCTTCTATTCTACCTTTTTGGACGACTCCTCTTCTTCTCCCTGGTGCGCCTGCGCTCGAGTCGTCTGCTCCTCCTTAGAGTTCCCGACATCCCTCCCCTGAAAACGTGCATCCCCTATTCTTGGCACATGGAGAAAAACATCGGTCCTTTATCAATATGTAGGTATTTTCTCCTTCGTCTCTCCTTCTGTGTATCATGCTGGGAGGGAATGATTTTTCCTCTATGAAAATTGATGAAACCGAACTTAATGAAGATAATGAACAGACCTTTAAAGAATGAAGGGGGGTGTGATTGATGTTCTGTTGTACTCCTTATGTTGTTATGTGTTGTGAATTGTATGGCCCTGTACTCACTAAAAATCATGGTCATTGGTGGAATTTATTTGTGCACTAATGAACCTCGGTGCCCCTGGATATTTAAATAACCGTAACATGGAATTGGTTAATTACGTATACTTGGTTGAACAAATTGAAGGCACCAGGATAAACCCTTTTATGTGATAACCCTGGTTAAAGCACAGTGGAATTGAAACCATGGAGTATGTTAAATATTTTAAATCTAAAAATACCTGCTTGGGCCTACCTTGTGTTGGTTGTATCGGTCTGGTTATTTCTTTCACGGGCTGATTCCTGCGGTGATATGGGTGGGGATGGGATCCCCTATTGTTGTACTTTTTCTGAATGTGAATTTGAGGAGGTGTGATTACTCTTATTATTTCACAAATTGGGGTGGAATACCTTATTGTTGGGAAACCGTTAGCTCTTTTCTTTTGGGGACATGGGGATGTGTCTCAGGTTTTTCTTTGGTTCTAGTACTTCGAGAGATCTCACTTATCCCTTGTTGTTGTGAATTTTCAAGGGAACCGGGTGTGAATGCTTAAATTTCTATTGGTTGTAACCTTTTCCCTTATTTTGTTCTTATGCTGTTAGTTTCCTAGTAGTGCAGAACTTTATTTAAATGAGATTACTTGAACATGGAAGAAAAAATAGCTTAAATGGGAATTGGTTCTGGGGATGAGTTGTGACTCGGCTGTGAGCAGTGTGCTTCCTATGAATAGAGACGAGTGTGCTTGTTCTTGGATTGGCTTTGGAAACCCTAGGTTGGGTTGAGTGTTTTTTACTTATACATATATTTCTAGTTTTTATGTTTCTTATTCACTCCCCACCCAAGTTGAGCACTTATGGCTGAATACCCCCATTTCATGGGGGAGGTTGTTTTTTCCAACACTCTTATGAGTGGCTGGTTATTAGCTCCTTTTCTGCTCCCTTCCCCGGATAGTCCAAGTCTCTTCGGGCAGGATGTGATGGCCTGAGGTCCATTATTATCCCAAGAATCTTCGGGTGGGGTAGTTGTGGTGGTTGGACCAGGTGTTACGGGAAGGTTGTTTCCCAAGTATCTTTGGGATGAGGCCCAGGTGACTTCGGGCATGACGGTAGCTTTCTGGCCAAGGTTTTTTTGGGTGTTGCAGTGGTTGCTCTTTCCTAGGTGTTTACGGGCATGGTTACGTGAGGTTGTTGTGTCCAAGGTGTCTCCGAGCGGGATAGTGGTTGTGGCCCAGGTGTCTGCGGGCGGGATGTGTGGTTATGGCCCTGGTGTGTGTGCGGGCGGGTGTGGAAGTGGGACTGCGGTGAGAATGGCGGGATTGGTTTGATGCATAGGATGTCTTCAATAACCACTGGGAAAGCAAAGTGGGGTACCCAAATAATGATTTTCTCTTACTATATGTTACTTGACTTGTGTTATTTGGGGAGCGTTCCTTGGGGAGGTTGGGTGGATAGATTTTCCTTGTTGTGTGTTTAGTTATTTCTTTTTACATGGGGAATTAGAATGTCTCCTCACTTATGCACGAGAGTATTTGGTTTTCCCTACTGAGTGTACTTTTATGCTCACCCTACGTATATAAAACTGCTTTCAGGTTTCTAGGAGGACTTTAGGGATCGTGCGGGACCGTACTAGCTTGGACCGTTGGGGCAGCTGCTGTTGTTGCTTTCCTTTTCTTGGTATCTTTTTACCTTTTGAGTTTTGTGACTTTTATCTTTTACCTTTGAACATGCATATGGGAATGGTTTATTTTCAGTCGTACATGCACTTTCAGTTTTGGTGTTGTGGGATTTATTATCTTATCTCCCGATCCTATTAAAATAAAATAAAAACTGTAATGCCTTCCATTTAGTGTGTGATTATATACCCTTGGTGTTGGTCACCACTCCGAGACCTATTGAAGGTGGGTTTCTGGGGTCATTATATCTCTTCCAACTTAAAGAAAGAAGGGCCTGACAATCTGCTGACCCTTCCCTCCTTTTGGTGACGGCGGGTTGTGATAGAATGGTATCAAAGGGGGTTTTTGAAGATAAGATGGATTCTAGAGTTAGGCACAATGAGGATTTCATGGGATGGTAGGGAAACAGTGTTGGATGACCTTGGTATGTGAATTAGGCCAGGGTATACAGGCTAGGACACGAGATTTTAGGGCCCCCCATGATCCGATGCAAGGACTCTAGACCTACCGAACGGCCCAGTGAGGCCATGCTGATTGCAGGGTAGAGACCCTAGGAAAGGAACATGCATCATAATGACTTGTGATCTCGTGTTTCTGTGGTGTTTTGGGAAATGGAAATAAATAAGAAGTTTAAGAAATTTTAAGAACAATATTATGCACTACTTGGGCTTAGGCATTCTTTGTTTACCTTGCAGCTACGACACCCGGGAGATGACCACGAGTTTTACAGGTTATCGAGGCCCATGAGGTTGACTTGGACAGTTAGTAGAGGGATGATCGAGAGGAGGAGGATTACCAGTGTTAGAAGACGTTTTGAGCCTTCCAGCGACAGACCATCGAGAAGTATGAGGGCAGAACCTCTTACATGAAGACGGAGGGCTGGCTAGAGGAGCTGGTGATAGCATTCAACTTGATCTGGGCTCCAACTGAGTACTGGGTTCCTCTGTCCGTCATGCAGATTCGGGGAGTAGTGCATCAGTAGTGGACGCTCTACCTGGGGGAGAGGAGAGAGGCTGAAGTGGCATGGGATGATTTCGAGAAGGAGTTCCGGGCGGAATTCCTCTCTTCTATGATGAAGGAAGAGAAGAGGAAGGGGATACTCTCCCTCCAGTAGGGGAGTATGTTAGTAAGGGAGCTAGGGATAAAGTTCAAGTATCTCCTCTTCTTTGATCCTGACCTCTTTCTGGATGAGGAGTCTCAGGTGAGACGTTTAGAGGAGGCGCTCCGACCCTCCCTCCAGTACGTTGTTACCCCCTTCACGTTGCCGACATACTTGGAGGTCCCGAAGAAGGCCGAAGTGGTTGAGAGAATGCACGCTCTAGGAGGTGTGTCACGAGAGGGGATTCAGCTAGGCCAGTCAAAGGGAAAGGTCGTCAGCACCAGACCACCAGCATCGGGACCCTCTAGGTTCCGACCAGCAGGGAGCAGGCCGCAACAGTTTCTGTTCTGGTCCCCCAGTCCTCGCCCTTTCCCTTTGGGCCTAGGACCAAGGTGCTTCATCTGTGGGAGCTATGGACATATTCATAATCAGTTCCCGGACCAAGTACAGTACGAAGGCGGCGGACAGGCCCAACACCCACCTCAGCAGCAGCTTCCAGCTAGGCCCTTTCAGTAGTACCAGTAGGGGCAGTGAGCTCCCGCTCCTCCGAGGGAAGACGTTGCAAGGGGAGGCTGACCTAAGGGTGCTCCTCAGGGACCTCGACCAGGGCGTGTTTGGGGAGGAATCCGATAGCCGAGGGGTAGAGGAGTTGTTTGTGGACAGTTACATGTCACAGAGGCAGTAGTTCCAGCAGGAACAGATGTTGTTTGAGGTACGATCAGTTTGTTTAGTACCCTTTATTACGCCTTGTTCGATATGAGAGCATCACAATACTTTGTTGCTCCCGGTTTGGCCCATGATCTGGGTCTAGATTCAGAGAGAATTCCAGTGCCCCTGGTGCTGATCACCCCAGTCAGAGGTCAGACCGACTTGTTATATGTTTCTAGAGGATGTAGGCTGACTATAGGGCCACATCAGTCGGCCAGGGATCTACTACTGCTATAGATACAGCCATACGATGTCATCTTATGCATCAGATGGATATTCTCTATGTGTTCCATCATTTACTGCTTCTGAGGAAGGGTTTTTTTCTCAGGCTTGGGAAGCCGACGTTTTACTTTCACCTGCAAGCAGAGTGGCCCGAAGGGCATCAGGCGAGAGGAACCCCTCTTCTACTTATTGTCCGAACTGTCAGTGGAGTCAGTGGATGCTAAGATGGTGGAGGTACCAGAGATAGTCAGTGAGTTTATGGACGTCTTCCCTGAGGAGGTGAAGATTCTACCCCTTCGACGTGATATCGAGTTTGGGATAGATTTGCAGCCTAGTGCTCGTCTGATTCGATGGCTCCCTATCGGATTGAACCTTCGTAGATATAGGAGTTGCGGATTCAGATTGACGATCTGATTAATAGTGGTTATGTTCGACTAAGCGCGTCACCGTGGGGTGCTCCAGTCTTGTTCATAAAGAAGAAAGATGGTGGTCTTAGGTTGTGCATAGACTACAGGAGGCTGAATCAGTTAACGATCAAGAATCGCTACCCTCTTCTGAGGATAGACGATCTTTTAGACCAGCTGAAAGGGGACGGATGGTTCTCGAAGATAGACCTGTGGTATAGGTATCACCAGTTGAGGGTAAAAGAGGGAGACATCTCAAAGATGGCCTTCAGGTGCAGATATGGGCACTTTGAGTTTGTAGTCATGCAATTTGGCATTACGAACGCTCCTGCTATGTTCATGGGGCTTATGAACTCCGTCTTCCGGGAGTATTTAGATCGATTCGTAGTCATGTTCATTGACGACATCCTGATCTACTCAAGATCATTGGAGGACCACGGTAAGCACTTGAGGAAGGTTTTGGAGGTCCTATGATGGCACCAACTCTATGGGAAGTTGTCGAAGTGAAAGTTCTGGACGCGAGAAGTGAACTTCCTTGGGCACGTAGTGTCCAAGCAGGGTGTACTGGTGGACCCATAAAAAGTTGAGGTGGTTGTTTCTTGGGAAGCACCCAATAACGTGGTAGAGGTTTGTAGTTTTCTCAGGCTGGCAGGTTACTACCGGAGGTTCGTACCCAACTTCTCTAGAGTTACGACACCTTTGACAGCCTTGACCAAGAAGGACCAGGTTTTCGTGTGCAGTGAGTAGTGTGGGGCAGCCTTCAGCTTTCTGAAGGAGAAGTTGGTTAGTGCCCCAGTACTGAGACTACTAGAAGAAGGGGCAGCGTATGAGGTGTTCTGTGATGCTTCAGGGAAAGGCCTCGGATGTGTGTTGATTCAGCGACAAGGGGTGATCTCTTATGTGTCTAGGAAGCTACGCCCTCATGAGCGTAATTATTCCACCCATGATCTGGATCTTACAGCATTTGTTTTCTCAATAAATTTGTGGCGACACTACCTCATCGTAGAACGCTTTGTGGTCTTCACGGATCACAAACTATTGAGGTATATATTATCCCAGCGGGACCTAAACTTATGGTAGTGAAGGTGTATGGAGTTCCTCCAGGATTACCACTTCGATATTTCCTACAGTTCAGGAAAAGGGAATGTAGTGGCCTATGCTTTGAGCAGGAGGTCACAGAAGGATGCGGTCTGAGAGTCGGTAGACGCTTCGATGGCAATGGCGGAGTTGGCTGCCATGCACGCGGATGCAAGGATTGATAGTGGAAGAGGATTCCTATATCAGATGATAGTACAATATTATATGTTGCATCAGGTGGAGGAGTCTCTGTGGGGAGACCCAGAGAGTAAAGTGATGTATGGCCGGGTTAGCCAAGGCTATGCTTCGGAAGGATAGACAAAGGATGGTCAGAACTGGATGCTTTTCTGGGAGAGAATGTTTTTTCGGAGGTGATGTGCGAGAGGGTCCTTGGAAAGTTCCACAGCTCAGCCCTGGCGGTGCATCCAGGTGTTTCCAAGATGTACCGGGGTCTAAGGGGATAGTTTTGGTGGCTCGGGGTAAAGCGGGCGGTGGCAGAGTTTGTGGCCATGTGCCTAGCGTGTCAGCAGGTGAAGGCTGAACACTGTGTTCCAGGTGGTTTTCTGCAACCCTTAGATGTCCCCGAGTGTAAGTGGGATGACATCTCGATGGATTTTGTCATCGGGATACCCAAGGTTCAAGGAGGCTACGACACCATCTGGGTAGTAGTAGACCGATTGACAAAGTCGGCTCACTTTCTGATGATCAGGTAGTCGAGTGCAGTGGACGCTCTAGAACGGAGGTATATGGATGAGGTGGTTTGATTGCATGGAGTTCCGAGTACCATAGTCTAAGATAGGGATGCATGATTTACCTCATGAGTCTGGAGGGGTTTTCAGCATACTTTTGGCACCCAGCTATGCCATAGCACTGCTTTCCACCCCCATATAGATGGGAAAACAGAGTGCACCATCTAGACCTTGGAGGATATTCTACGAGTATGCGTCCGGGACTTCGGATGATCATGGGTGCTACACATGCCTCTGGTAGAGTTTTCCTATAACAACTACTATCACTCTACCATTGGCATGGCCCCATTCGAAGACTTATACATAAGTCCATGTCGCTCACCCGTGTGCTGGACTGAGGTTGGGTAAGCAGGTGTTCTTGGAATGGAGGTGGTGCAGAGCACGACAGAGAAGGTTCAGCTTATACGAGAGAGGATGAAGGTGGCCCATGACCGGCAGAAGTCATATGCCAATTGCTGGAGGAGGCCCTTGGAGTTTGTGGTTGGAGACCACGTGTTCTTGAAGGTCTCCCCTGGGCGTGGACAGAGGAGGTTCGGCATGGGGATTAAGCTTTCTCCCAAGTTCATCGGACCCTTCGAAGTGTTTTGACGGGTCGGTGAAGTGGCTTATCAGCTAGCGCTACAACCTCCGCTACTGGGAATACATGATATATTCCATGTGTCATAGCTACAATGATTTCTGCACGACATGTCACACATCCTCGACTGGGGAGAGCTAGATATCAAAGACGATCCAACCATTGTGGAGTGAACAGTGATGATCGAGGGTCGTGAGGAGAAGTTGTTTCATGGGAGAACTATTCCCTAGGTTCGTGTGTTATGGGGACATGGTAGGATTGAGGAGAGTGCCTGGGAGAGAGAAGCACAGATGTGTGCCCAATACCCCGAGCTGTTTTGAGTTTTATCCTGTTTGGTCAAAACTTGTTTACTATATAATTATTTACCTTGTTGAATATGGATGTGCAATTCATTTTTTTTGGATGTGTGTGTGAAGTGTACTAATGAATGGGGAGGGGAGGACTTGATCCCTAGTTAAGACGCATTAATGTGGATGCATCTAAACTCGTGCGGGTGAGTCAGTGCCACCCAAATAAGATAGTATCTTAACATGGAGGAAGGGAGACCTCTCTCCCACTATACCAGGCGGTTTGGACCTTGTATTGTGTGGTTTCATGGGGAAAGGAGTGGTAGGGCGTTTGTGATTGTTTGGGGGATAAAGTGTCCCTGTTTCGGAGAGTTTCACTCCTGATAGGTATCTTTCAGGATGGTTTTTCAGACCCCCCTCTTTCCTTCGGTATGGATTTTGATTCTCGAGGGAGAGAATGGTTTGAGAGGTATCTAATTTAATGGACCAGACCCTCCTGGCCCATTACTTATCCAAATGTAAGGCTCCACCAAAACAATGGCACCGTGGTGGTGGCACCGGTCATGGTGGCACTATGACGGTGGAGTCGGTCATGGTGGCACCGTGGGGGTGGCACCGGTCCGGGTGGCACCATGACGGTGAAGCCAGTAAGGGTGCCACCATGAGGGTGGCACAGTGACGGTGACACCGTGATGGTGGATCTGTGACGGTGGCACCGTGTCCGCTCTGTTTCTTTTCCAATCCTGCTCCCGCAACGTCTTTTTTTTATGTAAATTAATTCGTTTTCCCTTTCAATCCCATTTAAATCCCATAATTTATTCCTAAAAATACCTAGAAACCTCCCCGATGGGGGATATTTAATAACAACTTAATATCTTCGTGCGTAACTGCCGAACCGTGTGGGAAACTGCGATCTGACTTTCCAGGCAATCAAAATCTCCATATCCAGTAACAATGGGGTTTTATCTATATATATCACGGAGGAAGTTCTTATTCTCTTCTTTTTTTTGGCCAACTCCTCTCCATCTCCATGGTGCGCTTGCGGTCGAGTCTTCTGCTCGTCCTTGGAGTTCCCGACGTCCCTCCCCTACAAATCGTGTGTCCCCTATTCTTGGCACGTGGAGAAAGATTTCGGTCCTTGATCAATCAAGTATGGACTTTCTCCTTCCTCTCTACTTCTGTGTATCATGTGGAGAGGGCATGCTTTTGCCTCTGTGGAAATTAATGAAACTGAACTTAATGAAGATAAAGAACGGACCATTAAATAATGAAGGGGGGGTGTGATCGATGTTCTATTGTACTCTTTATGTTGTTATGTGTTGTGAATTGTACGGGCCTATGCTCACAGAAAATCATGACTGTTGGTGGTCTTTCTTTGCACACTAATGAACCTCAATTCCCCTGGATGTTTAAATAACTGTAACATGGAATTGGTTAATTACGTATAGTCGGTTTAATAAATTGAAGGCACCGGGATCACCCCTTTTCTGTGATAACCTCGGTTAAAGCATAGTGGAATTGAAACCATGGAGTGTGTTAAATATTTTAAATCTAAAAATAATTGCTTGGACCTACCTTGTGTTGGTGGTAGTGGTTTGGTTGTTTCTTTCACAGGATGATTGTTGGGGTGATACGGGTGGGGATGGGATCCCCGGCTGTTGTACATTTGCTGAATGTGAATTTGAGGATGTGTGATTACTTTGCTTATATCACGAATTCATGTGGAATCCTCTATTATTGGGAAACCATTGGATTGGAGATTTTGGGGACATGGGGCTGTGTCTCGTGTTGTTCTTTGGTTCCAGTACTTCGAGGGATATCACTTATCCCTTGTTTTTGTGACTTTTAAAGAGAACCGGGTGTGAATGCTTAAATTGTTGTTGGCTGTAACCTTTTTCCCTTGGTTTGTGCTTATGCTGTTAGTTTCCCAGCAGCGCAGAACATTATTTAAATGAGATTACTTGAACATGAAAGCAAGAATATCTTACATGGTAATTGGTTCTGGGGATGAGTTGTGACTCGGCTGTTAGCAGTGTCCTTCCTATGAATAGGGACGAGTGTGCTTGTGCTTGTATTGGCTTTGGAAACCCTAGGTTGGGTTGAGTTTTTATTACTTATACAAATATTTCTAGTTCTTATGTTTCTTATGCGTGCCCCACACAAGTTGAGTACTTAGTTCCGAACAACCACATTTCATGGGGGAGGGTGTTTTTCCCAACACTACTATGAGTGGCTGGTTATTAGCTCCTTTTCTGATCCCTTTCCTGGATATCCCAAGACTCTTCGGGCAGGCTATGATGGCCTGAGGTCCATTATTAGCCCATGAATCTTTGGGTGGGGTAGTTGTGGTGGTTGGCCCAGGTGTTATGGGCAGGTTGTCTCCCAAGTATCTTTGGGATGAGGCCCAGGTGTCTTCGGGCGTGACGGTAGCTTTTTGGCCTAGGTGTCTTTGGGCGTGGCAGTGGTTGCTCTGGCCTAGGTTTTTGTGGGCATGGTTACATGAGGTTTTTGTGGACCAGGTGTCTGCGGGCGGGATAGAGGTTATGGCCCAGGTTTCTGCGGGCGGGATGTGTGGTTGTGGGCCAGGTGTGTGTGCGGGCGGGTGTGGCAGTGGGACTGTGGTGAGAATGGAGGGATTGGTTCGATGCATAGGATGTCATCAATAACTAGTGGGAAAGTGGTGCGGGGTACCCAAATATCGATGTGCTATTACTATATGTTACTTTATTTGTGTTATTTGGGGAGTGTGCCTTGGTGAGGTTAGGTAGATAGATTTTCCTTGTTGGGTGTTTGGTTATTTATTTTTCCACAGGTCATTTGAATATCTCCTCAATTGTGCACGAGAGTCTTTGGTTTTCCCTACCGAGTGTACTTGTATGCTCACCCTACGTATATAAAACTACTTTCAGGTTTCCAGTAGGACTTCAGGGATCGTGTGGGACCATACTATCTTGGACCTTAGGGGCAGCTGCTGTTGTGGTTTTTCATTTTCTTGGTATCTTCTTACCATTTCAGTTTTGTTACTTGTAACTTTTACCTTTGAACATGCATATGGGAATAGTTTATTTTCAGCCGTACTTTCACTTTCAGTTTTGGTGTTGTGGGATTTTCTATCTTATCTCCCAATCTTATTAAAAGAAAAAAAGGGTAATTCCTTCTACTTAGTGTGTGATTATATACCATTGGTGATGGTCGCCACTCTGGGACCTATTGAAGGCGGGTTTTGGGGGTCATTATCTCTCCTTCAACTTAAAGAAGAAAGGGCCTGGAAATCTTCTGACCCTTCCATTCTTTTGGTAATAGAGGTTCATGAAACATCTGTTGCATTGAGACCCATTTTACATGGCGGTCCTTTGGGGTAAATCTTCATGGGAATTCATAGAAGTTGGTGTATCAACATATGGATTGAGTAGCGGACCCTCCTGGAATCAAGATATCTTAGAGCGAGAACCCTGTGGCTGGATGAAACATGAGAAATGGAACCTATGTGGGTTTGTGCTTTGGGATCCAACATGGGTCTAAGTTCGAGGGTCCTACTGAGATCCTCTCAAGGAAATCCATGTGGTAATACTGTATGATTCTATGTGGGTCTGTTGTACCAGGACCCTATGTGGTTCTGATGATTTAGGATCCTACGTGGGTCTGATGATTTAGGATCCTACGCGGGTCTGATGATTTAGGATCATATGTGGGTCTACCTCTTAAAAATGTAAGATGACTTAGTAGTTACATTTAATCATCTTTATTACCCTACCTAAGATATACCTGGTGTGAGATTAAGCCTTACCTTTGTGGTGATACCTTTGTGCTATTCTTCTGTGTGGTGTAACTTTGTGGTACTTACCATCATGGTGATACCTCTATGGTATTCTTCTTGGTGGCGTACCTTTGTGGTATATAACATTTTGGAGATACCTTTGTTGTATTCTTCTGTGTGGCATTACCATTGTGGTACTCATCTCTGTGGTGTTACCTTCATTGTATTCCTTCCTTTGTGGAACATTTGTTTGGGCTTTTGAGTTGGGCCTTGTGTTTCCTCATGAATGAGATGGGTATACATGATAAATTTGGTATATGTATGGGAATATATCTAAGTACGTTTTACTGTTGTTTCGATGATTTGTGGTTTATCCTTTGTGGATCTTGTGAGACCTTTGAGGGTCTTAGGGTCCCTACTAAGTATCGTTATACTCACCCCTGCACGGGTTATGCCTGCACCTTGTTGTATATGGTGCTGATGATAGACAACACTGACTAAGGATGAGAGTACCAAGACTAGACGTAGCTGAGGTGGACATTAGGTGAGGCATACCATAGTGATGATCATTGGAGATCTATACCTACCCTTCAGGTAGGTTCCTTAGTGGGAGTTAACAAGAGATTTTTCAATTAACTTGTACTCTTCAGTTTTCTTGTACTTTCTAGTTGGGCTTGTATTCTAGCCCCTTTTTCGTAGTTTACAAACTTCATTTACTATATAGTTTACATGTGATAATATCATTTTGTGTGCTTGGTTGTGAATGTTAATAGATTATAAAGGAAATTCCTTCCTGGTTTTAGGGAATACGCCTTCGGTTCTAGTTGCTAGCCCCTGGCCTATGGAAGGCGGGCTTGGGGTAGTCCCAACACATGCCCTGGGGGGTGGGTTGTGACACTAGCCATATTATTCAATGTTTGGGAATTTTATATCATTAATCTATTTTTATATGGATATATAATATTTGAGTGGTGATATCCCTCCAATTTTCATTGAGTTTCTCAGTGTGTTCCCTTATAATTTCTCTATTTTTTCACAAGTAAAATAGGTTTAGTTTTCTATCCACTTTGTTCCTAGAAATCAACCAGTGTGTATTCCCTCATAGTTCATGGAACTAGCTGAAATGAAGGATTTAAATACTCATTTGAATGATCATATAGAGAAATTATTTATATGCATGAGTGTGTCACATTAGGTAGTGCCTATAATCATTTCTAAGAAGGACGATTGTTCACTATGCCTTTGTTTTTATTATCAAAATCTCAATTGAGTTAGGATAAATAACAAGTATCTGTTTCTAGGTATTGATGATCTATTTGATCAGTTGAAAGTGAAAAAATGGTTCTCGGAGATTGATCTTTGGCTTGGATACAATTATTTGAGGATAAAATAATTTGATATTAAGAAAACATCTTTTCAGAGCTGGTATAAACATTATGAGTACCTTGACATTCCATTTGGTTTAAAAAAATCATCTTTAGTCTTTTTGGATTTAATGAATAGTATTTTCTATGATTTTCTTGATACCATTGTTGTATTTTTTTTGGATGAAATTCAAGATTAATATTTGTTCGAGGGGTATCTTTTGTGTAATATGAGATAAGTTCTATAATTTTTGAGAAATCATCTACATTATGATACTATTTCAAAATTTAATTCATAGATTTAATATGTAATGTTCATGGGGCATGTGGTGTTGGAATATGTTATTTCATTTTATCCAGAAAATTTGAAGGACGTTATGGCATGATAACAACCACGAAAGTTTTTTGAGGATTTGATCATTTTGGTTTGGATGGTTATTATCCATAATTTGTTATAGAATTATCTAAGTTGTATTCTTTATATAATAATCTAACTCAGAAGGGATTAATGTTTACATGGGATGATAAATGTTAGGATTTTTTAGAGTTAAAACTTGTTTTTACTACTACGATGGTGTTGAATCTTCCAGAGGACAAGAAGGGCAATGTGGTATTCATTGATGAATCATGTTCATGTTTGGTATCAGTTCTTATGATAGTTGATCATGTTCTTGCCTTTGGATCGCGTACATAGAGGCCCCCTAAGAAGAAATACCAACCCATGACTTCGACCATGTAACTATAATTCCCTCACATAAGTTTTCATAGCACTATATTTATAATGAATTTTATATGGTGTATTCTGACCACAAGATCTTGAGTTATATCTTCTCTACAAATATTTGAATCTCTGCCAATTTTGTTGGGTGGAATACCAATAATCATTATAATATTACATCACCTATATCCTAAGTGAAGTGAATGTTTTTTATGATGATTTAAAAAGAAAAATTCAAACCCAAGAAGTAAAATAATCAATGGAATAGTGTACCATGTTGGATTTTTTTCATAATTTCATATTGGTGTTTTGGAATTATGGGTCAATGTTTCCTTGGCCAGTGTTCTATTTTCATAAACTATTCCCATGATGATTCTTATGAATCAGCATCTTGATGATGAGTTCAGAAGCATTAGAGACTCTTTTTATGGTGGGGAGACTTTGTTTTAATGGTCAATTTCTACCAAATGAATTATATGATATCAATATATCTATGTTGTGTCATTTGAGGTAAGGTATGTAGTTATGGGTGATTTCCATAATTCCGAGCGAAAAGTGAACACAGTAATAACCATGATATTATATTTCATGTGATGAAAATTGTTATGGCCATGTATGAGATGATGAATTGATGAGTTTGTATCTCATTATTACACTTTCCAATAGGTCAAGTTCGAGCACAAGAAATCTTTGGGTATGCTTTAGACACATCTATTACAAACATGTAAGTGTGATGATATATCTATTGAAATTTTAGTTGGGTTTTTATGTACCCAGAGAAAGAATAATGTGATACAGATTGTGATCGATCATCTGAAAAAACCGTCCCACTTTATACCCATTTAGTATAAAAAAATGAGGAGTTAGGAAATCTCTATGTGGAAAAGATTGATTGCTTTCAGGAACTACCATATGATATAGTTTCTTATAAAGATACTCACATCACATACCTCTTTTAGAGAGTTCATCAAGTGGCACTATGATCTCTGGTCTCTTTGATCATGGAATACCTCCAATATTAATATTGAAAAACAAAAATATCTATACAAATTATGGAGTATATGTTATGTACATGTGTCCTCAAATTTGATGGTTCATGTGATGATCATTTCGGACTAGGTTTTTATTTTTATAATAGAAGTTTCTATGGTAGAATCGTAATGTATCCTTTTGAGGCCTTCTATGGTCTCCCATACAGATCTACATTATGTTGGTCAGAGAATATTGAAATTTAATTGACTGAAATGAGCATGGTTCAAGTGAAAATATTAATGATTTAGTTAATTCAGTAGAAAAGTTTAGTGGCACATAGTTGGTATTATTCTTATGTTGATCATCACTGAAGACCACTTGTATTTTCAGTTGTCGACCAGGTGTTCTTGAAATTTTCACCTTGGTTAGTTCATCAATGGATTTGGAGGAAAGTGAAACGTTACCCTTAATTTTTGGATTTTTTTGAGGTTATTGAGAGGGTGGGGAATGTTAATTACCATTTATAACTTGAACCACAACTGATTTCAATTCATAATTTGTTCCATGTATTGAAGAACTAGATGTATCTATATGAAAACATGGTTTTGATTCTCATGAGACTTGGGAGAGGCATGAAGTGACGAGGGAGCAATGGCCTCATCATTTTTTATTGAATATTCTCAGTATACTTTCTAGGGAAGGAATCTTTGTATTGTGGTGAGGCTATAACATCCTGTAACTAATTTCAAGTATTAATAAACCCCTATTTTAATCATTATGTGGTTGGGTTTTATCGGGGTTTGCATTTATATAATTTTTGGAATTTTGGAACGTTTCTTAGTTTTGGACTTTTTGCACACTGTTTTTCAATGCTCTGTTCCCTACAAGAGTAAACCATGAAAGCCAAGGCAGTGGGATTTTTCATGGGTGACACGAACACTGAAAAATTGTGTTCCCACTAATTAGTCACCATGAACCTAAATAAGAGGTTCACATTGATAAGTGCATTGTTTTTCAAAGCCTTGGGGCTCTACTTCAAATACTATGAGAACATGATTTTTTTAATACATATTTTAATTTTAAATTCCCTAAAACCTACTTTTTAGACCCTCATCAAACCTGTACAACCTATATACGATTAGTTATTCCCTAAGATATCCAAATAGAATATTTTATCCCATTTTCTTCCTCCAAAATGTGTATTGAAGCAAGGATAATGGCGTTCAATTTTCTCATAGATAGTTTCCCCTTCATGTTATCATTATCCTGCTCTCTCTCCTTTCCTCCCTAGGGTTTTGTGGATCGCCATGTTGTTGGTAGATGAAACAAACATTTTTTGGATATTATAATTAGGTTTGATTTCCATTTTCTAATTTCACTTTTCTTCCTTAGAGAATCCTGATTAGTGTTTAGAGTTTCACGATTTCATGATCCAAATGTAGGTGGTTCCATTTTGATTGGATAATTTACTAAACCATAAACTTCATGTTTTTATTAAATTTATTTCTATTGAATGTGTATGATTTGATTCATATGATATTAAATTGTTAAAATCCCAATTCTACTAAATTGGGAGATTGAATTTCTGAAATTGGTTTTTTGGTATGAAATTTGGAAAACCCTCAATTCCATTGAATTTGGGATTGTTTGTGAAAATAATTGAAATTATTGATGTATAAATTGTTGAATTTATTGATTTAAATTCATTTGATGGAAAGTTATGGAATTTATTTGTGGAAATTTATTGGATTAAATTTATTTCATATTATATTTGAGGAAAATGAATTAAAAACTGACTTTATAGAAATCATTTGTGTTTAAATTAGAAAATTATTGATTTTGGTAAAAATCATGTGTTCTTTATTAAAAGGAAATTGGAATGTTTTAAAGAGATAATGTGATAAATTTTATTTTATGTAGTCTTAAGATAAATCTATCGTCATTGTTTTTGTACTATAGGACATGTTATCATTAGGTAATTAGTGATTTATTGGGATTTCACTTTACAATTTACATTGTTCCAAAATATAAATGCATTATGTCACATACCTGATAGAATGGTGATAGGTCCATTTGATTATTAGTAAAAGGATGTGTGTATACAAATATTTTAACGTCACTTTTAGTGTGAGGGATTTACCATAGCCTGGAACTATCATACATTTTGGAACCTGACCCTGTCTCTAACTTGTTTGTATTTGAAATATATTCCATTGATTGTTGAAAACTTCTTTACATGCATTTTCAATTTATATAAACAGTTTTATATTAAATTATTTATTAATCCATTTTATTAGAAATATTATATTAATTCAAAAATGATACATTTATTAAATAAATATTAATTATTTGAATTGTAGAGTATGATATGTTTAAATATTCTTGTGAAATGCCAAAAAAATATATTTCAATTTTATGTATTCATTTTGATAATTAAATATGGAATCTCTTATAGTATCATTAGTGAGATCCTATATGGATTTTAACGCACACTATAATTGTGATTTTTGGTGTTTGTAGATTATTACATATTATGTCCAAATTAGGGGAAACACCACATGTAGGTGGTTATAACTATTGATATTTGGTATTGGATATTTGAGCATGCTAGGGAAAGGGTTGTTTTTTCAAATTTTGGTACTTTGCTATCATATGTTGGGTTATTTATGCCTATTTCACTTCTGGTACAATTCTCACTATAGAATTTATTTTTTAGTCATACATATGTTTCCTCTTTATTCTATTGTGTTTGTGGAAAATTATTTCCCACTTTTATTTCATATGAAACCTGTGGGGATCAGTAATTCTCTTTCGTTTATGTTAGGACCAGCTCAGTTATCATGTTACCATGGTACCCATGCTAGTTGGTGACATCCCATGTCTGAATTTTAATGTTATGTTAATTATTTACTACCTAAATTACCTTTTTCAAGTTCATTATTCATTTTACTTCACTTATATCCATGTTATACTTAATTACATAATTAATAATACTTAAATTAAATGTTTTGAGGATGTTTGGTTCACAAGTCCAAAATGTCTTCGGTAGGTTGACTATGGTCAAATATATCCTGATCATATCATTTAAATTGTATTAATCAATTTATAATTATCAATTTATTCAGTAATTTTTTTTAAATCCATGTATGTAAGGTGGTTACAAAAAATTAATTAGGTTACAATCATGCATATGGTAGTCCATACGCACGCATGAGTAACTTTTTAATTTTTTAATGATCATGAGGTAATGAATTTAAAATTTATTACATATTTCAGAATTTTTATCAAATAATAAATATGTTCTTATTTATTTAATTCAACATATTTAACCATCCATGTGAGGTGGTGGTAGTTAAAAATACATAATCTTGTGAGGCTTTAGTTATCTAAACACACTAGTAGTGTAATTATTTTTTATTTAGATTGTAAATTATGAATAAATATATTTATTTAACGATATGATAATTTATTTTTTATTATATATAAATCCTATTATTATAATTTTGATCCATAATTTTTACCAGCCAAGCAAGATGGAGATGGAAGATGAATTACACTAGTTCACAAGGTGATAGTCCTATGTACACATAAATGATGGTTTTATTTCCCATCAGATGATGAAAAAGATGGATTAAGGTTAAACCAAAAAAATAAGAACATATTATGATATGATAGATACAAATGTTGTTACATCATAATTTTTTGAAGGGTTTTTTGGAGGAGTTATAAGAATAATTAAAACTAAAACATTCCATTAAAATCTAAATCTTTTATTCAAATAATTTCATTTTACATAAAAATCATGTCCTCTAATGTTGGTATTATTACCAAAAAAAGACCTATCTAACAAGGTTGTGGATGTTATTAAAGGTATTTTGGTAGGTATTATATGATCCAAATGGCTCTTGAATTGTGAAGAGGAGAGGAGAGGGGTTTCTTTTATATTTTGGGGAGAGGATACACTTGTAATTTTTAAAATTATAAAATCATATTAATGAATTAATCTATAAAAATGGATAAAATTGGATAATTATCTCAAATAAGATGTTATACAGACAAAATATGTCCATAATATAAGGTTTATAATATTTTTAAGTCATTTTAACAATTTTAACTTTAGTGTAACCACCCACTATAAACCTGTTTTAACATTAACCATCACAACATATTTTTATTTATTTTTTACTACTAATAATGAAAAAAATATTTGGTTGGCATTATTACTAAATAATTATTATTATAACTTAAAATAAATATTTCTTTTTATCAAACTCAATCACTAAAGTGGAAGAATTTAATTTAAATTAAACATTCCAAACATGATGAAAAGTAGTTTTCAAGAAAAAAATATATTATTAAGTATAAAATGTTTTTATTCCAAAATCAAGAATAAAATTGATTATATAGAGAATAATTAAATTATTCAAAATATGAGTGATCTAATTTTACTCTGAAATCATTTTTTTTAAAAAATATAACTTTTTAATTTCATGAAATATAATGTAATTTTTCAAAAAATTAAGTATTACCCACTATTCATTAGAAAAATAAATATTTTCATGAAATATTAAAGAATTCATCCTAAGATAATTTTCACATGATGAATTATAAACTGAAGTTAGTTTTTTCATATTTAAATTCTAAAATTCTAAAATTAACATTTTATATAAAACCATATAATATTTGTAAAAAAATTAAGTAAGAAAAAAACTGTTTTTATTTTGATTTGGAATTTACTTAATATTATTATAGAAAATATAAATCTATTAAATATAATTAATGAATACTAATTAGAAAATAAATTTATTTAATATTAAAATTACATGGGTTGTTATAGAAAATTTATTAAATAATACTAATGAAAACCAATACCAGTCTAATGTAGTTTGAAATTTCATGAACAAAGTTCAATAAAAAAAGAAACAAAGGATTTTCAAGTAAATAAGAAAATTTTGTGTTTATAATTTCAATTTAAACTACTTAAAATAATATAAACACATACATACTATTAAAATAATATTTAATAATTTTTTTTATTGGAAAGAAGTTATAAAAAGGCATTTCAGTCAGGTATAATGGAATATAAATTTTTTTATAAATACACCATTGTATACCTACCAACAATGAAAAATATTTAATAACAATCAGTTATAAATTTTATCAAAATAATATTTAACTTATACTATTAGTGTAGTGGAGGGTTAATTCTATGGAGAAGGGATAATGTTGTCCATGTAATTTCATAATTTCGTAATAAAAAGCATTTGAGTATCAAAACCTAAATTTATGTAGAAAGATGCTTCAATGGAAAAAAGAAATTTATCCTGAGTAAAAAAAAGATATAAGATATCTAGTGGAATCTCATGTAGACTAACCAAAGCTGTAATGATCAAACCACTTGAATGATGAAGTTCAATCGAAGTATTTTTTTAATAAAAAATAATTTATAATATTAATTTTCATTCATCCAGATTTTTTTTAATTAATAGTCAAAATGTATGAAAAGATTAATTTCCTCACTCTATCGAGTCAAAGAGTTTCTATTTTAATAAAAAATAAATGAGTTCTAATAGTTATCAAATAATTAAACTATTATATAATAATTTGTCTATTTATCAAAAAAAATAAACATAATTATTTCAATTTGAATTTTGATAATTTAGAATATATTTTATATTAAAAAATATATTTGAATTTTCTATTTTCTGTTGGTAGTTTTAAAACATTAATTAATGCGATTTTACAAAAGGAGATGTGAATTATACCAAATAAACCAATTGAAAATAATAATTTTAATAATGGAAAAGATTTATCAATTGAAAATAGATAAAATTACCCAACGTACTCAACACAAAAACATTATCAACAAAAAAACAATAAAATCAAACAATACATAAAACCCATCAAATAAAGCCAGCTAATTAGATGAAGCATTTCCAATTAGATCTATTGAAGATCATATTTTCATTGAAACCATTTAAAATAATATCAACTTGAATGATTTGTAAAAGGATCTATTTAGTTCAAATTTAATATGTCCAAATCACTATAATCATTTCACACTCATCTTCTCACCAATTGGTGCGATACTACTTTTCTCTCAAACACATTCATTTATAATCTTATCGATCATAGTATGACCACATGCGCATCATATCATTTTCATTCCCACTACCATTAATTATATTTCAAAATATCTCATCAAAGGATTAAACTCACATACATAAAAAATAGTTGGTATAATAATATTCAAAAAAATATACCTTCCAATTCCAGAGAAATTTTATGATCACAAATCACCCCACAATACATTCTCCATTTTATCCATCCCACATAAATCCTTTGAGATATATCTTTAAAAACATCTCCATCAGATTATATAAATTAGCCTATTAATTGAAAATGATATCATTTTAAAATAATGTGGTCTCTCAATCCCAAATTCAAATCATTAGTAGATAATATTTTCATAAAAGGACACTTTATATATTCTATATTATCACAAAAAATATGGAAACCTTTGGATTTTTAATTTTATCTCTAAATCTCATAAATTATATTCATATTATATTTATATTCTGTAAAGTGAACTTTATCATCCAAAAAATCATCCAATAAAGAATATCATATTGAATATCCATTGTAATGTCATCTATGACTAAATAAATAAGGTATTTTACTAAATCCATTCATTAATGTAGTATTATCCAGACAAATAATCTTATAGTGCAACATTATAGTGTTCTGTGTTGAGTAAAAAACACTTAATACATATCTTTGATGAATATGATATAGGTCACCCACACTCTTATTCTTTCATGGGTTTTTCATAAAACCTCTCTAAAAATATTGTCATATTCTTTTTCCTAATCAATTTATCAATATGCTAATGTTGATAATTTTTTTCTAAAATACTACATCATTACTTAAATCAAATAAATTGATTTCGTTGTTGAGAATTTGGGTAGAAACCCATATTATTTTCTTATAAAATTTAGTATCCCATGGAATCCTCTGTATAATAATTATCATGAAAAGTTTCATGGTATTACTCATAATCATAATTCCTTTATAATTTAATAAACATAATATTTATCATTAATTTTTATACATAGGTATAAATATAGCATCACATACAATCCAATAATATCACGTGGTAATGATGTAGAATTAAAAATAAAATAGAAAAGACATTTCAATTGTTGAATCCATTGATGTAAGAGGTGACATTCATATTAATAGATCTCTAAAACTATTTGGATGGTCTCTCATTTTACCTCATGATCAGGTAATTGGTGAATTCCCCTCAATAAATTCTATTAGATAGGTGTTAGGGAATTATTTCTTAATATCATCTCGATATTAAAGGATTTGGAAATGGTTTAGATCCCCATTTAAAGTGTCATGTTGTCTCCATTTTAAAATCTAATCATCGTCAAATTTTCATCCACACAACATCAACAGCTTATAAAAAATCATTATGCATTCATCTAAATGAGGCATTTATCTTATCCCCTTCAAACTCTACACAGCCAGAGAAATATCACAAATTCAATGTCACGAACATCATAATAAATATATCTTGAATCTTATAATCGTCTATCAACACCATCCTTGATCATAAACAATAATGAACTAAAAAACAACACTCCAACTTCATTGTAAAAAAACCACATTATTTATTTATAAAAGAGTCAAAAAGAAACAACAGTAGTAGAATGAACCAGACCATCATCTATAACAAACATTAACAAACACCAACACAAATGGCAATCTAAGACTCTAATAGAATACCGAAAATCAACTAGAAAAGTTTATATATTATAAATAAGATGGTATAGTTCATGAATGTAGAAGAAAATCCTTAATGTGAACCTCTATGTATTATATAAAATATATCATATGAAATTAATATAGATTTGAAAACAACCAATAGTGTCTATAATCATCAATAAACATGATATCTTCATAAAAAAACCAACATCCTCCCATGAAAATAACATCACTTCAGCTCCTGTCAATCACAAAAAAATGATATTAGTATTACTCTGATAGAAACTATCAATGCTCTAGAGCAATGAATTGGGTTTGAAAAGAACAAACCAATTTTTTATATAATCCCTTGATTGATCATGTGATTTGAAACATAAGTAGATATCTAATAGTGGGGATCTACTTATAGATAATCACTCTACAAATCATATAAAATTGAATTAAAATAAAAAGTATAACATAAAAATAGGTATGATAATTGGTACCCTTTTCGGGGTACCTTACGTGATAAAATTGGGTCATAGTACCCCTTAATCAGGTTCGGGTTTAACAAAACCTTCTCAGTTAATAATTAGGTCAAGGTTTGAGAATAAAATAATTTTGAATTATATGGATATAATTTGAATATAACATCATAACTAAAACGGTGGAATACAAATATTGATTTTGTAATTAATAAATAGAAACAAGATTTTATGGGATGTGGGAGGAGATTTGTAGTGGGGTGGGGTGGGGATGCTATTCTGATCTACTATAGGCCACATTAGAATATTATGTTTTTCATTCCACATTAGTATTTCAGTTTGGGATATACGTTTTCTACATGGAACAAAACCCACATTGAAAATATAATTTTGGGCATGGTTCTTTATTATCCCTTTTCCCACCATATTTCAAATCACCCCCTCTCGGCTGTGATGTCCTCCCACCATGATTCTCTCGTCATCCACCCTTCATGCCATCTATACCACACAGTTGTATTCATATTATTAAATTAAAATAAAATTAAAATAAAATAGTTGTATTTGGGTATTAATCTATTAATATTTCGTTAATCTAATTCGGTATAGTGTATTAAAAAAAATTATATAAAAAGGACTAAGTTGGGGATATGGTATGTATAAAATAAAAATTTAAGGTTTAGGGTACCCAAAAATTAGTGGGTACAAACTCAATTACATCCCTATATATATATAATTTTCAATTGAAGGTGTATTGTTGATACATAAAAATACATGATAATTAAATTTATTTAGATTAAAAATAAATTATTCTTTTTAAAGTAATAATCATGAATGTTATGACTTCTTTTTATTTTTATATGTACAATAATAAAAAAGTAAAATTAGATTTTAGTAAGTATTAGGATTCAAAACTCTAATTAATAACATCAAATTTCTTTTAAACTTGTCAAAATTTTATTATTATCAATATATTCATGGGGAACATAAACATTTATAACATATAATGTCATATTATTATTAAAATCATATATTTATTTAACAAATCATAATAATTGTAAATTTAATCATAGAAAATTAAAATTATCACTATAATTACAAAAAAAATTAAATAAGATTATTCAAATAAAAAAATACATTTAATGAAAATTTTAAATATCAATCACCCAAAAACACTAAAAATAATGTTTAAAACATGCTAAAATAGAATAACATCATCCATAATTGTAAACATGGATTGACATTATCAATACTCTATCATTTAATATACTGTACACAAACTTATCATTCTTCTAAAATATCCATTACTAATAACTATCATTATAAGGAATGATAGGTCAAATCAATGAAAATAAAAATAAAACAGGTGACTAATAAATTTTAACATTATATTATGAAAGGAGAGAACTATTCAAAATGATATATACATATTGATATAATGCATCTATAATTCTCCCTGATACCATCGAATCTCTTCACAATTCATTAAAATTCATAAGGATTTTTATTCCTTTATCATTATATAGATGGAAAATATAATGTCCTTATATTCATCCAAATTCTGCCTCATTCAATTATTGACTAGAAATAGATCTCATAAGTTGAAGAGTATTTTCTCAACAACACTATTCACATAAATCAGCAAAATAATACATAGAAATGTTAATCTAAATAAATCTTCTATAAGCTACATAGATAGTATTATTTCATTTTTTTCTTCTCCTAAGCGAGGAATGTTATCAGTAGGTCACTAATAATGAAAAACCACATTTCTAACTTAAATACTGCAATTCCTAACAAATTATTTATACTATTTTCTTATGACACATTAATCCAATGACATTATATGAATTTTTTTCCTTCATCATAACCAAAACTATCCCAATCCTTCATAATGCCACTCTACCTTGATGTGTTTTTCCCAAGCATTATATATTGTATTTTTGAGGGAATCATGTAGTGTAAAACACACATTTCAATATGTATTTTTTTCATATATTCGTTCTTATAGATACTTTTAAACATTGTTTTAAATGTATAAAACCAGAACTGTTATATGTAGTTTTTAAACAAATCAATCCAACAACACCATCATCAAAGGGGGTCATAAATTAAAAACATTATATTGTCTTTCCAAAAATTCACACATATATAATTTAATAAGTTACACCCAACCACCACCTGGAAAATTATTAGTATAATATATTTTAAAATCTCATAATTCATATATTATTATGAACTAAACCATTAATTTCATTAACTATAATACAAATTTGTGACAACTAAATAATCTATAAACTATAATGCCCAGTGTGAAAATAATTCTAATCTTAGTGGCCTATAAAAACATCTCAGTAAAATAATAATCCCTTCAATCGACCCAAATTTTAGAAATTCACTATAATAAATTTTTCTTCTAAAAAAATTTCATAATAGGTTACTTACCTTGACACTAAAATAACCATTATCACACCATATAATTTTCAATGTAAATGAAAAAAGTAAAATTATATCATTTGGAACATCAATAAAATTATAAACCAATATATGTTACAAGTGAGTCAGAGGAAATTTAGAATCATTAGACCCACTTTGGGATCAAATAATCCTACCCACCATTAATTAATATTACAAATCTGATTTTAATGATGAAGCCTCACGTAAGCCCTTAGTGAATTACTAGTAGAGATAGTTTCATGATTTATAAGATGTTATAGATGACGTTCCTTTATTACATCAACCGATTTAACCAATGGAATCGTATATGACAAAACTGTTTAAAAAATATCCTCCAATAATATCTCAAAATATATTTTTATCTTCTACAAAATATCGGAATCTGAGGGGGATTAAAAAATATTTCACATAAATCCTTCAAATTATAATACCTCAATATAAGTATATATTGCATAATAAAATTTTCCATCAAATTTCATTACCCAAAATCCACAATCATAACATCACGACACCACTCAATGACCATTTCTAATACTATATCATTAATATAAAGAAAATAATTTATTATGAACATGTGAAAATTCCTCATAATGTGAATAATAAAATACATATAGCCCCGGGTAAACTATATTTGTACATCTTTGTGTCACCACCAATGAATCCACCATATGGGAATTTATAGACACATTGAGACCAAATAAAAATGGTATTCGAATAGTCATATTCCATAGAGATACATAGTTTAAGTTTGGATATTCCCAGACATAGACTTAATAGAATAATCATTCTCAGCTTAAGATATAAATTCATCATGACTTATACACTTCTATATATTTCATATTCCCATCCAAATATATTTATGTTAAAAAAATTAGTAAATAAAAACCATGAAGATTGTATATAACCACATAATGATTTTTCTTGAGTAAAACCTGACATAGTGAGGGTCCCTTTGTCATGGATTTATTCTTATAAATGCATATATCATGATTGAATTCTAAACTTTGAATGTTTTAACCCTTTGAAGCTATCATGACCCTTTTATAATATCACTTGATGATGTTAAGGGAAGTTATGATTATTGATTATGAAATTTCTATTGGATAAATGATTCATTATTGTTGGATAAATGTTATAAAATGGATATAATGGGTTTTATATTTAAAACATTCCCTGGTTCTTGGAATATATAGATAATGAATTTTTATTAAATGTTTAATCTTCAAGGAGAGTTATTAAATCCTATATATAGAGACCAAGATAGGGAGATAGAATTAGATCATTAATTTTATAAAAACTCCAATTTTTAAACATTATCTATTGATATCATTTTTCATCAAGTATATAGTTAAATATTTTAGAAGAATATGGCTTGAATGATGTTTTTCTTTTTTTATTTGGTATATTTATATAGCACATGGATACCATAGGGGAAGGATTATATTTACTAATTCAAAGTGATCCTTATCAATATCCTATAGAAGATAATGGTTAAAAATTTACTAATGAAAAGGTATTAATTATTTATTTAATTTATTCTATTTAAAAAATGTGATGTTCTAGGATGAAATATGTTTTGGATGATTTTTACACTTTATATTTTCGTGTATCATCCCCAAAAAACCATTTAGAGGTATCATAGAATCTTCCAGTATGTTTGTATTGATTACCAATTAAATGATGGAACTATGAAAATATGATTTTCAAGGACCCAAAAAATTATTTTTAAAAATAGATAGGGGTCATGAATAATTTGTATGAAAATAATCGTATTTTGATATATTACATTATAGTTTATTGAAATATTAGTATGGTTTTTCAGTATTAAAAACCCATGAAACGATTTGATTAAATTTTGATTGAAAAGGGAATACGAAAAATAGGATATCATGGGATGATAATATAATGATTTTGGTTTAATTATAAAATACACTTCCTATTTAGAAAAATTTGATTTCCTTAATGAAATTGTGCACTTGAAAAATAATTAGTTCAAAAGTATAAATTTTGAAATCTATTTTCAAAATGGTATCTCTAAAAGAAAATTATCACGCTTTTTATTCAATTTTTTGTCACATGGGAAAACTACTCCATGAATTATAGAAGAAATGGACCTCATTTTATTTCAAAATAAATTTTTATTAAAATTATTCAAAATGTCCTACTTTTCAATATTATATGATTTAGTAGGATGTTATACAAGTATAAAGTGGATTTTAATGGTTGAAACATCTATAACATGTTTATAAATTATGAAAGTAAGGACAAATATTATAGTATTTATTGATATATGATATTTTTATAAATTATACTATATATTTTTAATATTTAAAACCCTTATTTTAATTTTTTTAACAACACCAAAATGTGTTTTTTGTATATCTGATCAAGGTTAAAATAAAATATATGATATTTTTTTAATTTAATTTTTACACAAATGTATGGAAATATTATATGATTAAAAAGGTTATTATAAATATAATATATTTTTAAATATGATGGGTTTCTCTCAATGGTCACCCACTAGATTTTATAGCCTATTTGAAAACAGATGTGTAACAACTTCTATCCTTTCCTAAATAAATGGCTATAGGTTGATGGACGGATTAGTTTCCTCTAATTTAGTGCATCATGATTGACATGGATGTGTCCTATATTAATAATAAAACTTCGTATGGATATATGATTTTCGAAATAACACACCTTGTGATGATTATATTTGTAAAGAAATTTTTTATTGGGTGTTCCATACAAGATGATGTTGGATCATTACATTATAGTTACTATTTATATATATAAATTGGCATTATTCTCACATGTGTTGAGAAAAACATTAATTTGGTTGTCAATTTTATATATCACCATAATCTTGTGCTATTTTCCATGTTGTGTCCTATCTGGTCATTCAATAATTTTTTCCAAGGTGATGTTTCTATGTCTCATACTCAATAACAAGGGAATACAGTGGTTGAATCACTTTAATCCCATAGGAATATGACTACAGCCATATCTATTTTTTGATGTATTGGTATCTTACATTATGTTATCAAAATATTTTGTTGTGAAGATTATTTAGTTGATTAGTTTTATAGACCACAATGATGTAGAATTTAGTGTTCCCATGGTTCTTGGGCTTTTAATAATTATAACTAGTTGTTTAAAAATTAAATAAGATGGAGTTAATTTTCAATACAATGTATATAATAGTATTTTTTATTTTATATTATAATAAATATGAAATGTTCATGTTTATTTATAATATAAAATTACTATAAAGCATGTCTAAATTTTAGATTTATTATAACTATTTATTTATAAAATGTTTATAACATTTTATATTATGCATAAATTTATGGAATATTTATTTATTTATTTATTCCCTACATTAGTAATCATAAATATAAATTTTTTATATCAGGAATATATTTGTGTTTGACTTTGTTATGTTAAAATGTTTCTTTCAAACGTCTTACCATGTATATGCGATGTTACATACTATATGTGACCTATGATTTAGTTTTGTTCAAATAGGACTATGATTTCTGAAGGGATTTGAACCTGAATGTAAAGGTTAGTGATGATTTATACATATTAAGTGTTAGGATTTTACATGAACTAAATTATCCCAAGAGTATTGATTCCTATAGGGTGGGAATTTTCTATGGGATTCTCATTGGAATGTGGGGTTAGGATCTATTTAAAGAAGTAGGGATTAGATACATGTCACACCACACTTACTATTATGTTGATTTCTCTTTTTTATGATTATAAGACTTTAAATGAGATGTTATTATGTATATTATTCATTAAATACAATTGAATATGTGTAAATATAGTTATATTTTATTTTTATATTTCAAAATAATGATTTATATAAAGAATTGGGCATTAATATGTTAAAGAACTTTTATTATGGATAATTGTATATACAAAAAATTAAAAAATTTAAAAATTAAAATAATGAATATATAATGGGAATAAATGAGATAATATGGCAATATTTTGAAACCTGTTTAAAAATTATATGTGATATAATTTTTCAAAATCAAACACATCTCAAGACCTCAATCATCCAAATGTATAGGTTCATGATAAATCACTATGACCATGGATTAACACATGTAAGGAATATTAGGGATAGTTATCAATAATTTGTAGTTAACCAAATCAGATTATATTATTAGGGTTACATAATTATACAAAACCCCAAGTGTTTTGAAAAAAACAATAGAGCTTGGTTTATCCATATGCTTGATTCTAAAAAAGGGTTTTCTATAAATTTATCCAAGAGTCATATGGGATTTGATTTATATGATGGCCTAGAAAAATATTTATTTTTTGAAATAAAATATAATGTGGAATAAATATATTGTGAAATATAGTTCTTAGACCACTAATTTATGTGATTTAATTGAAAATAAATTATCATTTTATTGAGAGTACCTTTAATAAAAGTCCCCATAAAACAATTGAAAAATATTATACCGATCTAATGAAAACATACACGATAAGTAAGTATGAAATCATCATCATATGACATAAATTTGATATTAATATTAAATAAGTAAAATATTAATGTAATAAACTCTTTATAATGGTATTAGTGTTATGTAATTTCTTAAATGGATTCTTTTTTATCCTTTACTTCGAAACTAACATTGTAGCTTATTCTCAATTTTCATTAACTTGTAGTTTTTTTCTATTACTTCATTGTGTAGAGATGATATCTAAGTCAAATGTATCAATGATTTTATTTTGATAAAATAATTTATAAAGAATTTTCAATTCTAATAAATTACATCAAATAGAAGATATAGATGATGAGTTTTTTGATATAATCGTACTTGATGAACTATAATACATTTCATATATCAATTTTTATAAATTCAGATTAAGATTTCATGTAATTTAATCTAATTTATGTTACAAAAAATTTATAAATATTTATTACATTTGTTCTATGAAATATTTCAGAGCTTTATGTGAATTATTTTATTTTTTTTCATCACACACTTATATCTTTTTTGTCTAAGGACTTTTATTATAAAATATTTAATTAATATCGTTGTAATCATTTATTCTGATACTATGAGATTAAAATGGTTATAGATCATAGAATATATATCCTTTAATAATTATTTTTTAAAAATTATGAGTAAGGGACCTCTTCTGAACTAATTGAAATAATATGATATTGGGGATAGACTTGTTTGATACTGATGGTTTTTCAAAGAAATCTTATGGTTCAAAATTTGTATTTTCCAATTAGGTAGATTAATAATGTTTCTAGTTTAGTACAGGTATCACTTTGATTTTTTTAATGATCCATATACTACTTTATATTAAATTTCAATAGTTCTATGATAGTAAATATTAGTAATATCATTCAGTAATATCCTTTCAAGGATTATATAATTTTTTAATGAAAAACTATGTTTTCTTCATCAACATTATTCTTTTTTATGATTGTATTATTTATCTCAATTAACATATTGACATTATACAATTTTATTTTAAATATTATTTGTTTAATATAATTTAAATATATCTGAGTTTAAAATATATTGTTTTTGAGAGATTCAATTTTTCCTTATAGAACATTGTAGAATATGAGAGATTTTTTCTCTTATTGGAGGTTATCTACTAGTAAAAACTGCAGTGGATTTGAATTTCAATCAAACATCTATTTTTTTATGGGGAGGTCTATTTTTATTGGATATATTGGATGAAAAATTATGTTATTTTCACTAGAATGTAAATTTTCATTAATTTTACTAGATATTAAATGATTTCAGAATATATGATCCATTTTTTAATTATGATTATAAGTAAAAAAAATTAATTAATTTTATATTTTTGAATACTCTTCAATGTTTTATTGTATGGAATATATACATTTATATATTTTGTTGTTAGACTAGTGGGAAAATTTGGAAAAATATAGAGGTAATATATTTGAAAAATACAAAATTTATAGAGAATAGTAGATATAAATTAAGGGTGAATTGATAAAATTTTTGTTTTCCACATAGTGGGTTTATGGTAAATATGCATGATAGTTTCATAGATATCATTATACACCTGAGATATATATTCAAGTGGGGTATTATGCCTGAAAAACATTTTGGAAAAATGTTGGATATACTTTTGAAGGAGTGGGAAATAAATAAGACAAATTTTTATTTCATGAAGCAATTACCAAGTATATTTTGGATTATTTCATCCAAAAATTTATGGAAAATTATAATATATTAAGGATTGCTGTGAATAAGTGAGAATTTAGGAATAATGGTGTCATTTTTTATTAAGAAGTTATGAATACTATGAGGATTTCTTGAAAGATATATTCTATGTGTTGTTCATATGAGAGTAGTTTGTGTCTTATAGAAAGGGATTTTTCAAATATGGTGATGAGGATATTTCAATGGAATAATATCTAGAATAATTTTTAGATTCATAATAAGCAAATATATGATTATTTTGGAAGAAAGAATGATTATTTAGATGTTATCAATTATGAATGAAAAATTATATCTCATATAAGGGAAAAGTTTCTACATTTAAAAATAAATATAAGGCTTCTAAAATTACTTCTAAGGTTGAAGGAAAAAATGTTTTTAGATTTACCACTTTTTCCTGGAGTGATAGAGGGGATACATTTTTTTTAATACCGATACATATAATTATAAAACCCAATATACAATAAGTTTTTATTTGAAATATCCTTATACTGACTTATTTTTAATAGGAAATATGAATATCAAGGCCTTTGTGAATATGTATTTGGATTCAAATTTTTTATGTTCATTTGAATATATTAACGAATAATGTCCTTTATATGAATAAATGAAATACTATGTATCAGATGGTGAAGATATATATTCGGAACTCTTTAAGAAATTTACTAATGTTAACGATTAGGTTTCAAAGTATAATAACGAAATAAATAGATACACATATGATTTGGAACTCAATAATACCATCATTACAATTTATAATGTCAATAAAAGTTTTTAAACTAATGTTTCAGGTTGAGGACTTGAAGAAAATAATTTTAAATTTTATTTTAGGAAGGAAGTGTTTTGAAAAGATTTTTAAATAGTTGAAACCCATTAGAATATCATTCAATTTAATATATAAATCTACTATAAGGTTATTATTTTAGACTAAATATTTTATATAAAAAACTGAATTCTTTTTCCTAAAATTTCAATTTAGATAATTGAAAAGTTTGTTGTTATATAAATAAATATACATCATTCATAACTATTCATGTTTTTTAAAGGATAATACAAAAAAATTTATATAATAATTGAGAATATGTGAGAGGGAAAATATATTTTGGGAAATATCATATTATCCATGTTTGTTTGGGAGTTAAATTCTTAAATTATTATTTTAGAGAATGAATCCATGTTTCAAAATGAAAATAAAATATTACTTCTTACACTTACGTATGATATTTTTATATTTTATATATAATCATTTTTGTAACTTTATATGATATTTTTACACTTATATATTAATATATATATATATATTATAATTTATTCTATTATATATGATTTTCTTACCTTTTCATATGATTATATACATGTGTAATATTTCATATGTTTTTTTACATATAATTTTATTCACTTTTATAATTTTAGCTACAAGGGGGGGTTGCTTTTCCTACCTTTTTCAAAAGAATATTTTATATTTTAAAAAAGTCATGGATTATAAGAGATATTTTATGGTATATCGTATGGAGTCATATTTATTGGAAGAATATTATCCATGTGTAATAAAAAATTACTTTTACAATGGTTTCTTATTATACATATATTTTGATTTAAAAAAACAATGTTTTTTACTATAATTTATTTCATTTCTTAGTGGTAATGGAATTTTATAATGAAATTTTGAAAATATTCACTCTTGATATTTGAAGCCTTCATTTTGGAAGGAAGTGATTTTGACAATTTAATGAATTTAATATTTACTATTTATAAACATATTTATATAATGTAATGTGGGACCATCATTACTCCATATTCATTTTTATTGAGGAAACCAAGTTAAAAATATTAATTGCTAAATCACTTTTCATAGTTTCTATTTTTTTATAGAAAATTCTTGAGAAATTGAAATGGGAGAGATTGTTCATGGGTGACTAATTGATGTGGATTAGTATTAAAAAATGAAATTTTTCCTAGGATATTCATTCAATTTCAAGAATAAGAATTGATATCACTAGTGATTAAGATGTATTAGTAATTATATCCTTTTATTGTGTGGTAGTTTTATGGGTTATTGGTTTTTGATTAATTTGATCGTGAAAGTAAGGTAACGTGTATCATTCAATAGAAACATTTCATATATACTATGAATAAATTTAAGGAATTTATATGACTATTTCTAGTTATATATTCATTGTACAGTTCCAAAGAAAAAAATCATATGTTTACAAAACATTAAATACACAAATAGATGTGGTGACCATATATCCAATGTAAGATATGGTCTATAAAATCAATTATTTAAATATATATTTTTGGATTCCCTTTTATGGGATTAGGTTGTTTTACTATTGAGGTAATGAAATAATGAATCTATATTGATTTAATACATTTATATTTTAAATGTACTCTATGTAATGAGAGTGTTTTAAATTCTCAATTTCATTTGGGATTAAATTTACTCTATATGAGTTCGCATGCTAATGTTAGAGATCGTACCATATACATGGATCTTGAACCTGATATTAATGAATAGCTTAAATACTATTGTGATATAAGAATCTAAATATATAAATATACTAAATTACATTCCATTAAATAGTGACTTTATATCTAATATGAACTCCTTTTTTTAATTATTTTAGTAAAAGTAATTTGAATGATTTATTGAAGTTTAACTTTATGAAGTTTAGAGAAAGAAGTTACATAAATGAATGGTTTCTAATATAATTTAAATTTTTATTAAATCCCTCACAACAAATAATTTCAGAGTACTACTGGATCTTAATTAAAATTCTAAAATAATAGTTGAGAAATATGGAGACAATTGAAAAATAAAATTTGGTGAGGTAAGGATGAATGGTAACGAGAAAAAGAGATATGGATTTTATATTAATTTGAATAAATTAGGGGTCAAGTATATTGTGTAAGAAAAGATAAATCATATATAAGATGAGAATTAGAAATGTTTTTCATTAATGGTAAGTAAAATTTGGGTTTTTCTACCTCTGTTATTTACAAGGTATCTAGGTTAATAAGTAAAAAACTCATTAAGAATGAAGCTGATAATTTTAGGAAGCACAGTTTTGGATATATTAGTGAGAGGTAATATATGTTTATTAATAACCATAATTAGAATCAATTTTTTATTATACAATTTTAAATGGTTAAGAAGGATATAAATTCAATTAAATCATGAGAAGAGGTAGTTTTGTTGAAATTTACTCTCTGAGAGGTGTCAGTATAACTTTATTTTAGAATTACATTAATCTAAAATTTATAATAATCTCAAAATCATTTAATTATGAGACCTTGAAGAAAAATTATACTTCTAATTGTGTATAAAAAATGAATAATACAACTATTAATGAATATATTAATCAATTAAATCTATTTGAGCTACTGGGATCCAAATTAGTAAAAATATATAAATCATAAATGACCAAAATAAATTGATGTTAATGAAGAAAAAGGTAAATTAGTTAACATTGGTGATATTAATAATAACACTTTTTGGGAGATTAACTATCCTGTTGTTTACCCAAAATATTAGGATGAAGAAGTTCAGATTGATAGTTCTGAACCAGATGAATGTCCAGGAATATGATTAATTGAGAGTACGATATCTACAATGTCAAAACATTTAATCTAGATTCCTATAATTGTTTCAATTCTCTATAGGATAAACTCAAGAAGAATTATTTCTTATAAAATGGTATAGATTTTTAAATATCATGGACACACAAACAATTCCTATATCAAAAATTTGAGTTGATGGATTATTTTTTCAAATTCAAATATGATTGTAATAAATATTATTAAAACCTAAAGATGATCAAAAAGTATATAATGTTTCTAGAAATCAATCTCATTTATCTTTAATATTTTAATTTATCTTTTGGTAAATAATTTAAATAATTAAATAAGTTTTCATACTAATAAGATAATATACAAAACAAGATTGAATATGTTATTGACAAATCTCATATAGATAGAATAAATTTAAAAAATTTCTATTTCATTCATATATTATTTCTATAAACAGTAAATAATATAAATGAATTCTTTAACTACTATTAATGATTGATTTATCATCTTCACTATATAATTAATTAGTTAACGTACTATTATTACCCAATTTTTGGAAATCACATATGGGAGAAATGTGAGAGATTAGAGAAAAATTTAGCGAGATGTGGTTTATATTTATTAAAGAGAATTATTATTATAACAATTTCTTTTTTTAAAATTTTTATTTTCTCTTAAAGTTCTGAATGAAAAAAAAATCTTATACTCAGCACGAGTAATTTTATCAAATGTTACATGCTATTTTTTTATTTTAGTAAAACCTTAATTTTATTATTTTCTTATGGTCATAAAAATGATATATTTGTGAGTAATTTTCAAAATTATTAATTAGATATCTTTTTTTTAAATCACAATACACATAATTATAAATTGATGTTAACTTGATATATTGTTTATGTTATATATGTGAATAATAATATTTGTATTCAAAATTTATAGAGTTTATTTTCAAAAACAAATAACCATTGAAATATAAATTCATCTTTGTTATATCAAATGAAATGTAGAGTTGAATATTTTTATATTGTTAAAACAGTAATTGAACCAATCAGAGTGTTTTTTAAATATATGTTTATAAAATTAGAGTGAGTCTTCGTAGAATGGACATTAATAAAAGTTTCATATAATCTAAAAAAATATATTACATCCAAATATTCTAGTATCTTTATTTTGTGATATATTTTATTTGTATTGTTTTTAAGTGTTCATTTACATCCTCTATGGGTAATGATTTTTATTACAAAGTCACTATGTTATATTATTGTAATCTATAATTTTTTTATAATGAAATCAAAGTGATGTTGGAGCAATGAATATGCATCTTACAAAAGTTATGATTATAAATTTTTCTTAATGAAATTGATAATAATTAGGTTAATTGAATATGTTGTTAGGGAATGATTTACATTCTATCAGTGTTTTTGGAATAAGATCTAGTGTTCAAACCCTATATTTTCTAATCAAGTTCCTTGATAAAGGTCCATGTTCAAAACATGTGTCTATTGGATATGGGTAGTAATCATCATACCATATTTAATTAAATGGAAAATTTCCTATGATAATAAGTATTGATAATATCATTTAACAATTACTTATATGGTAAAAAAATTTAATAGATAAAATAGTGTTTTTTTCTATCAACATTATTTTTAATTTTTATTCGATTGTTTACCTCAGTTTGGTTTTTGACATATAAGGGGTTTAATTACCAACAAAAATATTTTTTATACTCTCATATATTCAATATTTATATCTTTTTTGAAGTTTATATTATTAAGCAGTAAAAAAATGTATGTTCGCATTAACCGTATTTTTACCCATTATAGATTCTTCTGTACTATGGAAGCAAATTATATTGAAAATAATTATAATATAGGAATTTATGATCTATTTATTATATAACAATATCTTGAAAAACATTGTATTTATCAATTGAGTTTAGAAGATATTGATATTTATTATAAGAATAATAAATATTTTATTGATATCTCTACATTTATGCTTTAGTTTATAAATCCCAAGAATAAAAAGATTCTTAGGAATATAAATGATTATTTAATGATAAAATACAATAATATTATCTACCAATGACTATATATACAAGATACCTAAGATGTTTCAAAATCAATCATTTGGTATAAGATGTGTGACTAAACATTACTCTTCACTCTTATACATGATATGATTTTTTTAAATGACTTGGGGAGGTTGGGATCATCACTCATATTTGATTTTATTATAGATATATTTCTAAAATCATAGAATAAATGTTCTTGAAATTTTATTGTGAATAATAAAAATCCTGATTTCAATAAATATTTACCCAAACATCTCAATATATTTAGGATTATTGGGTAAGACTTGGGTTTTTTATGATCAAGTTACATGATGATTCTTTAGAAATGAAAGGCTAATCATTTTCGTTTAAAATAAAATTTTAAATTTTTTTGATAGTCCAAAAACATATTATAAATTAAAAATATGATCCCTAAAGGGAAAAACATTTCAAGTTTGTGAAACATAAATGTTATCAGAAGAATTATCAAAGTACATCAATGGGTATAAAGAACTCCCAAAAAAATCTCTTTGTAGGTATTAATGTTGTAAAATTATATTATCCTATTTTTAATGGTGTATGATATTGGTTTTATATTATTCAAATTCTAAGAATATTTATAGGACTTCAAAACTAATGAAGAGTTTACAAGGCTTGAAGTTATAATTCAAATAATAAATTAATGTGATGAAGCATGAAGGAGTTGAATGAAAAGTATTATTCCTATGATAACATTAATCTCAAATATATGATGTATATTTTTATCTCATACTCATATGTCATAAGGGACGTCATATATAAATAAAGGGGTTTTAAAAATAAAACTAATAGATGACATTTATATATGTGTTTTAAATTGCATCATTATCTGTAATATGTTTTAAAATAAAATAGGGATAAATAGTTTCTATCTAGGATATATTATTTTATCCATTATGATTAAAAAATATGAGGTAAATAGTATCCACTACACAAATGTGGAATAACAATTTTTAGACTTTTTCACCAATCATAAATAAATGATATATGATATGGGTGTTAATATTTTTATTATTAAATATTTGATCTGAAGGAAAAACATTATTGTCTTGCATAATGGAGTTTCTGTCATCGAAATATATTTTAAAATAAAATCTATTTTTTTAGAATATACAGTTTTTTTAGTCTTGTAGATGATCAAATCATATAAAAAAATGATTAGACCAATCAATTCAAATTGAATTTTACGTTATATCATAAAATAATTAATAGTATATTGTTATAGAATCATATTAATGTTTAGAGTTATGTTTAAATTTTTTATTCAAATGATATAAAAAAATTAATAGATGGAAAGTTTCCAAGGTTGATGATAAGAACAAAAAAAGAGTTCTTGTTATTTAAAAATATATACTTTATTAAGTCCTTAACAGTATCTTTTGTAGAGAAATGATGTATTGATATTATGTACATGGATTTTAACATGATGACTATGAATCCTAAACTCACCATTATTTTAATACTACTTGTTTATAGATGTAACCCATTAAAGAGGTTTAGTGGGGGATTTATTAAAGTGTTATACAGAGTTGTAGTGGGAATTACATTTTGATGTAATGAGTTTTATGAAACCATAAATGTGATTCAAACACGAGGATTCTATATTGGTTTTGAAGGGGATATGACCTAATTTCCATATATATATATATTGTATTTTTGTTATATCATATGTGGTCATTTGGTATATCATGATCCATTAAATGGATATTTCATGAAACTACATAATACAATTGTATAGAATGATTGGATGATATCATATAAAGTATTATAATTAAAATAATAAGGTATGATATGTAATAACACCATATGATCCTGATAATTAAATGAGTATATATTTCAACAAATAGGTTACATGAGTTATATTTATTGAAAATAACTGATGAGTATTGTGGATAAGTTATGGAGATGTCATGTGTTGAAGAATGAGATATTGAAAAAGATAAAGATGTTGTGAGGTATGAAAGTATTCAAATATGATGTATGTATAATTTAATTTATTTATTGGTAATTTTAAAAGTTCATAGATGATTTTTAGGGTTGGAGAACATGGAATTTCATGGATACAATCGTGTATATATGTAAAGAGAAACCTTGATATCTCTAAAATGGTCTTGAAAATTGTGTGCATTGGCCTAAAGAAGTTGGAAGTTCCATATTAAATAATAGAAATGTTTCCTAGTGTTAATTTGTTAGTTACAAAAGAGTCAGAGATTAAAATTAATAATACGGGGATATTTTTACAGGAATTAGAAAAAGGATACCAAGAAACAATTGTATAGATCATGACATAACAAGGATAAGTAAAAATATAGTAGTTGTATATGTTTTGGAACCTCCACACCATAGAGAAAGACTACACCACAATCTAGATAAAGATAAAATTAGACTACATCCTAACACATTGGTTTCACAATCAAGGATGAATGTTTTCTATAATTGGGTGGAATGTGTATTTCAAAGTAAATAAAACACAATTCTATAGATATATACACCATGTCTTTATTGGATTGGTTATAGAGAAGGACACACAATGATTTATAAGTCATTTCATAAATGAGATCTAGAAATATTTCTGTATCTAGGTAATTGGTATCCTCCATCGAATTTTGGATACACAAAACCATAATTATATAAGGGAGGTAAGTGTATCACACCATGAGGTAGTTCACCAAGTACTAATGTAGAGAGTTAAGTTCTAGTCAATAAAATATGGATATTTGGATCATGATATTAACCAAACACAACACCATTAAGAAACAATTCTATGTTTTAGATATGCATGGAATCTAGAACACCATTTTATAGTGAAAAATAACACTTCATGTAATGATTTATGTTTACAATGCCACACTAAAAAGTAAGAAATAATGCCTTGAGGGGGTGAGTTTTAGAAAACCAATAATATCCGACTAGACATAAATATAGAATTATTGATTTGATTTTTTTATGAATTAATTTGTGTTAAAAGGAACTCAATTAACATGATAATTATGTCCCACGTCTCAAGATATCTCATTAAGAAAAATTAATGGTGAATATAAATCATTCTTTCCATCAAGGGGATTGACATTTATACATTCTATAAAACTATATATAAAAATTCTAGAAACATGTACTGATAGTATGTAGAATATTTGAAATTCAAGGAATAAAAAGCAGATATAATTAACTTATTTTCAATTTTGGTCCATCTAGAGAAGTGGTAAAAGTTAAATGATTTACAATAATATATCAAAATTAAATATTTATAAGGAAACTAGATTATTCTATTTTGGAATTATCCTCGTATATAGAGAAGAATTGTTCCACAACTGTATTAATTTTTGGAATTGATATAGCTATCATATAATTAAAAGGATTCACTCATTTGGTTTTGGACGTGGAAGATATGATATTTAACTACCTAAAAATATTTGATCATATCTATCATGAAGAATTGGAAAACAAAAAACAAAGGTTCTTAATAATGTATTTACCTTGGTATGAGAATGAATAGTCTATCAACAAAATATATTGATTAGATATAGACCCTAATCTCTATAAAACATAGAATAAGACCTACATGTATATGAACAATCCAACCATACATTAAATCATTTCGCTAGTATAAATATATAGAGTGTTATCTTGCACCATAAATGAGCCTTAATAAATCAATTATAAGACATATAGTGCATAGTGGTACCATCTGTTACATTAATTCATTATCACTGTATGCTCATTGGATTAGTCATTAGTGTTGAACAATGAAATATCCTTGTGTTTCCATGTTTTACATTCAACCTCTTTTATTATCTAGAGATTATTTAATATTAGTTAATGTTAAATGGAATGTGTTCATGATAATATCGGAACAATATTCATAAGGATAGAGGGATAAAAAAGAAGGATTTTAATCAACTAGAACTCCAATTCATCTCAACTCTATGGGTTATTTTGGTAAATCTAATCTCAACATAATATTTATCATTTGGTATTTTTCAATGATTTCACATCATTAAATGGAAGAGCTTAATATGATGAAATAGTATATATTTTGATAAATTAATGCAAATATTGGATGAACTAGCCATTTAGACATTACTCATGTGTTATGAAACATAATTGAATGCATGTTCACTTGAGGGAACTATAATGGGAATTCAATGTGACATGGTTTGCTTGCAATATTTATAGACCATTTACTAATGAAATTTTTCCAATATCTATATTTTCTTACCTAAATTACACTATGGAGAACTAACATGTTTTGAAGGCCAGATGATCCTTCTTGATCATCGATAAATTCAAGGTAACCCAGTGATACCTTTAATGAAGATATATCTTTGGGATACCTCTATTGTGGTTTTCATCAATCAAATAAGATAAAGATAATTATTACATCCATATTTGGGGAATTGGATAAAAATATATTCATTTTAATGTTTATATGATTCCATTTATCTGTAATGGTAATTCATATAGTGGAGTATCTATATTTTTGTGTTAGATTGGATATGATGAAGACAAATTTAGGTTCTGGGCCTAATGGAAGCGCTTTAGTGGGTGTACCCAACATTAATTTTAGCATTAACAATGATCAATCCAAGATCCATCATGATAATAAAACACCAAATCTTTGGAATAGAATGATGAAAAGAAAAAGAAAAGATGTGAGTCTGAGAACAAGATATAGCATAATCATATGTTGGTTATAATTAATTTAATTAATTGAAAAAATTACCTTGATGTAATTATTTCTTCGTTGATGTTTCCAGTCACAATCTGATGTGACCCATCATTGCATCATAGAATCCAAGTGTAGGATTCCTCTAGAGTTGATCCACATGTGCTAAATGTATCACTAGATGTTGCCGAAGGGATCTCTGGGTGTTAGCATGGAAAAGCCTTCGCTTGCGATGTATTCCTTCGGTCTCCTTGATCCTATAGTGGAGGATCACCCTCTCGTAGCTTGAGATAATTCTATGAAGAAATGGATTCTCTATTGGCTTGATATCTTTCTCTAGATCCTTTGTGCACAACCACAAAAAATGTCTTCGATAATGAGAAATATATAATTGATATTGTTAATTACACTGAATAATAAAATGGATTAATTACCCAAAAGAATTTATTCATTTCATTTAATTCTTAGTAATACCCCATGTCTAATAAGAATAGTTGACTATTATTTTTACCAGACATGTGCCCAAAAAATTATACTGAATATTATTTAGTTAAATAAAAAATATTATTTAAACTAAATTTCTAGAAAAAAATACACTATGTGTATATTTAATATACATGGTGTGTACATTTGTTTTTCTATTTTTCTTAATATCCTCCACCACATTTATTAGTCGTTGAATAATGGATATTTATTTATAAAATAAATATCACTACATTACTATTTAATAAATACATTAATTTTCCCATAATATCTTCTCTCGAAGAACCAATGTCGAAAGAAATGTGATCAGACATCCTTAAAAAATCATTAAACCACAATTGTTATTAATCATTATTCAACTTGTAAAATTAATATTTAAATGGGATACATTGAAACACTTAGTGTGTGACCCTCTAGGACTCTTTCTCAGTGGCATTAGGTGTAGCCTGCCTAAAGACAAAGGATAGTGTCTATAATCATTCCCAAGGCACCCAAAGAGAATTAATTTAATGACGCAGTGATGTGTCACCACATAAGAATGTTTACCATGTAATATAATACATTGGTCTCGATAACTCTAATCAAGTGGGTTTTAGGCTATTTCCATCAACCCCTGTGCTGGATTAATCTTTATTTGACATTCTGGAATTGAACTTTCCCATTCCTCACCATGGCCATGGATTCATTTAGGCTATATCAATTCTGTCAAAGGCCTTGAGATATATACATCTGTTATGGAATTGAAGGGATAAACCCTTTCTCACATTACCTATTAATGCAGTATCACTCATGATGGACCTAACGTATCCTACCTCCCTAAGAACAGTGTGTCATCATAGTTTTCATCAAGACATCTAAGTGTGAGTGTTGTAATACTGATTAATAATAATATTAAAGTCTAAGGACCAATAAACACGTTCGCAGACAAGAACATCCCACGATACAATGAAATGTGAATTTCTAACTAGCAGGTCTCATTCTCATAATATCCTCCGGAATATTACCAAGGGGGCACACCATGAGAAGGTGTCTCAATGTTTTATGAGTCCTCACCCCTAATGTTATGTATTATTTGTGTCCCTCAAATAACATGACATGGTCATAGAACACATATCCCAGTACAATGTTATGGCACTTCTGGGTTCTCATCATAGAAAAGATCCTCTTGGACCCTTTAATTAAATAGATATCCTTATGACATTAACAAATTCATTATCACACACAAGAACAATCTAGATGAGATAAGGTATTTATTAATGAATAAAGTAAAAGGTAGTTAGTTCTAGGCCACCAAATCCAGTAGACTCCCCCTCAGACTAGAGCAGACTACTAACTACTTTTAACCCTATAGCTCTCACATATTATTCATGCTTCTACTGATATAGGACTTTAGTCGTGGATTCCACCACATTATCTTTCATGTAAATTCTTCTCACTTCAAATTCACACCTTTTATATAAATCCCTCAAGAGGTGATACTTCAAGAGTATATGCTTTGTTTGTTGATGTGACCTTGGTTCTTTTGAAAGAGCCACCATTGTAGTATTATCACAATATAATATGATATGATCATTACTTTTAGGCACCACATAATGATCCTAGATAAATTTTTGAATCTAGATGTCATCCTTGGCTGCATCCGAAGCCGCTATATGTTCAGGCTTCGATGTAGAATCAGCGACAATTGGTTGCTTTGAACTCTTCCAACTCACAACTCCTTTAGTGAGATAGAAAACCTATCCGGATTATGACTTCAGATCATTTTGATATGTCTAAAAACTTGATTTAGCATACCCTCTGTTGACAAGCTCCCCATCTCCTCCATACACTAGGAACATATCCTTAGTTCTTCTCATATATTTAAGGATCATCATTGCAGGAGTCCAATTTTGTTCTCATGGATCTGCTTGATATATTCCTACCATGCTCAGTGCATAGGAAACATCAAGCTGGGTACATAACATGCAATTCATGATGGATATTATATCCTAATTGTATGGTATCTTACTCATTCTATATTTCTCTTGTTGTGTGTGAGGCTACATTTTATCAGAAAGACATAGGACATGTGAAAATGGAACAAAAATCTTCTTGGATTGTTCCATACTAAATCCCTTTAGTATATTGTCAATATATATACCCTGAAATAGTCCAGGTAGCCTCTTGGATCTATCACGAATGATCATGATCTATAGAATTTAGGCTGCTTCACCCAATTCCTTCATGGAAAAACACTTGTTCAACCAGTCATTAACTGACTGTAAGACTGGTACAACGTTTTCAATAAGAAATATGTCATCAACATATACTACTAGGATAATGACCACATTCCCTTTAAAAAGCTTATAAACACATGGCTCGTATTCATTATTAATGAAACCAAATTCATTTATGGTTTTATAATATTAAATCTTCCACGAATTGGATTCTTAATCTAATCCATAAATGGATTTCTATAACTTGTAAATCCGTTTGGCTTCACCTGGTGTCACAAACCCTTCTGGTTGTGTCAAATAGACATCTTCCTGAAGGTTCCCGTTAAGTAATTTTGTTTTGACATCCATTTTTCAAATCTCCTAGTCATGGTAAAAAGCTGTGGAAAGTACAATTCTTATGGATTTAATAATGAAAACTGGTGAGAATGTTTCATCATATTATATTCATTGATGATGTATGAATCCTTTAGCCAATAGTCCTGTTTTATAAGTTCTAACTTGACCATACATGTCCAGTTTTATTTTGAAAACCCATTTGCATCCAATAGGTTTTACATCAACTGGAACATCGACCATAACACATACTTGGTTCAGATACATGGAATCTATTTCAGAAATCATAACTTCTAGCCATCTTGTATCTTATGAGCTTTCTACTACTTATTTGTAGGAGATAGGATCATCATTTTCCAACAAAAATGATTCACCATTCTCAGTGAATAGGAAACCAAATCTCTTTGGTTCTCTTACCTCTCTTGAGCTCTTACGTAGTACGTGTGTTTCTGGAACCTCTTCCGTACGGACATGTGAACTTGTTCCTGTACCAAATAATGTGTATCTTGAGCATCAACATCATCAAAGTAAATCATTATTCTACTATCCTTTTTGAGGATGTGCTCCCTCTCAATAATGACGGATTGTTTGGCGACATTCACTTTCTTCTATGAAGGGTTATATAGGTAATATCTTTTTGTATCCATGAGATATCCTAAAAAGATAAACATTGTGCCCTGAGGTGCTAGTTTGTAGCCTAATAAGGCCTTAACAAATTCCTTGCATCCCCATAAATGTGTGTGCGATAGAATGGGTTTCTTTCCATTCCATAACATAGAGGGAATTCTTTTTGCTGCCTAAGTTGGTACTCGATTAAATTTGTATGCTACAGTCTATAATGCATATCCTCAATAGGATAATAGAAGATCTGTATAACTCATCATCGACCTCACCATGTTCAATAAGGTGTGGTTCCTCTTTTCACTAACAACATTCCATTGTGGTGTATGAGGATGAGTGAGCTGAGATGGAATCCCAGACTCCCATTGAAGATCAGTGAAGTTTTGTTTCAAATATTCTCCACCTCGATCCGATTGAACCTTCTTTATCTTCTTTCCAAACCTATTTTCTACTTCATTCTTGAATTAATTATATTTATCTAAGGATTATAACTTATACCTCATTATTTAGACATATCCATATCTACTAAAATCATCAGAAAAAGTAATGAATTAAAAATATCCACCACTATATTCTATTGAAAATGGTCCACACAAATCTGTGTGCGCAAATCCTAGAAGCTCTGTGGCCCTCTCACTCCATCCACCAAAAGGTAGATTAATCATATTACCTTATAAACAAGAATGACATATATCAAGTGGATTTAGCTCAGTAGAATATAAATATCTATCTTGGAAGATGTTTGTCATGCACTTCTCATTTACATGACCGAGATAGTGATGCCACAACTGGGTGGTGTATGAGTCATGTGAGTTTGTTTCATTATTGATTGACAACACTTAGTTTTATTAATTTAATACATACAATCCATTTTTTAAATGTGCCATACCATAACATACATTGTTCTTATAAAATCAGCAACCCTTTTTTCCAAACATGAAAATAAATCAATCCATATCCAATAATGATATAGAAATTATGTTTTTGGCAACACTAGGAACATAATAACAGTTATGTAAAACCAAAATCATCCCATTTGGCAATGAGAGGTGGTAATCGCCAATGGCTAATGCAGCCAGCCTCATGTCATTGGCAGCTCGAGGATCCACCTCTCCTTTGAAAATCATTCTAAATGTATATAGTTCTTGCATTTGATTATATATGCGAGCCCCACAAGTTGTATCTAATACCCAATGTGTATAAATAGAATGATTACACTCAATAACGAATGCACCATTAGATTCCCCATGATTTTGGGTGCAATTCCTCTTCCAGTGGCCTAGATTTCCACACAAAAAACATACCACCTCTCATTCATTTCCCTACCTCTGGATCTTCCCCTTCATGGAGGGACGGAGCTCGGGGGCTTCAGGCCATTTATAAGACCTTGACCCCTTTTCCTTATCCTTCATTTTTTTATTCACCATAATGACTACGAGTTTTTCACATCCCATGTCCGTATCTACCTAATGAGTTAAGGTCATAAGTATAGATAGACTCTTCTCATTGTTACTCATGTTATAGTTGACAATAATTCTATAGAAGGTCTGGGGAATTGATGATAGGATGAGATCTATATGCATCTCATATGGGAACATCATCCCTAAGATGTCCATGGATTCAATGTAGCCAATAAGTTTATCTGCATGAGGCCCTGCTGGCATAGACTCTCCAAGCATAGTTGTAAACAAAGCATTGTAAATCTCATATCTCTTATATCTCACCTTCCCTTTGTAGATATCCTTAAAGAGAGACATCATGTTATGCACATCCATATTTTGATGTTTCTTCAAGAGGTCATTAAACAAGGCTGATAGCATGAAACCATGAACATATATAGAATCATCCATATGTTTCATATAGAGAGATAGTTCCTCATAATTGGCCTCATTCCCAGGAACAACTGTAACTGACTCTTCTAGAACATACAATTTCCTCTTATAGTGAAGGATGACGCATAAATGCCTTTGCCACTCTTGGAAATTGGTCTCAGTGAGAAGGTTTTACTTGTCAAGTAAGGTTTGAAATGATGTGTTTGAAGTCATTATTCTTGTCGTTTCTAAAAATTATGATATGAAAAGGATTATTACTATATTAGGATAAAACTGAGACAAATAAATAAATTAATACTTATTAGTCTCAAACTCTTTTAACGAAATCCAATAGCCCTCACCATTGACTTCAGAATATTATATTGCCTAAATATTCTAGTGGAAAGGTTCAATATTTATATTCACATAACCTGAACTAGGGTTGGTAAAGGATCTTGAAGGTTTTCAGGTAGGCATTCCAAATGCCAAATTTATTAACTCGCAGCTCCTTGATCCGCTAAATGGACTCCGCAATCCAGAAATCATTTTATATTGTATTTCCTCATCCTTTACCTCATGGTCAGACCAAGTACTACTGTGGCAGTCAACCCTTGATGAAAACCAAGTCAAGACAACCCCAAAACATTAATTAGAATTACCAGATAATTGAAAGCACCCCAACTAGTTCCATATTGCATGACTGTTTAGTTCATTAATTGTGTGATCATGAAAAAACACCCAAAATAAATATACCATGAAACTGATAGAAATAAAATAAATTGTATGATAATGATCATGTTCTATTGGTTAGTTTATCTAGAGGTTTATTAACTATCCCAAGACCTAGGGGAGAAACACCTTGAACCTTTTTGTTTCGTGTTTACAGCTTTCCACCTGTACACCTTTTTATATCCTTGGATTGGTTTCACCTTGGCTCCTAAATTGAGCAACCTCCACTAGCATGGTAGCTCCATCTATTACATATTATTTTATCTTACATCCAGGTGTGGGGTAAAAAGAGGTTTTACATAAAATAAACCATGGTAAAGCAGTCCCTACATATTAATGAGGAGAAGGCTCGCATGATAAAAAATTTAATTTCAATAAATAAATTAAATGAAACCATTTACATACAAAGGTCATGATCTATCTCATGATCATCCATGCATGAAACGATATTTACGCATAAATAAAACTAAAATTCAATTCATTAATCATTGTTGTTTAAAATAAATCATGCTTGAATAAATTAATTATCACTAATTAATAAATCTTTTATCTTAAACCCATTTTTCTGAATTTCCTTGATATTTTCATCCACCATAATTTTAATAAAATAGTTTTTTTAAAAATTATCTTTGTACATAACTTTTACGCTGGAGGAAACCAGATGAATTCCCATTCATAACTACCCAATGAGTAGAAATGAACATTACTCAAATATTAAATTAAACACATATATATAAAACACCTATCATGTGTTGTGCCTCATCTTTACGCCTACACTATGATATATGTCTCTAGAGTTTGTATAATATAATAATAAATTTTAACAAATATGTGTAATTTGGAAGAGTACACAATGTGTAGTTTTGACTACATGGCATGTACTTTTGTTCACCCTCTATCTAAAGTACATGCCTGAGGACATGGAGTGTAGATGTTATTTGGAAATTTTTCAGAGTACATGTCACGTTCATTGGAAAACACACCACGTAGTATCTGTGTTACATGGTTTCCAGCTGGGCAAGAAAAGTATGGGGTACATGGTCCAACCCTAACCAAATTGGACTACACGCTGTGTTCAGTGGACCACATGGAAAGTAATCCGAAAACCGTGTGACACCTATTCCAGTTTGACACACTATGTCATTTAAGATTTAGAAATACTCTAACACACAACCTTATTTGGTGGACCAGTCTGATGCATTGTACCTATACTACACGACTTGTACAACTGAATACATGCCGTGTATTCTGGGGTTGTACGGCAAGGAACATCTAGTATCTCTAGATGAGATCCTCTATTTTATTTTAATCCAAATTAAAGGAAAAATGTGTTTCTATAAGGTGAACAAGTAACGATATAGGAGGAACATATCTCCAGATTCTGATTTAAATAATGTTTTAATTTAATTGAAAAAACTAAATTATTAAAAGCGTAAATAACAAACAAAAAACTAATTAATTAAAATAAATGATATGACCCCTATGATACCACTTGTAGGATCCGGGCACAATGCAATCGCATTGGTGGGTGTACCCAAGATTAATTTTAGTGTTACCAACGATAAATCTGAGATCCGTTGTGATAATAAAACGCCAGATATTTAGAATAGAAAGAAGAAAAAAAATGGCAGTCCTGAAACCATTGATAGGATCATTATTTTTTGTTTATAATTAATTTAATTAATTTACAATAATTACCTTGATGAAACTCTTTATTTTTTTATGTTTTTGGTCACGATCTGATGTGTTCCATCATTGCGTCATAGACTACACATGTATGATTTCTATAGCAGTGATCCACATGTGCTCCATGTATCTATGGATGTCACTGAAGGGATATTCAGGTCCTAGTGCATAAGAGCCTTCACTTGCAATTTCCACCTTCGATCACCTTGATCTGGTGGAGGAGGATCTCTCCCTCATAGCTTGAGATCTTTCTTGATAGAAAAAGGATTCTCTCTTGCCTTGAGATAATTTTAAAGGTTTTTTGTTCCCAACCACAAAAAATGGATAAGATATTGAGAAATATATAATTGGGATTTTTAATTAAATTGAATAATAAAATGAATTCGTTACCCGAAATCATTTATTCAATTCATTTATTTCAAAGTAATACCCCATGTCTAATAATTACAATTGCCTATTTCTATTACCTGACATGTGCCTAGCGAACTACACCTAATATTATTTAACTAATTAAATATTATTATTTCTCATAAATTCCCAGAAAAAATACACGGCGTGTATATTTGATATAAACGGTGTGTACTTTTTTATCCATTTTCTTTCTTTCCTCCACTACATTTATTAGACTTGGAATGGTGGATATTTATTTCTAAAATAAATATCACTCTATTACTTGATAATAAATATATTATTTCACCCATTAAATATTCTCTCAAATAACTAGTTTCGATATAAATGATATCAAGCATCCTTAAATAATTATTAAACCAAAATATGGAATAATTATTATTCATCTTGTTAAATAAATATTTAACTGAGATACTTGGACACAATTAGTGTGTGACACTCTAGGACTCTTTCTCAGTGGCTTAGGTGAAGCCTTCTTGAAGACCAAGGTTAGCGTCTAGCAGCACACTAAGGAACCCATAGAGAAAGAAGTTAACATTGAAATGTTGCGTCACCTCCTAGGAATGATTACGATGTAATATAATCCCTTTGTCTCGATATCTCTAATCAAACAGGTTTCATGCAAGTGCCATCAAACCATGTGCTTGATTATTATTTCTTTGACATTTCGGAATTGAACTTGCCCATTCCTCACCATGACCATGGATTTATTTAGGCTATATCAATTCCATAAAAGTTATTGAGCTATCTTGTTCTATTATGGAACAAAAGGGACAAATCATTTCTCTCATTTTCAATTAATATAGTATCTCTCGTGACACACCAAATGTATCCTACCTCACTACAAATAGTGTTCCATCATAGTTTTCGTCAATACATCTATGTGCACGAGTTGTAATACCAATTAATAATAATTATAATGTCTAGGAACCAATAAAAACATCCTCATATAGGAACATCCAATTACACCATGAAATGTGGATTTTCTACTGGCGGGTCTTGTTCTCATAATATCCTCCAACATATTACCAAGGGTGCACACCATGAAATGGTGACTCAAAGTATTATGATTCATTACACCTAATGGACTGTATTATTTTTGTTCCTAAAATAACATCACCCAGCCATAGAATATATATTCAAGAACAGTGTTATTGCACTTCCGGGTTCTCATCATAGTAGGGATGCACTATTACCCTTTAATGCAACTAATATCATTAGGAAATTATTACATGGATTGTCATGCATAAGAACAATCAATATCTGATAAGGTATTTATTAATGTATAAAGTACAAAGTATTTGGTTCTATGCCACCAAATCCATAAATAAAGACACAAGCGGCGAGGGGGGGGGTGAATTGTGTTTTTTTCAAAAACATTGAAAGATTTAGAACACCTCCCTTATTATGTAGTGATCCATTTCTTATATATTCATTATGTGTAACTAGATGAAATAAATATGGAAAATATCATAGTGATGTATATTTTTCATGACCCAATCCAACGGGGCACAAGCCATGACTCCCGAATCCCACCTACAATAGGCCAGGATCTAGTGACTATCGCCGAGTAGGCTATCACACACGACATTAGCCAATGGTACCTATAAACTCACACACCCACATAAATATCCAATATATAGTGCATAGATATAGATAAAAATTGAAAAAAAAATGCATCCATACATCTAACCCAGAACAAAAGTACAATAGAAGTACAAAAGGGAAAAAATATGTGGCCTGGAAAAAGAAAACTACAAAAGAATCCAACCTACTCAGAAGCAGGGGATCACTATCAAAAGTACGCACCCCAAAACACCTCAGCTATTATTTTCTTTCATTGAGTCCTCATGGGTCTCCGTCGAAAGTCATGAGGTATCAAAAGGACACAAAACATGTGTAGGCAAAGCCCGTGTAGGGGTGAGTATAAAAATATTTTGTAGGAACCCCAAAAACCCCAAAATAAAAGAGAGAAATTGAAAGGAAACTGTCAGCTCATTCTAGCCAGAGGGAAACCAAACGAGAGAGAAATTCTATCTCAAGACCGTCTTCAACTCAACATGACTAGTCAACTCAGATAAGGTATATGCCTATACATACACCATGAACATCCATATATACTTGTCTTAGGCACCAAGCCTCATGAGGTCCTGACTTCATAACTAGTTATAGGTTCTACACAAAACTAGGAGAACACACTCCACAAGCTCCATCATCCCAAATGACACTCATCTGATAGATAAACTCCAAAAAATCTCACACCAACATCCCAGACTCCCATCCGAGAGATCACGCTCGTCAAATGTCTTCACTGAGAGTATCACACTGAAACAGCGGAAAACACAAATCTTCTCCAATAGAGAACCCACTCTGGTATCACAAAGATCTCATGGATAGGGGATCACTACTAGGATCTGTTGGGTGATGCCACAACCTGATCTGACATTCCATAGTTTACATCACTCAGATAGAGGATCTTCACTCATGTGATGCTGGTCACGATGATGTCGGAAACCCCATCTAGTATATGTCACGATGTAGGGGATCGAACCAACGATGCACCATCCCTACCAAAACCATTCACTAAGTATGGTATTGTATAACCAATGATTCTGTAACACTACTAAAACCACACGCTACATAGGGAATCATATAACCGATGATACCGCAACCCTACGGGAAACCACACACTGCTTAGGGGATCCTATACCCGATAATACTGAAAGCCTACTAATACAACCCACTGCATAGGGGATCATATTCCTGATGATACCTAAAACCCTACGGGGTTTTCCTATGAGATAAGAGATTGTTTCTTGTGGATAAGTAGTCACAACAACACCAAGAACCAGATCTAGGGAAACAATTCTAAAGGAACCTACTCCCGACTCACCAGAGGGATACCACCACTATATATGAAGGAATACTATCGAGGGTGTCACAAACATATAATATTGTTGTAATTCAACAAAAAAATTAATATGAATGAACCAAGGGAGTACACATAACCACTGATGGTCTAAAAATTGCTAACCCGAGCAACCCGCAACATCACCACACTACGCACCTCCTAGGCCCGAATCGAGGACACCACCACATTCTACATGAAAAACACACAAGGTATGCTATTTACTCACCCAAATGGAAAACTATTGAATAAAGTACAATTCACGAAAGCATGACTAGGTGGGTCCCACGCCTCTATCCTCAAACTCATCATGCAGACAATATCATTGTGATCCCCTTGGAAAAAATGCATGAGATCAACTACTAATTTGTCCAAAACAGACTCTAGATGAAAAAGACACATTTCTCCATAAATGCCCAAAACCAGCTTTGTGGGTCCCACCCCTTAATATCCATACCATTACCTAAACTCTATCTTGAAGCATCTGACTTAATATCAGAATCAAAATGCAACTAAATGCATGTCAATCATACGCTCCGTGCAAAAGTTACGACGGGTCAATGTTTAATAATAATAAAATATTATTATTATTTCAATGTTTCATGGCCCCAGGCTATGAACCAGATTCATAAAATTCATGAGGAAAACATAAAAGGTCATCTTCAACACAAGGAATGCATCTCCATAAAGGACTACCGAATCAGAAATCCAGTTTGTGATTTACGGGGTATTAAATAACCCCAGGAAAATTCTGGCCGGATCACCACACAGTCTTGCAAAAAACCACCGCACCGGAGCAGGGATCCAATGGGCCTAGCCTGGAAACCACCACGCCACCGCCATTCCACCGCCATCCTTACTATATTCACCCATATTTGCCGCTGGAAACTGTGTTTTCCACCAAAAATAATCCAGGAACCCCAGGGAGCACCCCGGAGCTCCAAATTCAAATCTGAAACATGTTTTGGAATGATCATGACACAAAATAGACCATACATATAATTAATTGAATAAAAACACATAAATGGGATAAATTATTTTAAAACTCAATCCCCCAACCTTTTAGCATATCATCGATGCATCTCCCACTTCGCTGTTGCTGTTGCACGATACAGGAGCGTTCGCCGTCAAGATCCGAGTCTGAGGGAACCTTCTTCGCTCAATTCCAGAAGTTTGTCATTGATCGAAATAGGAGGATGGGAGGAGTATCTCCTGGAGGTGGCCTACTCTTGGATTGAACAACAATGGGGGGAGTGTATTTAATTTTTTTAATTAAATCCTCTACATCCAACTGTCCATCTCCCGACTCACCTCCGACCCCATGCCCAGTGCAGACAATGTTTAGGGCCACTAGAGGGTAAAAGAGATGTTCTGGTCTCAACCATGATCTCTGAATTTCAATCCAAGACATCATTCAAGTGTTATTAGATACCCAAAATTTTATATAAATTCTTCATTTATTTAGGAAAACACAACTAGTAACATTTTTTTGCAGCAGGCTCGTGCCTGCAAAGGTTACACACTACCTAGGATAAACTACATGCTCCGGATACATTTGTGCCCTCATATTTATGACACGAGCTATAATTTAGGAGATAACTCATTCTTAACTTTTTCATAGTGTAAATATACATAATATTTTTCAAAAATTAATTTCCGAAACACCGGGCCTTAGAATCACATGTCGTCTTCACATCCATCTCTAGAATTATTCATAAAAGTATTCCAAAGCCTAACAAGGCCAAAGACATGATTCACTAAAACCTCACCACCATAAGATTCTTCATCCTAAAAAGCCATAAACATGAGGAAAATAAACTGAACTCTTAACCGGGTCTCCCACACCACCAAGTTTCCCAATACACAACCCCTCCTGAACACATAAGTCAAAGGGACTAGTCTACCACACCTCGACACTATCCACATTGGGTGGCACTGATTCACCCGCACGGTTTTAATTGCATCACAAAAACGCATCTTGGTTGAGGAAGGATACCTTTTAATCATGCATTCATAGCAATTCAAACAATACGAACACCAACATAGGGTATTACCAATTCCCAGAATAAACCTCAAGCAAGCAATATAAAGGAAAGTGTACCTCCCAATAGTGCCTATCAATACTACTATATAAGTAGAAAGGACATGGAGTGTTCCTCTATCCATCCACAGATCCTCTGGTTCAATAACCTCTAAGACCTATAGTTGTCCTCTCCCTCGACTTCCAGCTCTCTAGGCTTGGAATGGACCACCTGAGGGTGGTGGTGGTTTCCAATCGTTCCTCCTACCACCTCCCACAACTACACCAGCTCTGTTGCCACATCTATCTCTCGTCGGAACTCCATACATGAGATGTTTCCACTCCCAAGGAGCCCTATCATCCAGCTCCCTCTCAGCTGCACGGTGGGTCAGACACTCTCTATCATGATGTCCCTGGATATATCAAGTATAACACTACTTCCTCTATGGCTGAATGAAACTGACCTGAGAGCCCTGAGCCTGAGATCCTCCATCCTGGGGTCGCCTCCTTAAATGTCTAGCATGTACGGATCCCTACACTACCCTTCAACTACCAACTACTGAACCATAAGCCAATGTATCAGATCCCACATGCCCTTCATTGATAGGTGGAATCAACATAGCCGGAATAATATTTACCACCAAGGCCCGATCCAGCACTCCAGCAATGGTGGGAAGGCACAAGGAAACCACACGTTCTTGTTTATCTCTGTGTAGTCCCTGCTCGAAGGTCCTAGCCCGAAATAAAGGGTCTCAAACAATATTCAGGGAGTAGTGTGTTAGGTATATAAGACTCACTGAGTACTAAGACATAGTCATGTCGTTCTTCTGAAGCTGCAGAAACTCCTGGATCTATGCTAACATCATCATAAATGGATAGAAATCATCATGGAAGAGCCTCTCAAAGACGGTCCACATGAGCTTCTCCTCATCGTGGGACTACATCATAAGAATTCACCATCTCTTGACCAAACCATGTAAAAGGCTCGCCGCTGGGACCACCATATGATCTGGAGGTGTCCTCACTAGTCCGAAAACTTGTGAGACTACTTTGAGCCAGTCATCAGCTTCCTGGGGGTCTAGATCACCCCAATACCTCAATGGTCGCTGAATTTGGAACTCATATAGTGCACTCAGCCTACGTGCATCCTCATCCTGCACTACCAGCACAACCTGCAACTTGTTTGGTAGAGGCTTAACTGGAGGACCACATGGAGGTCCATCCTCTGAACATGTACCATACTCCGAAGCCTCAACTTGGGGTGGATCATCACCACAATTCCACTGTGCAACCCTCACTGGTTATTGTTCTTGAGGAATCCTAAAATATATTCAAGACGCACCATGATCAAAATGTATATCTAGGGAGCAGACTCAAGAAGGATAAGAGAACCCAAAACCCAGTCTTATTTGATGAATTTACCATTATTCCCCTGTGACCAGTTTCATAATGTACCGAGTAGAATGGCAAGTTATCAGAGTCCTAGTGAATGGATACGTCAGCTACTGCACCAACAATAGAGTCCCTGGCCCAAAATCCAATCTCAAAACATCCTATCATAGCCATTATACAACCCAAACCAAGTTCACAGCTAGAAAAACTATGTTCCTAGATCCCAAAGGTGGAACCTCCTCTGATACTACCCTATCATGACCCGGTCCAAGGGGGCTCGAGATGCGACTCCCCAATCTTGGTTCCAATACGCTAGGGGTTGTCGACTATAGATAAGTAGGATATCACACACATGGGAGGAATTAGCCTAAGGTACCTATACACACACACCCACATATAAAAATTGAAAATAAATGCATGCATACATCTAACCCACAACCAGAGTACAACAGAAGTACAAAAAGTAAAAAATACAGGGCCCAAAAAAATAAAACTAAAAAAGAATCCAACCTTCTTAGAAATAGGGGATCGCTATCAAAATTACCTGGTGGAAAACTCCTCAGTTATGATCTTCCTACTCCGGTTCCTCCTGGGACTCCGTTGAAAGGCCTGAGGTCTGAAAATCAAACAAAATATGTTCGAGAAAAGCCCATGTAGGGATGAGTTTAAAAATACTCTATAGGAACACCAAAACACCCAAAATAGGAGAGAGAAACATAAATGTAACAGTCATCTCATACAAGATAGAGGGAACGCAAAAGAGAGAGAAATACCATCTCTAGAACATCCTAAACTAAAAATTACTATTCAGATCAACTCAGCTATATGCCCATACATACACCATGAACATCTAGATATTATCATCTCAGGAACCCAGCCGCATGAGGTTCTAACCTCATAACCAGTGACATGTTCTAAAAACCCAGGAAAAGAAAATCCTCAATCTTTGTCATCCCAGATGACACTCATCCAAGAGATACACTCCATCAGATTTCACAACAACATCCCAAATGCACATATGAAAGAACAGACTCATCAAATACAGACTCTGAGAACATCTTGTTGAAACATCAGAAAACAAAAAACTTCTTGGATAGGGCATCACTCCTAGGGTTTTCTATGGGATACAAGAACCTACTCTGGAATCTCAAAAATCTCAAATATAGGGGATCACTCTCAGGATCTGATGGGGGATGCCACAACCCGATCTGACATTCCACAGTTCACATCACTCAGATAGAGGATCTTCGCCCATGTGAAGATGTTCATGATGATGCTAGAAACCCCATCTAGTATAACACATGATGTATGGGATCGAACCGAAGATGTGTCAACCCTACTAAAACCAAATGCTGAGTAGGGGATCATATACTCAATGATAATGAAACCCTACTAATACAGCCCACTACATAAGGGATCATATTCCTGAGGATTCCTCAAACCCAATGGGGTTTTCCTAAAAGATAGGGGATCAATGCCCGTGAATAATTGCTTACAGAGATACCAAGAGCCCGGTCTAGGGAAGCGAAGTTAAGGGATCCTACCCTAGACTCATCAGAGGGATACCACCACTCTATTTAAATTCATCCTATCGAGGGGATCACAAACCTATAATAGGGTTTTAATTCCAAAAAAACCCTTATAAGAATGAACCAATAGAGTACATTGAACCAATGTTGGTCCAAAAGTCGCTAACCCGAGTGACCAATAAAATCGCCACACTATGCACCTCATAGTCTCGAACTGAGGCCATCATCGCATTCTACATGGAAAAACACACTGGATATGCTATTTATTCGACCGAAACAGACAAGCTGTGATAAATTACTATTCAAGGTAGCAAGCCTGGGTGGGGCCCAAACTTCAATCACAAAACTCATTATGTGGACCACACCCTAATGATCCCCTCAGATAAACCCATGAGATCGACTACTCATTTGTCCAAAACGGACACAGGATGAAATAGTCATGTTTCTCCGTAGATGCCCAAAACCAGCCTCATGGGGCCCACACCTTGATCTCCATAACATCACCCAAAATCCACATTGAATCATTTGATTTACTATCTTGATTACAATTCGACTAATGTCATGTCAATCAGACACTTCGTCTAGAAGATACGATGCCTCGATGTTGAGTAATAATAATATATTATTATTATTTCAATGTTTTGTTTCCCCGGTCCACAAAACATACTCATAAATTTACCAAAACAAACTAAAAAGGTCCTTTTATACTTAAGGAATGATTCACGAAAAATTTCTTTTTAATTGGACTTTGGATTAGTGAGTAATACGGGTTTAAAAAACCCCCCAAAAAATTATGGTCGGACCACTGCCTGTCTTGCCGAAAACCACCACGCTGGAGCTGGGATCAGCAATGATGGACATAGAAACCATCATGCCACCGCCTCACAGCCACCACCCATTCCGAATTCCACCATATATTCCATTGAAATCTTGGTTCTCTACCAAAAATCTTCCAGGAACCAATGCGAGCACCCGAGTGCTCCAAATTCAAATCTAAAACATGTTTTGAAAAGCTCAGGACCCAAACTACATAGGCCTTATGATGATTTAAAAAAATGGGATCCAGGTTTTTTATACTCATAACATGTTACATTTGGGTAGATCTTCGACGCTTTGCATGCTCTGCTAATGATACTGCATGATCGGGGAGCATCTGTCGTCATGATCTGAGTCCGACAACACCTTGTTCGCTCGATTATGACCCTTAATCGTCGATGGAAGGAGGTTAAAAGAAGGAGGATCATCTGGAAGAAGCTTCCTCAAAGCATTCACAACAAAGGGGAGGGGAGAGGATTTAATATTTTTTTAATTAAATCTTCTCTATCCAATTGTTCGGCTCCTGAATTGCCTCTAACACTATGCCCAGAGAAGATAATGTTTAGGGAGCCTCTTGGGTAAATGTGGAATTATGGTCTTAATCGTTATCTTATAATTTCAATACGAGACTCTGTTCATGAGTTATTGGATATCTGATGTTCGAAATAAATAATTCATTTATTTAAGAAAACACCACTTGTCACCTTTTCCTACAGCATGCCCACGCCCGCGATGGTTACACGCCGTCTAGGTTAAACGACACACTCCAGAAATAGTTGTGCCCTCAGATTTCGGATTCGAGATATCATTTAGGAGATAACACATTCCTTCCTCATGCATAGTATAAAAATAATTAATATTTATATAAAATTAATTCTAGGCACACTGTGCCTTGGAATCGCACACTGTCTTCATGCCTAGATCTGGACTTATTCATAGGAATATTCCAAAGCCTAAAAGGGCCAAAACCTAACTCTCTACAATATTGGTTAAGGGGACAAAGGCCCCCAAATTCACTACACAAACAATACACCCCAAGAGATTAGTAAGTTTCAATAATAGTTCCTCTTATCTAGATACATTTTAACAATTTAGTTCGTGATGTTAAAACTTTACAAGAATCTTATAGTCTCTTACTGGTCCTTTTGTTTCATTCATTGGGAAAAATAATTACACAACCATGTATAAGAAGCTGAAACTTCACCCTGACTTAGTCTGAGTAGCTGAAACTCTAGAAAAATAATAGATCTTGATTTTTTTTGAGAAAACTAGTTTTACTTCTCAGTTAAAGAATATATTTATAGATGTATTCAGATATTCAATAATTAACAATAATGAATAAATCATAAATATTGCACAAAATTTTTTGAAACCACAATAAAAGACAAAAAACTTATGTGTAAACATGTATGCCTCCAAAGTGTATCTCTGAAAAATGCTTCATTAATATTAAAGAAGAAGATATATTAAAAATATATAGTAGCAGTGAAAGTAGTTAGATGATCATATATATTAAAATATATATGTCTCCAAAGTGTATCAATGAAGGAAATGACACACATTTTTTCAAACATAGTTTTTTCTTATGTATATATCTTTTCTGTATCTCATTTTTCTTTTTCTAAAGAATTTTTCTTTTTGATATTTATATTTTAGGATAAATAAATATCGGTCAAAGAAGGCTAAGAAATATCACACACAAAATCATGAATATTTTTATTCAAAATCATTCAAGAGAAGCGTAACAACCTGTAAGAATAGAAATTATTTTTTCCATTGAATTTGATCCCTTAAATCAGTCATAATATAGCTTTGAATAGATATTTACTTCTTGGGAAACCATTTTAGAAATCATGGATAATATCTCGAATTTAAAACTCCATTTTGAATAGTTATACATAGGGTTCCATCACATAAAAAATCAAAAAATAGGTTCAAAATGTACGCTTTTTCAGAAACATATGGTCGATAATGTATGGTTGTTTACAAACCTATGGTTTATAAAACAATACTCTATGTTTCTAAAATATACGGTTTCTTCTAAATATAGGGTATGCGATCAGTATGATTTTTTCAAAACATATGGTTTTATAACTTTACGTTACACTAAAAAATGTAGGATATGAATGTTGTTTCAAGAATTCAAAATCCTGCATAATTTAAAAAATAATTTCCATAGATCAATGAATTGAATATATTTCCTGAATAAATATTCTACAAAATATTATCTTTCTAAAATTCACTCTAGAGAAACATCATTAGTATCCTAAATATTGGTGTTTATGATCATCAAAACCAAAATTAAATTAAAGAAATTGCGGAATAAATACATGGTCACAATCTACCCATTTTTTATGATCACAATTACCTTACCTAAATTTATTTTATTATAAAGTTAAACAATTTAGGGATGAAAATTTTCCATGACCAAAAATAAATTAAAAATATATCTTCCCCTTCAATATTTGTCAAAAATTATTCATAAAATTTTATACCACATTTATCCCAAAAAATTTATATATATTTCATATATAATAAACTATTTAATTTATTTATATATAAAAATCTCTAGGTTTTCCTGGAATGAAAAATTAAGAGTGAAAAGTAGAAATATTAAATCCCATTACATTATTTATTCCCGAAAAGTAATCAAGGATCATATAATTTAATTTTAAATGAATTAAATTGATTTTAAATGAACATTTTAAACAACATTAATATGTATTGCATATAAAAAATGCAAATACTTTCTAATAAATTCCCCTATGTCATATCATATAGGATATTCAAGGAATAGTTTTTTCACTAATCGAATTTAAATAGAATCATTTATTACTAAGATTAACATAAAACCTGTAATGAGACAATCAAATATTATGTACAATCATATAGAAGATAACTTATAAAAGTAAAAAATATTACTAAGAAATTAAAAAAACATAATAGAAAGGGTTAGACGGTTCATCTTAACATTCGAAACATCAAAAAAATTACTTTAAGAAAAAACATTTGAAATTTACTTTATTCTGATTTGAAAATATTCTGTTCATTGATTTAATGAGGAATATAAACATTGTTTCAACAAAAAAACCTTTCAAGTTATAAAGAAACACCTTATTAATAGATTATCTTTTGAGTATCTCCATATGACATAGAATTTATACATTAAAAGCATTAAAGTATTATTTTGAAATCCTAATATTCTTCACACCATAACATTCCCTTTGATGTTCCTCTTATGAATTTCTAGACATATTCAATATCATCGTGTAACTTTAATTTTTCTTTATTCAAGTTACTGACTTTGAACAAAATGTTTTAATAATATATTTGAGATAAAAATAATTTTAGTTTTCCATAACCATGAGATTTGTTATTTATAGCTTAATATTTTCCAAATGAATGATTAACAAAAGAAGTTGATTGCTCATTTAACAAAAAAATATTACCTTTTTCTCTTTTGTGAGAAATAAATTTTTCATAACAAGATGTTCTTGATCCATTCATCTTATTATGACTGATTTTTAGATGTCCTTGAACAAGATATTTCAAAGATGAAATATAGATAATTAAAAAGTTTTTAAGAAGAATATTCGTGGTTTTAGAATAGAAAATGATAGGTTTTGTTCTAAAACATTATTGATGCCTCTTAACATTCTCATGTTTAAATAAAAAACAAAAAAATCATTAATGGTTTTTATTTTAGAAAATAAGTTTATAAAAAGAAATACTTTAAAAAAAATGTTATGTTAAAAAACAAATAATACTTTAAAAAGAGAATTATTATATTTTTTTGATGAGAAAGAAAAATTATTTATTCTTATATGAAAATTTTATTACAATATAAACATATATGTAAAATATTAATAAAATGTTTCCAGATTTTATATATTCGATCTTTAAGGTTTTTTTATAATAAAAAATTACTTTTGGGTTAATCAATAGTTTTTTAAAGATAGAGATTTATATATAATAAACAAACAACCACTTTATGATTTAACTATGTAGATTTATGGTTTACTCCTAAAAACATCAACTATAAGTTTCTCTGGCTACGCATATCCTTTTGGGATCAGCATTGTTAGAAATTAAAATTTTAGGTAACTAAACATGTTTATTTTGAGTAGATATTGTTTTATTCAAGCTAAAGAATTATTTTGATGAATAAAAAATTTTAATTTTCTTTTGGTTTTAAAAAGAAACATTTATTTGAATATTCTTCAATAATAAAAAATTAAAAATATTTAATATTTGACATGCCTTTCTATTTGATATAAGAAGAAAATAAATGAAATTTAATTTTTGTATTTCATCAATACTTCATATTCCAAGTTTCTTTCCAAAATTTTATATTAAGAAAGGAATTAATTTAATTATTTTTCACCAATTATAAATATAATAAATGTATATTAACGTATTTAATTCATCCATTAATTCTTTAGTCAGCGTTTCATGAAAATCAAATGATTTTTTATAATAATTAGATTTTAAATATGTAATTTATTTTCTTTATCTTATAAAACAACATCAAAAATAATTCCTTATTTTTAAATGATCTTTCCATAAGGATTCATAGTTATCATGTATCATAATAATATACCTATTTAATTCTTCTTAAAAAAATTAACATTTTGACTTTTGGGAGGAAGAATATTTTACCTCATCTGTATGATCCATAGAATATACCATTTGTTTTTTATGTTCTATTTTAGAATCTCTAGATGATTCCTTGTGTGAAAAAAGAAAATCAATCCATTTAGCCTTTATAATTTTATTATGTTTTCTATTATAATCGAATTTACTTTGAGATATAATTGAAGGATATTTTTTATTTTTATGATCTCTATTATTTTTATTTTGAACATTTATTTTCATCAGTTCATTTATTTTTATTTTTGTAGTGTTATTTAAATATTCTAACAATATCTGATACGTAATTATCTATATCTAGAAAACAAGAACCAAATTATTCATCTATAGTAAATTTTAGATAAATTTCTTAATTTTTTGATATGATTTTCAGCTTCAGACTACATGTCATCTTCATACATCATTAATGTAATAAAAAATCATTCGTAGCTTAATTTTATAGTGGTTTAGATAGAAATTGTACTGTAGATATACCATTCAATCACAAGGGTAATATTTTGAGAACATATAATACATGATATGATTTTGAAATTATATATCCCAAATTAAAAACATTATTTACAATTTCTTTCAATATTCTATTCAATAGAATGATAGTTTTATTTTCATTTTGAATGTATCAAAAATTAATTTCATATTCCAGTACCTTACTTTATGATATTTTCAGTTCCTTTAGAGGTCACAACAATAGTCTTCCACATATCATTTGCAATAGGACACTGAGAAACTCGATTAAACTCACCAGATCCAAAACCAGAAAAAATAGAATTCATTTCTTTTTAATTAATATCGTATTCTTTTTCTTGATCATCACCCAATTTTCCAAAAACATCTTTATGAATTTCATAAGGTTTGAAAAAAAAATTAAATAATACTTATCCTGAGATTTTTAAATACATAATCATGTGATATTTCTACAATCCATAAGTATGACCATTAATGTAAGGAGAAGAGATCATCGATATTACTTTTTTGTGATCAACCTTTTTGATGTTTTTCTTCATCTGAATCTTTAACTTAATCTTTTTAGATATTTTGATATAGCACTATAGAAAAATAAAACATTTATTCTCAATAAGACACTTATTCTTATATCTATTTTTGGTATTGAGTATAATGATAATTCAAATAAATAGATAATTTGATACATATTTGTTGTAATGAAGAAAAAATATAAAAGGTTTTGATAATTAAAAGAATATTATAATAGATCTTGTAATGACTTAGAGTTCACAAGTTTTTTAGAAACATTCTGGGGAAATTATGAGGTTAGGAATTGGGATAGTGTACGATTCTGTGGCCCTGTGTTCTTGGAGTGGTCTGAAGAAAAATGATATTTTTTAAATAACAAATCTGATCAGTTTTCCTAAAAGTGTAATAACTATTAAACAAGTTCATTGATTATAAAAAAAGTATATGGTTTTATTTATGATGGTAGTTTTACCCTTGGCGTGACATAACATTAGTCGATGCAAGCATCTAGAGAGAAAACCACAAAATGGAATTAATGTTAATAAAATTATTAAATAAAATTATTTTATTTTTCAAATACTTATAATTCATGAACAGTTGCTCATATTGAAAATCTGAGACCATTTTTGATTTTAAAATGGGGTGTTTTCTGTAGGTGGACCCAATTATTGGTCGACACTAGTCAATTTTGGATAGTTTTTTTCAAAATCAACCGTAAATAAAATAACTAAATAAAGATTATTTTATTTTTAAATCCTATAATTCTTAAACGGTAACTCGGATTGGGAATCTGAGAGTACCATTGATCTCATGAGGATGTGTTTTCCTTAGCCGGGGCCTAACCTTCACCAATGTGAGTTGAGGGTAAATTTTGATTTTTCGATGTTTTAAAAGATAAGAAAATAAAATTTGAAGGAGAATATTTTATTCCTTTTAACACTTCATAGTGATGTAGTGACACTATGATGCCATGAAAAGGAATATATTTCCTTCCATAAATGAAATAGTGTGTCAACACAGTACAATTGTGAAACAGTGATGCTAAAATGTGTTTTTTCATTTAATAGATTGATAGGGATATGAGATCAAATTGACAATACTCTAGAAATTCCCCAGAATCTCTATAATGTAAAATTAGTTGGTGATGCCCATCAGTTTTGATTAACAAGAGTTCACCAATGCTAATGGATTTCAGAACATGAATAAGATATAAATTTCCAAGGACCGTGGATCGATGAATGAAGGGGGTGTAACTCACTTCTTCACCAATGACTGATCAAGTCCTCGAGGTATGGGTTTTATTCTTTCTATGTTATTTCTTTAATCCCCCATTTATCTTTTCTAAATGACTATTGCAGATCAAATCACTAACAGGATGACCCACAGTTCAGTCATTCATGTGGGATGTGAATTTTTATAGGGGGATTAATGAAAGGGTATTATATCTTACTGATGGGTCAAATGTATTCATTTTTTTTCTAACGTGATGAACGATGGAAAAATGAAGATGGGTTAAATTCGTTACTTTGGGTTTTATTTGTGATCCCTCTCTCTCCTCTTGCATTTTTTTGCAGAAAACCCCTATGGGGTTGTCTCAAACTCTATCTTGGAGGTTCCAAATGTGGTCGGCACCCCACAATCAATAGAGAAAAGTCTTGGAGCACACGACAATGGATTCAACGACCAAGGGATCAAAGAGGTACTCCCAAATCGAAAAATGGACCACCAGAGGTAGTCTAGTAGGTTAGGGAAGAACATGACAGCACATGACAGTGGAAGAAACCCACAGCGTCTCATATGTATGGTGAGCCCCAATAGGCATGGTAGGCATGCCACTTCATGAAGTTGGAGGTCGTGGCCAAACTGGACGACATAGGTGACCCATGTCAATCGTCATGGGTGGGACGCGACACCCACCAAATGACAGGGGGACCAAATACGCCTGATCCAGTGTGTCAGAGGCCTAGGCTTGGCTGGGCTGGTCCAGTTTCATCTAACCAGGGCAGATCCGGCCTTGACCTATCTGACCCATTTTTACAAAAAGACTCATATCTTCTAATCCATACATTAGTTTGACAAGACCTTTACGGAATTGGGACACTCACAATGAGGCATCCCTTTTGATATACTCTTGGTGTTTTTAATGGAAGTCAACATATGACCATTAGATTGCGGAGTAGGATCTCTCGATAAAAGATCATTACGAGAAGGAATCATGTGGCAGTCTTTGACAAGAAGACTATGACTATAGGATTATGTGACTCAGTGGGTCTAGGTGACATAGCATTTCTAATAGAATTAGTGGGTCTAGGTGACTCAGTAGTTCTAGGTGACTCATCGAGTCTAGGTGACTCAGTGTGTCTAGTAGACATAGTAGGTCTATGTGACTTAGTGGGTCTAGTTGACTTAGTGGGTCTTTGTGACTCAGCCAATATATAGGATTCAGTAGGTCTATGTTATTCAGAATTACTAGATGTTGGATGAGTATTTTTTATAGTAATCTTTTTCATACATTGGATTTAATTATATCAGAGATTACTCTAGTGACTCTCTTGATTGTACTTATTAGTGGATACACATTGTGTACCTTTTTGGAAGTCTGCTTTGTGTATTTATTTGTGGTATACCTTTGTGATTTGGAGTCCATAATAATTATTATTTTACTCACCCAGGAACTGGCTTCACCCGCAAGTGTCATGTCTTGTGTAGATGATCGACGTATTGATGGTGTACTTGGTAGACTGAGGCCAGGTGGTTATTATAGTGGCTCGACATACGAGATGTTCTTTTATGGGTTTGGATAGATTTTTCTTTTAGATGAGATCCAATAACTTATACTTTTCGTTTCATTAGGGCTTGTGTTCTTGGATATTTACATTTCAGTTTGTGTTGTTTCTCTCAGTGGTTATCTTAGTAGTATGCATATCTGTTTACTTGGTGTTTTTATTTTTAGTATTTGTTCTTAAATAAGGGTGTGTGTGCATATGTTCTTTGGAAAATACCTCCCCTTTGTGGGATATGCTTATTTCCTACTAGTCTGCATACCCGAGCTTATGGGAGGCGGGGTTGAGGGAGTCACGACACCTGACTAATGGGATAGGTAATGGAAGATCCCAAACATTATAACCACATGTTTTTTCAGAATGTCTATAATTAAGAAAAATACACAAGAGAGGGCGATTTGTGTTATTTTTTTAAATAATTTATTAGATTCAGAACAACTCTCTAGTTAGGAATCCTAAATTTCCTTCTCTCTTAAATATAAGTGAGTAATGGAAATAAATAAAGAAAATAACACAGTGATGTATAACATAAAAGAGAAAACAATCCCCCTAGTCCACTCCACCAATGCTCTAATCCATGAGATGAGTGATTTCCACTAATAGGTACTCTTATCTAGAGACCATTTGATAACTAATTGAATGAAGCTGACACCTTATAAGACTTTTATTGGGCCTACTATTTCATTTATAAAAAACGAAAATCCATAGCTTTTTATTAGAAGATAAAACTTCACCACAACATATTATAAGAATACAAATCTCTAATAAACCAATATATACTTATTTTAATGAGAAATCATGTTTTACATTATTGTTTCATCATCAACTAACAAATTTATTCATATCATCAATAATGCATATTAGTGAATTGATCATTAATGTTGCATTGGATTTATTCAAACAATGAAACCCCCCCCCCCCCGAAATATGTGTAAACATGTATGTCTCCATACAGTATCTCCAGAAAATGCTTCATCAATATTTTAGAAGAAGATATAATAATAAAATTTAGCATTAGTTAAATCAGTGAGATGATCAGATAAATCAAAACATATATGTCTCTAATGTATAGATAAAAATGAAATGAAACAATTTTTTTTCAAACACTGTTAGTTCTTATGTATATATCTTTTGTTTATCTCATCTATATTCTTTTACTAATATTTTTATTATATTTATAATTAACGTAAAACATCACCAGGTAATACCTGTTCTAGAAATATTGCGTAATAAATCGTGAATAATTGAATTCCAAATCATTCAAAGAGGTGGAAGTTCCTATAAAAATTGAAATGTATTATTTCAATGAACGTGATCATTTGAATCTGTCATAAAATATATTTGAATTGATATATACAAGTGTTGAAAGAATTGTTGAAATAATGAATAATATCTAGAATTTAAAACTCTTTAATTATAATAGTCAAATGTTGGGTTCCATCAAGTAACAATAAAATCCAAATGTAGCGTTGACAATGTACGGTTGTTCAAAAATGTGTGGTTGATAATGTATGATAGTTTTCAAACATAGGGTAGATATAACATCAATATCTATTTATAAAAGATACAATTTTATCAATAAAAACGGTATAATATTATTATGTGTTCTTGCAAACATAGGATTTACTTACCTTATGTTATGCTTATAAATGTAGTGTATGAATAGTGATTCTAGAATAACACATCTGGAATACTTTAAAAAATATTTCCCATTGATCAATGACTTGAATTAATTTCCATGATAAATATTCAATTTAATATTACATTCCTGAAATTCATGTAAGAGAATCATAATTAAAACCATAAATGTTGGTTTCTGTGAGCATCAATACCAAAAATAAATTAACAAAACTGTTGAATCAAAATATATTCATCATATATCAATTTCTATATTATAATGAGTGTCATTAGAATCATTAAATCCCAAAAACCCTGTCAAATACATAACATAATTTTTATTCATGAAATCATGTAGAAATTATTATTTTTTCCAATTTTCATTCCCTGTCATATTACCATTCATTCAATAAAATTGTAATTTTGATTCTGACCAATCTAGTTGTTTCTTATGACATGGGGACAAAGTAGCTAGGGTCGGTGAACAATTACCCTGAATTTGTATTAGTCATATTGTACATCTTTTGGATATCATATTTGAAGATAACACAACTTCGTGGATTCTATAACAGAGTTTGAATCATATTTATGATATTGATATTAATCATAAAATTTGATTTGATATGTGTGGTTTTTACTGTTGATATGTTAGGGCACCGATCTATATAAATAATTTTTTTCCTTTGTCGATCAACTAAAAAACATTACATATAACGCATATCATATTTGATGATTAGATAATAATTATAAAATATGATAGATATGACATAAAAATTTTAAACACCATGCATATCGATCATAATCTCGAATTAAGCCTTAATCATAAAATAATAGAAAACTAGATTTTTTTCTCTTAAAATTAAATTACAAAATTAAATAATTTAAAAATTAATGCATTTTTTTATTTTTTTTATTTATTAATGTTTACAGAAATTTTATAATTTTTAATATTTTATAATTAATTTATTTATTTTTTACGAAACATTTATTAAATTTTTTTTATAATATTATCTCTTCATATTAAAATAATTATTTTTAAGTTATATATAATACCTTATGACATAGAGATAATGGTTTTAATTATAAGTAATTTAGAAAATTTATAAACTACTTAAAAATTATAAAATTAATTTAGATATCTAATGTGAATATATTTTAATTATGAATTATCCAAAAATGATAATTTGAATTATTAATGACAAATAAATATTTTGAGAAATTATTTAAATTGAATAAAAATAATTTCTGATGATTGATTTAATCAAGGTTTAAATGATGTCAAATATGTGATATTCAGACTATATAAAGTGTTTATAGAATAAAAATTGAATTATAAGATGTTAATATTTCTAGAAATATCGTATATTTATAAGAAAATTCCATATAATGAAAATATTAAAGGGTGAATATTATGAAATGAATATAAATTGTTTATTTTTCTGAATATGTATTATTTAAGATGAATGCATAAATTTTAAATTGTTTATAATTAAAATATATTTATGAATTCTTTATCAATGGTTGTCTCGGGTTTTAATATATGCAATTTTTATTTATTTCAAAGGTATTTAATTTTTTTCATAAATATAATCTTATAATATTATGAATGCATGTATTCTTTAGTTTAAATTTCTATACATCTTTGAGATATTATAATACATGCATGAATGTTTAATATCCCTAGTTTAATATATATATATATATATATATATATATTACGAAACATTTATAACATCAATTATTTATAACAAAACATATAAATATTTTTTGCATCAATTATTAAAATAATTATATTAAAAACACAATTACATTGTGTTTTTTAGCACTAGTTATGTAATAAATAGTGTGGAAAACCAATTTTGGATGTATTTTATATTAAAAAATGTCAAATATATTAATTTTTTTAAAATGTATCAACTGTTGATATATTTTATTTCAGTCACTATTCCCATAGTAGGAATTCACTCTCAATGAAAACCCATACATCACTATATTTAACCCTATTCGTCTAAAATTAACACCATCTACTGTTATCTTTCATTATCCATCACTTTTATATTCTCTTCACTATCCTATTACACATTATTTTATTTTCAATTTCCTCTTTCATTATTTTTTCTACTTTTCTTTTTTTTCTTAACTAATTTATCACTAGAGCATGTGAAAAAAATTCTCTAATACAATATATTTATGATGATATTATTTATATTTTTTTGTTTTTTTTCTTGGATAATTTTCAGAAATTGTTTTGGAAGAATTGATTTCATGACAGATTTTATAAATTTTTTATATGGTTTTGAATAGAAATTTTATAGATTCTATTTAATTGGTAACTTTTTTTTGAATTTTGAGTTATAAAAATGTGTTTGTTACTATTTCTTAATAAATTTTCTTAATATTATATTATTATTTTATTTGTGATATATTTTTTCCTTGTTTATATTTCATTCATATTTATTTTTGAAACATTTTTTTATTTTTTGTTTGTATAATATGTTAAATTTTTTCATGAGTAAATACAAGTGTGAAAAATAATAGATATAAGATGTATTATTTTTAAAAAATATAATATATTTGTTACATATATTCAATTTTTTAATTGTTTTTATCATTATTTTTAAAAATTAATTTGGGAAAAAATGTAATTTTTAATTTTTATTATTGAATGAAAATTAAAATTAAAATTTAAAAATATATTAAGTCATATTAAATATTTAAAAATTATTGTAGGAGATAATAAATCATAATTTGATTAATAAACAATAGAAAAGTGAGAAATATTCATAATTTAGTGATGTTTTACATTTAATTTTCAAAAATAAATGTTCCATAAAATGAATTATTGTGCTATCTATGAATGGAATTATTAAGTTTAAAAAAGTTACATAGTATAGAAATCAAATAACATTTCATTTATCATCGTTTAATCCGAGTTATAGTTTATGAAATCTGGAATGGTGAATTTGGATTGAATTCAAGATTTAATTGTGATGGGGATGTTCATAATAAAATATTTGATCGAACTGAAGAAAGGATTGATGATATTAAAGTGGAGGAAACTGAGAAATAATCGATGATCTAGTACATAAATGATGATGTTCAAAAACCACCATATCTAGTTTTTATGAAATTATTGGTATTAACTAGTGCTAAGGTTTATTAACATACAATTATTAAATTGATGGAGTGATATGTGTTTTATATAGTTTTTATAGCTATTAAAAGGCATACTTTTTGAAGTAAATAAACATTGAGATTCTCATTATTATGTGAAAAAATATTATTCTCAATGGGATTGTGATATAAAAATATAAATGCCTAAACCAATAAATGTATACTATATTTGAAGGGATATAGTGGTCAATTAAAGGGTCCCAAATATGGAACATCATAATATATTTATTAATATATTAATCCATGTTCCAAGATCCATAATAAGACAAATTGGCATATTTCTATAAAACATTTTCGAAACGATGTTTGATATCTATGAATTGGATTTTGAATATATAACATGAATCTATATCAAATCCTTAGTATATAACATTATTCATGGCCTATTTTATTGGTAATTTTGAAAAAAAAGACCAAAATTTTATATAAAGTAAAAATATATCATGTCAAGTTTAATAAATTATGAAAAAAGTATCTTGGAAATGATTTTTATGTTCACTTATTACCATTAAATAATTATTTTAAACTTTAATGGGGGGAATTTTTTAGAGTGTATGATTCTTAAAAAGTATAATATATTCAGTATTATAAAATGATTAAATTCAAAATAAAATACATCCTATAACATTGAAATTTGTCTGTATATAGTATTAAGGGGCATAAATATTAAAAAAATTGAAAATGGTTCATAATGTTATCAAAAAAAACATGATATATATAGTTTACATTGTTCATCCACGTTTTTTCCAATGGATCGCTATTATTGTGGAGTTAAAAAGGTATTAAATGGCTCATAAATATTTTATATTTCACTAAATATATATTCAACCGATCAGTATTTTCAGAGGGCGAAAAACATTGATGTAATATTTTAAAAGAAATAAGAAGCTAGTAATAATAGAAATATATAGAATAAATAATCAATTTTTGGAGATTATATATTTACGAGATATCATGAGGTCAAACATAACATTTTTTATGATTTTTTATAAAAATATAAATGATATTTTGATTAGAACATTATTAGGTATTAATAGAATGTTGAAGGATGGGTTGTATCAATGATTGGAAATAATATTAATGTGAATATGTTAGGAGTTATCTCTAATTCCAAAAAGAAAAATGAACATAATTTCATCAAACTTGCCATACATTATCCAAGTGGGAAATATTATTGTTTTATTTCCTCTATAATATCAATGTGACTTAGTTTAACTCTTAAAATGAAGAAAAATTATGTCACTAAATGATTTTAAGTTAATAAAAAATAAATATAATTACTGTAATGTTAATATACAAGAAATCCTACCAGATTCATTAAATAGAACATTACACATCCACGATAAATTAAATACCATGACGGTTTGTTATTATTTCAAACAGGTTTAGAAACAATTACCTGAATCCATTGAACAATTTAGATAATAATGTGGTCCATATACTTTTCCAATTGGAAATATATATTGCACATTATTTTCTGATATCATCGTATGTTTAAAGGATCATTTTGGGGATGAAATTACATTTTTTGGACCCAATATATATATGTTGGATATATAATTTTGAATAGTATATTAATATATTGAAGGCTTATGCTGATAATACATATAAACTAGAAGCCTCCATTATTGAGAAGTATATTTTTTTGAATGGGACAAAGGTTTTATAGAATACTTCTATACAATAGACCACGTCTTTATTCCTATGTCTCACCCAAAATGATTTATATTTTGGGAAAGCGGATAAATGGATTTAAAATAATGTCATTGACAAGTGATGTTTTTTTGTTCACATTTATAAATATTGAATAACATAGATGACACTCATCCTTATATTAAATCTCATTTAATGTGTTAAAAACATTTCTTAAAGAAGAAAGATATTAGGTTATTCAAAAAGAACATCAAAACATTTTTACAATGATGTAAAGTGATTATTCATGTGATATTAGATGAATTAGAAACATTTAGATGTTTAGTGGGTGACCTATGTATAAATTTGATGTCATTGTATAGGTATGAAATGAATAGGTATATTTGTTTCCCAAATACTAGGATAACCAAAGTGGAGTTCACAATAGTAGTGTATTTGTGTTCACTAAAGAATTTTATATTTTGTGAGTAAAATTAGAAACCCAGATATCTAATTCAAGTGTATATCATATATTTTTTAAATAAAGATGAGAGATTGATTAGATTAATTTTTGAGTTCATGTGTTAAATTTTAAATGGGTTATTAGAAATAAAAGTTGTAAACATGAATAATTCGGTAATTCAATAGTAAATTAGAATATATTGGAATACAAAATGACCATGTTACCATGGATACACATGTGAAAAAATATATATGATTTTGATCCATGAAATGAGAATTTGTCTATCAGATGAAAGAAAAAAACTATAATTTTTTGATAAAAATCATTACAACAGTGATAAATTGTGTGATATTCCTACATGAATTGAAATATTATTAGATGATATTGAAGAACATGTTGCACACATGGTTTTTCCATACAATATTGTCATAAATAATGAATATTAAAGACACAATTTTTCATTAATCTCTTAATATTATAGGTACCATGTATTTATTTACAATTTAAATATTAAAATTATGAAAAATGTTAGATATAATATTTTTTATTTTATTTATTATTTATGTCGCATATTTTAGAATACATGGTAAAATTATTTATATAGTTTACATTATTGTTTTTTTTTCAATTATTTAATTTTATATGTATATATTGGATTTGTATATATTTTTACTTATGTTCTATTTTATTCAGTTAATATTATTTTTTGTATAGAAAATGTTGATTGTGTTTTTGGTATTTCGAATCACTACTATAATGAACATTCTATAGAGTTCGTTTAGATTTGTTTTGTTTAGATTGATTAATTTTACAATTATTTTTAATTTAATATAGAATAGTCAAATTTTTATAATCTTTTAGTGATGTCTAGTTTTTTTATATCTATATCATTTCATGTATCATATATTCCATCCATATTCTTTATCATTATTATGAAATACTCTAATGAAAATGATAAAGTATTTTTTAGTTTAGTTTTACTTTTTTTTATAATCCTTCATTTATTTAATTTAAAATATAAATTTTGGATCGGAATAAATTTTTACATATGGGTTTTCTTCTATCCATATCATTTTATGTCTCCTAATTTTTTATTATTTTTTATCAAAATTTTTAACCAATATAAATAATTTAATAATTATATTATTTAATTTAGTTTATTTTGTATCATTTTCAAATTTTTAATTAATTTTATATGTTATAATTTAATGTGTAAATTATTTTAATTATATTTTCTTCTTCTTTATATATAATTTTATATCTCAGAAATGATTTGAGTAATTTTTTAGCATCTTATAAAACTAAATTATTGATTGTGAATAACTTTTTTCTCATTTAGTTTATTATTTATAGATTTTATATTTTTATTAAATTATATATTTTATATATGGATTCATTGAATATTATTCTAATTTTGTGTTGAATTGATTTATAGAATAATTTCAAATCAAATATTCAATTCACCTCTCTTCTTTATGGAGGGCCCCACACAAACATCTACTGTGGATCCATCTTTTACCTATACACATTATTTTTTATATTATACTTCCATGGTTGGTAAATGTGGTAGAACACATTTACGTATATTGTTACATGATTATAAAAATGGAAAATTGATATCTATCACATTTGATTGAAATGATTATCCTATGTGTACAAATTTGAAATAAATCAGGATTTTATTTGGTAGTTCATGATCAATTGTAAGAAATAATTTTTATTTTTTGATTGGATATGTGTCAATAATATGAAACTACCTTATTTACGAGAGACAATTTTGTTAAGATAATTTTTATTATTTTGTTTAACATGAAATTTATTTACTAATATAGTTTATTTTTTTCCTTCTCATAAGACAGAACATGATGTACCTATCCTTAATAAAGTGAGGAGGAGATTTTTATCATTTTCTGTAAGTAGATTGTAGGATTTATGATTAATTTTAACATTATATTTCATTTTGGTTGCAGAAAAAATGAATGTAAAAGTAATAGATAATGTTTTTATATAAAGATACATGGAATAAATTTATTTAAATTACATGATATGAATCATTTTTAGTACGCATAATTTCACTTTTTTGGTTTTTATATAATCAGTATAAATGATCATGATAATGATTACTTCCTTAATTAACATAAAATGAGTTAATATTATAAAAGATACCTATTGATAAACTTATAACATCATACATTATCAAGTGAAATGTTTCCATTACTGTATGAATAAATGATTGCTTAAAATTTGAAAAAAATGGAATCCAAGTCTCCATGATCTGCATAGATTGTGTAATCAACCATACTTGATAAATGATATTTTTTTCCTAAATAAATGTGTGTTATATTGTAGATGTAAGACATGAAAAATTCACAATAAATTATTTTATTTATAGAGATCATTACATTAGTCAAAAACTAAACCCATGAAAAATCCAAATATTAAAATGGTTTGAAAAATAGTAGAAAGGAACAACTAGTATGGTGATATTTGGTTTAACATGATCTTCTAGAATAATAAGTCTCACAGACAACAGTCAAAAAAAAATAAACAAAATATTATAAACCAATTGAAATTTTAGAAATAAAAAATATGAAACATTGAGATAAATTGAGTTGAATTATGTATAGAAGAATATAGATGAATTTATAGGTGGTAATATATTCATTTTAATTGCAATTTTAACGTTGGAATAATAAAATAACAATTAAGAATAGCAACATGACCATTATGAATATTAACCAAATAAATAATAATAGTAACCTTGCTATTGAAATTTTAAGTTGAAATCAAAAACTAAGTTTTAATAAAAATAATATTTATCAAGAGTAATTTAAGAAAATTTAAATATTAAAATTATTAAAAATAAATATCGTGATTAAAAAATCAATGAAAAAATAAATTCATTTTAATAAATTATATTTTATTATATTGAATAAAATTCGAAATTTTTTATTTTAAAATTTAAAATTACCAAGGATTTAAAGTTATTTTGATAAAAAGTACATTATTTTTTAAAATATCATAGTGAAATTTTCTTTCTGTTATTGTTTTTGTAATTTTCTGAAATACTTTAATTTTTACACGATTTGTAAAAATGTAGTTTTTTCATCACCAATGTGTTTTATGTTAAATCGGTCATGATTTAATAATGACCAATTAGAGAAATTTTGGAAAAAAGATATTTAATCAGACAAAAAGGTCATTAAAAGAAACAATCATGTTTACAAATCTAAAATGTATTTTCCAAATTCTAATGTCTAAAGTATCCATTAAAATAAAAATGTTTCAATTTGTCCCCTTTCTTTATAGAAAATAATGAATTAATTTTTGGAAAGATTTAATAGTACTAAAATCATGATATTTTTTTAAAATATTTCTTAAATTAATAATAAAATAAATATTTAAATTTTCACCATGGATATTATATTATATTCAATAATTTATCCTAAAAACATATCTCTTGTCTAGTATTAAAACCCCCTCTCCATCAATTTCAAAACAATATCCTTTACACATAAAAAATCCATATATATTCCCATATCCCATATTATAATCCCCTTATAATCCTTAGTGATGTTTTTAGTAAAAAAATCCATGAATTCAAGGAGTTTACTGGAATATAAAAGAATTAACATTGAGAAGAGGGTATATTTTCATAATCTTTTCTTCTCATTTTACTATTCACTTACACTTTCTGTATATTATTTTCAAACCCAATTACTCTAATATTAATTGAGACTTATATCATCATTATATTAACTATTTTCAACCTATGTTTTGGATGACATCTAAAACATATTTTATGTCACATTTCTCTTTATCCTCTATTGACAATGCCCTTTCAATGGATGGTTTCTTTCCCATGATGAAGTTTCCAACTCTCTAATTATCAAAAATAATATGGATAACTAAAATAAGTTACCTATAATATTTTATTATATGAACATATGTATTTATAATAGTATTGAGTTAATATTAATTATTTATAAGTAGAAATAATTATATATTATTAAATATAAGACGGGGAATTCTAATGAAAACATGAATTTAAAATCTTTTACCATTAACAAAGAATGTTATGGAATAAAATAAAACTATTATAATTTATTAATATTAGAAAAAATGATCATATTTCAATTATTTTTTATTTTTTTACTAAACCTGTCTTTATTATTCTAGAGATGTAAAAGTGATTAAATAAATCGGGATCTAATGCATGGATATTCACAAAACCGTCACTTTATTTTCTGGGTTGTATCCTCTTTGAGATTATATTTAGTATGGATATATCTATAAAATTAGTGTAATTTAAATTAAATATTATTTCAATATATTTATAAGGATATACATTTTCATACCCTATTAAACATATTTCTATTCAAAATAAAAATATTTTTTAAAATATACTTTAATTTCCAATACAGAACATTGACTCTTCTTGAGATTTTTTATCTAATAAAGAATGGTGATGTTTTATAAAAATATATGATTTAATTAATACATTTTTTAACCCCAAAGGTTATTACTAATATTATTATTTACCTATAAAATATTAAACCCATTAGTTTAATTGGGTATATTTAATTACCACTATTATTATTTATTATCCATCCATGTGTAATAAATGATTATGAGTATTTTATGATGTGATGGGTGGGACCAGAATTATATATACCTATAATGAATTGAGTAATGCGACATATGCAATTAGATTATGTTAATTAATAAATTACATGATTCTATATTTTTCACAATTATGATGATATGATTTATGAACATATGTAATGTCTGAACATGCTATCGGATTTATTTAGAACTATGTGTGGTTTTAGAAAACAATGTTATGATGTTTCATCATTATAAAAATTCCACATTACATTCAATTTTTTAAATAACTTCCCATGATTATGATTTTGATACTATTCTTATGAAATTATTATGGTGATTATCCTCACCCATATACAGTTGATTCATGTCACTTATTTCTTTAATTCTATCCCTAACTATACTATGATTTTAACTCACCCATTTTATTGGTTTATATCCTTATGTGAATACATGTACCAACTTCGTAATTAGTGGTTTAGGAGGGATATAAAGAAGTACTTAAATATATATTATGATTTATTATTTACATTTAATTTATGAAACTAATGTTTATAATATAATAAAACATTCACTATTGGAAAGTAATACCATTATATTATTTATCTTAAATATATTATAATAATAATATATATATATATTGTTTTATGTTGTTTTCATCAAAGCACAATTTAATTAATTTGATAATATGGACTAGATAAATTTGTGTAAAATTATAAGAATAAGTCTAATTATAAGTTAACATCATATGTTTTCATAATATATAAGAGTGTTTGGTTTTGAGAAATGAAATACATATCTGGATACTACATGTATGGGACTATGACATAAATTTTTCTATGGGTAATAACCCTAAAAAGTGTGGATTGGGTATTTAATCAATCATCTCCTAATTTAGGATAAATTTTTCTTGTTATAAAACTATTTTTAAACTCCTATAATATATTCTTCAGTTAATTATATGCTCTATAAAAAACCATTATAGATGATATATAACTAATGAAATGATAGAATCATCATTCGGGATTTATTTTTTAATAAATAAATCTATCCCATAATATATAACTTTAAAATTAATTTTCCTAAGATGATAAATTATTTATTTTATATTGAATTATATTTTTTTCAAATGATTTCTATTTTTTAAAATGGTGAGATCCTGAAGAAATCAAAACATAAACATTTATTATAGGGAATATAGTAATTGTATGAATGAAAATCTAATTAAAATATGAGGTGGAGTTAAAAAATCATGATGATTCACTACCAGCTATCTCAGGCTATAAAAAAACCCATATGGAACACCAACCTTTACCTAGGAAGGATAAACTAGCTATTGACTTCTTTATATGGAAATGGCCACTGATGATTAGCAGATCTTCCAATCCACATGTCCATGAACAATTATTTAACTCAATAGAGAAGATAATTTATGTCCTCCCCCTTTTTTGAGAAGTTAAATATCACCTTTCCTATATATTATTAAGATGAAGATTCTGATAATTGTTGGACATTGATAAGGAACAATAATCTTATATATGATACAGAAGAGATGGACTAGGAAGAAATTATTTTGAATTTCTAACAAGTATTTTGATTTAAATGTTCATAAAAAATATGGAGATAGAACTCATAGATATTATATAAAAATAGGGGTAATATATAATGGATAAAGTGAAAATTTTCTATAGGTTAACAAGATAATGATCATGTATTTAACTATAATGATTTTTGAATATATATATTCTTTAGTTTTTTAAAACCAATGTTACAAGAGGTTATCACTATTTGAGACATTATTGTGTTAAAGAGAAGTAGTACAATGTGATCTTAAATAATATATTGATTTTTTGAGTGTCCCCATGTACATGGAGAGAAAAAGATAATAATGGGGCTTTAAGATGGCAGATAAACAAAAAAAGAGGGAAATTTTGACCACCCAAATGTCAAACATATAGAATGCAACATCATGGGATTTTTTCAAATGGACAAGGAAATGATTTAAGTGAGGGAGGGAAGTATACTAATATCATGATTTTTGAAGATATATAAAGATTACGAACAAAATGATCGAGTAAATAAAGACATCGCTCTTTGTAGAACCCCTGGTTTTAGGCTTCAATTGTAAAGATCATGGGAAATATGAATGCTTGTGAAGTAAAGCATAGGGCTTAGAAGGTAATAAATTATATTAACCACCAAATATAAGAGATAATGTAAATGATTCTACCACTACTACTGTTGAAGTGGAGAATAAAAATGTCACCATTCAAGGTACCCTTCCTATTCGCTCCATAATGTATGTTTTTTTAATTTAATCTGGTTCTTTAAATTCCATTATATCCTTAAAATTGATAAAACTAAAAAATCAAAAACATGATACCATAAACTATAGAAATCCATATTTTACCTAGTTTCCCACTCATTATAATCAATGCGTCAAAATAGTCTCTTATTAGTGTATGTTTTAATATTCATACAGTGAATCTTATAATCCTAAATATGGTGGAATTTTATGATATAATTGGAATAGATTGAATATCATTATATGGATCTCATATAAAATATATATAAAAGAAAATATATTTCTATATTTCAAACTATCCCATGATGATTGAATCAAAGGAATGATTAATCCTTGATGAAATTCCCAGCCAACGAGCCCGTACCTGAGTGGTAAGGGATCCTGTTTTGCATCTAAGAGACCTGTGTTCAAAATCAGGTTGAGGAGAATTACTAGGTTACTATAGTAGTATTGTAGTGGTACTGTAGAAGTTACTATAGCAGCCGAAACAATTCACCTGATTTGGGCCTTCAGGCCACCAGTTTGGGCCTACGGGTCTCCAAGGCCTTCGGGCCATCAAAGGCCTTCGGTCCACAGGGCCTTCGGGTCACGTAGACTATGGAGTAGCCCAATTCACATAGAACAGACCCCAGAAGAGGATCAAAGCAACATGAGTAGAAACCACCAGATGCATAGCTAACTGGATTGGAAGAATGAGAGGGTATGGCAGCTGCCATTGGGACCAGGCACCATGCAGCTTTGTACGGGGCAATGCTAGCCGATCAGCAATGCAAGGTGGGGAGCTAGGTGATCAATGACGCAGAAAGCTGGGGAGGGGCAGTTTAAGTGGGCTGGGTCTACGGGTCATGTATTGGGCACGGTATTCCTTGGGGACTTCGAGTCATGTATTGCGGGTGTTGTCAGGCCTTGTGCCTTGGGCCTATGGGTCATGTATGAGTTCCCCTTCAACCCTTAAAAGTGGGATTATCCATAATAAAATAAAAAAGAAGGCCTTTGGTCCATTCATGCTTGATGAAATTACTATTATAATGAATATGCTGATTTTTTTCCAGATTTTTTTCTTAGCCCTCACCCAGATCATGATTCATTGTTCTCAATAGTGCATTTACAAATAGACACTTATATATTGTCACAACTTTTCTTCGCACATCGATAATGATTTTAATTTTTACTTTTATCTAATTATTATTTTTTGACTTAATTATTTTTTTCCAAGTTCATACCAGGCCTAATGAGAGTTTTTTGCTTCACTGATAAATGAATGTTTGTATTAGCAGCACATGACACATAGGCAGGGCTCGGTCGAAGTTGTGTCCCTTCGCTAAATCAACAAGCGCCCCACCCATTTCGTGGTTAATTAAGTAATCAATAAGGTTAACAATAAAGTGGTCAAAAACATAAAATAAAGAAACAAAATAATATTATTAAAGATTTTTCATAATAATAATAACGATACTTATAATAATAATAATTTTCAGATTAAAATTAATTCGATTGATATGTTAATTTGGTTATGGATGTTAAATTAATGATATAATTATAGAATCTTTAACATATCATTATTACTAATTTTTTAGAAATAATTTAGCATCTATTTTTCTGGGTTTTATTTTGTTTTCAATTTCATTATATTTTTTTTTCTTTTCTTTATTTTCTTTTTATTTTATTTTCATTTTTATTTTACTTTCTATCTTTTTTTCATCCCTCCCCCATCCTTTCCTATCTTCCCCATCGCACCATGCTCCACTCCTTTCCCCCTTCTATTTTTTGTAGCGCTCCTCCCTCTATAACCCTAGGTCAACCACCCTCCCCTCCCCACTTCTAGCAGGACAACCCTGACGCCATCAACTCGCTACTTTGTTGCACCACATCGGCCTCCGTCGTACTCCCCATGTGCTACCCTACGTCACCCCATATTCCACATATCCCCATCATGTCACGCTAAACCCCACTTCCTCCTAATTTTCCTCCAACCGCGACCCTCTCCATGAAGCGTGCATCAAACTTCTATTGGTTGATCCTTGTAGCCCCCCCCCCTATGCACAACCTTCTGGAAAACCTATCACCCGGAAATCCTTGCGCCACTCTAACCCACACCACCACCTTTCTCCGAGTATTTTTCTGACACATTGCATTTCTAGTATTCTTCCCCCTTGCCCGGTTGGCCATCCACACCTCTTCCACAATTGTGTTTCCCTTTAAGGGGTTGATTTCTTACTTTGGGGATTTTTGGGTTATGGTTTTGTGTGATGTTTGGTTTGATTATGGTGTAATTGATTTGATTCTCATTTTAGTTCATAGCTGTTTTGTTTGCGATATGATTGAAGTGAAATGATATTTGAGAACCAATTTTTTGTAGTTGGTATGTGCTGAGGTAGCGGTTCCATGTTGGATTATTAATTGATGAATTAATTTTCAAATTTAATTAAATTATCCTATTATTTTAATTATTTGTTTGGTTCAAAATTGGTTTTTAGAAAATGATGAATTGCTTCGCTTATTTAATTTTACAGTAAGTTCATATATGTTATGGAGTCAATTTTTTGTCAAAACTCATCATAAATCCTATATTTTTATTTGTTTTAATAATTTGGTAATTTATTTATTATATTGTTCAAATGATCTATTAAACTTTATCGGTGATTTTTCCAATGGTTTAAATAATGAAAATGGTGTGTAAAGAATATTCTAGTGGGAGTTGGATTTCAAAGAGAATCATTTGAGAGTGGTTTTGTTGTAAAACATTGTTGCGCACATTGGAAATGTTCTATTAAGTGTAAAAATGATTTATTAAGTGATTTATGTGGTTCGAAAATAGTCTTAAGAGAGTTTACTATTCATTTGAATTTTGAAGTGATATGTTCATATGACATGTGGTGAGGTTTTGATAAAAATCCACATTGCATCATCACATAGTGTTCTATTGAATCACGTAGATGGTTTATTAAAATGTACAAGGGTTTTGAATTGTGTCATTAAAATTTTTTGGTGTGAATTTTATAACTAAATATATTTTTGAGTGGGTTTTGTGTTCAAGGTTATGTGTTACCCTTTAGACAATGTTTTAAAAAAATTAAATAGTTTATTAAATTATATCAATAGTGTGAAATGTGATTGGAGAATATTTTACTATCTTTTCTATTTTAAAATGAAATTTGTGTGTCTATGTTGTGGTTTGTTTAATTATTAGTATCTTAAATATGTAGAGATGATTTAATTGAGTGTGTAACATATGAAGGTTTATTTTTAAAATGATTTTTGGTCTGCATATGGTTTTAATGGAGGATTTGAGTGTGAAAAATAGTGATTCTGTGTGTGTCTGTACCATGTATGGATTATTTGAATATTCATGACGTGTGACATGAACTTGAAACATGTTTAAACACAAAGCGGGGAGCCCAGGAAGCTATGAGGACGGACGAGACTTGGGGGCTAGTGATTCAAGGGTGGCTTTGTCCCTCTTTCACATAGCAAGATTGACAACTGTAACAATAATTAAACATATGAATGAATGAGGGTCGTGGTATCTATTCCATGTTGGAAGGGTTGAGGTTTCTGAGCCACATTTTTTGTTTCTATGCAACATTTCACTGAGACACGAAGATCTAGGGACACAAGATAGCTCTCACCCTCGAGGACTCTCCAATATTTGGTGCTCCTTGTTTACTTTATGCTCATCAGTTAGACACGTTGGCTATTTTAAAAAGTATGTTTCTGTGTTTTTTAATTTAAGTTGTTTCGTTTTAATCTGTTTCCTTTTATACTATTTTCTTTAAAATTGTTCAAACATTTAATTTTTTTATTAAGTAAAGTTGGAAATGTATTTTTCATTTAATAATTATGAGTGGAAACTTTTTCGTTGTGGCATCCTACTAGGCTCTTAGAACATACCATACATACACCTTAGGGTGTATGTAGATTGTGTTCCTTTTGTATTCTAGGTTGAGGCATTGAGCATAGTATGGGTGGTTCGGGTTGTCAGTATAATCCTTATGTTGGTTTGGGGAACATGGCTTGCGGTTGTTGCACCTCATGTTGCTTGGTTGTTTTAGTTAGTGTTTTTAGTTTTTCCTTTATTGTCGTTCCCTTTGGGTTATTAGTTCAAGATGTAAATTTATTTTTAACACTACTATAAGGTACTGTTTGGTTGTGTGATTTTAGCATTGAATTTATTTATCTTGCTGTTATATTGTTTATTTATTTGGGTAAACCATTCCCATGTTTTATTTTTGATACCGGGGTACATGTGCCAACCCGTAGGGATCAGGAACAACCTTTAGGCCTTGTTGTGGACCGATCCGGGCACCAGGTCATATCATGACCCAACTTGGTTCGTGTCAAAATAGTATTAGAAGAGGTTTTGTTCTTATTATTTGGGGTGTCAGGTAGATCATAGATATGACTGTCAGTATTCGAGTGGTAGGTGCGGGAAGAGCGTCACAAAATCTTACTCGTTCTGATCCATGAGTAACCAGGGGTAGTCTTGGTTTTTTTTTGGGATTTGGTCTTTGTGGATATGGGAAAAAAATAGGACGAAACTAGTATTGTTCCAAGTCTCACATAGAGTAGTGACCCATGTGATGCCTAAGAGTATGGTTTGACACCCCTAGTGGTTGGCTCTTTCCTAGGGAAAGGTCTACTAAACCATTTGGCTGTGTTTGGAATGAACACTTGTTCCCCATCCAATTTCTTTAGTGTGGGGATGTCATGGTTCAGTTTTGTGTTTGTCGAAAGGGGTTTTTTAAATGGAACACAAAATTTAGTGTTCCTTTTATTTTCTTCTTGCTGTGAGTTTGAAATTATTTTTTAGTTGGGTGTCTCTAGGACATTGTTTTTTGGAATTTGGAATTTGATGTGTTGAAATTTAATTTCTAAAAGAATGTCTTGGGTTTTTAGAAATAGAAGTGATTTATATTGGAAATGGAAGGATTTTTGAAATCATTCCATGAATTTTTGAAATGGTTTTGGAAAAAAAAGTTATTTTCAAAATATTGGGATGGTATTGTTTTGAAATCAGATGAACCTTGTTTTGTCTAGTGTTGTTACCATGGAATATTACATGTGAATGCTTACATGATTAATAATATATCGGTGGAACATGAGGATGGGTGACTGAGTGGCACCAAAATTCATATTTGTTATGAATAATAGAGTATGAGTGGTGAGTGATTAATTCTTAAGGCAAGATCTTGTTTATAAAAAAGTGGGTTTTTTTCTAAAATGAGTTTTTGGTGTTAAATGGTTTTGGATTTGGAAAATGTTTTTGAGTCCAAAGTGAAAGCGATGGGTTCAAAAGTGTCACGACCCACCTTCACCGAAAGGAGGGAAGGGACATCAGATTGCCAAGCCCTTCCTTCTTTAAGTTAAAGGAGAGATAATGACCCCCAAGTCCCACCTACAGTAGGCCTCGGAGTGGCGACTATCACCAAGGGTATAACATTTTCACAATATGGGAGGCATTACCCTTTTTAGTTAACCATGATTGGGAGAAAGAATGAGTCAACACCAAACACCACCAAGTATAGAAAAGTCAAGGTAAAAAACAAAAGTACAAGCATGCTTTAATAAAAAAAACTACACAAAGTACAAGGACTCCAAAGTACAATACCCAATAGGAAAGGAAAAAGGCTAAGCAGAATCCAACAGCAACTCCAACATCCATACTAGTAAGGTCCCGCACGGCCTACGAAGTCCTCCTGGCAACCTGAAAGTAAATGTAGGTTGAGCATACAAAGTATACTCAGTATGAAAACCTAATGCTCTTGGGCACAAGTGGGGATACATCCTAAAGTCCAGTGAGAAGTAGAAGAAACATCATCTATCAATGAATCTAACCATCCCACCTCAGCGGCCACGCTCACCAAATAACACAAGAAGTAAAAAAATAATTATGAACAAATCATTTGGGTACCCTGCACCACCACTTCCCTCACTAGCTAGCTGCTCATCCCTAACGTCAAACGTCCTGACGGTACCACACTCTTCCTGCCTGCACACACTTGGGCCTCACAACCATCCACAACCCTGCCCGCACACATCTTGGCCTCACAACCATCCATCCCTGCCCGCACACACCTGGGCCTCATCCTGAAGACACCTGGGAAAACAAACCTTCCCAAAGAGTCTTGGTCTAACAACACACCAATCGAAACCTACCCGATGAATCTTAGGTGTAAGTTCACCTCCATCCATCACAGTCGAGGGAAGAGGGAGTAGAAAGGAGATTAACTAGGGGGAACCACCCTTCCCCATGAAATGGGTTGTCCGACACTAACTTCCCAACGTGGGTGGGGTGCGACTAAACACAAAACATACAGTTGCACATATATTCCAACACACAGCCCAACCTATGGCACCCCAACCGATACAAACAGGTGCCCCAACACTTCTGCCTCAGAAAAAAGGCACACAAAAAATAGTTCCCGGTTTCCCTATTCACGTTATTATTTCACAACAGTTCAGTATGAGTTAATCCCCTTAATACTGGGAAACTAAAAGGCACATTCACAAATGAAACAACAATTAAAGTAGGAAGGAAATCTGTCAGTAATTAAGAATTCACACCCGGTTCTCTGTAAAGTCACAATAACTATTGATAAAGTGAGATCCCTTGAAGTAATGGAAACAAAACAAGCCCTGAGACACAGCCCCTTGTCCAAAAAAATCCAGGAGCCAAAAGGTTTCTCAACAACAGAGGATCCCACCCGAATTCGTGTCACAGCAGAGCAACCATACAGCCTCAGATTCACAACCAGCGAAAGTATAACAACCGGGGATCCCATCCCCACCCGTATCACCCCATCAATCTAAGCCCCCATCCAAGAAAACCATAAAGTCACCCGCAAATGGGATGTGAAGTAAAACAACCAAACCAATACCACCAACACAAGGCAGGCCCTTGCAGGTATTTTCAGATTTAAAAGATTTACCACACTCAAGGAATTCAATTCCATTGGGCTTTAATCAGAGTTATCACAGAAAAGGGTTGATCTTAGTGCTTCCAATTTATTTAACCGAGTATACGCAATTAACCAATTCCATGTTATATTTATTTAAACATCTAGGAGCACCGAGGTTCATTATTGCACAGAGAAAGTCCACCAATGGCCATGATTTTCAGTGAGGATATGCCCGTATAATTCACAACACATATCAACATAAAAGAGTACAGTAGAACGTCGATCACACCCCCCTTCCTTCTTTAGAGGTCCGTTCATTAGCTTCATTAAGTTTGGTTTCATCAATTTCCACAGAGACAAAAGAATACCCACCACACATGATGCACCGAAAGGAGAGACGAAGGATAAAATCTCTACTTAATTGATCAAGGATCGACGTTAAGTCCCCGCGTGGAAACTGGAAATCAGGACTAGTAGGAACTTCACAGAACGCGATCAAGGAAAACTGCACGGGGGTAAAAATCCTCTGGAGGAAGGGTATTTCGAGCGTTGGGTGATAAGGAAAAATGAACCTAGGGAGAAGAGAAGCTTTAGGTTATAAAGGCTGAGATACACCATCCCCTAGATGGTTAAGATATTGAGAAAAACTTGAAACTTTGGAAGAAGCGGGATCTTGGGATGACCACGCGGCTGGGCCACCCCACACGTCCAACCTAAAAGGTCCCCGCCTTTCGGGGTGGTTAAAACTGATGCACACCTCCTTTACCAAGGAAGGACTACTCACAGGATGTGGAAGAGGCATTTCTAAAAACGCAGGTAAAGACATGACCAAAACGCATGGTTTTTCATTTAAGGAGGGTACCTCACCAATCATTTAATTAAATGCCATTAATGAGCATTAAAATAGGCTTAAAGGGGGTCAAAACATGGTTTACAAACCAATTCACGCAAAAGGAGGAGCTACTGGAAAACCCATGGAGGGGTCACTGGTAAGCAAGGTCTACCAGTAGGCCTAGCTACCGGTAGGCCGAGCTACCGGTAGGCCGAGGCCACCGGAAGCCCGAGCTATGGGTAGGCCGAGCGACCGGTAGGCCGAGGCCACTACTAGGTCGAGCGACCGGTAGGCCAAGCTACAGGTAGGCTGGGGCCACCGGTAGGCCGGGCCACCGGTAGGCCGAGGCCACCATTAGGTCGAGGCCACCGGTAGGCCGAGCTACCGGTAGGCCGAGCTACCAGTAGGTCGAGGCAACCGGTAGGCCGAGGCCACCGGTAGGCCGAGGCGACCGGTAGGCTGAGGCTACTGTTAGGAGTCTTAAGCTTCACTGAGAAGCTGGGATGGCCTTCCAGACAACCCAGAACACCCCAAACATCATAAATTCACCAAGTAATGGACCCCCAAGCCCAAAGCCATTACATCAGATACTTCTCGAACTATTCTTGTCCCCAATAATATAAGAACAAACCAGAAAGGAGAAAAGTGGTGTCCAAACAACCACCCTCTAAAGATACTTCTCAGGGGAAAACCCCTGAGTTTTTCGAAAGCTGGAATAGAACCCCCCCTACATCCAGGAATTCTCCCCCAAGATTTATCAAATAAAAAAATTCACAACAAGCACAAGAATCAAACTGTCCAACACATGAATTTTGGAGTCCATTTCTACATGTCAGGATACTATCTGCTTTGGGCGGCACTAACTCGCCCGCAGAGGTTTATTCGCATCCACATTAATGCATCCAGATTAGTAGTCATATTTTCCCGTCATCACACATTTGGACACACAGAGATAAGGGAACACATGATATAATAGCTATGAAAAACAATCATTTCATATATTAAAGCACAAAAAATAAGGAAGTCAAAAAATCTCTGGGTACTGAACGCGTAACTGGGTCTCCCACTCCCAAGTGCTCTCCTCGAGGCCAACATGCCTCCACAACACACGAACCAAGGGGATGGTTTTTCCACGAAGCACTTTCTCTTTACGATCCTCAATCTTGATCGGTCGCTCTATGAAGGTCGCATCGTTTTCGACATCTAACTCCCCCCAGTCGATGACATGGGGGTCGTCGTGTAAATATCGACGAAGCTAGGAGACGTGAAAAACGTTGTGAACTTTCTCCAACTGAGGTGGCGATGCCAGCTGATACGCCACCTCACCAACTCGTCCCAGCACCTCGGAAGGTCCGATGAACCTTGGGGAGAGCATACTCCCCTTCCCAAACCTTCGCTGCCCACGTCAAGGGGAAACATTCAAGAACACATGATTTCATACCTCGAACTCCAAGGGCCTCCTCCTACGATCGGCATAAGACTTATGTCAGTCCTGGGATGCCTTCATCCTCTCACGCACGAGATGAACCTTCTCAGTGGTGCCATGCACCACTTCTGGCCAAAGAACAGCTGCTTCCCCAAACTCTGTCCAGCAAATGGGTGAACGACATGGCCTTCCATACAAGGCCTAAAACGGTGTCATGAAAATAGCTGAGTGAAAGCTATTGTTATAAGAAAACACAACTAGAGGCAAGTGTCGTACCCATGATCCCCCAAAATCCAGAACACATGCCTGCAGCATGTCTTCCAATGTCTGGATCGTTCATTTTGTTTTCCCATCTGTCTGAGGTTGGAAAGTAGTGCTAAGGCATAGCTGGGTGCCAAAGGCATGCTTTAATCCCCTCCAGATTCGTGAGGTAAACCGCGTGTCTCGATCGAAGACAATAGATCTCAAAATCCCGTGCAACCGCACCACCTCATCGATATACTTCTGGGCTAAGGTGCTCACCGGGATCAACTCCTTAATCTCTAAGAAGTGTGCTGATTTTGTCAACCAGTACACCACTACCCAGATGGAATCATATCCTCCCTAATCACTGGGTAGCCCTGTGATGAAATCTATCGATATTTCATACTACTTCCACTCGGGAACATCTAAAGGATGCAACAACCGTCCAGGAAAACGATTTTTAGCCTTCATATGCTAACACACTAGGCACTTAGCTACAAACTATGCCACCTCCCGCTTTACTCTGGGCCACCAAAACTACCCCCTTAGGCCTTGGTACATTGTTGAGACCCCAGGATGTACCGCTAACGCTAAGCCATGGAACTCACGGAGAACTCCTTTACGCATCATCTCTGGAACAAACATCCTCCCACAGAAAAATATTTGGTGCTGACCATCCTCAGACCATCCCTTAGGAGCATTTCCCTGAAAAACACGATCTCGCATAACTTCCACTTCCAAGTCCCCCCACTGAGACTCTTCCACCTGCGTCACTAAAGAGGAAACAAAATTCATCTGAAACAAACAGCCTCATCCACCTTCCACCCTTGCATCCAAATGAAAGGCCACTAACTCTTCCATCACTCTCCAAGCATCTGTAGATTCCTGAACTACTTCCTTCTATGATTTCCTACTCAGGGCATCAGCCACAACATTTCCCTTGCCCTCAGTATAAGAGATATAGAAGTCGTAGTCTTAGAGGAACTCAACCCATCTCCGCTTCCACAAGTTCAGATCCTGTTGGGAAAAGACATAATGCAAGTTCTTGTGATCTGAGAAGACCACAAAGCGCTATTCGATGAGATAATTCCACCAAAACTTCAATGTGAACACCATGGCTGAATTATCCAGATCGTGGGTGGCATAGTTATGTTCATGAGGACATAACTTCCTAGACCCACAAGAGATCACTCCTCGCTACTACATCAGCACAAATCCCAACCCAAGTCCATAAGCAACACAGAACACTTAAAACAACACCCCTTCCTCTGATAATTTGAATATTGGAGCACTAACCAGCTTCTCCTTTAGGTAGCCAAAAGCTTTCTATCACTGGTCACTCCCCACGAAGGTCTGGTCCTTCCTAATCAATGTTGTCAATGGAGCCACAACTCGAGATAATTCAGGCACAAACCTCTGGTAATATCCTGCCAAATCCAGTAAACTATGAACTTCGGCCACATTCTTGGGTGCTTCCCATGAAACGAATGCCTCGACCTTCGATGGGTCTACTGCTATTCCCTTCTGAGATACTACGTGTCCAAAGAAATGTACTTCTCACATTAAGAACTTGCACTTAGATAGTTTCCCATAAAGATGGTGGTGTCGAAGGACTCCCAAATCTGTCCTAAGATGCCCAACATGTTCTTCCTCTGATCTTGAGTAGATAAGGATGTCATCAATGAATACCCCAATGAACTGGTCCAGAAACTCTCAGAAGATAGAGTTTATGAGGTTATGAACATCGCTGGTGCATTTGTAACGCCAAAGAGCATGACCACGAACTCAAAGTGGCCATATCTGCATCTAAAATCTGTCTTCGGGATATCACCTTCCTTCAATATCAATTGGTGGTATCCAGACTGCAGATCAATCTTGGAGGACCAAACTGCTCCCCTCAGCTGGTCGAAAAGATCGTTTATCCTCGAGAGGGGGTAACGATTCTTGACTGTCACCTGATTCAACCTCCGATAGTCTATGCATAGTCGTATACTACCATATGCCTTCTTTACGAAAAAAACTGGAGCACCCCACGGTGACACGCTGGGTCGAACAAAGCCCTTCACCATTAGATCGTCAATCTGAATCTGCAACTCCCGCAACTCAGAAGGTGCCATCCGATAAGGAGCCATCGAAATCATGTGAGCACTAGGCTGTAAGTATATCCCAAACTCAATGTCACATTGAGGGGGTGGAGTCACATCCTCATCGGGAAAGAAATCATGGAATTATTTTACGACCTCCCGGGCATCCATCATTCTCGCGTCCGTCGACTCCACTGAAACCCCATCCAGCATAGAAAGATGTGGCTCCACATGTCGACTCCCCACCTGATAACTCCGCTCCCCAACAAAATCCACATGTCGTCCATCCTCATTGGAGAATTTTATCCTTCTACAATAGTAGTTGATAATGGAATGAACGGAGAATAACCAGAAAATGCCTAGAATGACATCGTATTTCTGCATATGTAAAGAAAGAAGGTCTCCACTGGACTGATGTGGTCCAAACATCAGTCTAAATCCCTGGAAAAAGTAAGATATGCTGGTCTGACCCCTAACTGGTGTTCTCAACACTAGGGGCACAAAATGTATCTCGTCATCCAGACCTAGAGCATGGGCCAATCCGCGCGTAACAAAAGAATTGTGATGCTCCCGAATCAAACAAGGAAGAAACAAGAGTGCTGAATAAACTGATTGTACCTCAAACGACCTCTGGTCCCGCCGGAGCTACTAACTATGTGGCGTACAACTGTCCTCGCCCAGCTCCTCTACCTCACTACTATCGACCACCTCCCCGACCATGACCTGGTCGAGTTACATGAGGAGCAACCTGGTGTCGGTCTCCTCCCGCAAGGTCGTCCCTTGGAGGGCCAGGGGCCTACTACTGCTGCTGGAAAGGCCTCGCCGGAAACAGATGCTGCTAGGGTGGGTGATGAAACTACCCACCTCCATCATGTGGAGCTCGAGTCGGACACCTACTCTAGACGTGCGTGAAAACTCCGCATGAGAAACACTTTGGTCCTGGCCCTGTGGCAAATGGGCGAGGGCCAGAAGCTCGGGACTGGAACTGATGAGGCCCAAACCCTACATGTCGAAACTTGGAAGGCCCTATCGGTGGAGACCTGCTGCTGACCGCCTTCCCATTTAATAAACTCAGATTGTTCCCTTCTCATTGTGTGCCTCCCTTCGAGTGCATCCTCTCTACTATCTCGGCCTTCTTCTGTACTGCTAGGTACGTTGGAAGAGTGAAGGGAGTGACAACGTACTGAAGAGAAGGACGGAGTGCCTCCTCTAACTGTCTTGCCCGAGGCTCCTCATCCAGAAAGAGATCCAGGGAAAAGCGCAAGAGATATTTGAACTTGATCCCCAGCTCCCTCACTGACATGCTTCTTTACTGAAGGGAGAGAAACTCCTGTCTCTTCTCATCCTTCGTCGTAGAGGAGAGGAACTCTTCACGAAATTCCTTCTCGAAACTAGACCAAGAAACATCTGCCTCTATATTCTCTCCCAGGAAAAGCATCCACCACTGACACGCTGCTCCTCTCAACTGACTGATGGCCAATAGAACCCAGTACTCCCTTGAAGCACAGATCAAATAGAAGGTTATGGCTAGCTCCTCGAGCTATCCCTCCGTTACTGAGTCAGAACAACTACCCACGTACTTCTCGAGGGATTCACACAGGAAGGAGCGTAGAGTCCTCTACCACAAGTCATCCTCCTCATCTCGGTCAATCCTCTGTTGGTCAATTTCCTTGATCTGTTGGGCCTCAATCGCCTGAGTCGCTCGTGGATAACGTCCGGGTGCCATAGCTGCAAGGTAAACAAATAATTCCTAAGCTCGAGTAACAAGGGAAAATTATTATTATTATTATTAATTTTTTTCTTCCCAATTTTCCCCAAAATCAGTTAAAACACAATCAGTATGATTCATGTACCTTTCCTAAGGTCACTACCCTGTAAGAAATGTAGTCTCACTTGGTCATTTGATAGGCTCAGAGTCCTTACATCGGAACACGGGGGGCCCTAAAATCGTGTGTCATAGCCCGTCCGCCCTAGTCTATTTCATGAACCAAGATCACCTAACATTATTGCCCTACCATCCCACGAAATCCTCACTATGCCCAACTCCAGACTCTATCCTATCCCTAAACCTCCTCTGAAACCATTTTTTCACAACCCGCCTTCACCGAAAGGATGGAAGGGACAACAGATTTCTAAACCCTTCCTTCTTTATGTTGTAGGAGAGATAATAACCCCCCGAGTACTACTTCTAGTAGGCCCCAGAGTGGCGACTAGAACCAAGGGTATAACATTTTCACAATATGGGAGGCATTACCCTTTTTCGTTAACCAAGATTGGGAGAAAGAATGAGTCAACACCAAACACCGCCACGTATATAAAAAGCAAGGTAAAAACCAAACTACATGCATGTTTTAATAATAAAACTGAACAAAGTAAAAGGACTCCAAAGTACAATACCCAACATGAACGGAAAAAGGCTAATTATAATCCAATAGCGACCAATGACAACTCCAACGTCCAGAATAGTAAGGCCCCGCATGGCCTCCGAAGTCCTCCTGGAAACCTGAATGTAAATGTAGGGTGAGCATACAAAGTATACTCATTAGGAAAACCTAATGCTCTCCTGCACAAGTGGGGAGACGTCCTAAAGTCCCATGAGAAGCAGAAGAAAGGTCATCTATCAAGGAATCTATACATCCCACCTCACCAGCCACGCTCATGAAATAACACAAGCAATAAAAAGATAAAAAAGAACAAAGCATTTGGGTACCCCGCACCACCACTTCCCCTACTAGCTAGCTTCTCATCCCTAACGGAAAACGTCCTGACGCTACCACACTCTTCCTGCCCGCACACACCTAGGCCTCACAACCATCCACATCCCTGCCCGCACAAACCTGGGCCTCACAAATATCCATCCCTGCCTGCACACACCTAGGCCTCATCCCAAAGACACCTGGGAAAACAAACCTACCCGAAGAGTCCTGGGATAACAACACACCAATTGAAACCTACCTGAAAAATCATGGGTGTAGGGTCACCTCCAGCCATCACACCCAAGGGAAGAGGGAGCAGGAAGGAGAGTAACTAGGGGGAAACACCCTTCCCCATGAAATGGGGTGTCCGACACTAAGTGCCCAACGTGGGTGGGGTGCGACTAAACACAAAAAAATAGTTATACATATATGCCAACACATAGCCCAACCTATGGCTCCCTAACCAATACAAGCAGGTGTCCAAGCACTGCTACCTCAGAAACCAAGCACACAAAAAACAGTTCCCAGTTTCCCTATTCAAGTTATTATTTCACAACAGTTCAGTATGAGTTAATCCCTTCACTACTAGGCAACTAATAGGCACATTCATAGATGATACAACAATTAAATCTGGAAGGAAAACTGTCGGGAATTAAGCATTCACACCCGGTTCTTTGTAAAGTCACAACAACTAGGGATCAATTGAGATCCCTAGAAGTAATAGAAATAAAACAAACCCTGAGACATAGCCCCATGTCCCCAAAAAAATCCAGGAGCCAAAACTTTTCTCAACAACAAGGGATCCCACCCGAATTCGTGTCACAGCAGAGCAACCATACAGCCTCAGATTCACAACCAGTGAAATTATAACAACAGGGGATCCCATCCCCACCCATATCACACCAGCAATCTAAGACCCCATCCAAGAAAACCATAAAGTCACCCACAAACAGCCCGTGAAATAAAACAACCAAACCCCTACCACGAACACTATGTAGGCCCTTGCAAGTATTTTCAGATTTAAAAGATTTAGCACACCCCATGGTTTCAATTCCACTGGGCTTTAACCGGAGTTATCACAGTAGAGGGTTGATCCTGGTGCTTCCAATTTATTTAACTGAGTATACATAATTAACCAATTAAATGTTACGTTTATTTAAACATCCAGGATCACTGAGGTTCATTAGTGCACAGATAAATACCACCAACAGCCATGATTTTTAGTGAGCATTGGCTCGTATAATTCACAACACATATCAACATAAAATAGTACAGTAGAACATCGATCAGACCACCCCATCATTCTTTAGAGTTCCGTTCATTATCTTCATTAAGTTTGGTTTTATCAATTTCCACAGAGACAAAATCATACCCACCCCACATGATTCATAGAAAGGAGAGATGATGGAGAAAATCCATACATGATTGAACAAGTATCGACGTTAAGTCCTCGCGTGGAAACTGGAAATCAGGAGTAGCAGGAACTTCATAGAACATGATCAAGAAAAACTTCAAAGGGGTACAACTCCTCTGGACGAAGGGTATTCTGAGTGCAGGGTGATAGAGAAAAAGGAACCTAGGGAGAAGAGAATCTTTAGGTTATAAAGGCTGAGATACAGCATCCCCATGACACCTAAGATATGGGGAAAAACTCGAAACCGCGGAAGAAGCGGGATCGTGGGTTGACCACGCGGCTGGACCACACCACATGTCCAACTTAATAGGTACCCACCCTTCATGGTGGCTAAAACTGATGCACACCTCCCTAACCAAGGAAGGACTCTTCACAGGATGCGGTAGAGGCTTTTCTGAAAACGCGGTTAAAGGCATGGGCAAAATGCATGGTTTTTCATTTAAGGAGGTTACCTCACCAATCATTTAATTAAAAGACATTAATTCGCTTTAAAACAGGATTAAAGGGTGTCAAAACATGGTTTACAAACAAATTCGCGCAAAAGGAGGTGCTACTGGAAAACCCGTGGAGGGGTCACCGGTAGGATAGGTCTACCGGTAGATCAAGCTACCGGTAGGCTGAGGCCACTGGTAGGCCGAGGCTACGGGTTGGTCGAGGCCACCGGTAGGCCGACCGGTAGGATGAGGCCACTGTTATGAGTCTTAAGCTTCACTGAGAAGCTGGGATGGCCATCCATACCACCCAGAATACCCCAAAAATCATATTTTCACCATGTAATGGACCCCAAAGCCCCGATCCATTACCAAAAGAGTTATTAGACTTTATTACATTTTTCTTTGTTTTTCAAGAATATTTTTATATTTTAAGGATAATTGATGTTTTAAATTGGAAATATTAGATTTCTGTCCGGAATGTGGATGTTTTTTTGGTGAAATTATTGGTTTTGTGGAAGACTATTTTGTGTTTCTTATTTGGGAAATGCCCCTTATAAAGGTTCTATGGGTTTCCAGTAGGTCTCTCGGTTTGTGAGTCATCCCAGACTCCTAGTGGAGTGGCAGAGTTTGACTCTACTTGGTTTTTCCAACTCATTGTAGATGTCGAGGTCTATTGAATATCATTGTGTTCTTTGTGAAATTTTTAATTATCTCATGTTTTTGTATGAACTCCAAAAGGTTTGTCGATGTATGTTATCTTTAGTACATCTGGTGGAGCGGGAGAAGAATGGTTTGCGGGGATTGTTCCATTTTCACTTCACATGGAGATGTCTTGAGAGATCCTGAATACTAGCCTCATCATGTTGTCATTACTAAGGAAGTGAAGGAGAGGGAAAATGGTGGATATCATAGGTTCTCGACCAGTCAAAAGGTGGAGAAAGAGGTGTGTTGGCCTTTCTGATGAGCTAGTTTCATGTTCCCCATAGGTTGTGTGGAACAATCAATTAAAAGATCATAATAGTTTTTGGTCTTGATCATATTGTTGTAAGGTTAGGGTCTTTATACTATAAGGAGTGTAAAAAAATGTTTCCTATTATTAGAGTTCCCCTTATTTCATTTTAAATCATGCGTTTGACAGACCGATCAATATCATATCTCCAGTGTGGTCAGTCAGTCACTCTATGTTTGTTCGCTGCAATTCTCAGTGGGTATGGTGAGAGATTGGATGCTCATGATACGAGTAGAAGTATGCATGTTGCTTTTCATGTGGAGGAATTTTCACCTAGAGGTGGCCGAACAAATGTCTGCAAGGTGGTAGATGCTTCAGACATCAGGGGCCCAGCCATAGGCCATAGGGTGAAGCTTGCGCGTAGTCAAAACTCATCAGACCTAGGGTGGGCTTGGTTTGACTTAAGTCCCTAGTGATGGGATTCAGACGACATAAATTTACCTATTTCGGTATCGAATTTTAAGGATTCAATTTTTTTGTGATGGGTATGCAGGTCGCGTATATTTTTTGTGGTCTTAATTTATGATAGTTCCTCTTGGGCATTAAAGAGGTTTGTAGAATCGGTATTCTTCATTATGCCAGTGGGTGTGCTGTATGAATCTTCTTGTGGGTCAGTAAGGAATTGAAATTGTATTTGTTTTGAAAATACTCATGTCTTGTGCAATTGATGTGCGCCTACCATGTTCTCTTCTTTGTTAGGGATTTCCAATGTCAGACCCCTCCAATGTGGTAGTGTTTTGGCAAGTGTAGGAATCACATGGGCATGTCGGGCTATGTCGGTGAGTTCGTGATAAAGATTTTAGTTAATATTGTTCAAATTGAACTGGGAATTCCCACGTGGGTGTCCTAGTGTTAGGAAAATATTACAATGGTAGGGAAAACCAGTGTGGGTCTCACCAGAATCTCCTCCAATTTTGGTTTGGTTTAACATGGGGAACATGGTGGGTCAATCTAATGTTAGAGGTTGTCTGGGTTTGTGAGAATTTTTTGATTGGAGAACCAGTTTTTGACAAGAATCCTAATATTATGGGGATCTACCATAGGATAATCTTGTAAAAAAATACGTTTCTGACATGCACTTGGTGGGGAAACCTCGTACTTCAGCTCTTCCATACCCTGCCCATGGTAATCATTTAGATCGGTTAGTGGGTCTCTTGACGAGTGTTCCTAGAAGTATTGAGCGACCCTAGAGATCCCCATTTTAGGGGTCTGGGTGTTCCATGTTGTAATTTTTTTGGGGGTGAATTCCTCGCTCTTGGTCATTTTTCATGGTGATTTTGGCTTTGAGATCATTGAATTTCAGGTCATGGGAGTTTTGAATGCTCGATCTTTGGTGATTGAGGTTTTGTTTTAAATACCTACCCATCTTCACGGTCTTCCATGGAACCTTGGGTTAACCAATAATTCTTGGACTTTTGGTGATAGAATGATTCACGGTGGGGAGAATTGTCACACCCCAACTTTGCACATCATTAATGATTTTAATTTTCACCTTTATCTGATAAACTTAATTGACTTAATTTACTTGTCTAGGTGCATGCTGGTCGTAATGATAGTTTTTTCGTTTTGCTGATAAATGAATGTTTGGATTAGTATGACTCGATATGTGGCCAGGGTTTGGTTGAAGCCATATCACTTGGATAAGCTGACATTCTCCCCTCTCTGTGTGGGATTAACTAAATAATCAATGTCGTAAACAATAAAGTGTTCATAAAATAAAATAACACAAAAAAATAAGACTATTTAAGATTTGTATTAATAATAACAATAATAATATTGTTGATATTATTTCCACTGATATTATAATTTGGTTATGGAATTAAAATTAATGTTATAATAATAGAATTATTAACTTATTACTATTACTATTGTTTAGAATGGATCTAGTTTCCATTTTTCTAGGTTTTATTTTGTTTTCAATTTCTTTTTATTTTATTTCTATTTTTATTATTTTCTTTTTATTGTATTATATTTTTTATTTTTTATTATCTTTTTCCTCCCTCCCACTTCTATTCCACTCTTACCCATCGCACAAGGCTCCCCACCTTCCCCATCTTTTGTTTTATGCAGTGCGCCTCCCTCTCTAACCCTAGGTCGACTGCCCTCCCCTTATCTCTTCTAGCAAGAAAACCCAGGCGCCATCACCCCCACAGATGCCCCCCACCACCTCATCCTTTGTCGCACTCCCCATGTGCTGCCCCGCATTTCCCCATCTTCCCAATCTCCCCATCCTATGGTGAAACCCCCTTTTCCCCAACTATTCCACCAACTGCTAGACTCGCCGTGAAGTATGTGTCGGACCTCCCTTGGTCGAGTCTTATAGCACCCCCACACACAGCCTTCTGGAAAACCTATCACTCAGACAACCTTGCGGCACTTGAACCCAGGTCGCCTCCTTTCTCTGAGATGTTTTTCGGTGTGGTGCTCCACTAGTGTTCCTCCCCCTTGCCCGGTGGGCCATCTGCACCTTTTTCGCAGGTTAATTTCCATTTCAAGGGATGATTTCTTCCATTAGTGATTTTTTGGGTTATGCATTGGTGTGATGTTTGATTTTATTATTGTGTAATTGATTCAATTCTTGTTTTAGGTCTTAGTTGTGTTGTTTGTGGTTCGATTGAAGTGAAATTATCTTTTCACACTAATTTTTTGATTTCGGTATGTGCTGATGTATGTGGTTGCATGTTTGATTAATAATTGATGAATTGATATTCAAATTTAATTAAAGAATATTATTATTTAAATTATTACTTTTGTGAAAAGTAATTATCTTTAAAATGATGAATTTCTTTTCTTATTTAATTTTACGGCATGTTTATATATGTTATGGAGTCCACTCTTTGTGAAAACTCATGTGAAATCGTTTAATTTTAATTATTTTAAAATTTTGGTAATTAATTTATTAAGTAGTGCAAGTGATCTGTTGAACCCCATGAATGATTTGTCAAGTTATTTAAATAATTTTAATGGTGTGTGGAGAGTAATATAGTGTGTGTTCGATTTTAAAGGCAATCATTAAGTCTAGTTTTGTGGTAAAACATTGTTGAGCACATTGGAAATGTTCTATTAAGTGTTAAATTGATTTATTAAACAGTTTATGGGTGAAAAAATATTTTTAAGAGAGTTTATTATGCATTTTATTTTTTAATAGGAATATTCATATGAGATGCCTTGAGTTATTGATAAAAATTCACGTTGTGTCATCACATAGTGTTTTATTAAATCACTTAGTTGGTTTATAAAAAAGTACAAGGGTTGTGAATTTCATTTTACAAATGTTTTGGTGTGAGTTTGATCATAAAAGATATTTTTGAGTGGCTTGGGTGTGAAATGTCTTGTGTTACAATTTAGATATTGTTTTCCAAAAAATTTATAGATTTTATTAAATTATATCAATAGTGTGAAATATGTTTGGAGAATGTTTTAATGTGAATCTTATTTCAAAATGGTATTTGTGTGTTTATGTTTTAGTTTGTTTAATTATTAGTCTCTTTTAATTGTGCATATGATTTAATTGAGTGTGTAGCCTATATGGGTTGTGTTTTAAAAATATTTTTCCTGTGAATATGGTTTTAAAGAAGGGTTTGAGTGTGAAAATGGTGATTCTATGTGTTTAAGTACCATGTTAGAATTTTATGCATAAGTGTGACATGTGACTTGAACTCAAAACTTGTTTGATCTCAAAGTGGGAAGTCCAGGTAGTAAAGAGGGTGGACTAGACTAGCATGCTGGTGATCCTGGGGTGGTTTTAGCACTATTTTACTTAGCATTATTGGTGACTGAAACACTAATTAAACATATGAATGACTATGGTTCTTGATTTCTAAGACACATTTTATGAGGTTTAGGGTTTCAAAGACATGTTTTGTGAGGTTCATGGTTTCTAATCCATGTTTCATCAAGACACAAAAGATCTATGGACCCAAGCTATAAAACACCCTCGAGGACTCTCCCATATTCAATTCTCCTTGGTTAATTTATCCTCATTAGTGTGACACTTTGGCTATTTTAAAAATTAAGTGTGTATGTGTTTTAATTTAAGTTGTTCCATTTGAAACTTTTATCTTTAATCCTTTTTCCTTTAAAATTGTTCAAGCATTTAATTATTTTTTAATAAAAAATTCCAAATGTATGTGTCACTTAATAGTTATGTGTGGGACCTTTTTCTTGGTGGAAACCAACTAGCCTCAAAGCACACACCGTAAAAACACCATTGGTTGTATGTACATCCTGTTTATTTTGTATTCCGGGTTGAGGCATTGAGTATAGCATTGGTGGTTCGGGTAGTTAGTGGAATCCTCAGGTTGGTTTGGTGAACATGGCTTGAGGTTGTTGCACCTAATGTTGCTTGTATATTTGATTTTGTGTTAATAGTTTTTCCTTTATTGTCATTACCACTCGTGGTTTTTTGTTCAATTTGTAAAATTTATTTTTAACCCTAGTTTAAGGTTCTGTTTGGTTTGATTTTAGCTTTGAATTCATTCATCTTGTTGTTAATTTTATGTTTAACTTTTTGGGTAAACCATTCCGAAGTTTTATATTTGATACACGGGTAGTTGTGCTAGGATGTGGAGATCAAGAACACCTTTCGGGCCTTTTCGCAAACCTAGATGGTTTTTGGGTCAGATGGAGACCTATTTTGGTTCACGATATATATCAAAAATCCCATATTGAATGTCCCTAATTAAACTATTGGAGTTATGGAATGAGCTGCAATAGACTTTTGTAAAAGGGTTTGTACACACTAGTTAACCACCTTGGGGTGTTATAATTTTATTTATCATAGTAACTGATTATTCTATGTTGATATACATCGATTACTGGGAGATCAAAAATATTAATGTTTCAAATAATCCTCCCCTTCCAAGGATTTATGACTTGTTCGATCAATTTTTTGGAGATTCTTACTTTTTAAAAAGTGGATATCCATTCAAGATTTTATCAAATGATGGTTAAGTAGATAGTTATTTAGAAGACAACCTTCTGTGTGATTTAGAAACACAATGAATTCATAGATATTCCATTTAAACTTACTAATTTTCCAATAATATTTATGAAGTTTACAAATAAAGACAATAGATATTACGTGGAATAATTTTTGTAATCATTATTGATGAAATTCCTCACAAAGTTAAGATTATGGACGAGTTTTTAATGCATTTAATGGTTTTCTAGTGAAAATAATAATGGATATGTTTTAGGCTATGTTTAAAAATTGATACTCATTGATTAATCAAGTCAAATTATTGGGACAAGTGATAACAATTGATAGAATTTCAATGGACACCTAAAAAATTACAATGTGGAATTTTATATACCTGCTAGAGTTATGAAAATCTATAGTTTTCTTAGATTATCTAGGAACTATATATAGTTTTTGAGAAACATCTCACAACATTCTATCCCACTAACTTAGTTAAAATGTAAAGTGGTAAATTATGTCTAGATGGAATAATGCGAGGAAAACAATAAAGATCTATACAAGATAATAATTATTGTGCATGTAATAACATTACCCTCATGTGGAGAATATATTTTTTTATATAATTAGGCTTAAATGAAATTTTTGTGTTGTGTACCTGATATCCAAAACGTAAAAAAAGATAATGATCCTTTAGTAGAATTACCTGACGTACGATATAGAGTTACTAGCTATAATATTATATTTGCTGATTTGGTGTACACGACTCTATATGTTTAATTATGAAATAAATATATATATCAAAAGTGTATAATGAATGTATTAAAATATAAAGAGATCAAAATGCCTCAATAAATATGGTAAAAGACTATCATAGACTTTGATTTCATTCTTTACTATCATCCTTGAAGGGAGAACAAGGTAGATAATTCTATTAGGAGAAAATAACACACCACACTATACATGATGTGTATTGATAAAGACCATATCTTTATGAATTCACAACATATCGATATGGAAATAATAAAAAAATGGAATACAGCCAACCATTACCAAATGATTCCCCAACCATCTATCTAAGAGAAGACTAAAGAGGCACAAAGGGATAATTTATAGCTTTCAAAGAATGTCAATGTTCTAAAGGAAGGGAAACATCGTGTATTCCAAATCGATGGAGATGGTGTCACTCTATTTGGTACTAAAAATCATGTTCAGTCACAGATTGATATAAAGAATTATCTATTAGATAATGTTCATGAATCATCATTCTCCACCAATCTTATAAGTACCAAGATGTAACTAGATAATAAAGAGAACTTAATATGAGATAAAATGAAGATTGATATTGTTTATTACACCTTATAGTGATTAGTATGTTACAAAGATAAATCACTGGAAAAAAATTAGAAGGTTTTGATCCATCCTTTTTCCATAACCACATGGAAAATGTAGAAAATCACCAAGGAATTTTTCACTAATCTCCCAAATACTTCCAAAAAAGCAATGTGATATTGGTTATGGTTAATTAACATCCTTTGAATACTCACATAATTGATATTTTGGAATATTTATAACTTGAAAAACGTTCCATGTTACCGGTAAAAGGAGTGGTGAGGATACATGGGTCATCACATTAGATCATTTCTGTTTATGATCCATGGTTCAATTCTAAATTCAAGAGACGTGTCCAACATGCAATAAATACTAAGTTGAATTTTTTAAGGTTTTATCACCCTCAAACTAATGGAAAATACTAAAGACCCATTCAGAAACTCAATGATATGATGACAAACATATCAATAGAATTTAATGGAGTATGGAATCATCATATCCAATTAGCATTGTTCTCATACAAAAATATCTTCCACTCGGGTATTTGAATTTCTACACATGATGCTCTATATGGGCAGAAATATTGATCTATTGAATGTTCAGATGGCATTTTGGAATCAAATATTCTTATAAACTTATTTTTGAAGATATTATAAAAAAGGATCAGGCTATCCCGTAACCTATAATAACTTCTCAGACTCAGTAAAAGATATTTGATGACAATCATCAAAGGGAAATAGAGTTAGATGTTGGAGAAAATGTTTTCCATCAAATAACACGATGATGATATTCATTATAGTGACCCATAATCCTCAAACATAAATATTAAATCTAAATTGATAAATAATTTTTATTAAACATAACAATCAATACTATAATCATATAGGTCCAGTATCTCTAGAATCATGGAAACATAAACAACTGGACCACAATAGTTCTATATCATCTTCAACTTAGATCTTCATAAATATAACTGTAATGGCCCAGACCTCTCTGGTCCATTATTTTGTGAAAATGTGGTGTTGGAGGTGTTCGGGGAGGTTAAGATGGCTTATCCCCAACACTGCCAATTTTCCAGTTCTGTGAACAGTGTTTCCAGTTTTATGAACAGTAATAGATCGGTTTCACAGATCAGTTTTACAAATTGGATTCATTGCTCGGTTTCATAGATCAGTTTCACAGATCGGTTTCATAGATCAGTTTCACAGATCGGTTTCACAGATCAGTAGGTATATAGTAATGGTAGGTGAAGAGTGTTTCCAGGTTTCTACAGTTTTGCCACTTTTGGCGTTTCCTTTGACGTAAAATGCATTTAAAGCCTTATTTTAAGGTCTCTCAAGGCCGATTCGAAGGCCATAAATCCTATATTAATTATTCCTATGGTCGGGATGTTTTTACTTGGTCAAACCGTGTGGGTTAATGCGATCCATTTTTTATGGAGAATTGACCGGATCTTAAACCGTCGCCTCATTAAATCTTCAAAAAGGAACGAGATATCATTCTCCCTTGTTCTTTCTCTTTGTTATCGGTTATGTGACGCTATAACCTTTCAATCCTTCCCATAGTATTTTCACAATCAAACTTTACTCCTAGGATTGGTTCTGCTATGTTTTGATGCAACCAAGCTATATCGATCAATCTTCAATATAAGGTATATTGTATCATCGTTCTTATGGGGTTCATCTTCTCCTATCCTCCTTTCCATATTATAGTATATAATCTTGAGGCTTATAATGGGTTTTTCATGGGGTCTTGTTGGTGAGGATGTACAGTGGCATCCTCGGGTGGATGCATTTGTCGCGAGAGGAGGATCGTGACCCGTTGTGTGGATAATGAACGTCGAGAACTCTTCAAGGTAGGGGATTCGTGGCTTCTCTAATTGTTTATCTGAAATCATAGAGTTAGCATGATTTAGCCCTTTGGATCATAATGAAATTGACCTAATTAAATATTTGAATCGGATAAAGAAATTGTTATCGCTCGTATGTTACTGCGTCATGTTTTTCTCGATAGTGTGATATCTATGCTTTCTTTGCTTAACTGTTTGTTCTTGATGAAAATTGATAAAGAATGAAAAGCTGGAAATAATTGATAATTAATTGGCTAAAGATAAAGAGGCATGTAAATGAATCCGGTTGTTTCCATTGTTGTAGTTGTTCTAATTTTATGTTAATCAAATTGGCATAGTAAGCATGTTAAATCTTTTGTCATAGCTTACTGAATAAGTTTCCTGGAAATGGAACCTACGAATTGAATCTGTTAAATCAAGAAGGATTAATGAACCGGTTGGTTGATAAAAGTTAATGCCTGATAGGGTTCTTAGTTACCCTCTTGTTCGTAAGGATGAGTGCCTTGTGCTTTAGAGCCATGAGAGCTCATTTTGTATGAAGGCTAGATGCCTTGTTAAAGGTACAAGAGCCCATTTGATGTGATGTTTGATTTCCTGCTGCTTGCGATTTAATGTGACCCTGGAGCGGTGCTGTGATATGTGAAGGCAAAGAGGCCTTGTAGTTGTGGCACCGGATGATGCCTAGGGTGGCGAGATGCATATGTTTATTCATGTGGGTGTCGGGGAGGACACCAGGGATGATGGTATGAGATGGATGTGATGGCTGGATGTTGGGTGGTTTTGATTGGTTGTTTACCTATTTTACTTTTCACCACTGCTCAAGGAAGCTAGTTTTTCTTATCCTTCTTCCAAAAGGGGCGAAGACACGTGGGGTATTCCATGTGCTTTCCGTGGTTTGCCTCTCGAGGGAGAAAGGGTCTACGCTCTTTCTATAGGCGACGAATACTCGACGGGTAGTATATCTACTCACCGTGTTGAGCCCCCTTCTGTTTAGAAGCATATGTTTCTTTTCTAGAATGCCTGGAAATATGAGAATGTAATTTTTTAATGAAAGATTGATTAAATGGTGATAATCCACGGGGATGAAGATGCTGGAATTTAAAGGTGATGTTGAATTTTAAAAGGAGCAGATGATTTTGAATGTGATGCAAATTCAGTTTAATGTGAAATTTTTCATGGTTAATTAACATTTAAAGAATAAATTAACGTACAATGGAACTGATAAAAAGAGAATAAAGTAGTCTAATAATGCTCTTCAAATGGTTGTGTGCTTATAGGATACCTAGTCTTAGAAGTAGCATCCTGGAGTCTGAGAGGTGTTAGTAGTAGTTGCCTCTAAGACTAGGTAATTCCCATAGTGTGGTTGTGAGTTATATATATTCTGTACTTTTTGTGTTTCTATACGCTACTCCATCCTGTCGGTAAGGGAAACTGACACCCCAGGGATTCTGAGCCCTTGGGGGGGTGGTGTTTTCCCCAACATTCAGATGTGAGGTTGAATGGCTGACTACCCCCTTTAGCCCCACTCTGTTCTCTTGGTAGATACTAGTGCCTTTGGCACAACCGTTATTTTCCCCCATATATGTGTGTAGAGGGATGTAATGGCTTGTGGTTATTTCACACACATATATTCTGGATATAGTATTCTATGGACTACTATAGGTGTAACGTGTATAGGCTGTGATGGCTTGAGGATCCTTACCCGGCGTATGGGCTGTGATGACTTGAGGTATAATACCTGACATATGATACACGTTATGCGAGTTGTGGTGGCTCCCGGAAACTACCTGGTTACTTTTGGTTGTGAGGATGGCGTGATGCTTAGCCTAGGTGTCTGTGGGTAAGCCTTTGTGGTGCACGTGGTGTAGATTGTGGAGATTAGCCCAAGTTTATATGGGAAAGCCTTTGGAGAGAGATGCACAAGACATATGTCTTTGAAGCAAAGCGACAAACCTGGGGGGAAGTAGTAGCGGGGTACCTTTGATATTCTTTACTATATGCTATATTCTTGTATGCGTTACTTGGTGAGAGTAGTCATGGTGAGTTTGAGAACTTAGTATACATGTTTAGGTGACGAGTTAGATTCACTTGCTGTTCACTAGGTGTTAGCATGCTTTCCTTACTTTTTCACCAGAGGTTTCGGGGAGGATCCTACTGAGTATACTGTTATACTCACCCTATGTATATATAAACTGTTTTCCAAGTCACTTGGAGCAGGTTGGAGATCAAGCTGGTTACTACTAGCTTGTGGTTGGAGGAGCTGTTCGGGCTTGTGGTTGCTGCTGTTTTTCCTTTCTTTTGGGTGCTTGTAGTTTCCCTTTTCAGTTTTAGTACTTTTGCATGACATTTCATATGTATACTTTGGTTTTTGTTATATTTCAGTCTGATTTGGAGTTGATTGGCATCTATCTTATCTCTCCCTTTCGCATGTGTTCTCTTAGAGGGTAATGCTTCCCATCTGTGTGTTTATTATACCATCGGTGCTAGTCGCCAACCCGGGGCCTATTAGAGGCGGGACTCATGGGTCATTATCTCCCTTTTCACATTGTCGGCCCAGGAGGGGTACCCATTGTGGGGAGGGGGTCGTGACATAGTGGTATTAGAGGTCTGGTTGAGGGATAATTTGGAGATTGGAGTTAGGCACAGGTGAGGTTGCATCGGTTGGTAGGGCAACGATGTCATTCGTGAATAGCAAGTGGGGTAAACACTGGAGACTGGAAGAGACATAGGCGTTTAGGCCCCCTATGATCTCTTGAACGAACCTTTATGTTTACAATGGCTACTAAACAAGGTGATACTGGTTACAGGGTAGAGTCCTGGGAAAGGATCATGCATCATTCTTCTTTGTGTGTGTGTTTGAATGGGTAGACCTTAGGATAGGTTAACCTAAAATGAACAAAATAAAACAATAAATTAATTAATGTTGAGTCTTCCATAATCCAGGTCTAGGAGCTCTAAGTGTTTGTTATTTTTTAGGAATGCCTCCAGGTTGACGTCTTCGTCGGGCTCGCATAGAAGATGTCCAGTAGGCTGTGCCAGCAGATCGCCGCTGGGTAGAGGTCGACGACGACAACACTTGGAGGAAGACACTATGAGAGTTTCAGCTCCAGAGTCTACAGAACTATGAGGGCTCTATTTCATATGCAGTCAAAAAAGACTAGTTAGAGGAGGTCGAGATCGGCTTCAGTTCGATTCGTGCTTGGAAGGAACACTGGGTGTCCTTGGTTGTGACGATGCTGCGTGGAGCAGCAAGGAAGTGGTGGCACTTATTCCTTGAGGATCGTCAGGACTCAGCGATCTCATGGAAGGAGTTTCGAGACAAGTTTAGTGTTGAGTTTCTTTCCTCAACCGTGAAGGCATCTATTCGTCAGGAGATTCTTACGCTTCGACAGGGGAGCTCCAATGTTCGAGAGTTTGGAATCCGTTTCATGTACCTTTTACGATATGCTTCAGTTCTACTGCCAGATGAGGAGGCCAAGGTGAGGCATTTTGAGGAGGCTTTGCGTCCAGAGATCCAGCGCCAGGTCACCCCATTTATGCTGAAGACATATCATGAGGTGTTGGTGAGGGAAGAGGTTGTTGAGAGGACTTTGTCCAGGACCAGATCATCACGAGAGGGGAATCATCATTATTCCTCATGAAGCAGAGCTGTGTTCCGGGGTTCCCGATTTTCAGGGCAGAAGAGTTTTCGTTCACCTGGGGGTAGGTCCAAGCCCTTCCCATATCGTTTCTCTGGAGGCAGTAACTCTCAGGCCTATGCCAAGGGATCAGGCGCTTGTTTTTCTTGTGGTGGGCATGGTCATCAGCAGCGGGAGTGCCCGAATTTTCAGAGCAGTCATCGTGCATCGGGCGCTCCACTCCAGGTTCCTCCGTTGAGGCAGTTCCAGCCGCGGCAACAACAGCAGGTTGCACCCACATAGATCACCAGAGGGTAGATGGGGTAGGCAGAGGACAACCCCATGACGCTCACCGTCCTCAAGGAGCAGAGCGCGGCCGTGGTTGTGGTCGTCATTAGGGTCAGAGAGGCCATGGAGGGGGCCGTGGTCTGCTTCATGTTCTAGCGTTACCATCGCCAGGCGAGCCAGATGTCATTCGAGGTACCCTTTGCTTATTTTGTACCTTGGTGTATTCCTTGTTTGATTCAGGAGAGACACACTCCTTCATATCACCTACCCTTGTCCATGCCTTGGTACTTGAGGTAGAGAGGCTTCCAGTGCCCTTGATGTTGACTACGCCAGTTGGAGGTCGAGCTGACTTGATTGAAGTATGTAGGAACTGTGAGCTAGTGTTGGGGTAACACCACACTTGGGGAGATTTCCTATGTTTATGAATACAACCATATGATGTCATCCTTGACATAGATTGGTTGTATTCGGTGCAGGATATTGTGGATTGCTTCAGGAAGAAGATTATCTTCTTTGGTGCGGATGGAGAACAGGTGGTGTTTGTTGGTGAGCGAGATCCTCGGATGGGTCATAGGCACGTTCCATCCTTATAATCCTTGATGGCTGAGTTGATTTTGAGTTCGTCAGAGGTTCAGCATTTGGTGTTCCCTAGGGTCGTGGAGGAGTACCCTGATGTCTTTCCAGAAGAGGTCGTAACATTACCCGCTCGACGAGAGATCAAGTTTGGGATCGTGCTATATTCAGGAGCATCTCCAATCTCTATGTCTCTGTATAGGATGGCCCCTTCTGGGTTACGAGAGCTATGTATACATCTTGATGGTCTGTTTTAGTGCAGTTTTGTTCGACCAAGTGTGTCACCATGGGGTGCACTGGTCTTGTTCGTGAAGAAGGACGATGACAGTTTTCGGTTGTGTGTCGATTATCGTCGCTTAAAAAAGTGACAATAAAGAATCTCTATCCTCTTCCACAGATTGATGACATATTCGATCAAATGAAGGGTGAAAGTTGGTTCTCAAAGATCAACTTGCGGTCAGGATATCATCAGATGCGGGTGAAGGATGAGGATATTTCGAAGACTCCTTTCCGTTGTCGTCATGGGAATTATGAGTTCTTTGTAATGTCGTTCGGCATGACGAATGCTCTAGATTTGTTCATGGGATTGATGAATGTTGTGTTCCGTGAGTTCCTAGACAAGTTTGTGGTGTTTTTCATTGACGAAATCCTTGTGTACTCTACATCTGAAGAGGAGCATACAGAGCATCTATGAGCCATTTTGGGAGTTCTTCACCAAAATCAGTTGTTTGGGAAGTTGTCGAAGTGTGAGTTTTGGGCTCGAGAAGTCCGTTTCATGGGGCATGTTTTGTCTTAGTAGAAATTAGCCATTGATCCATCGAAGATAGAAGCAGTGGTGTCTTGGGTAGCCCCCAAGACAGTTTTAGAAGTACGAAGTTTCCTTGGTCTCGCAGGATATTACAGGATGTTTGTAGCCAATTTTTTATGGGTTGGGACTCCTCTAATAACTCTGACCAAGAAAGGTCAGTCCTTCATATGGACTGATCAGTGTCAGGAAACATTCAAGTATCTAAAGGAGAAGTTAGTAAGTGCTCTAGTTCTTTGTCTTCCACCTGAGGGAGTTCAGTTCAATGTTTTCTGCGACGCTTCGCAGCTGGGGTTAGGGTGTGTCCTCATGCAACAGAGGTCAGTTTTTTCTTATGGGTCTCGGCAGTTACGTCCCCATGAACGTAACTATGCCACCCATGATCTTCAGTTGACAGCCATGGTGTTTGCTCTGATGTTGTGGAGACATTACCTCATTGGTGAGCACTTTATGGTTTTCACCGATCATAAGAGTTTGAGGTATGTTTTCTCCCAGCGTGACTTGAACTTACGACAACGTCAGTGGATGAAGTTATTACAGGAATACGTCTTTGAAATATCGTATACACCTAGAAAAGGGAATGTTGTAGCTGATGCGCTGAGCCGAAAGTTACGTAGTGATGTTGTGCGTGAATCTAGTGATTCCTGGAGAGTAATGGAGGAACTGTCAACTTTGCATCTTGATATGTAAGGCTTTAGAGGTAAAATTTGTCTTTTCTAGATGATGGTGCAGTCATCCCTGATGAAGAAGGTGGAAGAGTCCCAATTGGGTTATCCAGAGGTTGAAGTTGGGGGAGACAGAGTTGTTTGTGGTGATTCCCCTGATGGTTGGTCGAAGGACGAACCACACCGAGTTATGTATCATGATAGGCTTTTTGTTCCCTTGGCGATGCGCCAGACGATTCTCTGAGAGTTCCATAGTTCACCATTAGCAGTACATCTTGGTGTGACAAAGATGTATCGATCCTTGAGGTGTCAGTTTTGGTGGCCTGAGCTGAAGCGTACGGTTGCGGAGTTTGTGTCTCGATGTTTAGTCTGCCAGAAGGTGAAGGCCGAACACCATGTTCTTGGTGGTCTTCTCTAGACATTAGAGATTCCTCAGTGGAAGTGGGAGGACATCTCAATGGACTTTGTTACATGTTTACCTCGAGCTCCGGGAGGACATGATGCTATATGTGTGGTAGTGGATTGTCTAACAAAATCAGCCCACTTCATAGAGATCAAGGAGTCGAGCTCAGTGGATGTTTTGTCGAGGAAATATATAGATAAGGTGGTGAGAATTCATGGAGTACCTAGGATGATCATTTCTGGTCGAGATCATCATTTTACCTCTAGGGTGTGGAGAGGTCTACAACATGCTTTTGGTTCTCAACTATGCCTTAGCACTGCTTTTCATCCCCAAACGGATGGTCAAACTGAGCGAACCATCCAAACTGTCGAACACATGTAACGATCTTGTGTTCTTGATTTTGGAGGTTCATGGATGAGAAACATACCCTTGGTGTAATTCTCTTACAATAATAGTTTTCACACCACCATCGGTATGGCGTCGTTTGACGCCTTGTATGGTCGGACACGTCGTTCTCTGTTGTGCTGGACTGGGGTCGGAGATTCAGAAATTCTCGGACCGGAACTAGTGAAAAATAAAATAGAGATGGTTCAGGTGATTCATGAGAGGATGAATACAGCGCAAGATCATCAGAAATCATATGCTGATCAAAGGAGGAGACCCTTGGAGTTTAATGTTGGGGATCATGGGTCTCTGAAGGTGACTCCCCGTCGTGGGCAGCGAAGGTTTTGTCGTGGATGTAAGCTTTCCCCCTTGGTTTGTTGAGCCTTTCTAGGTGTTAGCTCGTGTTTGAGATGTGACATATCGAGTAGCACTTCCCCCACAAATGAGTCAGATACATGATGTTTTCCATGTATCACACCTCCGTCGTTATCTTCATGACGAGTCTCACATCATCGATTGGGGAGAGATCGATATTGATGATGATGCAACCTTCGAGGAGCGACCTTTGGAGATCCAAGACCGCAACGAGAAGTTGTTGCATGGTCGTTCTATCCCCTTATTTCGTGTCTTGTGGCGACACTGTGGCATGGAGGAGAGTACTTGGGAACGTGAGTCACAGATGCGTGTCCAGTACCCAGAGTTGTTTTAAGTTGTTGTGATGTGTTTTATTTCATCCTTTCTTTTATGTACCTTTGATGTGGTGTTATGCTTGAATTTTTTGGATATGGATTGTCTATTCCCTATCTCTCGAATGTCGTGGTTTTGTCCCAGCTTTAGAACAACTCAAGGTGGTTTCCCCCTAAGAGGTATCTTACGGGGTGGTTGTTCGGAACCCTCTTTTCCTTAGGTTGGTATTCAATTATCGAGTACGAGAATGTTTTGAGAGGTATCTGATGTAATGGCCTGAACCTCTCCAGTCCATTACTTTGTGAAAATGTGGTGTTTGAGGTGTTCGGGGAGGTTAAGATGACTTATCCCCAATAATTTGCCAATTTTCCAATTTTGTGAACAGTATTTCCAGTTTTATGAACAGTAACAGATCAGTTTCACAGATCGGTTTCACAGATTGGTATCACATATCATTTTCACTTATTGGTTTCTCAGATCAATTTCACAGATCAGTTTCACAGATCAGTTTCACAGATCGGTAGGTGTACAGTAACGGTATGTGAACAGTGTTTCCAGATTCCTATAGTTTTTCCCCTTTTGACATTTCCTTTGACATAAAATTCATTTAAAGCCTTATTTTCAGAACTCATAAGGGCGATTCAAAGGTCATAAATCCTATATTAATTATTCCTATGGTCCGGATGTTTTTACTTGGTCAAACCGCGTGGGTTAATGCAATCTGTTTTTAATGGATAATTAACTAGATCTTAAACTGTCGCCTCATTAAATCTTCAAAAAGGAACGAGATATCATTCTCCCTTGTTCTTCCTCTTTGTTATCGGTTTTGAGATTATAGAACCTTTCAATCCTTCCTATAGGAGTTTCACAATCAAACTTTACTCCTAGGATTGGTTCTGCTCTGTTTTGATGCAACCAAGCTGCATCGATCAATCTTCGATATAAGGTATGTTGTATCATCGTTCTTTTAGGGTTCATCTTCTCCTGTCCTCCTTTCCATATTAAAGGATGTAATCTTCAAGCTTCTAATGGGGTTTTCTTGGGGTTTGGTTGGTGCGGACGTATCGTGGAATCTTCGGGTGGATGCAGTTGTCGCGAGAGGAGGATCATGACCTGTTCTGTAGATAAAGAATGTTGAGAACTCTTCAAGATAGGGGATTCGTGGCTTCTCTAATTGTTTATGTGCAATCGTAGAGTTAGCATGATTTAGCCTTATGGATCACAATGAAATTGACCTAATTAAATATTTGAACCAGATAAAGAAATTGTTATCGCTCATATGTTACTGCCTCATGTTTTTCTAGATAGTGTGATATCTATGCTTTCTTTGCTTAGCTGTTTGTTTTTTATGGAAATTGATAAAGAACGTAATGTCGGAAATAATTGATAATTAATTGGATAAAGATAAAGAGGCATGTAAATGAATCTAGTTGTTGAATCTGATTTTTGTCATTGTTGTAGTTGTTCTAATTTTATGTTAATCAATTTGGAATAGTAAGCATGTTAAATATTTTGTGATAGCTTACTGAATAGGTTTCCTAGAATTAGAACCTACGAATTGAATCTATTAATTCAAGAGGTATTAATGACCTGGTTGGTTGATAAAAGTTAGCGCATGGAAGGGTTCTTAGTTACCCTCTTGTTTGTAAGGCCGAGTGCCTTCTACTTTAGATCCATGAGAGCTCATTTTGTATGAAGACTGGATGCCTTGTTAAAGGTCTAATAGCCCATTTGATGTGATGTTTGATTTCATGCTGCTTGTGATGTGATGTGACCCTGGAGGGGTGTTGTGATATGTGGAGGAAGGGAGGTCTTGTGGTTGTGGCAGTGAATGATGCCTAGGGTGGCGAGATGCGTCAGTTTATGCATGTGGGTGTCGGGGAGGACACCCGGGATGATGGTATGGGATGGATGTGATTGCGGGATGTTGGGTGGTTTTTATTGGTTGTTTACATGTTTTACTTTTCCCCACTGCTCAAGGCAGCTGGTTTTTCTTAAGCTTCTTCCGAAAGGGGCGAAGGCACACAGGGTATGCCACGTGCTTTCCGTGTTTAGCCTCTCAAGGTAGAATGAGTCTACGCTCTTGCTTTAGGTGGCGAAGACTCAACGGATTGTATATCTACTCACCGTGTTGGTCCCCCTTGTCTTTAGTAGCATAAGTTGCTTTTCTAGAATGCCTGGGAATATGGGAAACTAATTTTGTAATTAATGATTGATTAAATGGAGATAATCCACGGGGATGGAGATGTTGGAATTTAAAGGTGATGTTGAATCTTAAAAGGAGCAGTTGATTTTGAATGTGATTCCAATTTAGTTTAATGTGGAATTGTTCATAGTTAATTAATGTTTAAAGAATAAATTAACGTACAGTGGAACTGATAAAAAGAGAATGATGTAATCTAATAAATCTCTTCAAATGGATGTGAGCTTATAGGATACCTAGTCTTAGAAGTAGCAGTCAAGAGTTTGAGAGACGTTAGCTTTAGTTGAGTCTAAGACTAGGTAATGCCCATAGTGTGGTTGTGAGTTATATATATTCTGTACCTTTTGTGTTTCTATATGCTACTCCACCCTGTTGGTAAGGGCAATTGACACCCTGGGGATTCTGAGCCCTGAGGGGGGGGGGGTGTTTTCCCCAACATTTTGATGGTAGGTTGAATGGATGACTACCCCCTTTAGCCCCGCTCTCTTCTCTTGGTAGATACTAGTGCATTTGGAACAACGGTTAGTTTTCCCCATATATGTGTGTAGAGGGCTGTAATGTCTTGTGATTATTTCACACACATATATTCTAGATATAGTATCTTATGGACTACTATAGATGTAACGTGTATAGGCTTTGATGGCTTGAGGATCCTTACTCGGCGTATGGGTTGTGATGGCTTGAGGTATAATACCCGACGTATGATACACGTTATGTGAGATATGGTTGCTCCTGTAAACTATCTGGTTACTTTTGGTTGTGAGGATGGTGTGGTGCTTAGCCAAGGTGTCTGCGGACAAGCCTTTGTAGTGCACGTGGTGCAGATTGTGGAGCTTATCCCAAGTTTATATGGTTAAGCCTTTGGAGAGAGATTGACAGGACGTATGTCGTTGGGGAAAAACGACAAACCAGTGGGGAAGTAGTAGCAGGGTACCCTTCATATTCATTACTATATGCTATATTCTTGTATGCGTTACTTGGTGAGAGTATCCATGGTGACGTTGGGAACTTAGTATACATGTTTAGGTGACGAGTTAGTTTCACTTGTTTTTCACTAGGCTTTAGCATTCTTTCTTTAATTTTTCACGAGAGGCTTCAGGGAGGATCCTACGGAGTATACTGTTATACTCACCCTATGTATATATAAACTATTTTTCAGGTCACTTGGAGCAGGTTGAAGATCAAGCTGGTTTCCACTAGCTTGTGGTTGGAGGAGCTGTTCGGGCTTGTGTTTGCTTCTGTTTTTCCTTTCTTTTGAGTGCTTGTAGTTTCCCCTTTCAGTTGTAGTACTTTTTCATGACATTTCATGTGTGTACTTGGGTTTTCATTATATTGCAGTCTGAGTTGGATTTTATTGGCGTCTATCTCATCTCTCTCTCTCTTTCGCATGTGTTCTCTTAGAGGGTAATGCCTCCCACCTGTGTGTTTATTATACCCTCGGTGCTAGTCGCTAACCCGAGACCTACTGGTGGTGGGACTCGGGGGGTCATTATCTCCCTTTTCACATTACCGGACTAGGAGGGGTACCCATTGTGGAGTGGGGGTCGTGACAATCACTCTTATTAAACATATCATAAATAAAACCATTCTTCATAACCTAGTAAGGGAAACAAAAGGATGTGTGATCTATGATGCTTAGTAAGTCTAAACAAGGGAAATATCAATTATCATATAATCATAACATGAGAAGAAAGGTATGATAATATGATCTTAACATTTTATAACAATACTCTTCATTTGATTGATCATAACTGTGAGTCATGGAATTTTTTTGATATTTTATAAGACATGAATCATAATAGGATCAAAGAATATGAGCTATGATGTAATAACATTTGAAAAATACATGGAATTATTGCATACACATATACATATAAAATCATTTCATTAGTAGTAAATCCTCACTTCTAAGACTATCATAGAGAAATGAGTTTAATCTAAAAACCAATATAGTAATCATGGTTAACTCCAAATATTTTCATAGTGAAAAAATCCCCATAATGAAATTGTTTCACTCCCAATTCTATTACTATTTATCTAATGGGATATTAAGATTTACCATATTCATTGGGAGATGATGGAGGTCCCACTTATCTCATAATGAAAATCATTCATATGTCTTCCACATGATTATAAAGAATTTAATATATTAGAAACCTTAACAAAAAATGTGTTTCATAAACATTTCATCAAAGTATAACCCATGGAAAACAAATGGGTTTCATAAACATTTCATCATATAATAACACAAAGAAAAGAAATGTGTTTAAAAAAATTCATCACAAAGATAATCCATAGAGATAAAGAATTTGGATAGTATTGACGGATAATATCCCTAATAAAGGATAAGTTAAATTAAGGGGTTTTGTGTGTTTCTTTAGTAGAAATTCTATTAAAATAAATGTAAAACATTCTTGGAAAAAATAACCTTTCCATTTAAAATAACTTTTGAATCAAAAATTTAAAAGATATTATGGAAACAAATTTCTCTCAAAATAATCTTATAATATTTTAGAGGTAACATAAAAATATTTATCACTCATGATAGTGGTAATTTTTTTTCTAACCCGTACATGATAAAAGAAACCACTCCATTCACATTTGTGTTAAAATATTCAAATAGTACATCATTTAGAAAAAGACACGATGATTCCATATAAATCATTTTTTAAAATATTAAACATCTATAAAAATTACATTAAAATTAAAAATAGAATATTAAGAATATCCTTTAAAAAATTTTATTGGAAAACATGCATAATGAAGGAAAATGTTTTGGACTGAAGAGAAATAAAGTTGATTTTTCTCAAACATGTATTTTCTATTTCCTGAGTATATAGAGTGAGTAACATTAAAGGAAAGAATTTACTTTCTAGAAATAACTAAAGCATATGAAATTTTAAGATAGTATAGAGAGATATATCATTTGATTTTGTCATTGGAATCTTCATACTAAATTGTCCCGATAAATAATGTGATTTTACTATAAATGCCCTTACCTCATATCCGACTTCTTTAATACATTTTAATCCCTCAAATAATAATTATAGGTTTATTAAAAATAATATTATAGAACCATAATCATATAGACAAAATCATATATTATTTATTTTTAACCTTTTATCACCTGTTCAATATCATTTATTTATTAAAATCACTATTCTTGAAGATAATTGCTTTTTTCATGTAGGTTTTGATTTAGTTGTCTCAGTATTTTTATTTTGATCACTATTTGATCATATTGAAAATTTTTAATCATGGTTTAAATATCAAATATATATATATATACATCCATACAAGTTTTTGATTGCAAAATGAATCACACCATTCATATAAATTGTAAGTTGTACATATGCATAAATGATATATTACTTTTCCGATGGATATGAAAAAAGAATGGAAAATTATAATTGAACTTTCTAGTATCATTATTATGTCATATATATAATATATAGTCACCATGTTCATGCTCATTATCATCAATGTAATATATAAATTAAAAATGAATGATATCATTTCGTAGAGGTGGTTATCTACAAATACACAAGAGCAACATTATCATTTCTCAATAGATTGGATGGTACGAAGGAAGAAATGATTTCATTTTTCTAGAATTATAATTTTTTCAGAAATATCATATATAAAAATTAAACTTAAGGTAATACCAATCCATAAAATATGGTTTATAAAAATTAATTGTATTGGTATGGGGATATGGTAAGACATATGTACACATGATCATCCCTTTCACTTCTCATTTGATAGGAAATATAGTGTATACTAGTGTTTTGAAAATAATAATAAATTTTATTCATATTTAGGATGATTATGTAATTATTTTATTAATAATATAAAATATATAAAAGAGTTAATAGTAAAATTTTAAAGAAAGTAATGAGTGAAGGTGATCACCTCTTCTTTGAAATGGATCCTTTAGATCTTTTCTAAAGGGTTCAAGGGTTGGTCTTTCAGAAAAAATAAAACATTTTTAATGTGTAAATGAAAGTTTATAAGATATATTTTCATAGTTTGGTTGAGGTATAAAGCCTAATATGGTGCAAAGAAGATAAAGTATGGGTGCCCATTAATAATTCAGTGTAGGGGAACTATTTGAATTTATTAAAATATTAAATTAATATAAATTAATATTATTTAATCACTAAATTAAAATTGATAATATTCAAATATAACATAATTATGAGCCTAAATATTCTCATTAAATAATTTTTTTTAAAATTTTTGGATAGCATTTTATCCCATAACTGTATGTTTTGATCCCCCATTAACACTTCTGACAATTACCATAAGTTTATAGTTTTATATCATCTAAGCGTAAATAATGTTACTATAAAATTAAAAAAGACACATAAATTCACCAAGGAATATTTTAAAACCCTATGAAATGAATTTTCCTTAATATAATGATTTATATAATTTAATAATATAATATTTATTATAACAAAATTAATAATATCATTTCTAAAAAAAATTATTTAATTTAATTTTCAAAACATCAATAAAAAGTTATAATTCTAATAAAATGATTTAAAAAAACATAGTCTATCATATAGATATATAAATTTATTGGTAAATAATAAATAATTGATATTATATAACATTTAATATTTTTATAATCATTTATTATATTTTATATTTAATGAAGATATAGTAGTTTGGTGTTTCATTTGAAAATATGGTCATCATTTAAAAAAAAGTTCAACTAATATTCATACCAAGAAAATAATTTCATTGATATAAAAACATATTGTAATATTTTTTTCATAACATGATTTTTCCTCTATGTGGACACATAAGAGATATTTCAAAGAGAGTGACATTTTGTAACTTTTTTTGATATAAATATTAAATAGGTCCTTTTCAGGGACAAGTGTCCAATAAACTAATAAATATTGATATAAAGGTGATAATGATCAAATTAGATTCACAAAATAACAATTTGGATGAAACATTATGCCCTTAACATTGAGTTTTTCATCAGGATTAACCTGATTTACACTTTACCTGGGTGATAAATTTTACTATGGTCACTATTAATATTGGGGGAAAATAAAAGTGGCAGCTATAAAAATTTTGAACCACTTGATTGTAATTTTTTTTAAATTTTTCTAATTCAATACATATAAATTGAATAAATAAATTTTTAGTAAAGTGCATAAAATGCGACAAAACCCGCTTTCTCAATGAAATATTTTTTCATGAAAAAATGGACCTATTATTATCTTGGGTATAATAAATAAATTAAATGAATGATAAAACATATTATTGAATATAATTTTTAAATTTAATTATAATAATTTACCAATACTGATTAATTAAATATATTAGGATAATAATACATTGTTTATATTAAAAAAATCGTAAAAAAACTCATTCATTTCCAAATCTGGTTAATATTCATTTGGAAGTAATTGATATACAATTAATTTATTTTATAAATATGAAAACCATATATTTTTTTAATTTTCTTAGTCATATTCATACCCACCAATTCAATGTCTAGGTGATGAAAATATTTTAACAGAATATCATAGTTTGTCTAAAATTTTTGATGCCTGTAACACATGCTATCGATAAAATTAATTTTATATTGAAAAAAATATATCTCAAAAATTATTGGGGTGTTTTATTCAACCTAACAAAAAAAATTCACAATAAAAATTATATTTCACAATAAAAAAAATTGAGGATACATCCACCACATCATATACTAATGTTCCCACATAGCATCCTCAAATTAGCGATTTCTACATAAAACATTGACCTATTTAGTGGTCATGTTTCATACCAATTTCTCTTTATGATCTACAATATCCACAAGTTCATCATCATTAGAAATATAATTCTCTAGTATTATGAAATTTGAGTTCAATATGTTTGATGGATTGGGTTTGAACTCCCTCAGGAGAGATATATGGAACACATCATTAACTTGAGAGAGATTCAGTGGAAGCACCAATTGATAAGTTGTGATCCCAATAAGATTAAGAAATTTCTGCATATTAATATAAAAATGGTCATCATTCTGTTCATTCAAAATCTCATCACTCTGTTCTAGGGGTATATTCATAGGAATAAATTTTCACCAACATTAAACTATTAATCTTTCTAATGATTTTCAGTATATATTTTTTGACATTGATATTCTCTTATATAATATTGAATGTATTTAACCTTCTTTATAAATTAATTTTCTCAATCTGGTCAAAATGAATTTTTTTCTCTATCATTATTCAAATACATTATAGTATTGTACTTCTTACAATTGATGTATTTATAAGGATCTATCTGAATGCATGAGTGAAAGAAATTATTTTAATAAAAATCCACCAAAGGATGTTGTTGATACTAAACACCATTGAAATACATATAGAAATATATCAAAATGCATTCAAGAATTTGAATGATTAGACTAGGTTGACTTTATTTCTCAGGATGGTAATTAGTGAAGAAACAAAATTCATTATCTATAGCGTTCTCAGAACTTCTTTATAACATATAGGTACACAGTAGAACTTGATAAGATATAATTGATAATGGAACACCATGAAATATTAGAACTTTCTTAATGTAAAAACAAGTGTGTTGGTTTTGAGAAAAATATTATCTAAAGGAATTTATGTTTTTTGGATTGGTAAGGATATCGACAAAAACCCACTCCCATTTGATGTTTTAGGGAGTCGGAATACCAAATACAAGGGGTTGTTTTCCCATTTCTATTCTATTATGGGTAATGTTTTTACATCACTATTGACCTATATATCATAACCTTACCAACCACTGAGAAACATAAATTTTAAAATCCCTTTTTATTCCATCCCACTATAAATTCTCTTCTAGATCATCATACATCTTTATACATCCATGACAAATAAAAAATGAAGAAATATTGTATTCATACAATAGCTCCATCATTAAATCTGGTACTGAACGGACTCACACACAGATTATAAAACATATGATTACATCATAATAAAAGATGAACACAAAAATATTTCCATCATTTTTTATATTTACATATTCCATATGTGCTTCTTTAATATTCCCTTGGATATACGATTGAACAATCATTAAATATAGAAAAGGATTATCTCTTTCCGTCATGATTTCAATAACCATCCATTTCAAGTAAAAAAAATTAGATCTTTTGTGACCCTCATTATATATTAGCTAACATGACCCTTTAACTGATAGAAACTTCCACCATGTTAGCTTTCCTAGGGAGGTAATGTATTGAGAAGTCATAATATTTTATCATCTCCAACCATCTTCTTTAGTGTATTATTATATATTTTAGAGTGAAAATATACATTTAATTTTTTATCTCTATATATGTCAAACATTTCACTAAATAGATAATTCTATTATATATTTAATGTAAAAATTAAATCAACTAATTTTGAATTATGAGTTTGGTAATTTTTCTCAAAGAAATTACATTTCCATGCAAACTTTTCTATAGAAATTTCATTCTGCATGAGGACACATCCAATTATATTATTCTATTGATCACTATATATTAACAACCATTATTCAATGTAGGTTCGTCTATTAAAATGTTCACTAACTAGCCTTCTCTTTAGTTCCGTAATACATTATTCACATTCATCTATCTAAAGGAACATGGATCCCTTCCGAGTTAACTTTTTGAGGGGATTCGATAGCCCTAATAAAATATTCACAATGAATCGAAAATAACCATCTGCAACAACAAATATATAAATCTTTATAATAGTGGTTAGTTTGGGAAAATTTTTAATAACCTATATCTTTAATGGTTTTAATTATATTCTATCACATGAGATTAACTAACCAAAGACTGGAACACTCTCTAGAAAAAATTCATAATTTGTAATTTTTTATAAAGCTTCCCCTTAATAATGGACTTAGGCACAATCCTCAGTTGATCACCATAATCTTCCATTCAATTATAATAAATAAGAATATTATATATAACATCTACAAAAAATAATCAATGTATTATCTAAAGACTCTAACAATTAAATCAATAAAGATATTGAGGGCAGTAGTATGACCAAATGGAATCACTATAATATCATAGTTTCCATACATTATATGGATCAAATTAATGGGTATATCATCCTTCTTGACCATTAATTGATAATATCCAAAATAAATATCAGTATTTAAAATGTATTGAGCTTCATGTATTTGATCATAAATGTTAGCTAATATGGGGTAGATGATACTTGTTCTTAATAGTGATCTTATTAAGTTCTCAATAATCAATGAAATCTCACATTGACCTATATTTATTATTTAAAAATAGATCATATTCACCCTAAGGGGGTGATCTTGGATGATTTAATACCTTGTTAATATTATACTCAAGCTTCATCTTCCTTTATTTCAACTCAATCGAGTATATTAAATATGATGTCTTGGATTTAGGTGTTACATTAGGTATGAGTTATATTAAAACCTCAATATCACTATTTAGTGGAAGGCAATGAAATTATCTTAGAAAGACAAAAATAAAATCCCAAAAAATAAGCATATTATCTATGTTGAGCTTCTCCCCAAACATCTAATTTAATTTTTTTTTGAAAAGGATTAGTTATCCATATGATTGATGTAATTTATTTTCGAATATTTTTCTATAATAATGATATAATATCATATGTTGGATAGGAATATCAAATATTAAATTCTCTTACATTGAAATTGATGTGTCTTTTATATAATAAAACGCAATCCAATCCCAAAATAGCATCAAATTCAACTAGAGGAAGAATGATAATATATTTCAGAAAATTATTCGCATAATCATATACATGAGAATATTTATTCACATGGTATGTGATAAATATACCACTTGGGTTTATTACTGGTAATTCAATATATAATTGTTGTTGTGGTACTATGATACACATATAAAAGTTTTTATACTTAGTATACGATGAAAATCTAGAATAAAATAGTAAATTAAAAGTAATTGAGCGGATTGTAAGTATACCTTGCACCATGTCATTATCATATCACTCATCAGAAACATATAACACATGATATTTCCCTTTTCATCTAGGATTAATTTTTTTATGACACATATTATCTTCATTAACCGTCATATTTTGGAACTGGTTAGAATAATATAAATATATTTTTCATTTAAGACACTAATATATGTGTGGTGAACTCTGTTGTGATTTATCTTTTGTATTATCATTATCTAATTTTTATTCCCATCAATTCGGCATTTGTTTACATGATGAAATTCTTTTACATAATTGAAACATTTTCTAGTTATCTTAAGAAAATGTCCCCTATTTTTTCCTTCCACAATTTGAGCATAATGGAAATCTCATATTCTTTCCTCTATGGTTTTTAGAATTTCCTTTGAATTCCAATTTTCCTTTCTTATCAAATCCATGAGATAAGAGGGTAAATCTAATCTATATCTCCTCTATGATAGGAAATAAAATGTTTTCTTCATATCTTCTAAATTACCATACAGAAAACACCCTTCATAGACCATTTTTAATCCACTAAAGAATCAATCAACCTTACTATCTAGTTGGATGATAATAGTAGAAGTGTTTTCTAGAAGGCCAGAATTTGTTTTCTCTTAGGTGTTAATGTATTCATCATTATTATATTTTAAATAAAGGAATTCATTCACCTTTTTATTATGAATAATACTTAGAATATACTTATTTAGAAATAATATCTTAAAATCATCCCACTCTATTGATTAATGTTATTTTCATTACTTCATGTTCTTTATAATATTCCACAATTGATCTGATTCTCCTTTTAAATGATAATAAACCATAATAAACCTCTCATTTATAAAATCTGGAGAATAGAAAATATCAATTTAGTGGTATTGATCCATTGCTCGGTGAAAATTGGATCATTGGACCTACTAAAATAAGTTTTGCATTTCATAATAAAGGACTCAATATGATATTATTAAATTCTTTTCTCTTTTGAATTTATAGCATGATTCAAATAATGATATTGTTTTGTGAGCATATAAATTATATTTCAAATTCCCAATCCCAAAAAATTTGTTTTCTTATGCAGATGATCATTATATTGTCCATCACATTCAGTACTAACACGGTTCCTTTAGGTTCCATCCATTGAATAAAACCAAAATTATTATGCAATAAAGATTATTCATAGTAGAAACCACATATACATGAAAATAAATTTTACGTTTTCTATATTATGAGACATTCTTCTATGAATCCTTTGTTTTATCCTTGCTAATTCAGTATCAATAAAAAAATTATGATTTTTTCATGTACTTATACTTATTCTTAAGTTCCTCACTAAGGTTTTCACATCCCTATATCCAAAACTAACTAAACCTTTCTCTGATACAAATGATAGAAACCCATACTTTTCATTAAAATATATTAAATCTAAATAGATGAATATTAGTTAAATAAAATAATTATGCATGCCAGAATTGTATAGGTTCCATATATTTGGAAACTTGGAATACTGAAAAACTGGTTTATAATAGTTTAACACTTTCATCCACTTATATCTTCACAACTATCACCATATTTGATATATCGTACATCAACCCATTATTCATAACATGGGAATATAACCATAATAATGACTGACATCTTACGCTCAATAAGAGTGAACAAGGTAGATATTAATGATTATATAATTAAAACATGATAAAAAGGGCATCAACATATGCTCTTATCATTTTACATCCAATCCATGCTTATAATAGATCATAATCATAAGATGTGGAAAATAATTTGGTATTTTAAAGTATATGAATCACAAAGTCATCAATGAACATGATCCATGAGAGTATAATAAAGTCATAAGACCTGGAATTGTGGCATACACATAAGAATAGAAAATATTTTCCTTAGTAGTCCAAGATCATTATGATGGATAAAATATTGGAATATATTTAACCCCCAAACCATCGTAGTATCTATGATTCACTACCAAGACTATAATTATGGACAAATTCCCTTGTTAAACTGGGTTCAATACCCATTTTATTACTGTTTATCAGATTAGATATCAATTTTTATCCAATTAATTGGAAGGGGATATTGGTCCCACACATCACATACTGAATACCATAAATATGAGTTCCACATGAAAATATAGAAATATTCATATGAGAATCCATAAACAGAAATTGGATTCAAAAACATTTATCAATAACTTAACCCATGAAAACCAAATGGTTTTGATAAACATTTAATGATCGAATAACTGATGGAATAAAAACAGGTTTCATAAAAATAAAGTTATCATAAACATAGAACATTCAAACAAATAATAAGGATGGTATTCCATGATCATATCACTATTAAATCATTGGTGATATCAATGATTTATTCTGTGATGAATTGAAATACAATTAAATTGTCATTAAAAATTATTCAATAAATTATCCTTTTCATTTTGAAATCATTTTTTACCATATTAAATTTTCTAGACAATTGGGGAACATATTTTCGTTGATAATATCAATAGAAATATTTAGAGTAATCTTAAAAATATTAATCAGTGACATTGATATGAAATTTTATTCATGCTGTATAAATTAAAAGAAAACATTTTATTCAAGTTTTTTGTAAAACTTCAAAATGTACATCATTAGTAAAATAAACATAAAATTATTTATAAACCATTTTTTAAAAACAAAACAATGAAAAAATAAGTTAATTAATTATATAATAATAGTAAAAACTTCTCTAAATTTATTTTTTTTCATATATTGATATGTATGAAATGTTTTTCTTCGATCACAGATAGAAATATTGTCGACTTTCCCTAAAAAAATTCTCTCTTCTAAGTAATTATGGTGACTAAAAAGAATATAAAACATTTATTTTCAAGATATTTATAGCGGTGAATAACATTCATGAGTTTATTAAGATATATATCATAATATTTCATAATTTGAAACTAAATCATAAACAATACCGATAAAAATTGAGATTGTAACATAAAACCAATTACCATAGGTCTGACTTCCTTCATAAATTTTAGATACTCTAATAGAATAAATATACTTTAACTATTAATATTGTTCAGGTAACATAATAATGTAAATAAAAACATAAATTATTTATGATTAAACTTTTAGCACCCATTTATTAACAATTTCTTATTAAAATAACTATTTTGGGTGATAATTGCTTCATTTTTCACATATGGTTTGGTTAAATAGTTTTGGACCATATAATTTCATCATAGTTCCATCATATAAAGAATTATAATCATGCTATATAGATATATATTCATTATATATATATATACATAAATTCTCCCATTAATTTAAGGAATAGAAAAACGTATTACATCATTTGCGGATATTGTAAGATGAACATATGCATGAACATTATTTGTATGTTTCAATGATATGAAAAATAGATTCATTAATATTAATAAACCATAAAATGATAATTATAGTATCATATATATTTATAATACATATTTTAAAAATTAATCAAAAATTTAAATTAAATAAATTATATGAAAAAACAATCACATCACTTCACGGAGGTTGTAGTCAACATGTACACAAAGGCGATTTAATAATTTTCCAAATGATTGTATGGTTAGAAGGTGTACATGATATTATCATTATAGAATTAAATTTATTTCATTAATATCAAATAAAAATATTAAACCCATCATAATGAACATACATAAAATATGGTGACTAAATGTTATTTCTATCACCACATGCAGATGGTAAGACATGCATATATAGAAGTGATACATTAACATCTCATTTGATGGGGAATAGGTCGTGTAATAGAATATTATTAAAATTATGAAATTTAGGTATATTATATATATTTAAAATTTAATTTTATTATGAATATAACAGATTTATAGGATGTAAAAAAAATTAATAAAAAGTGATTAGTTAAGGAAATTTCCTTTACATTGAAATGACTCATGTAGATCTCATATAAAGGGATATAGGGTTGATATTTTGGATGTATAAGAAATCTATAATGATAATATGGAATTTTAGAAGATAAATTGAAATATTTCGGTTAATATATAATTTTCAATGTGGTATGAATGATAGAAAGGTGGGGTCTCCTTTAATAATTGAGAGGAGGGATAGTCTTGTAATTTTATACAATTTTAAAATTATATATAATAATATTGATTAAAAATGATTTTTGTATCATTTTCAATTATATGATAATTATTAGTTGAAATACCCCCATACCATAAAATTTGGAAAATTTTGGATCACATTTTTAACCTTATATTTTAGTTTTAACCCTTCTTATCCCTTTTAATAACTACCATAATAAAAATGTTTTCTACCCCATAGGGTTTAGTAATGTAACTACTAAAAGAAAAATTTCCCATAAATATACCATGTTTTATGTTTACAATGATATAACATTCATTTTTATGAATCTCTTATTTTTATGAATTTTAGATCATTTTAGAAAATATTATTTATTTTAAAATATCATTAATGTTAATTTTCAAACTATTCAATTAATTTAACATTTAATATATCAATAAATATTTTAATATGAATATAATTATTTTACACCTCTATAATATGTCATAAAAATATATAAAATTTTTAGTACACATTAATACATTCATATTATATAACATTTACTATTTTTTAAAATCATTTATTATATTTTTTTATTAAATAAAGGAGTACTGCATTAGTGTGGAATAAGAATATAAGACCATTATATAAGTAATAAAAATAAAAATTAAATTTCAGTTATAAAAATAATATCCTTAATCTCAAAATAGACACTTATATTTATAAATAACTATTTCTCTATTGGGACACATAAGAGATGTTAAAAATAGAGTGACATTCTATAACTTTTTATGATTGAAATATTACATATTTCATTTTAATAGAAAAGTTTCCATATAAGTAATGTCTTTTTATTAATATTATATTTATTGAATAATAAAAATTCAATAATAATTTGTATAAAAAATTATGTCCTTGCCATTTAGTTTTTAATATAGATTAACCCGATTATCCCTTTACAATGGTGATAAATTTTACCATGATTAGTATTCATATTTAAGAAAATAAAAAGGGAACAGTTTAAAAAAAATAACATCGTGATTATAAATTTATAATTTTTTTTTTCAATTTAATATCTACGATTTTCAAAATTTAATTTTAAATAACTACACAAAAGGTGACGAATTCTACTTTGTAGATAAATAAATTTTTAATCATAAATTTCATTTATTATATTCCTATGAGTAATAAATGTAATGATATGAATATATATTTTTTTAATGAATATATATCCTATAAATTTAATTAATATAAGTCACTAATAGTTTTCAATGTAATTTATTATGATAGAAATATATTGCACACAAAAAAAAATTCACAAAAAAAATATCCTTTATTTTAAAATGATTTTTATATTAATTTCAATTTAATTAATAACTAATGAATTTATTTTTATACATGGGTAAACTATAATTTTTCATAATTTAATTCATAACATTCATACCCTCTAACCCAATGACTAAGTGATAGTTTTTTTGATAGTATATCCTCATTCATTTAAACTTGTTGTTGCGTGTAACACAAGTTATCGATGAAATGTAATTTCATTGAAAAAATATTTTTTAAATTTTTTTTGCGGTGTTAGAGAAATTATATTTGGAAATATGAAAAGTATTATACCTAGTTACATTTTACCCTTTTTATATCCTTGTCTCAATGGATTGTTGGACTATCAGTTAACTCTTCCATAAAACATAGCATAAGTTCATGAGGTGTCTTGTGTATCTATCATGAGGTAGTACATACCTGATACCTTACATACATTGAATCTCTAGGTGATAAAACTAGAACATGAAATATCCTACGAGGATAATGTGGGGAAGATATTATACTATAGAAAAAATGTTCTATGAAACAAGACAACATACATTGTCAACATTTTATGGCAGAACCATAATTATGAAGAGTCGACATGAGAAACTAAGGAAACAATGTGATTTAAGTACCACCATCTATTTTCTACCGAGAATATGAGTTATAATTTTAGGAAAAAAAATTATAAATTGTGGAATATTTTATCGAACCAGAGTTTATAAATGAAATTTGTTCCATAAATTAATGTGTGTTATATTTTTCAAACAACACATTTAAAAAAACACCACATTATTTAATTTATGGAGATCGTTATATTGGTCAAAAACTAAAACAATGAAAATTAAAAATATTACAATATTATATAAAATATTAAAATAGAAAAACTAGATTGTAAAAAACATAGATCATCTCAGTCAACTAAAATAATACGTAACATGAATAAAAAAAATTGAAAATAAATAAAATAATAATGAACTAATCAATATTTTTGAAAAGGAAAATATTAAACCTTGTGAGAAATTGAGGTGAATGATGTATAGTGGAGTTAATCAGAATTAATATGATGGTATATGGAAATTTCAATTGTATCATGACCACTAAAAAAGTAACATGAAAATTTTGAATAGATTCATGACTATTAGAAATAATAGACCGACCGTTTGGAATAAAAACTACATTATTGTAGTTGTAATTTTAACATAAAATAATAATACATAATATAAATAATATTCACCATGAATTATTTAATAAAACATAAATATTATAATTCTCTAAAATAAAAATCAAAATTTAAAACTAAAAAAAACTATACGCATATATTTAATAATCTTCATTTTAATGTATTTCAGAAAAATTAAAAAAAAATACTTATGATTTATCATTATTTTGATAAAATGAAATCCATTATTTTGAAATAACCACATTTAAATTTCCTAAGGGTTATTTTTTAAATTTTTTTCAAATACTTCAATTTTTATGTTAATACTAAAAAAAATATTTTTTGTAATTTGTGTGGTTTATATTAAATTATTGATGATATAATAGTGACCAAAAAAATACTAGAAATGATTAATCTATAAAAAATATTTAATGAGCTGAATTAGTAATTTAATAACAATGAAATTTATTTTCAAACTAAAAAATGATTTTTAAAAGTCTAAAGCATAAATTATTTCATTAAAATAACAATTTTTCTTTCTTCCAAATTTAATTTTAAATAAAATAACAACTTTCATTTCGGAAATTCATAAAATACTTAATTGTTTTTTCAAATATGAGTTAAAATATCAATAATATCACTATTTAAATGTTTATAAATGAAATTTTATTTTTTTTAAAAAATTACCCTTAAAGAATCTCTCTCATCAAGTATAAATATCTCCCCCCCCCCACATCGAGGAAAGAAATTCCACTTACACTTACTAAATACAAATACATGCATAAATAACATATCTTAAACACCTTATCATCCTTATGGGACTTATTGATTAAAAAACTCCATGAATTTAATGATTTTACGAATGTAGAGAAGAAGTGTCATATAAAAGAGGGTATGTTTTTTTATCAACATTTCTTCTCTTATTTCTTTAATCATACACTTTTTATCAATTGATTTTATAGAAAAAATATTCAATTATTAATTTATTAGTTTTTTGAATTATATTAATGATTTTAAATTAATTTAAGTTTTATATTTTCTATATGTTTCATGTCATACCTATCTTCATCCTCTTTTGAAAATGTACATTCAATGGTCGATTAACCACCAACAAAGATGTCTCCAAATCATTATATATGATAAATATTTAGGATCATTAACATAAACTATTTATAATATACAAATGTATAACCATATGTATTTATAATATTATAGAGTTAATAATAATAAAGAATGAGTTGCAATAATGATATACAGTTAAATTGATGTATGATATGATTATTTGGGAAAATATGGTATCATAATGAGTCACCATTTTTATTAGGAATTAAGGAATACAATGAAATGATTTTAATTGATAAAGAGTGCAAAAATGAACATAATTCACTTCTTGTTATATGTTTTATTAAAACTATCTATATTATATAGGAGGTGTAAAATAAAGGAAATAAATCAGTGTATAGGGAAAGGGGGTCCTCATACCAAACTCCATATTTATTTTACATATAATTTTTTACATTATATTATGTATAGATATTCCTGTAATATACTAAAAATTTAATTACTATATTTTTCATTCTTTTTATGGGTATGTACATAGTATAACCTTGTCGAAATGATTTATAATAAAAACACAAAAAAAATTCAAGGATACATTATTTTAAAAAACACCACATTAAATCCTCTTGAGGTGTTACATACCCACTCAATAAAGTTATTGTTTTTTACCAAAATAAGATTTAAAATATTCATTTTGGAACTAGAATTGTTATTCATTAAATTATTATTTACAACAACTTCTTGAAAACCATTCCATTCCATGGGTTTGTTTCACAAGTATGATTGTTGTATGATCTCCTCTCATTTGGAATGTATGATTATTATAGTTTATGATGTGATGTGTGGTACATGAATTGTATTAACCTCTAATTCTTTAAATAATGTTATATAACTCATTAGATTATATGTATTATGCATTACTATGATGGTATCTTTTTTATAATTAGGATTTCATTATATATTCACATATGTTAATAATAGACATAATTCTAGCTTTGTGAACAACAATGTATGGTGTTTGACGAGTATGTTATGAGGTTTCATTATTATTAAATTTCCACATTCCATGAGTTTTTCAAAATTTTCCACCATTATTATGATGATGATCCAATGATTATGATTTTATTATGATGAATATTTTAACCCATCTTTAATTGAGTCATTTATCTTATTCATTTTTTTAATACATCTTTATTCTATGATTTTAAATCAAACCGTTAATTGATGTATATCCTCAGGTGAATACATGTACTAAAGATGACATGAGATCATCTGGAGGGATATGAAAAAAGAATTAAATAAAATTTATGTTCTATAATGTACAAGTGATGTATGGACCTAATTTTTCCAATATAATAAACCTTTTGATTATGGAAAATATTACCATTATGTAATATATAATAAAAATTATTTAATACTAATGTAATAAAAATTTTGTTCTCTGTATATTAACCCTAGTTAGACATGAAAAAAGAAAAAGGGGGTGAATAATGAAAAGGGGACATATCTTATAGTAGACTCAAATAATGTAGTTGAAAAGAATATGAAAAGTAAGTTAAGTAATATTTAAACACTTTTTATATTTTATTTCACAATTAACATTTTCAAATATTCATTATTGGAATAACTTAAGGATAATATGAATCAATAGACCATCATACCCATTGGTGGGAAGGATATTTTGGATACAAAATTTGGAAAATATGAGAACCTGGGTAATGAATGAAGATACAAGTTGTTTTTATCAATTAAAAAATAATTCATTCATCTTGAAACGTATTCTAGAGAGGATTTATAAAATGAAAAATTATTACATTATAAGATAAATAATAGAATAAGGGGTGATGATGGAGGATAGTATTAGACCATTAGTACAATTAATGTTTTCATACATTCCTAGACATTTTTACCCTACATATCCCACTCTCCATATCCACTGGAATATCCCACACATTCACCTTGACCTGTACATCCCAATCCTAATCCCAACTCCTCTAATGTTCCCCAAATACTATGAGTAACATGTTTCGGATCCCAAGTATCATATTGTTGCATATATTTTTTAAGTTTGGGCCAAAGTATCATTTTTATTATTAAATAAAATACATCTTTCTGAGTAGATAGTGGTAGATACATTATATAGCTCAATGTCCCAAGACCATATAGTTTGAATACAAGGCCCGAAATCCCATTTTTTTGGACAAAATATACCATGAGTGAATAGTACTACTATAGTACCCGTCCTACTAGAGTACCTGCTATAGTACTATCACCGCTAAAATTTCTACTATAGTACCCTCCACTACTACAGTGTCACCACTACTATAGTTTTACTACTGCTATATTACCTTTCTACAGTAAAGCTACAATACTCGAGAATTCCTCCCCTGCCTAGATTTGATCCTTGGTCTTTAGGTTTGCATGTAGGAGCCTCTACCACTTGTATAATATATGATAATATTCTATAATAGTGATACTCTAAATGATCTATAAATTGAGGTGGACTAACATAGAGTAATGGTACATGTTATTATATATTCTTTATCTAGGGTAATATTCCCTATTGATGAAGGTTCAATAATTGTTAAAAGTGTAATTTTTTTTCAATTTTTAGAATTTTCTGACCACTTACCATTGAGGTTATCATAAGTTATATTTATTATTTCATATTTTTGTTAAATATGTTCTAATATTTTAATATATATATACATTTTATATGTTTTTATTATTGTTAAATACAAGTTTTCTAGAAGGAAAAAACATGTTGATTCCCCATCGACTTTGCATACTAATTTTTATGATATTATTTCTAAAAAATCAATATATTCATTTATTTTATCAGATGATTATGAAATTCTAATGAGTGCATACATTTTTGGGGGAGAAATTATTGTAACAATTTTTATGAGTGATTTTGGAGCTTGTAACTATTGACGTATTGGGCGTCATAGAAATGAAATTATTTTCTTTGTAAGTCGATTATCATATTTCTATCAACTATATCAATTTGATCTAATTTAATACCTCTGTGCTTTTTATTTGGAAATTTCTACATTGTATATAGTTTGATATGAAATTAATTATTGTGTTATTTTATTCATAATTTATTTCTCCAAATATGATGATAATGGTATATAAACAATGATTGGTTTATATTTTGGAATGATTCTAGAATAATGAAATTATATATGGGGTGTTTACTTATCATAAAGGGCATGAAACATATATCACATAATTTTGTTTATTTTATATAAATAACCACTCATTTTATTTTTTGGTATATTAATGTCTATTAGAAGTTCTCTGATTTTTATCCAGAAGAAAATACATCTTATTAGTTAGGATTCTCACAAAATAACGTGTGATAAACATTCAGAAAGAACTATAGTTGGATATTTGTTTATTTTAATACCTATATATTATAATTTATTATTTATTCATACTTATAATTTTATAACTGTTTTTATGAGCACTATAACCTAGTAATAAGGAAGGAGGATAGAAAGGATTACTTATTTGTGCAAAAGGGAGACCACATTTATAAGTACTATAATTTATAATATTCCTAAGATTTTATTTTCAATATATAACCTCCTTAAAATATAATTTCAATTATTATAATGGATTATTTGATTGTAGATATTATGTTATGAGATTTATATTTTGAATAATTACAATTGGGATAATTATAAAATTTTCCAATGTTTTATTTTATTATAATATTTCTATTTTTATCAAATAATTATATATATAATATATATTGAATTGTTTCTTTTTATTTTTTAGCTTTTATAAGAACTTCTACATTATAATGGAAAATATCTAAATCATTTGTGATAAGCATAGATGTATTATTTGACTATTTTTATTCAATTTATTTTTTTAATTATTTGTAATATAGATTTATAATTTTCAATTTCAAATTATAAAATTGATGTGATTTTAAGAAAGTTTTGATCTAACTATGTTTTATGGAAATGTACTATATAATTATTTGATTCTAGTTTTTATTCCACTATATGATGGTTTTAATATTTTAATGGTTAGTTAAAATAATTTTTAATATTTTATATAAATAATATTTTACATTGGTTATTTATATAATTGTTGTAAAAAATATGATTTACACAAGTTTTAAAATTACTATTGTAAAATAATGTTTATTACATAAGTTATTTTGAAAAATTTACATAAAAATACTTCTTTTAAATATGTTAATTTTTAATCGATATTAAAAGATCATAGATTTTAAAATCATTAAGGGTTTTCTATATTATTAATTTTGATAACTGATGTGAATGATTGTGTTTTTACTCCAGTAAAAATAATTGATGTAAAAATCACCTTTAAAACATTTTTTATTGTGATATCCCAACTTAAATGATGTTAATAATAAAAAATGTTATATAATTCCCTTCTTCAATAGTGAATGAAATGCATGATAGTGGTTTTAGTTATATTTTAACATAATTTATGCTTTCACTGATTGATGACTTTGAGTTATGTAGTAAATTATGTTTTATACATATTATGTGATATAGTTATGATGGAATTGAGATCTCTCATAAGTTACGCATCCTATGGTAGAGATACTTTGAGGTAAACATTCATCTTTGCTATGGTTTTTTTATTTGTTATAGAATCAATGGGGCTAACAATATATTAATTCACTCTTACTCATGGGGAAATTATTTATAGAGAACCAACCTGTGTTTCTATCTACGTGGCACCCTTTCCAGATTTCCTTAATTCTTAAAGGGAATTCCCAATCCACAAAGGATGAAAAATAGTTCCTAGGATAATAATAATTTATTTGGGAATCATTTATACCTAAATTAGTGATAAAAGAGTACAGAACATATACTGACAGTATGAAATGGAACATCCATTCACTGGACATCTATGCATTATCAACAAATAAGAAACTTATGTTAACAGTCATTTCGAAGGGTTATATCTAATATCACTGATCCAACCCGTTTACATTAATATAACCATTATTTATAATTATAAGATTATATAATGGAACTAATAGTTAAAATAATAACTAAAAAACAAAAAATTGATGGAATTTTTTCCAATAAATTACTGAAAAATAAAATCAATTAAAAAACATTGAAATTCTCATTCCAAGCCAAATAATAACTCCATGAAACCGCCAGTTTCCCCCACCAACCAAGTCACCCCACATCAAACTCAAGAAAAAACACAAATAAATATTAAAATAAGATGAGACATGAAATATATATGCATTAGAAAAAAAACTATGTTTCCACCCACCAAGTCTATGAAATACATTTCCCAGGGAAATTCATAATTTCTAGTTTGAAATATAACTAGAATATTTGAATTTTAAAATAATAATTTGGTAGAAAAAAATTTCCATTTAAATATTGTAGATATCCCATATGATTCTTATCATTGAAAAACATCACTTTATACACATTTTCCTTAACCATTCCTTATTTTACAAAACCTCCTTTTGAAATCCAGTTTAAAAATAGAGACAATATTCTTAGTCAAAAAAATGTGTTGTTACTGATATCATTGAAATCATTTTTCAATTGAATTAAACCTTCCACGCATGGGTCAATAAAAAAGTACTACATCATAATTCACAAGCAATCTATTAATTGAAATAATTTTATAGGTTCCATAATAATTATATAATGGTAAATGATATAATCGAGAAGGTGAAAAAAACCTAATGTAAACTATAAATCAAGAAATGTAATTTTTTATGGGATCCACCATGGATCCCTAATGAAACATCAATTTTCATGAATTATCTCATAGAATAACTAATTATATATTCAAAGTCCAAACCAGAAGACATCAAACAAGCCCATACAAATCTCATTACTAATAAAAAACCCCTCATTGCCCTACTTCCTAGCATGATTATAGGGACACTAGAAGAATGTAAGAAAAATATTTTAATATAATAATATACCTCCCATATTTTACCCTGGTTCCCTAGACTAATAAAATTTAGGGGAGTGAACACCCAAGCCAATATTAATATACAATACCAAAGTAATAACTCTTAATCACCTAAAAAACCTCTCATTGTATATCATTGCACATCTAATTCATTTGCAATATAAAATTAACATTTCCACACAAGGAGATCACCATGACTCATGTAATGAAAAAAAACTCAAAAATTGGATAACAAGTAAAGGGTAAATAAAAGTGGTATTTCATAACCATCCCTTTAAAATTAATGCAACATGAATGTCTTTAAGGATAAAAAATATCTAAAATTAATTTTTTTTACATTTCATAAAATTCCAATTTTGGTATCATTAAAAATCCTTTGAAAAATATGAAAACCATAAATAAATTTCAAATCTACACATTAAAACACAGTTTAAACTTTAAAATAAGAAATAATGACATGGTCCTTTCATTTCTATCAAATTCATCTTAAATATCCATTAATAACTTTCTTATTAGTGGTAACCACCAAAAAAAGTCAAAGAAACATTTTAAATTCATTAAAGAAATGACTTTCAAATATTATTGAGATCAACTACCAATTTTTTTAAAATTACCACTTTAAAAAATTATTTTCAATAATTGAAAATGAAATTAAAATCAAACTCAAACACACATAATAAATATTGTTTCAAAAATCCCTCTAGGCAATCAAATTTTTTTAATATGATCAAAAATATATTTAAAAATTAAACATTGATGTTAGAATTGGAAAACATTTATTCTAAGATCAAAACACATGGTTGTAATTTGAAATCACCACGTGGATTTCACATATATTCATAATTCCAATTAAATGATATTTTTAATGAATAATCTTATTTTGAAATCCAAAATGAAACAAATTTAATGTAAACATTACAAGGAATATGTGGAAACTAAGTTGAAACATGTTTCTTTATTCGAAGACCAACCAAAGAAGAAAAATACCCTCTTATACAAGACATAAGAGACGAAAACCCCAGGGTAGAATCATACCAAACCCAATATAAGGCCCTGACTTTAAACCTTACTTAATATCGAGTTATTACAAGATTACACATTCCGGATCTCTTTAGGTTTAGAGTTTTATAGAATTAGATAATAAAACATGCATTACATCCCACATTTAAACAAAGTGTTTACAATAAAAGATAGTATTCATTTTTTCCCATCAACGGAAACATATTTAAAATAAAACATGTATTCTTTCGTGACACTTCCTTGACACTATCATCATATCATGTACCCTTCCCTTGACCTATGAAAAACATTTCAAAAACATGGGATGAGCATAAAAAGCTCAGTAAGGGATATAAAAATGTGGAAAGGAAACATGAGTACATGTATACATAAGAATCAATGAAATCATACTCTACTCATAAAACAAAAGCACATTAACATACCTCATCAAATCATGAATAAATCATATAAATCATAATTAATAAAGGTTACTTGAGGCATTTATAACATTATTACGTAGGGAGTAACCCTCTTGGTTACGTTTGGAATACCCATCACAGTATATTCCCTAAATCTCTTCAGAGAATCCTTAACATTTCACTCCTTCGCGTTACGCAATGCATTGGAGAGCTATATCGGGCTCACACGCCCATAGTTTATCACAGAACCACCTATCTTCATAACAATTCCCAATAACCATAACATAATTGTATCACATAAAACATGCATAAAGGAAACATAACATTTCCACATTTCAATCACAAGATATCAATACAACACATTTATATAATAAAAAAATTTTGAAAACAATTTTCAATACCAAAATAAAATAAAAGTAAAACATGGTATTTATTTTTCATTTAAAAAAAGGTATTCCTTGTAGAGGAAGTCCAAACACAAAAAATGGTCACGGCGGCAGAGAAGTCATTGTCGCCACATACATAAGACAAAAAAACATTCATTTTTCTCATTTAGTAAATGCTTATTATAAAAAATATTCCTTTTGGAAAAATGTAAAAGTCAATGGGGTTTATACACCGTGTAAAATAAGGTTATGTATAAAACAAAATATGCCTCAATGAAAGGAGATTGAGACAAAGTCCCATACCTTGGGTCCGACTTGACTTGATCGTTCTTTAACCTCCTGAATAATAAACTTGAGTTAATTTCTACTTGCTTAAGAACCTTTTTCAAGTTCATTATTCCTTTTATATCACTTATTACCATGTCATGAACACTATGTAATTATTTTAATTAATAACGGTCGTTTTAACGATCATTGGTACTTCAGTCAAAATATGCTCTTTATAATTACAATTTGTTCACGTATACATTATATCTAGAGTTATACTCATGATGTATATATATATCATATATATCATATATATCCAGTATATACATGCATTTATAATATTACACAATGTTTAGAGGTAAGAAATGAAATGCACCGTTCATGGAGACGGTAAGCCGTACGTACGCATTAACGCTAATTTCATTTCTATTTCGTATTTTATGGAATTAAAACATAATGATACATAATAGTATTTTAATTCCAGTATGGTATCATATATAATATCTTTAAATATATCCTTTATACGTACCATATATGGTATTAATGAATCAAATCACTTTGAGGGGGCGGTAGTCAGTACTTCCTAAAATGAAGATATCGCGTTTACTCATAATGGTAACCATAAAGATATTCCATAATTGAAAAATATAGAAGCTTAAGTAAAACATAAACATATTATATATAATATATAAATTTAGTGGCATCTTAATGGCCACCTTTGAAGGTGATATATGAGTGTTGAACAATCATTGTTTCGTGAGGCAGAAATTCGCCATCCACGGAAACAGTATGTTCTTTAACCATTAGATGTAGGTCTGTGTAAGTGTAGCTCGAATCATTCTTATAAAAACATCCTAGTATATGGAAGATACTAGTGTTGTTACAAAATAAATTAATAAAAATATTTTAGGGGGTTGGAGAAGCAAAATAAAACAAAATAAAACAACAGAAGACACTACCTTTAAATCGGGTAACTCTTTTTGATTTGAGCTCAAGGATTCCATGGGAAGAATTATGCTCAAAGTGAGGCTTCTTGGAGTTAGAGATGGATGTGGAGAGACAAAATGAGCAGGGTTTTGGCCGAGCCAAAGGCTTTTGATGTGTGGGTAAGGTGGTAGAGGTGGGGGCCTTTTATAAGAGGAGAGGAGGGGCACTCATGGAAAGTTACAAAAGGATACATTATTATAAAATAATTTTCGGATTTAAAAGGTCCCAAAATTATATATTTCGAGTATAAGGTGATAATAGTTCTAAATCCACCCATCCAATAGGTTTTTGACATGTTTCGGTCTTAGATGTTACATTATCTTTTCATTTTATTTAAATCGTTAAATAATGAGGTCATCGTTGCATCATCATGGTATCATTAATAATTTAATTTATTTAATGTCTAAAAATTATAATAAAAAATTCAATGATGTAGGAAATCTTTTTATCTTTATAATTAATATTTATAGTAAAAAATATGACTTTTATAACCCCATTTAAAAATTAGTTTATTAAAACAACTCATGTTTGTGTCATTTTTACTTTTATATTAAATAAAAAGCATTATTGTTTTTATCTTACCCAAGTGGCTCCTTGGGGTCCCAAAAATCGACCCATGGGTTGTCTTGGTCATCCATGACACATCCAATAATGGTAGGACATGTGTCTAGGTATTTTCATTTTATTATAATATCATTTTTGCCTTAAATTGCACTAATTACCTCTAATCGCGATTAAAAACTTAAAAATAACTATTCACCAAAAAATTATTTTAATCCCATTGAACCACTTTTTACTTCTTAATGAAAACCATGTATGTCGGATTTTTGAAATTCAAAACACAGAGGTGGTAATATTTCATTTAAACGAAAAATCAGTTTTTTAAGTACCACATAGTGGTTTCACTATTCATCAAAAATTGAAGTTTTTCAGAAAAATACCAAAACATCACCCTAAGATATATTTGATATTCCAAATTCAAAAATGATGTCTATTTTACAAAATTAAAAACATATAAGTTACATTAATTAATTTAATAATTAATTCCTCCTGTCAGAGCAAATAGTGTGTTTTTATGAAACAATAAGTATTAAAAGATTGACAGTAGTTTAAGTCCGATTTCAAAGTGAAATTAATTCCAGTGAACACTATTGGATTAAATGGTAAAAATATATTATAATTTCACTTTAAAAAAAATTCAAAAGATAATATAATAATATAAATAAATTAGATTAAAAAGAGGTTTTGAATTAAAATACAACATTTTTCACTATTCATTAAAAAATGAACTTTATCAGAAAAATACCAAAAAATTACACAAAGTAAATTTTGATGTACCGATTCTAAAAAAGAGTTTTATTTGTTCCAATATAATTTATAAGAGGGACCAAAACTATATTTAATTATGGTTCTCCATCAAAAGGCGATAAGTGAACCTTTAGTAAAAATTAGGGTATAAATGCCTAAATTTGAATTCTTTTCATATTTTAAGCCTTTATATTTTATTGGGTGAATGTAAAAACATTTAAAAAACATATATAATCATATTTTAGTTATTTATATCCATTCCCGCCAATACAATGGCTATGTGTTAACTACCATTTAAAATAATATTATTTTATTACTAGTGTGCAACGTGTGATTTCAATGAAACTCTTTGTTGCGTATCGGGTACGCTATCGAAAATAGAAACCCCTTTAAAGTGAAATTAATATTTAATTCGTAAATATTAATAAATATGAAAATGCTTTATTATTTATTTACCTAGGATGTTACATCCTTCCCCCCTTTTGGGAATTGTGTCCTCACAATTTTATTCACTTATCAAAATAAGTGAGGGTATTTATCCCTCATTGCATTTTCAGATTCCCACATTGCCTCTTCAACCATATGGTTTTTCCACAAATCCTTTACCTGGTGAATTACCTTATTTCACAATACTTTCTCTCTTCGGTCAAGAATATGGACTGGTTGTTCTTCATAAGAGAGATTCTCTTCCAACTAATCTACCTTTAGACTCAAAACATGAGATGGATCTGGCATATACATTCTCAACATCGAAACATGAAAAACATTGTGTACCTGAGATAAACTCGGAGGTAAAGCAACTCGGTAAGCAACTGATCCAACTCTCTCCAGAATTTCATATGGTCAAATGAACCTTGGAGTCATATTTCTTTTCTTAGCAAATCACATCACACTTTTCCATGGTGAAACTTTGAGAAAAACATGATAACCTACCTCGAAAGATAGATTCTTTCTCCGGTTATCCGCATAACTCTTCTGCCTTCTCTGAGCTATTCTCATGTGTTTTTGAATCAACTGAACTTTTTCTACTAAATCTTCTACCAATTCTGGTCCCATCAACTTCCTTTCACCCACTTCATCCTAGAAAGCTGGAGTTCGACACCGCTTCCCATATAATGTCTAAAATGGTGCCATCTGTATACTGGAATGAAAACTGTTATTATAAGAAAATTCAACCAAAGAAAGATGTTGGTCCCAACTTCCCTCATAATCCATAAAACAAACACGTAGCTTATCCTCCAAAGTCTGGATCGTTCGTTCTGACTGCGCATCTGACTGAGGATGAAAAGCTGTACTAAAATTTAATTCAGTACCCAACGACTTCTGAAGGCCTTTCCAAAATTTAGAAGTGAACCTGGGATCACAGTCAGATACAATGGAGAGAGGAACTCCATGTAATCTGACTATATCTTTAAGATACAAACGAGAAAGTTGATCTAGGGAAAAATTATCTCGTATAGCAAGTAAATGATCAGGTTTGGTCAAGTGATCATCAATAACCCAGATTGCATTATTACCTCGAGATGTCTTCGGTAATCCCACAAAAAAGTCCATGGATATATTCTCCCATTTCCACTATGGAACTGGTAAAGGTTGAAGCATCCCTTTCAGTAACTACCACTATGCTTTAACCTGTTGAAAAGTCAAACACTTTACAGTAAAATCATCAATATCTCTTTTCATTCCATCCCACCAGTAATACTCCCGAAGATCTCTATACATCGTAGTACTGCCAGGATGAACTGAAAACGAAGAACTATGAGCTTCACATAACAACTCTCTCTTCAACTGTGAATCACAAGTCACACACAATATCTTCCCAAATCTCAAAACACAATCATTATCAATGTTGAATTCAGGAAACTTACCCTTCTGAACCAGCTCTACCTTTTTCTGCAACTCACTATCTTGCCTCTGTGCTTGCTTGATTCTGTATGATAGAGATGATCTCACTGATACCTGAAACAAAACAGAAGAACTTCCGGCACCAACAACTTCTATTCCAAAGTTCATCAAATCAAAAAATAATGGATCTCGTTCCAAACATAGCATGGTTAATGAAACATTACTTTTCAGACTCAAAGCATGAGCCACTTTATTGGATTTTCCCAGATGGTAATGAATTGTACAATCATAATCCTTGATTAATTACAGCCATATCCTTTGTCTCATGTTCAACTCTTTCTTAGTGAATATATACTTTAAACTTTTTTGATCAGTATATATTTCACTCTTTACTCCATACAAATGATGCCTCCAAATTTTTAAAGTGAAAACAATAGCAGCTAATTCCAAATCATGTGTAGGGTAATTTACCTCATGAGTTTTCAACTGTCGTTAAGCATAAGCAATTACTTGATCATTCTGCATTAGGACGCAACCAAGTCCTTTCAATGAAGCATAACTGTATATAACAAAATCACCATTCCTGGAAGGTAGTGCCAAAACTGGAGCATTCACCAATCTTCTTTTCATTTCCTGACAACAATCATCACATTCTTTTGTCTAGATAAAATTAACACCCTTCCGAGTTAGCTTAGTCATTAGACTAGATAACCGTGAAAAATTTCTAACAAACCTTCGGTAATATCCTGCCAAACCAAGGAATCGACGAATCTCAGTTACATTTGTGGGTCTTGGCCATTCTTCAACAACCATTGATTTTTAAGGATCAATAGTTATCCCATCTTTAGAAACAATGTGACCAAGGAAAGAAACTTGTTGCAACCAAAACTCACACTTGATGAATTTCCCATACAATTTCTTTTCTTTTAAGGTTTGAAAAAATAACCCTTAAATGTCTTTCATGCTCCTATTTACTTTTAGAAAACACCAAAATATCATCAATAAAAACAACCAACACTTTTCACCTGAGTCAACTAAGCCATCACTGCAACAAACTATTTAGTTCTGATTCTGACCATCTCAGGATACTGATTTGAAAGGTCATTTCCTTCTGTATTCCTTCCTAGAAAATATGTTATGTTCCCTCTATGAAAAACAGTTCTTAACAAAGAAATATCTTAGTAGAAGCAATATGGTAATCTTTAAATTCTATATCATTTCAAATTTACCATAAAAAAATATTTTTGGATAATCATTTAATAAAATTCTAACTCTTAAAGTTATCTAAACCGACCTCTGATACCAACTATAAGGCCCTGACCTTAAACCTTACTTAATCTCGAGTTATTACAAGATTACACATTCAGGATCTTTTCAGGTTTGGAGTTTTAGAGAATTAGACCATAATACATGCATTACATCTCACATTTAAACAATGTGGTTACAATAAAAGATAGTATTAATTTTTTCCCATCAACGGAAACATATTTAAAATAAAACATGGATTCTTTCTTGACACTTCCTTGACACTATCATCATATCATGTACCCTTCCCTTGACCTCTGAAAAACATTTCAAAAACATGGGATGAGCATAAAAAGTTCAATAAGGGATATAAAAATGTGGAAAGGAAACATGGGTACATGTATACAAAAGTATCTATGAAATCATACTCTACTCATAATATATAAGCACATTAACATACCTTATCAAATCATGAATAAATCATAGAAATCATAAGACATAAAGGTAACTTGAGGCATTCATAACATTCTTACGTAGGGAGTAACCATCTTGGTTATGTTTGGAATACCCATCACAATATATTCCCTAAATATCTTCGTAGAAACCTTAACGTTTCACTCCTTCACGTTACCCAATGCATTGGAGAGCTTTATCGGGCTCACCTGCCCTTAGTTTATCACAGAACCACCCGTCTTCATAACAATTCCCAAGAACCATAACATAATTGTTTCACATAAAACATGCATAAAGGAAACATAACATTTCCACATTTCAATCACAAGATATCAATACAACACATTGACATAATAAAAATATTATGAAAACCATTTTCAATACCAAAATAAAAGAAAATTAAAACATGGTATTTATTTTTCATTTAAAAAAAGGTATGGCTGGTAGAGGAAGCCAAAACTAAAATAATGGTCACGGCGGCGGAGAAGTCGTTGTCGCCGCATACGTACGACAAAAGAACATCCCCTTTTGTCATTTAGTAAATGCTTTGTATAAAAAACATTCCCTTTGGATAAACATAAAAGTAAAAGGGGTTTATACACCATGTAAAATAAGGTTATGTATAAAACAAAATATGCCTCAATGAAAGGAGATTGAGACGAAGTCCCATACCTCAAGTCTGACTTGACTCGATCGTTCTTTAACCTCCTGAATAATAAACATGAGTTAATTTCTACTTTATTAAGAACCTTTTTCAAGTTCAATATTCCTTTTATATCACTTATTACCATGTCATGAACACTATGTAATGTTTTTATTTAATAACGGTCGTTTTAACGATCATTGGTACTTGAGTCAAAATATGCTCTTTATAATTACAAGTTTTTCATGTATACATTATATCGAGAGTTATAATCATGATGTATATATCATATATATCATATATATCCATTATATACATGAATTTATAATATTACACAAAGTTTAGAGGTAGTAATGAAATGCACCGTTCATGGAGACAGTAAGCCGTACGTACGCATGAACACTACTTTCATTTCTATTTCGTATTTTATGGAATTAAAACATAATGATACATAATATTATTTTAATTCCATTATGGTATCATATATAATATCATTAAACATATCCTTTTTACGTACCACATATGGTATTAACGAATCAAATCACTTTGAGGGGGCGGTAGTCCACACTTCCTAAAATGAAGATATTGCGTTTACTCATAATGGTAACCTTAAATATATGACATAAATGAAAAATACAGAATCTTAAGTAAAATATAAACATATTATATATAATATATAAATTTATTGACATCTTAATGGCCACCTTTGAAGGTGATATATGAGTGTTGAAGAATCATTGTTTCGTGAGGCAAAAATTCGCCATCCACGGAAACAATATGTTCTTTAACCATTAGATGTAGGTGTGTGTAAGTGTAGCTTGAATACTTATTATAACAACATCCTAGTATATGGAAGATACTGTTGTTGTTACAAATTAAATGAATAAAAAGAGTTTAGGGTGTTGGAGAAGCAAAATAAAACAAAAGAACATAAGAGAAGACCCTACCTTTAAATCGGGTAACTCTTTTTGATTTGAGATCAAGGCTTCCGTGGGAAGACTTAGGCTCAAAGTGAGGCTTCTAGGAGTTATATAGGGATGTGGAGAGATAAAATGAGCATGGGTTTGGCCGAGACGAAAGCTTTGGAAGTGTGGTTAAGGTGGTAGAGGTGGGGGACTTTTATAAGAGGAGAGGAGGGGCACTCTTGGAAAGTGACAAAAGGATACTTTATTATAAAAATGATTTCCGAATTTAAAATGTCCCAAAATTAAATATTTCGAGGATAAGGTGATAATAGTTCTAAATCCACCCATCCAATAGGTTTTTGACATGTTTAGGTCTCATATTTTACATTATCATTTCATTTTTTTTAAATCATTAATTTGAGGTCATCGCTGCATCATCATGGTGTCATAAATAATTTAATTTATTTAATGTCTAAAAATTGTAAAACAAATACAATGATGTAAGAAATATTTTTATATTTCTAATGAATATTTATAGTAAAAAATATAAGTTGTATAACCCCATTTAAAAAATGTTTTAGTAAAACAACTCAGGTTTGTGTCATTTTTATTTTTACATTAAATAAAAAGCATTTATGTCTTTATCTTACCCAAGTGGCTCCATGGGGTCCCCAAAATTGACCCATGGGTTTTCTTGGTCAGACATGACACATAAAATAAGGGTATAACATGTTTCTATGTATTTTCATTTTATTATAATATCATTTTTTCCTTAAATTGCACTAATTACCTCTAATCGTGATTAAAAACCTAAAAGTTACTATTCACCAAAAATTTATTTTAATCCCATTGAACAACATTTTACTTCTTAATGAAAACCATGTATGTAGGATTTTTTAAATTCAAAACACAGAGGTGGTAAAATTTCATTTAAATAAAAAATTAGTTTTTTAAGTACCACTTAGTGATTTCACTATTCATCAAAAAAATGAAGTTTTTCAGAAAAATACCAAAACTTCATCCTAAGCTATATTTGATATTCCGAATTCAAAAATGATGTCTATTTTAAAAAATTAATAACAAATAAGTTACATTAATTAATTTAATAAATAATTCCCGCTGTCAGAGAAAATAGCGTGTTTTTATGAAACAATAAGTATCAAAATATTGATACTAGTTTAAGTCTGATTTCAAAGTGAAATTAATTCCAGCGAACAATATTGGATTAAATGGTAAAAATATATTCTAATTTCACTTTAAAACCAATTCAAAATATAATCTAATCCTATAAATAAATTATATTAAAAAGAGGTTTTGAATTAAAATAAAAAAAATCACTATTCATTAAAAAATGAACTTTATCGGAAAAATACCACAAATTTACAAAAAGTAAATTTTGATGCCCCGATTCTAAAAAAGAGTTTTAGTTGGTCCAATATAATGTATAAGATTGATCAAAAATATATTTAATGATGGTTTTCCATCAAAAGGCGATAAGTGAACCTTTAGTGAAAATTAGGGTATAAATGCCTAAAATTGAATTCTTTTCGAATTTTAAGCCTTTATCTTTTATTGAGTAAATGTAAAAACATTTAAAAAACATATATAATCATATTTTAGTTATTTCCTTCCATTCCCACCAATACAACGGCTATGTGTTAACTACCATTTAAAATAATATTATTTTATTACTAGTGTGCAATGTACGATTTCAATGAAATTCTTTGTTGCGTATCAGGTACGCTATCGAACATAGAACCCCATTTAGAGTGAAATTAATATTTAATTCGTAAATATTAATAAATATGAAAATGATTTATTCTTTATTTACCTGGGATGTTACACCCAATCCCTATCTTACATATTGAATAATGGCTTTAGGATGAATAATAAACCTATGAAATAATATAGGAAGAATAGTAAACAATAATAGAGGGTATATTTTTTTTGGGAGCTCTTAAAAATTTCTATAAATAAGCCATGATTAATGATGGAAGGGTGCTAAAACATCACCTTAGTCTCTCAAGAGTCATCAAATGAGAATATGGAATAATGTAGTGAAAAATTTAATATATAATGACTATTTCTGTTAAAAATAAAAAATTTATTGATTCTAGGTAGGTTTCATATTTTTCCCATAGGATTTCCTAATCCATGCTCTAATCATGCACATAACACTTCCTAGGTAAATACTAAAAACATAATGGTTGAAATCAGAAGGTGATAAACAACCTATTATCTATGTAGATCCTTATTAAAAATGACCACTCAACCTATTCCAACTTCATATCCCAATAACCATGTTTCTCATAAATAATCAAACTGATCAACCAAAAAATTCACTTAAAGTATCATTAAAATCTAAAAACCTGATCCAAAAATTAGAATCCCTTTAAATCTAGGGTAGCCTATATTGGTCTCCCCCATGCTTTAGAATTCCTCAAATATAGTTGCTCCATAAAAAAAATAGAGAGAGACAACCTCAATGGAACAGTGAAACCATGAGAGAAACTCTACCACAAACCTAAGTAAATTTCATATTAAAATAAATACAAACCACATACAATATACAAAAAAAAACATGATCTATAATCTCAGGACTGAACACATATCAGTAACAAAAGTTCATAAACCATATCACCCTCACATAGTGAGATTAAAACAACTCAATAAAATAACTATATATAATTTTCCAACTTTTTTAAGAGATGGTGGATAAATATTTTACTATATTGTTAAAAAATACAAGAGTTCACATCCCAATTTATAAAATAGTTTAGTAGACTTGGGATACTAGGTATATATATCATTCTCATATCACATCTGAAAACATAAAATTTATTATAAAAAATATGTTATTTCTTCTAGTAAATCCAAGAATTTTTAATAAATCCCTTCTTAGTATCTTAACGAATGGAAAAAATAATTAAGTGTGATCTCATATGATCAATAAAGGAAACTATATAACAAATGATATCATAAATTAATCAGTGAATTAATTATAGATAAAATAAACTTTAATTAAATATTTCATATAACTATTACAATGTTAGGGGATAAATACATGGATAATATATATATATAAATAATCACATGGAAAAAATATCTATTTTCATAATGATATAATGTATAATTATAGAAATTAAATCTATAGGTCAATTCCTTGTGAGAATACATCATCTGGAAATTGTAAATGTGTATGTAATACACCAAAACTAGTTTCTCTCTCCATACCGATAGATACTTCTATGGGAAATAATGGACCCCTATAGTCACTTACTAAGTCCAATTAATTTATAATATGAATGTGGTGATAGAAAATTAAATATATAATAAACAAAAACACTTTAATTGATAAACTAACATACAAGATGTTAATATTTTTCACAAACAATAAATATAAAATTATCATAAGACATATAGAGTAATTATATAGATGGTGTCAAAAGATAATATACCTAGTAAAGCATAAGATTCATAAAATTGTGATGATATAGATGAAAATATGTTAAAAGAGTCGTCAAATATTTTTTATGAAAAATGTAAATTTCATTTTGAAATAAATTTTATTAAAATTTTAAAATTTCTCGATTATTAGGAAAAATATCTTCCTTGAAAAAAAACATAGAAACTAATAAAGGAATATTGAAATAAAATAATTTTAATTATTATAGAAAATTATTTTCATGTATTTTATGTTGAAATAATGAATATATTTACACCAAAGGTAAAAAGAGGTTAATTTAGAAAAAGACAAGAATATTAATTTGAAACCATTTTATATTATGTAAAACATGGGTAAAAAAGTATTTGATTAATCATTAGATAATAGAAAAAACTTTTTTGAAAATATTTTAATAGAAATATAGGTATTAATTAAAAAGATTAATGACTGAATGAGAGAAAGTCAGTTTTAATTAAAATCATTATTTTCATATTTGAGCACTGAAGAAGGTAAAAATGAAAATAATACGTGAAAACCCAATAAATAGTGATAGGGGAATTAAATATATGCGGTTTAATATAGAATATTAAAACAATTTACCCAATAGAATCATAAACATAATTAATGATGAATATGTATGAGATTTTGTAATAAACCCATATCACTTTGGTATCTTTTGAATCAGAAGTCCCATGAAATATATAACTTCCAATGAATCATTAAATAACATAAATATTCACATTGTCGTGATATATAATCTTAATGGAGATGTATAAAAACCAAAAAAATTAACAATATGTGAATATTACATATGTCATAAAAAATAAAAGTGGGAGGAGAAACTGTTACAAATATCCTAACATTGAAGTTATAATTATTTGTTTAATAAATTATGTATTTAAAATATAAATACGCATAAAAAAGTAGAAATAATGCATAAAATTATAAGATATTATTAAACACATAATATTTTCATAACATAGATAATAGAGAAGTAAGATAACATAATAAAAAGAAATTGAGTTAAGATACTGCTTAACATAGGACAGGAATAAATTTTTAGTTCATTTATGACCTTGAATAATAAATTTAAGTTTACTATAATTATTTAACAGAACCATATAATGAATTTTTATATCATATATGATCCAATTAAAACATTTAAATGCATGTTTATTAATAATTCCTTATTAAATTGTCATTTCCATGTGTCAACTAATTTTCTTTCCATATATGTTTTTGTTACATTGTTTTGGATCATGCATATTTAACATTGACCCATCATATCCATATTGTTAATAATTATAAAAATATCATATATATTCATTATAAATATATATAAAATAATTATTTAAAGTATTTCATGATAAATTGATCACATGAATTTGTGGAGGTAGTAGTCCACACATATATATGCGGGACGTCATCAATTTATTAACGAGTGAAAGTGTAAAGAGGTATGCCACATATTTTCTATATATATTCATGATTATTTCATGTATATCATATTTTTTCATTAAATTAAACATATTAAATCCATGTGATGTGGTGGTAGATAATAAATTTCATTAGTTTGTGAGGATATTTTTTTCCATACATAGGAACAATGTTTTTGTTTCCCATTGGATATAGAAGGAGATGAGTAAAAGTTATAGAATAAAAATTGAAATCATAGTATATGATATATACTAGTGATATTATATTATAATTGTTAGAAAATAATTTTAGGCGGTTAAAGAAAAATAAAAGTTAATGTGTTTGGTAATGATCATTACAACTTCATTGAAATAGCATTATTATATTTCCGATTAATTAAAATTGGGTTGTTGATTTGGACATAAAATATCCTTTAGAATATAGATATGTTTTTTTGTGAGTTATTTTTTTAGGATGTTTAATTATATGTTTCTCAATGTTGTGTGAAGAATAGATGAGAGGTGGTTTCCTTTTACAGTCAAGGAAAGGAAACACATGAAATTACATAAAATATATAAATAAAATAATTTCATATGGGTGATGGTGGAGAAAAGGTGAAAAAATATCAAATATCATATAGTTTTAGGTTGAAATATCAACAACCAATAAAATTTGGTAATGTTTATGTGACATTATAAACCTCATTCATTGGTTTAACGCCTTCATTAACCAATCTTAACTTTAACCATTATAATGAAATTTTCAATATTAAAGGGTTATAATATTACATATAAGGTAAAAATTAGGCCATAAATGGAAAATAGATGAAATTTTTGACCATTTATAATCCTTCTTGTCCTTTTTAAACTTTTTTTTTGATTTTAGAATCATTTTGTAATATATTATTAAAAAGAATATAATATTAAAATAATTTTAAGAACAATTCACATTTTTTGACATTAAAGTCCTCTTGATAGGATTGGAATTAGAATATAAGCTCATTAAACATCAATAATGCAATATTATTAACTATAAATTTAATTTAAAGGAATAATTTGTTCCAAAAAATATTACTTTTTTATGTTTTCTTAAAAAAATTCAATGTCTTTTATATAGCTTTCACAATCACTATATCATCTTTATATATAAAAATAAGTTAATTATACCATTAATAAAAGTTAAAAAAATTCATCAAAACAATAAAGTAATTATGTAAAAAAAATTATATTGATTTGAAACATATTATTATCCATATTTGAACATATACAATAATGTAAAAGCAAGAGAGTGACATTTGGGAATTTTCCATTACATAAAAATTAAATGTTTTTTATCAAATAAAAATCAATCCGAAATAGAATATTTGAGAATATATGAATGTTTTGGTATACATTAACTCATCCAATGAGAAATAGGAATGTGTATGAATGATTTTGAAACCTAATTCTATAGTTTTAACCTTGTTTATCCCATTTTACCCTTTCATGTGGTGATAAAATTTACAAACAATACTACTCATAATATCTAAAAATAAAAGGTTTTTATTTACAAAATTTGAACTCTATAATTCAAAATATGGAATTAGTTTTATCAAATTAAATTTATACAATTATAATAAATTAATTTAAACATAAACCCATAATGTGTGGCAAAAACAGTTTTACAGGAATTTGTATTTTTCAATAATAATATGATCTCACATTTAATTCTCAAACAATAATAATCATTATGTGACATTCAATTAAAATACATAGATATATAATATTAACAATTAATTGAAATAATTAATCATGAGATATTATTTAAATTAATTGAAATAAAAAAACATTATTCAATTAAAAACAATTGTTAGAAAAAGCCTTTTTAGGCATAAAATGAACTTATTCCCAAAATCATGTATCATAATGATTCCTATGTAATTTAGTTGAATATTAATTTTTTAAGTATAATGATGTTATTTGTTTATCAAATTAAAAATATAATTGGGTTTTTAAGATAATTGATATAGTGAAAATTTATGGTTTTACAAAAATCCGAATTTTTCACAATCCACATAAATATATTTCATTTCAAAAAAGACCAAAATATCTTTGTATGATAATTTTAATATTAAAATATAAAAAAATATAACCATTTTATCAAATAAAATTTCTAAAATTGGTATAAATTAATTATATTATTCAATCATAAAAGTAAATAAATCCATTTTTGTAGAAAGCATATTTTAGAAGAATAAAATAAATTTGATAAAAAATTGAGTTTCTATTTACTAAGAACTATTTTATAATTATTGAGCTAAAATCACATATATATTCTAAAATTTAGTTATTTTTTGTATTGAACAACAAATTTAGTCTCTAAAACATAATTATCACATTGAAGTAGTATTATTTTATATCATCATTCAAGTTAAGATTAGTGTTTTGTGTTATGAAATATATTGAAATTAGAATTATTTAAAACATTTTTTTATGGTGATACATTCTACTGAACATAAATTTATTTCATTTTTTCAATTTATATTTCGTTATCTAAGGGTTCAACATATGAAAATTATTTTTCTGAAAAACCACTTTATAAAATGGAATAATAATCCCTTGAAAATTGGAAGCGATAGACGTAATGGTTACCTAAAATAATGAATAATTATGTTTCCTAATAAGAAGAATTTTAGTGAAAAATGTAAATATTGATATGTAGGAAAAACATATTGTATCCATGTAATAAGAGAGAGTGAAATAGAATGTGATCATGAGAAAGGAAATGAACACAAAACTATAAATTAGTATGGTATAGATAAGACTCTCAATTCATTAGGATTAAAGGTAAATTTAAAATCCTATTACTAATTTACAGTACCTTCAAGCATAATTTTTTTTATCATGATTTATATGGGGTTCAAATCGATTTTTTTCAGGATAAAATTGGATAATGATAGAATTTTCTCGGTTGTGCGTGGATGGTACAGGATTTGAAAAACCATGCAGCCACATAGTTGAAACTGTGCACCCCATCTAAGGGGTATATGGTTAGGGTGAACAGTTTGGAAAACCATGCTGCCCTTCCCAACGGACCATGTGACATGTTTTTATTATTACTAAATATGTGTAAAAATTTCTCAAATGCCCTTTTTAACACCCACTCAACCCTATTCCAATATATCTTGATTTCCCATGTTAGGGGGGATCTCAAGGTCCCTTTTCCCCTCCTCTAACCAATCTAGAAGGCGTAATGAGCTTGGCAGTCATCGTTATATTCTTCTCTTCTATGAATTATTCCCCCATATCTTCTCTCTCACTCTCTTCATCTCTCATCCTTATGGTTTGTTAGATTCTCCCATTTTTTGGATCTTCAATCTTGGGTTGATTCTTGGGTCTTTAGTTCATACTTTCTTCATTACAGTTTTCCATGTGCAAGTTGTATTACATGATCCACTAATCTACAATTGCTGGATCCTTAAAATTTTGGTAAATTAATTGAACCATGAATTACATGAATTAAATTTAGTTTCATTCAATTAGATTATGATAAATCCAATTTATATCAAATTGGGGTTCTGATTTTCTTTATCATACAAGTTTAGTAAGACATCCCAATTCTAGTGAATTAGGTGTGATTTAAAATTGATGGAAATTAAGGAAATTTATTATTGAATCTAATTATGAGAAAATGGATTAAATTATTTTGATAAGAAATAATGTGTTTCTTTTTATTAAAAAAATCATAAGTCGATTAAAGAAACATTTTTTGTTTTTATAGATAAATTTTTATATGGAAAATGGAAATTGAGCAATTTCACTTTAAACATCATTGAAATAATTTTCTTATTATTTATTATCGTTTGAGAACATGAAAGTCTATTTAGATCAAAAGTTATGTGGATAGAACAAAATAATATGGGAATTTTCTTAGAAACACATTCAGGCATTACAATTATAAATTAAACTTATTGGTGGATATAATCCTTAGTGGGATGTTGCTTAGTTCTCATTGGATAATGTTTGAGGGATATGTGTTCCAATTTCCAATATCATTATATAATTTTGTGATGATCGCATAAGCTATATCTATCTTAACTCTTGGAATATGAACATGCTTCCAATATTTGATTATTTATATATATATTTCATTTTTTGTAAAAATGATTTACACACTCATTTTGAATTTATATAAACTATTTTATATAAATAATTTATTAAAAAAATCCTTAAAATGGTTCCATGAATTCAAATAAAAGGTAAGAGTTTCTTTAAATATGCTCTTATAGTACCCTCCCGATTTTATTAAAATTTAAATCATTATTTTCTTAGTTATTTTGGAATTTTAATATGGAATACTTGGTGAGACTCTACTCAGAATTTGTCTCACACCCTACCTTTTCTTTTTGGTGGTTGCATATTTCCTCCTTCCGCACTAGGAAAAGGGTAATATACCACTTGGAGGTGGTAATTGTTGTTGACTAGTATGGCTAGGAGTACCATTTATGTTGGGTACATGGGTTTTTTATCTATTATTTATCATCATTTTTGGTACTTTTTGACTTTACTCTGGTTTTTTATACGTGTTTAACATATGGAACTATTCTTACTGGGGAGTTTTCTCTTTGGAATACTGACTTGTATATATTAAATCTACTGATTATGTTGGAAAACGCATCCTTGTTTTATCTTATATGATTATAGGTGATTTTCACCAACCCATAGCGATCGGGAATGCCCATTAGGCAATGTGCGGATCTTATTAGGTGTTTGGGTACCATGGAATCTAGGTCCATTCATGAAAAAGTGGAATTATAGGTACTTGTTAAGCATATTTCCCTGATGTCAATATAAATCCTGAGTAATCTTCTCAGGATGTAGGAGGTATTTATGTGTGAGTGTCTATATATTTCTCATTGTAATGATCCTTAAGTCATTATGGGTATTTTGAGAAAGGAATATTGATTATTAGTTCATGTATTTTCCTTATTTAATATTTGGAGGTGTTGAGATCCATATATTTTTTCTATATGATTGGATTAATTTCCCTAATTCGGTTATGGAATTGTTAATCTAAGTAACCTTTCGAAAAATATTAATTTTTTTCTACTGAAGTTGTTTTTCAATTTTCTAACATGAATATGTGAGAATAGGACCTTGGATGAAGCTTCCAAGGAACCAAAATGAGTAAATCCGCCTTTGGAATGAATCTGGTTGAGGTTATTAGGTGTTATTTTCATGATCTAGGACAAGAACATTCACTCGGTCCAATAAAATATTCAGTTGTATATCTTCATAGGGATTAATTCAATACTCATTCTAAAGAATTCCTTTTCCAGAAGTTATAGACATACCACGTCTCAAATTACTATCAAGTGAATGAGTATTTTAAAAGGAGTGTTGACCCTTTATTTGACTTCTTGGAGATTCCTAATTCAATCAAGGAGAAATGCGACACATTAATACAAGAGGGAATAAGAAGTATGTTAAGTGATATGATTTTAATGCTGAATATGAACTTAGTATTAGATTGTAAGGACATAAAAATATTGTCATGAAACATTATCTCTAGAGATAATGGTGTTGTCCAAGGATGTAGATTTTTTCAAACTCAATTAGGATGATAATACCATGAAAGAATATGAACATTTATTTACTAGTATTATGAAGTTTTTACATAATATTGTATCAAATGAGAATATTAAGAGTTAGTGGTTCTTGTTGGGACTTTGATATGATATTCGTTCTCAGGTCTTCTTTCGAAAATTCTCTTCTTATGGTGTTATACTGTATAGATCATCAATGGTTATGATGGACCTAGTTATAATGTTACAGTTGATGGGTGTTTTTTTCTTGCTATGAAATATCAATGAGTTAATTCAATAGAAAGAGGTATCATGATGGTTATATTGCTACTTTTTGGAATAAGGGTTCTTCTAGACCACTTGCAGCTCCAATAAGAGGCCCTTGGATTTTCTACCTGTATTGAATGATCAACCTATCAAAATGGGGTTTCATTGGGAACCCAGGATATGTGGCTCATGCATATGTTCAAGACACATATAGAACTCATCTCATATATATAAATCTCCACATAGTTTCATGATATCATCTGTGCCAAATTGTATTACATTTCAATTAGATGCTTGATGAACTGAGGGGTTAAAACCATAGGTATCCATAAAAAAACATCTATACATAATAGGAAAGTATCTAGAGGAAGAAGATACAAGTCCAAAAACTATGGAGGTAATCATCATTATTACTTAATTTTTTGTGTATTCTTTATTTGATACTAGTTTATCTAAATCATTCAATTCAACCGATATCAAGAGTCTTCTAAATCATCCCACCATCCTTTTATCTTAAGTGATAGATTTTACAACACCCCCAAACTGAGTAGAGAGAAGGGTCCATGTTAACCTTTGAATGTTTTTTATTTATTATATATTGATCTTGATTTTTTATTTTTTTATAGAAATAACACCTCTTGATGTCATATTCTTGTTGGATTGAATAATTAATAATACAACTTGAATTGATTTATATATTCAGTCGGTCTCCATTACTTCACCTGATAGGGTGTGCCATATCATTCAGGTAGAATGGGACCTAAGCTTCTGTAGATCCAGATCTTCTTTTCTAGAGTTTGGAAATGTAATATCTATTTTCTATTTTTATCTGGAGAATGGGAACTTAAGCTATTATCGCACTCCAATTTTTGAATTTCCTATTGTTTTTCCTTTTGACTTATCAAAATTTTTTACTGATAAGGGAGTTAGTGTTTTATAATGATTTCATACATGGTACTCAATAGGTATATAATATTTATTATTGTGTGGAACCATATGAAATTAAATAGTTGACGGCTCAGTTAGATGTTCACTTAGATAAAATATTTATATGTCTGACTGTGTCAACTTGAGAAGATCATATTATCTATTCTAAGAATGTTAATGGGTCACATCGCCTTTGTGATGATTTCTAAAAACTCAAACTAGTTACGATAAACAGAAAAAATACATTATCATGGAATGATGATCTGTTTGACTAGTTAAAATGGGCTTGGTGGATTTTGAATATTTATCTTTGATTTGGTAATTACTAGTTGGGAATCAAAGAATCTAAAATTCAAAAAACATCCTTTTAGAGTAGGTATAGCCATTATGAGTAAAATTTCATGACATTTAGTCTAACCAATACCTCTTTGGTCTTCTGGGATTTGATTTATAGGATCATCCATGAGTATCTTGATATGTTTTCCACAGTCTTTGTGGGTGATATCTTTATTTTGGGTTATCCCAAGGAGGATCATGCATGTCATTTGAGGGTAAATATAGAATTATTGAAAAATTATCGACTTTGTTCCTAGATATTTAAATATAATTTATGGTTTTTTGAAGTTTCATTTTTTGTACACATGGTGTGGAAAAATGTTAATTGAATTTATCCTAAAAATGAGAAATATTTCATTAGTTTTGATTAACCATGAAATGTTTTGAATATTTAGAGATTTTTGCATTATTAGGATATTATTACTTTTTTGTAAAGTATTTATCATAATTAGCTTCCTTGATGAATACTCCATCTTAGAAGGGAGTCATATTTTCATCGAATTATAACATTCAGAGTTCCTTTGTTAAGATGAAACATGTTTTCACTAATGCACCAGAGTGGACATTTCTAGAGTTTTGGAAGGGATATTTGATATTTTTGATTTATTTGTTTTAGGATTAGTGTGTGTTCAAATGTAGTATTATAATATTGTTTCCTATGAATAATGACATCTTATGCCACATGAAAAGAATTAGGCTACCCATGAAATTTAATATATAGTAGTGATTCTTGGGCTTAAGATTTGGAGGCATTACCATTTCCATTAAATGTTCAGCATGTATTACAACAAAAAAGCTTGAGTTATATCTTCTCTAAAAATTTTGTGAATCTCCACAGGAGGAATTGGGTAGAATTCCTACAATCTTTTGACTTTGATATTTCCTATACCCTAGAAAAATAGAATGTCAACATGGATTCTTTGAGAAGGAAACTTATAACCCAGGCCATGAAAGAATCATCCGAAGATTGGAATCTGATGGATCTCATTTCACAATAGCATAAAAGAGTTCAGGAATCAAGGGTCATGGTTTCGTTGGCCATTTTTCAGTTGAGATCCACTCTTCTATACAAGATTATTTTGAAACAATAGCGTCATGATGAATTCTATAGAATTAGGTACTCTCTTTATGGTGGTGAGACCGATTTTGAGAGGTCGTTCTCTATAGAGTGTATTCTATGTCATTGTAATCTATTTGTTGTTAAGTTAATGGTGATGAATTCCATTCTGGGTGATTTATATAATTATTAGTAGTAAGTGACATAGTATCAATAATGATGCTCTATGATATGTTGTAATGATTTTTGTGGGTGAGTATAATATGAGTCATAACTGATTTTTTCCCTCATTGGTATACATTCCAATAGGTCAAATCTGAGTACCAGAAGACATTGAGTATTCTCCATCCACTTCTAGTACCAACATGGAAGTGGATTGAGATCTCTATTTTTTTATTATGTTAACCCATACATAATGAAAGAATAATTCAATATGGGTTTTTTCTGATAGACATACTAAATCATCTCACTTTTTACCCATTCATGTCATAACCCATGTTGAGGAATGGAAAAATATCTATGTGTAATTGATTTTTCATTTTCATGGAGTTCCATTTCATGTAGTCTCTGATTGATATCATTATTTTACTTCATGTTTTTTGTGGTTCTTTAGGATGAAATGGGATCTCCGGTTATTTTGAGTACGACATATCGTCCATAGTCCGATGGATAAATCAAGAGAACTATAATTATTATTGATGATATGATTCATTCCTACATCATCATTTTTTTGGATCTTGGGATGAAAAATTGGGGAAGGATGATCTTTTTAAACAATAATAACTAGTCCATGATTATAATGGATCTCTTTGATGCCTTGTACAAGAGGCCTTATAAATATCCATTATGTTGGTCTAAGATTGGTGAATAGTACTTGATAGAAAAGATCTTGGACCAAGATATCACAATATATATTCAATTTATTAATTATATAACATTAAATTCATAGAGTTGGTATAGGTCTTCTTATTATTTTTGTCTTAACCCATTGTAATTTTTAGTTAGTGATTAGGTGCTCTGTAAATTTCACATCGTTTGGGTCATTGATGGATTGTGAGGTACAAGAATATTTCTTCTTGTTTTTGGGAACCACATAAGGTTGTTAAGAAGGTAGAGAAAGTGTCTTACCATTTATCACTTATTCCAATGTTGTCGTTGAAACATAATGTGTTCCATGTGTTGTATTCGTTAAAGTATATTTATAATCCATCTCATGTTTTTAGATGGAGTGATCATGGAATTGAGCATTATTTATCCATGACTGAGCAAAGCATCAGGATGGTTGTTTCTGAAAATAAGGTACTTCTTGGTGGGATTATACCTTTTGTTTGAGAGTTATGGCAGTAATTTTCTGATACTTTTGGGACTTGGGAAAGAGAGGCAATAATGAGAGAGAAGTTGCCTCATATTTTTTTTGCATGGTTACATTTTATTTAGAATTATATAGACAAAAATGATTCTATAGTTGGGAGGTTTTAAAATACTATTTCTATTTTCAAGTACCCCTCCACTATTCTTAATCATGCTTAAATTGGATTTTTTCATGGGTTTTTTTTCTGGTAGAAATTTGATATTTTCAAAATGTTTTATGTAGTGCATGATTGGAACAAGGTTATCCCAAATGGCGCACCAACCTACTGAAAAATCTTCAAACCCAAGAAGTACATGTCTACATGGTTGGAGCACAGTTTGACTAAATGTGCACCCACATATTAGAAACTTCCCACCCCATCAGAGGTTCACATGACATGGGTGCATTGTAAAAAAAATTAATGACCCCGACCCTAGTAGCATGGATTTTGTGCCATGATTTTATTAAATTTGTATATAAAAAATTTAAATACTAAAGGACTAATCTGTTTAAGAGTTTTGGAATAAATATTACATACATAAAATATACATTACAATTGAAACTGCGTAATATAAGATAAATAATCCTTCAATAACCCCATTATTCATATAGATTAACCATGAATATAATTCATATTATACAATTTGGAAACCTATAAAAAGTAAAAAAAATAAATTGGTGATATCAGATGCTCTGAATGTGTATGCATAAAATAAAATATATTATGAATATATAAGCAAAAAAATTAATGAATGGTGTATAACTGAGACATAATACATTTAAAACATAATCTTGAGAATAATATGTAATAAATAAATGAAAATAAAATAATTCCATAAAAATAATCACAATGATATTCTACTAGTTGAGTAATAAAATGAAATATCAATAAAAAATCTAATAATGACGGAATGCATAATGTTGAATGTCATAAGAAAAACATTAATGCTTCAGTGAAGACATAATACATAAATTGGTAAGGCCTTATCCAACACAAAAACATGTTTTTCTAATGATATTTAGTGATGCAATTATGGGATATAGTGGTCCTTACACGTCACATACTAATTCCATTGCATTCATCATATGAAAGGTTGATACATAAACAATATAAACATTTGTATTGTGAAACTAGCCTAAAAAATGTGGATACATTAACCATAAACAATGAATAATATTAAAATAGAATATCCACTCTCCTAATTATCATAAAACATTGAATAAAATATAGTTGACAGTATCATAAGAGATAAACCTCGATTAAGCATAAAATCCAAAAAATCATGTTGACATTGATGAATATAGTATATCATTAAAAATTTCATTAAAAATAACCATTTTTACTTGTAAATAATTTATTTAAAAAGTACTATAGTTATAAAAGAAAAATATTTATTTTAAAATAACCTTTTAAACATGTAAATGATACTTCTAAAATATTATGTCATCATGACTGTGGTGAAATTCACCCCTACCATATATGTTTAAAAATTCCTTCCATTTTTTGTTGAAAATGTGGTAACGTACATCATTTGCAAAATGATAAGAATATTCCATTATTATAATTTTATAAAAATAAAATATTGGTAAAATACTTTAAACATCTACAGCATAATATTAAATATCATTTTGGAAACATTTTTAGATTACATGGATATGGATGAAAATATTCTATAGTGGAGACTTAAATATAAACAATCCTGAATGATTGTGATATTGTGAAATAACCTTTATACTGTGATTTATTTTAGTGTAATGTAATTTAACCACCTATATAATTTTTAAAGATGTTTATAAATTTATACTCAAACCATATCTATATTTATGATATCATATATGATCTTCTTGTATCATTTTTTAACATGATTTCATTATTACCATTATTTTTCATGATAACGAATTAATTTTCATATGAATGTTTTGTCATATATGTATTATTTCATATAAGTAGTATATATTTATTTCATATTATGTTTCTATATATTATATTTACACATCATATTAATTTTTATAAAAATTCTATAATGGTTATCATAGAAAAATAATCACATCAAGTCATGGAGATGGTAGGTCCTAAACATGCACAAGAGATTGTATAATTCCATTAATAGTGAAATGGTAAATAGGTGGATGGAATATTAATTATATAGAATCAATATATTATCATATTTACTATTAATATCCATTATATCCATCATTATCATCATCTAAATAACATGGTGAGGAAAAAAATTACACCACGACGTGGTGACGGTAAGCCATACGTACACACATGCGATGGTTTTGTTTTTTATAGGATGAATAAATCAATAAATATGGTTATACGAAAATCATAATAACATATCATATTATATATTAAAATGGATTTATTACATTATTAGGTAATAACTCGTGAAGAGGAAGTTGAAGATAAAATGAACATGAATGAGTAGTTAAAAACAACTATCTCTTCTTTGGAAGACATTATTTTGATCTAATATTATAGGATATAGGGTTGGTATTGGATTTATATAATCTGGAAAATGATATTGGAAGGATAAATGGATAAGGGTTAGTAGATATAGAATTCCCAATAGGGTTTGAGGATGTATGGGAGTAGGTTCACTTTTATAATTGAGAAGAGGGGAACATTTGGAAACTCTTAATGTATTAAATTAATATTCCAATAAAAATGGATCAAAAGTTAGTTAGTTTGAATATTAGATGATTATGGGTGTAAATAATCTCATAAAATAATTTCTAGACAATTATAAGTCTCATTATTACCCTTATCTTTGGGTTATAACCCTTACTTAAACCCACTAATTCTTACTGTGACAACACATGTTCTACTCTTTGCACGTTAATATATTTAAATAAAAAAACAAAAAGATTCTAAACTGAGTCATGGATGTGATTTATAACATTATCCCAACTATTTGGATAGATATTATATTTTTACAAATTTTATATCATTTAATGAAAAAAAATTATATTAATATAAAATTATTGGAAATTTTAATACTATTCAATACTTAAACATAAAAACAATTAATTAAAATATAATTTCTAACCAAAGCATCTTATATACCACTAACATTTCCAACTTATGAAATAAATTTGTTGATGATATTAATTATTCCAAATTTTATTTTTTTATATTTTTACTCGCACTTATATGATATTGAAATTAATTAAATAATTTTTACATCATCATTGTATAAGCCATTAAATAATAATTTATTTCATAAAAATTAATAATAAACTATCATTATGAATATAAAAATTTTATATTTTAAGTTAATATTTATTTTATAATTAACTTCTTTATAACACAATATTAAAAAGTATATATTTATTAAAAATATGAGTATGACATATTTAAATTTTCATTAAATATAATATAATAAATATAAAACTCCCATAAAAGTGTCCTAAAAGGATATAATATCTTCTCAAGGATTATTTAGGTCAACACTGTCTCATCTAAGGAAATTTTTACAAGAGTTATGGTAGTTTTATAATATTTATAACATTATTTTGACCCCTAATGATTCGATTTTCCTTTAAACGTGTTAGAAAAAAATTATTAAAATCAATATTCAAATTATCAAAACATAAAAGAAACCTATTTAATTTATTTAAACCCTCTTATTTAAAATATTTAATATATATTTGAAAATCCAAAACACATAAATTTATGTAATTAATTTAAAATTAATCCCATGGAAGGAATAAGAAAACATGTTTTAAAAGTAAAAATGTTCAAAACATTGAAATATTTGTATATTCAAATTCAATGTGAAATTAATTTTGATGTCATACATTAGATTAAATAATATAATTTTTTTCAAATTATACATTGAAATTATTCCAAAATATTATTTAACTTTATGAATTATTTAGATAAAAATGTTATTTTCAATTAAAAAACAATACTTTATTATTATTCATCAAAACATGAAACTTATAAAAAAAATACAAAAGTCAAACCAAAGTAAAATTTTAAATCTACATTCAAAATAATAAATATATTTTTTCATATATAATTCATGAACATGTCAAAATATTGAATTAAAATAGGATATTCAATAAAAGACGATAAAGCTGCCATTATATTAAATTTTGGATATTATATGTAAAATTGGGTTTTTCATATATTATTCCATTAAAATCTATAGTATTAATATTATAAATATTTTATTTAATATATAACATATATATTTTATTAATAAAATTTTCTAATTATAATTAATTTAATTTATTAAAGCAAAATGAATTTGCGATCAATAAAAAGATATATTTCCTTGGTATTTAATTTTATTACTTGGTAACCAATGAAATCTTCTTATATTTTATTAAACCATATATTTTCATAATTTAGTTAGTATTATAAATAAAAAATTATTTTAATATATATTAAATTTCTTATTACATTAAATATTTTAATAACATACTATTTTTCTATAAAAATTCAATCTTGTGTGTATCGCAAGGAATTGGAAAAATTCGTTGTTGCATATAAAGCAAGCTCACCCAGTTTTTTTGAGAATTAAAATAAAATTATTTAAAATAATAAATATATCATAATTTTTTGGGACATTATATTCATTTATAATTTGGTTGTTTTATATCATACACACTATCAAATAAAATTGACTCATTTATAATTTTACATTGTTACATTCTCCCCACCATAATTCAATTACATCCTCATCAGTAAAAATTATTTTCATAATATGTGGTTTAATATTTGAATTTTATTTTATTGGAATCCCACATCATGAGAAGAGTTAATAAAGTATCTTCTTAATAAGAGATAATGAGAAGTACAATGATCACATGTAATAACATATAACTTGGTCTCTAAGTGGGATAATATTTTTGGAAATTAAAGATTCAAATATGAGGGAAAAGCACACATTTTTAGAAAGTGTAATTAAGGTCATCAATTATAAAATGTGAATAATAAATTTACATTTTATGTCAAAAAACATAAATCTATTATTATTATAATATAAAAAGAGTTTAAAAAAATTAACATTTTTATATCCTTATACTAATGTTGAAGAATTTTTTCACTCTAAATAATTTAAGGAAATACAAATACTTGATATGATTTTAAAACATAGTAATATCAATTGATTTTGACATTAACTAATTCTAAATCATTTATTATCACAATAATAATCATAGGGTGTAGTAATACATTTAACACTAAAAATATTTCTTATGATCAACTTAAACCATTTCATAAATGGTTAACTTTTCCAAAATAAACTTATCATAATCCTTCTACAACATGAAGCATGTCTTATTGGAAACATTACAAGTATGTGAATAATGTTACCAGAAAATTTCTTTAAACGTGATAATAAAATTAACATCAATAATACTTTATTTAAAACATACACTATTCTTTATTCCTTAAATAGAACGTAGATTATTAGATATACTCTATAAGTCTAAAAATGTTTTAAACTCCATAAATGATGGCATAAATTAATTTTTCAACAAACCATTAATCAGTTTCAAAGTATCCAACAATATCTAATTTACACTATCAAAATAAATCTATTCATTATTAAAAAAATCAATATCCTATTACTAGGAACATATTAAAGTTTTTCTTTCCCTCAAGCATATGTTTTCTATAATTTTTTACATCTAAATGAGTCACTTTCCTTCATCATAGGTACAATTTAACATATGATCTCAAATCCTTAATGAAATAGTGTTGTATTTCAATCCTTGAATATTATATAATTTTTATAACCACTACATCATTGATAAATACCCAAATGACAAAATTCATGAATCCCAACTTAATCACATTAATCATTCCTCTTCATCAGTGGCAGTAGTATAGTTTTGGCCACGATTGATTTTCTTATTTTGGGGTATACTCATTTCACGTAAGAGATACTGGTTTTTTTAGTGTCCCATCTCCTTAAAATTAAATCATTGTACATTAGAAACATTTTTCTTATCATTTCCATCCCATGAATATTGTCCATTTCCTCCACAATTTTATCATACTACTATATCTTTTTATAAAAGTACCATAGTGATTATTTAAACCATTATTAAATTTGGGATAAATACTAATTTCCCTTCTTCCCTTTATATATATTTTTTTTCAATTGTCATCTTATTCTCATTCTTCTATTAATTTCATAATACTTCATATATTATTTACCTATATTTTTATCACATAATTAAGTTTCTTAATTTAATGAATACAAAAACTATTCAATTTATTTCACACTAGTAAATTATTTATTACATAAAATTATACAAAAAAACCCAAGATCATCGATAAGCCTATTTTCATTAAGAATTAGTTACATTACATTGCATCATAAAACAAGAAAAAATTCTATATTTTTTTTGAAAATTTCTTTAACATGCTCGTACTTCAAACTGTATAGGATAACCTTGATACATATATAATAAATGGGTGAGATATAAATCCTAGTAAGGGAAAAAATCATGGAATAAAATTAATAGAAAAATATAGGTTATAGAACATGCATATCAATGTTTCATAAAAAGAGGGATAATCATAAACATGAACAACGAGATGTGATATATCGTGATATCATGGGAAATGTGGTAACAAATTAAAACATTGAATCATAAAAATAGGTCAAAGATAAATTACAAGAAATCATAATGTACAATGTACCATAAAAGAATCAGGTTTACTCTATCTCTCAACATGACAAACACTATACTAAACATTTACCAATGCATTGTAGCGTTATATAATTCTAGGCGCACCTGTTACATTAATTTCTTTTTTGGCTTATGTGTGCCCTATTGACCATTCCAAATGGATTCATTCATCATTATATTTTATAAAATTATCAAGGAGTGTAGAATAAAAACATGTATGTACCATGTAAAATAATTATATGTTAATAATTTTTAACACCCTTGATAGGATATTTACATGATATTCATTATAAAATATGTTTGGCTTGGAAAATCACGGTGAACATTTGGCAGCATAATGACATAACATAATAATTAATAAAAAAAATTATGAGGGAGAATGGGGTATCTAATAATTTTAAAATACATGGTTTAGTAATACGGACATGTAAAGAAATATCATAACATTATCGATTGGAAATTGAATATATAAAATAATAAAAAACATGAATAGTGGAGGGAATGAATGGATCCCTTACTTGAGTGTGTGATTCCTAATGCTAGGTAGGACCTTACTAAGATATTCATGAACCATTGGAGGAATCTAGAAGGGGGGTTAAGAGTAAGGAAATTACTAAAGAATTTTTAGTTAATATAAATGGGAGATATGTAGGGTTTATACATAAAAATAGATGTGAATTATTTAATATTTCTTAAACGTAGATTTTGGACTCTAAATAATAAACTATCTAAAAAAATACATTCTCATATTTTTTGCACAATATTTTTAAAATTAGGAGTGTTTTCATATTTTTATTAGTCCATGGCTCGATATTAATAAAATAATACTCTTTCTTCTATGGAGGTGAGTCATACTCTTACAAACATGTTTCTAAAACCTTAAAATATGTTAATGGTTTTCGAAAATTATAAAATGAATTGTAAAATTAATATAATTAACATAAAATTAAATTTTTAAAGGGGATACATATATTTGTTTTTGAATTCATATTATAGTATTAATTTCACCAGTTTTTGTTCATTATGATGTCTTAAACACACCATATATTTGTGTGTTATTTAATATTTACCCAGAAACTTGAATACCTTTAGAATTTATGAATAACACATCATTTGATAATTTTGATGTTATAATTCAAAAAATAATATTCATTTTATCTAATTTTTTTCTAAAATGTTCATTCCCACTTTTAAAATTTGAATCTATATTTATTGAGAAATGATGTGTTTTTTTGCAATAATAGTTTTCAAAGCATTATAAAAATTACATTTGAATTCATAAAATTTATATGATCATATATATTTGATAAAATTTATTTAATAATAATGTTTTATTAAATTAATATTGATTTCAAAAATCTATTCACTCGTAAAAATAAATTCCCTTGTTGAATTTGAATATTACACAAAAATACTATTTTAGTTTTATTGTATCAGAATAAAAATAATTTATAAATTAACAATAATAGTATGGAAATAAATTCATTATTCTATGAAAAATAAATTATATAATTATATATCAAGGGTCTTGATACATATATATTTTATAAAAGAGAAAACACTATATGAGTAAGGTGTGTGACAATGTAAATTAAAATGGGGTGGTTTAGTAAAAATGTTTTAGTTCGTGATCTCTATGAGCTTGAACTTCTCCAATAAACGTTTTCACTCATTGTTAAGTTGTTAGATATCAGCATTTTCCTGGTCAAAAGAAAATACAAATGATGAAATCTCCCTCTTAAGCTCTAATAAATGGACCTTATAGGGTGTGATCCTACTAGATGAGGCTATCACATACTTTTTCTATGTCAATTGGATTTGATAAAACCCAATATTTATACTAATAATATGACTACTATACAATAGCTATAATATCAATGGTTATAACTCTTAATTTTTTTTAAATCTTATTTTCTATAATAAAACCCAACAATTTCATGTGTTTTTTATAACCATAATACAAAATAATATATTTTAGTTAATAATAAAAGTGATTTTTATTTTTAATAGTTTGTGTCATAATAATCATACCACATTTATATATTTTACCTTCAAAATATTATTTTCCAACACCAAAATAGATGTGGGTAATTCTGTTTCATTACCATCATTTTCCCCACATTTTTATTGAATCTTTTGGTTACCACATAACACTTTAACAAGATTCACCGTCTTATTTTATTTAACATTTTTCTATGATCTATGATTTTCACTGGCTTCTATTCCTAAGAAAGACCATTTTCCAATGGTACCACCTTTGGATTGAGTACATGAATGTGTCATTGTGTGTACTTTCTCAATAAGGATACATGGAATGTAATATGTACTTGAGATAAGTTAGGTGGGAGTACTAGTCGATTGGCCACTACTTTGATGTGATGAAGGGTATCAAAGGGATTAATGTATCTTGGACAAAGATTTCCCTTATTCCCAAATATCATGACATTATTCCATTGACATATATATAGGAATGTGATTTCCCCAACATAAAAATCAAGTTCTCGTCAATAATTTTCAACATATCTTCTTTTTTGACTCTGAGCAGCCTTGATGTGATACTAAATGGTCTTAACATTTTCCACTATTTTGTCGACCATTTTTAGACCAATCAAGTTTCATTCTCACACTTCATCACAACATGTAGGTGTTAGAATCCTCTCCCAATAAAGGGATTCATAATGATCAATTTGGATGTTTGAGTGGAAAATGTTATTTTTTTGAACTTTCTTATAGGATGATGTTTATCCCACCCCCCTTTAATGTTAATTAGGAATTCTCCCAACAAGTCTTCCAATATTGGAATATTTTGATCATATTAGATATCATGTTTATGATTATAGTCTATATTAACATTAACCATCTTTTTTGGAGCATGTTAGATGCTTTTAAAAAACATGTATGTAAATATTAGATCTCAATCAAATACAATTGATATTGGTAAACCATGTAGTCTCACCACAACTTTTATTTATATCATTTCAATTTGGCTGAGTGTGAAGTCCCCTCGAATTGTGAAAATTGATATGACATTGTTGGAAGATACATAAATAACTATATAGCATTGTTTCCTCCTGATGTCTTTAAAATTTTAGTGACAAATTCCATAACTATGTTTTCCTATTTCCAAGTTGGTGTTGGTAATGGTTGCATCATCGCCTTAGAAATTTTCAATTCAGTCTTCAAATACTTACATATGAGGAACTTTTATGTATATTCCATGATATCCTTCATCATATATTCCCACCAATAGTTCTTTCAGGGATCATGAAACATATCTATTCATCCTATGTGGATGAGAATGCTTAACTATGTGTATCATCCAATAACTATATCTTTAGATCAGGATTTTATGGTATACAAAGCCATGACCCAAATCATAAAACTCATTCTTTATTAACATTGAACAATGAGGATTTCTGTTTTCTTATAGTTTCTACATTATTCTAAATTTCTAGATCATTTATTGAGAATCAGTTTTCCTCTTTATAAGAGATAGTTGAGAAACCATTTGTGAGAGGATTAATTATTCCCCTTAGTTTTTTATTCCCATTTACATAGTTTAAAAATCTAAAAAAAGGATCCCTTTAAATTCTCATCAAGGATAGAAGTTATAGTTTCTTTCTAATAAGAGTTTCCTGAAGTTTAATTTCATTCCCATGATGGATGTGAATTGAGAAATCATATTCCTTGATCAATTATAACCATCATCATTGGTTTATATTTAGTTATTTTTGTGTGAATATGTTATTTAGAAATTTTGGATCCATATTTATTTAACACTTCTCTCATAAGATACAATTACAATATATTTTCAATGAGAATACCATTATTGAAAAATACAGATCATGCATTGGTTAGTTCTATTAAAAAACATTCAAATTCCATGAAGTATAAGCTCTGAATTTTTAATCTACTTTAATAGAAAAATCAATCACTCCTTTGAATCATCCGTGAATACCAAAGAAAAGTTCTTCAAATATTGGTAGTGGGAGTACAGGTGCAGTGAAAATCCTCCTTTTCAACTCCTTGAATCAATCTAAACTTTTATCATCCCAATAACACTTGACTCTTTTCCAGGTTCTCTTGGTTTGAGGCTTTGAAAACCAAGATAAATTTCTAAAAAATCAACAATAGTACCCATCTAATTCAAGGAAACAATATAACTATTTCATAGATGATGGCCTCATCCATCCTTAAATTATATCTATCTTTAATGGGTCCACATATATCACATTTCTTGTGATTAAATTCCCCATGTATGAGAATTAATTCAACCATAACTCACATTTGTTGTAATACATAAAGCTTCTCTATTCATAAGTATTTTTAGAACTGTACTCAGTTGATTCTCATGCACTTATTTGTTTTAGGAAGTATTATAATATCATCTATGAAGAATACCAAAAAACCTGTGTAATATTTACATATCCTCTTCATCATGTCCTTATATATTTTTTGGTTCATTAGTGAGTTTGAATGGAATTACTATATACTTATAGTGCCCATAACTTGGGAGAAAAGTAGCCTTGGGGATATCCTACTTCTTCATGCTAACGTGGAATTATACTGACCAAAAATCCACCATATAGTAGTATTTTTTCTCCACATATCTGATCAAACAAGTCATCAATCCAAGGAATGTGATACTTGGTATTTATCGTGACCTTACTTAGCTCATGATAACCAATGAAAAGGTTCATTAACCCATAATTCTTCTTGTTGAATTAGACTAGTGCACCACACGATGAATCAATTGGGCGTATGAACCCTATATCTAGGTTATCTTGTAGTTATTTCTTCATATCCTCAATTTCTAGAATACCTATTCTATATGGACTCTTGGAAAATGGTAATGGACAAGGTATAAGGATGATTTAAAATTAAACCTCTCATCTAGGAGGAAGATCATGGAATTTATCGAGAAACACATTAGCATATTTCCTCACATGTTTAATGTGTTCATGGATGATATTTTCCTTATATTCAGTCATTTTTCATGAAACACTTTCTTAAAGGGTAATAATATCCATGATTTATGTGTTGGTGCTGTAGAAGAATCAGACTCCTCCATCAACTTTTACATAATTAGAGGATGATTCACGATACAGAGAGTAATAAACTTCTCACATAAATTTATGTTGTCTCAATCTAGAATAAGACAATACATTCCAATTATTGGATAAAAATCCAAAAAAGGTAGTGTGAATTTTTTTCTAGTATGTTCAACAAAAAACATTTACAGGGGAGGAGTTATACACTTGGAATGCAATAATTTACCCATTTTATTTTTTCATTGTCAACTCTTCTTCAATGATATGTGGTGGTGTCTGAATGTATCTATTAATATTTAATTATATGAATGAATTTTTTGGACTATAATAAAAAATTATGTTCACTATTCTTCATTGAATAACTAGAATACATGTAACCACGTTGTTTTTGGGATCCACCTTAGTGGTTGTGATGAAAAAAGATCACCCTTGAGACCATGTTGGTTGTTGGTTGTCTCCAAAAACCCTTGTCTTTGTGCATTGGATTGAAATGTTCCTTGATATCTTGTAGTCGAATCAATGAAAAAAATTTAAAGTAATGGATGTAGAATTTCATCCATCTATCTCATTAGTGGGTTTCTCCTGTTAGAAATCACTACATTTGTGATCTTCCATCCCACACCAAACAAATTTCCTCATTCCCCTTAGGAAAATTTCACAGTTCTTTTTTCAAAAAATTTAAAAAGTGGGATATTGAGATTACATGGAATTATTATACGTATCCATGAAACATCCAAAATTAAACACAAATTTCTAATTCTTATCCCCCTGATACCCTTAATATTTATTTATTACCATTTTAACATTGAGGTCGCACCAGACAATTTCCACATATCTATTAAAGACTTAAATCACAATGGATTTTCAAAAACTAGCTTTTAGCTCACGAAATAAGTTCTAAAACATGCATTTAGGGGTAACGACAATATCAGAGGCGTTTTATGTAAGTCTTGTAAATTATTCATCATACACATAGAAAGATTTGTTATCTTTTTTCTTGATGTAATGGAAGTCCCCTTCCATTTTAAGTCAGAGAGTGTGAGGAAAATATGTATTGAAAAACAATTTAAATAATTCCTTCCACCCCATAGATTCTATATCTTCCCTATGAATCATATTATTTTTCATTGTACATCACTAATCCGCTTCCCCCTTCATATGATCAATTTTCAATATAATCTTATCTTAAAATAGAACATTAAACGATGGAGAAGATATTATGAATGGATGTGATCTATTGTTACACGAGTAAGGGATTCGATGATCAATTAATCTTTAAATGACTTTTTCACATAATGTTATTAATTATAACTTTTTCTCTAAACATGGGTTTGGATGCTCTTATTGATCCATGTTTCTATTAATAACCCGATTTAGATGAGAGAGTATCATCATAATGTTCTCGATTCTTGCTCCCATTGGGATGTACATCTCGTTGGGGGATGTCATCATGTTTCCCTTCACATTGATTATTTCAATGATTTATACTATTTCATTCCATTTTCTAGAATAAATGGAAAACCAGTTAGGACTATATTTAAACTATTAAACACATATTGGTTAATACGATGACATTAAATGGATAACATTTAAATTATATTTATTTCTTTACATATAAATACATAGGCTTCAATATATGTTATATGTGATCTATTTCCTAATATATATTCTTATGGGAGTTTTTTTTATTCAATTGATAATGGTTTATAATGATATTTTGAATTTAATAATATCATATCCCCCAATAGTGTCAAACATGTTGTGCGACAAGTCTCGTTGTCATGAAGCAGTTCTTGGTCGAGTTGATCTCAACGCGGTTTTTTTCAGGTTTTACCCCAAAATACATTTATGCGTGTGCCACATCAACATGTTGTATCAAGATAAGGATGTATTTTCTTTATAAACATCATACTCTATACTTAAAATAGTTATATTATGTTTTTATATACATATTTTTATCCCTAAGGCTTTCACTAGAGTTTTTAATCTTAATCCAAAAAATACCAAAACTTCTACTTTGAAACACATTATTACAAGACTTATCTTTATGTTACATTAGTAAACAATTTATCACATAAGATTACACTTAACATGACCCTATTGATAAAAAAGTCTAGTGTGTTGGGAATTAGGTACATTACATAATAACATAAAACAAGATAAATCATAATCTTTATTAAAAACACTCAGAATTATCTCACTTAAAAAAATGTGATATCCTGGGGAAATATTTAAGAAAAGGGAGATCTATAAAGCCCAGTTAGGGAAATAAACATCTAATAAAATGAAAATTTTTTATGATAAATAATAGGAATACAAATGAATCATAAATGGGGTTAAATTTATAAACATGAAGAATGAGACAAGATATAGCACGATAAGATGTGAAATGTGGAATTATTGTAAAACACTGCATCATTAACAAATGTCAAGGACAAATACCAAGGCATCATAATGAAAACAATTACCATAAAGGAATCAGGCTCACTTACTATCCAAACATGACATCCCATGAGACTAAACATTACCAATGAATTAGAGCGCTATATAATTATAGGTGCATCCATAACTCTCATTTCATTATCATTCTTATGCATGCCCATATATCATACAACATGAATTCATTCATTATCATATTTTATTCCACTTTCAAGGAATATGGAATTAGTAAATGATTTTCCCTAGTAAAATAATTATAAATGTATAAAGGTGAATACTCTTAATAGTAGATTTGTATGGTATTCACTAGATAATATTTTTGGAATGGAAAATCACTATGAAATTTTGGCAGTATAATGACATCACATAAAAATTAATTAAATGTGTTGAGGAGAGACATAGGAGTATTTAAATTATTTAAAATAAAATGGGAAGTAATGTAGACATGTAAATACATATCATAACAATATTATTTGTAAATAGAACACATAATATAATAATGAAAGTTGAATAATGGTGATAATGAATGGATCCCTTACTTGAGTGTGTGACTCCTAATGCTAGGGAAGAGATTCTTGAAATCATAGTGAACCTTGGGATGACTCTAGAGAGATGAGGGGAGGTTAAAGACATGGTAAAAGGATTTTTAGTGATGATAAATGGGAGATTTGTTGGGTTTATATAGGAAATGAGTGGGGAATTTCTTAATATTTCTCAAACATAGGTTTTGGAATTTGTATAATAAGATAACCAAAACCAAAAATCTTCACATAGTTCTTGCTGATGGTTATTTAAAAATGGGAATGGATTTCATTATTTTCAAAGGCCAAGGGAAATTATTAGTATAATAATATCTTTTATTACGTGGATGTGAGTCATACTCTTAAAGAAATTATTTTAAAACCATAAAATATAATAATGGTTTTGGAGGATTCACAAGGGTTTTATAAAATTAATCAAATAAAAATAAAATCTCATTATTTTGAAGGGAAACTTATATTTAGTACTGTATTCCATGTATATTATTTATTATATAACTTTAGGTTCATTTTAATTTTTAAGATAAGAATTGAAATTAATTGAGAAACAGTAGGTTTTTTTACAATTTAAGTTTTATAACCCTTATAAAAATTACATTTGAATTCATAAAAAATATATGATCATTTATATTTGATAAATACTATTTAATAATAATTTTATAAAAATAATATATATTTTTAAAATACATTGATTCCTGGCAATATATTCCTTAACTTAATTTGAATATGAACACAAAATACTTGTTGCGATATATTTTATCAAAATAAAAATCACCTATAAAGTAACAATAATAGGATAAAAATACATTAATTATTCTATAAAAAAATATTGTAGATACTCATATTTCTCTGGTCAAGATACATGTCTCTTAAATACACTAGTAAAAAACCTATGGGTAAGGTGCACGATTGTAAGACTTATTTTGAGTGGTTCACCAAACAAGGTTTGTGTCGTGATCCCAATGAGTTTGAACTTCTACCGAAAAACAATTTTACTCATGCATAAGGTTTTGGATGTAATATTGGGCCAAGTTAGGGGAATATGCTGCAGATGTTATCTTCCTCATATGCTCAGATAAATGGGCATCATATGTTATGATCCAATTGGTTGGGTCCATAATTTTACTAATAAAACAAATTCCTTAACAGCACTCGCATTTATCATCATTAGAAAGAAACTTTGATAAATGACACATTTATCATCACTAAAATAAGAAACAACAAATGGAATATCTTACCAGTGTTAAAAAACTCTCATAAAGGGGATCCATTAAGAGTTTTTTATTTTAATGCTGATTAAACATACCTTTTATCGACAGTTTATTTTTAGAGTTGATAAAGGGTACCCTTTATTAGTCTCTATTTTTAGCATTAATAGAAGATATCCGTTATCATTTATATTTTGGAATGGATAAAAGTCCAGAATAAAATAAAATAAATACACATATAAAAATAAAAACAAAATATCCACAATTTTATAAATTAAATAATTCTTGTTAAAAATGAAAAAATGAATAAATTTAATATACATAAATATAGATTATAAATATTAATAAATACTGTATATTAAATATAAATATATAATGTGATTAAATTTTAATAATTAAATAGAAAAATGGAAAATAGATAAATAAAAATTTTATTTAAAATTTTATTATATAAACAATAAATAATTAAAATGAATAAGAATATATATATATATGTGTATGTATATATATTAATTATGAATAGTAATAAATAATATATATGAATATATAGAAAATGAATAAAATGTAAAAATTTAAAACATATTAGCATCTTATTTTTTTTCAATTTAACATATATCAAACATCATCTGTTACATTGATTTCACATTCATATATATAATTAAAGCTTTTTTTATATATAACTCACACAAAAATAATTCATAATTAATATTTTATATAGAAACACATAAACCAATTATTTATATAATTTATTCAAAATTTAGTATATTTTAGAATTTCATATTAAGATAATACATTTAATATATTATTTTTTTAATCAGTCAATTTTTTTTATTTTAAATAGTACTACAGATATGTATTATTTATTCATTTGCAATATTTTTTATTTTTTTATTTTTTTGAATATAATTATTTTCTATTATTTATTTGTAAATCTTTATTTACGATGTTTTAATACTTTTAATATATACTCATTTTTACTACAATATATATCTATATTTTTTTAATAATTTATATTTAATTAGAAAAACATGTCCATTTTTTAATTGTTTTAATGTGTACTCATTTTGAATTATTCAATTTCATTCATTTTAAAAATGCATGTATTTAAGAGTATATATCCATTAATAATGTAAAAAATATATTTATAAAAAAAAGTATTTACTAATGCATATTTATAAAATTTATTAATTAATATATTTACTATTTGTATAAATAAACAAACATTATTTTTTAAGAGTATTTATATAATTATAAATAAATAGTAATATGTATTTAAATAATTAATAAATTATAATTAATTTATTCAAATAATGTTCTCTACGAGACTTGATCTCGAGACCTCGCTGATACACACTAGGGAAGATACCACTGACCTACACCCACAAGGCAATATATATAAATAATATAAATAATATAATTATTTTTTAAAATTGATATTCATATATTTATAAATCCATATTGATAAATTTAAACTACTATAAAATTATAATAAATTTATTGCAATATTGAATATTTTTTATTTATAAATATTTATTTTATATATAATTATATAATATATATATTAATATAAATATATATCTAATTACAATGTTTTGGAAAATAGATTTAAATAATGAATACAATTACTAAAATTATATTGATAAATATTATATATATATATTTATATAAAAATATATTATGATATAAATATATTTATAATTATAATTAAATAATTATAAATATAATTATACAATTATTTTTACTATAATTATAAAATTATATATTTATAAATATAATTAATATTATAAAAAATTTTAAAGGTATTAATGCAATTATAAATTATTAATTATATTATTAAATAAATATTTAATTATAATAAACAAATATATATATATTTTTTAAATTTTTTCTTATAAATATTTTTATATCCCATTTATCAGGACTATTGTTTTAGAACTAATAATGGTTTTTATCAGTTTTTTAGCAATGATAAAGATGCCTTTTATCAGTACATGTCAATTTAGTGCTTATGAAAGGATATTTATTATATTTTTTAAAGTGGTGACAAAAGTATCAATGATCTATTTAAAATGAACCTAATCTGAGCTAATTCAAACATGATACTGAAGATATCAAGGAAATTTCCTTCTGTCAGCGATACTCCTCCACATTCTCTCAAACGAATCAAGGCTAGAATCTAATGTAGGCTATTTTCCGCTTTTCGTTTCTCGTTGTTTGATTTTTTGGGTTCTGTGGTATTGGTTTTTTCACAGTTCTAATCCATAAAGATCCCTAAATCATATGTATATATATCACTAAACAATACCTACACAACACCACCCCTACTCTATAAACTCATTCCATCTTCATATGAAACCACTATGAACTGCATCTCCCTCTAATGTTACAAGAGATAGTGATTTTTTTATTCTTATATTATATTATTTCTTGTTACATTTTAGATAATGTTTTTTATCATTTTTTGAATTTTTTTTCCATAGTATAACATTCACATTAATATGGAAACATAATGAATTATTTTTTTGGTTTATTGATATGCATTTTCATATATGAAACACTCAGTAACTTTTGAATCCACTTCATCAAAAATTACTTTTAATTGGGGTGAAATCACATTAAATCCTTTTAGAACTTCACAATTATTCATAAATGGATTAGAATACATCTAAGATGGGTTACATCTTTAAAATATTCTTATTGCACATTTTTTGTGACAAAAAAATCCAAACACACCTTTTTATTCTCTTCCCCCTCAACCTTGATAATTTTATAAGGCTTCCAACATGAATCATAATAGTATTCCACTCACAATTTATAGATGTCTTCATCCCTGTTTTTAGATTCATATTCAATATATATTCTAATGTAATTTTGGATAAATGGATAGTTTTTAAGCTCTCCCATCCTCGTCACACTGAAACCCAGACAAGTTTCTATATCCTCTACACCCTTCCCAATGAAGAAACATTTCAGAGGAAGTCGAAAATAGAAAATGATTTTTAGTGGATGTAAATGACTATGAGTTGAATTCATGTAGATTATAATGTTCATTCCTTTATTTTTTGAAATGATGTTTGTTTTAATACATAAATAAAATATTATTTCTGTTACTTTTGAACCTCATTGAATATAGAACAATTATATTTGAGATACATGTGAGGGAAGAGGACTTGTAATGTAGGTTAGAGTCAGTGCAACTCAGTGGGGATTTGTTGATATTCTCATGGTAGTGTCATAGACCATTCATATTTGAAATAGTTATTATTTCATTTTGTTTCTTTAGACTCATCCCCCATATTTTCTATGTTGTGTGAACTACTCTTAGTATTAGTCATCCAAAATTATTACCCGTACCCATTATATGATACCTTTGATTTATATTCATTTAATAAATATAGGAGGATGTCCTCAAAAAATTGGGGATGGGTCACAAGCAATAAAACCCCATAATAATTGTTTGGGAGGTATATTATCAGAGAACATTGGAACCATAATGATGGGATTATGGCTAGTTTGAAAGAGGGAGTTCAATCCATCATCAATATATGGAAGGAATTCAAGCATATAATAATAGATTAAATAAAGGAAGTGAAGGTTAGCTATACCTTAATATTGCAGAATTATATATTTTTTCATGATTGTATCAATTTTCATGCATGAGGAAATAAAATGTAGAATTTTATGCAAGAAGTGTATTGTATAGATTTTATTTAAGAGAAATTAAATGCATAACAACTTAGGAAGACAATGTCTTATGAACATGATGATGTTACCGATATCAAAGAAAAATATACTGTTGATAATAAAACTGTGGAATTATTAGGGAATCAATAGCATGTTGATGATAAACCAACAATGACACAACATAATATTATTGAATAAAATTATCAAGGAAAGATTTCAGGATATAAAATTTGATGTTGTCTGGAATCAATGCATCCAACCTATTGGACCCAACAAGTCAATGTTTATTAATTTTCTGGGGGTCACAATGTAGAAAAATGTGTCGATTGATACTAATTCATAGAACCACATCCAAACTGTAATGAAAGAAATATTTTTGAAATATATAATGATAATTTTACAATATATTTTCTCAAATTGACATAAATATTATATAATGAAATCATGAGTTAATTTTCATCATTCCTTGCAATGTTATTTTATTTTAGAAGACTTATATAATGATTTTTTTCATAAGGGAAAATAGAAATTCAAAATAATATTTTTAGAAACCTCTTACAAATTTACATCTTAGAGATGCTAAGATGAATAAAAATCACCACCCACTAGTTAATTATGTACACATTATAAAGGAGAAAACCTGGAATATTTTCACAAAATATCGCAATGAGAAATAATTTTATCTAAATTGTATTTGACAAAATATTATTAGACCTTATTTATTTTATCCAATATGATTCAAAATTGTTAATTTTTGAATCAAAAAAATTGTGTTACAAATAAATAATGTGCATCAAAATAAATGTACATCTATCACAGATCAATGATGGGGTACAATTCATTGCAGAATAAATTGTTATGTATTTTAAATAAACCTAAAATTATTTATTTTGTGACATGAAACATTATATTTTCCATTGTTTATATCCATATTAGTGAATCTAAATATGAATCCACTTCTATCCCATGTCATGTGTTAGGGATGGAGGCTCGTATAAATAATGAGGGAAAAGTAGTTGATGAGAACTCAAAAAAATCATGGGAAAGATGTGTTCGTATGAAATAATTGTAATTAGTTTTTCTTTATAACAAAATAACCTAAAAATATCAATTTATTATAATATTATTTTTTATGTTTTAGACACAAGAATCATTAATGACCGTACCAGAATTAATGGTACTTTCAGTAGCATTAAAGAAGCCAGAAAAATATGGTTGTGTTTGGATATTAGTTATTGGAGTCTCTACTTGATCATATTTTGAGAAGGTAAAACCAAATGATGGTACATATAATATTTTTAGATGATCTAGAACATAAATAGAATCACTGTAAAAAATTATTGTTCGTTCTGGTTTAGCATATCAATGTATTATAAAGTATCAATGTGAACCCGTGGTAGAGAAAAGATCCACTAATGAACCAAATGATCGCACTATATTTGATCCTAGTCATTCCCCCAACCACATACCTTACTCATGGTAATCAATTTTTTCATTAATATTTCTCATAAATGTGAATAAAACTACTTATGATAACTAAGTAGTAATCATTGTTGGTAGGGTATAATTGTATGTGATTGGGATCTACCAACTCCCACACACCACCAAGTTGTGGTTGGTACAATGTATACCATTATATGTGACACGATCACTATAAATCAAATCAAAAATATCACATAAGAGTGGGGATTGGAGTATCTCATGAGCCAACTACTCAGTTCCTTGTTCCATATGATGGTCAAGATATTAGAATGATCAATGACTCTATCAGAGTTATCATAACATAGACGTCTAATCCTATGAAGATACATAACATGTGTATTTGAAAAAACTTCCATATAAAAAAGATGTAATGATTGATGATAAAAGGTATAATTTTGGGTATTGTATTATAGATTGATAAAGTGATGTGTAAATGGATTGTCAAATAAACATTATCTAGTGAATCAGTAATGCAAAGAAAACATTATGAGATCAAAATCTCCACTCCTGTTATAGGGAAACATTTATTATCATCAAAACATTACCAAGAGTCCACATTTAAATATAAATAAATGTCTTATATTGAATAATAAAAATAAATAAATATAAATTCCTTAATAGATAGAATTAGTCTGGAGACTCTAAATGAGATTCTCAAGCATGAATGGATGGGCTTATTAGTTGTGAATACATACATAAGGTACATTTTCATAATACATCCTAAAAAATGGTAATATAATATGTCTATTTATGTTAATAACTATTCATATTTTCTATATGAATTTATATTATATCGATATAAAGGGACGATCAAGTGATGAACTATTTGGATTTATTAATACCTATATCATTTCTACCGAAATATTTCTTTGGATGATGAAGAAATTAAGAGTAAAAAAATGAGTTACTCAAAGAATTTAATCATAATTTATTAAAAGAGAGACAATATTTGATTTCTTATAAAAAAATAGAACTCTATAATCTAATCACATAAAATTTATTTTTTATTTTTGAATTACTTTATTTGGTTTTTTAGGAAGCAGTGGATGCTGATCATAGTCAATCCAGACTCCCCAAATATATTTTTTTGATAAAAACATGAATATGAAACCAAAATACTATATATGATTTGTATTTTGAATACGTAATACATTTAAATCATCATTTTATTGATAAAATTATAATTATTATTTTTAGTATGTGTTTTAAGAAGAATTTTGTTTTGATAAGACAATCACTAAATATAGGCTAAATTATGTCACGAAGTCAATTTATGATGAGATAAATCCTATTAATTGCTACAAATTTATATAATTTAAAGTTTATATAGAAATATTTAACTAAAAAACATTTCAAAAAAAATTACTTATTTTGTTCAATGTTTATGTAGTGTTTGAAATAAGATAATGGAATCGATTGTGGATATTATATTTACAAATATATGAAAGCTATTATAAGTAATAAAAGTAGAAACATCCCCCAATAGGTAATTTTAGTACGTAATTAAAATTTAATTAAATATTTTTTATAATCATTTTTTTCTCTATATTTAATCAGTAACATCATGATTACTGACAACCTAGATGCTCAAAAGTAGAACCAAGTGTTTTTAGAGAGGAGTGGGCAGCGTACTATTTGTCAGAATGTTTCCTGAAAACAAATTTTCTGATTAACTAATATTCTTGTGGTCAAGTAAGATGTATGACCCACAAAATATATTTAGTGTGTGAATCATTCATGTTAGAATGCTTATATATTATATTTGATATATATCTCAATGGGAAAGTATAATGTATGAAATCATTTTTTTATAATCATTGACCTACAAACAATAAAATTGTCGGGAAATTTTGATGGTGGAGGATGAGGTGGAGGTGGAGGCTAAGGAAATGTAAAATTTAGAAATTGTCATAGAGGAGGATGCATATCCATAGACTGAGGTTGAGTCCATCGAAGAGACAGTGGTGGTTGTGATGAATATTTGTCTTTTAAACAATATAATTGTACGTAAGTGAAGTATAATGAGGATCATATAAATATTATGTTTGATAAAAATTTATGAAAAGTGTAAAAAATAATTTTCTGATAAGATAAGATCCATTTTGAAAGTGTCTCCATCATATTATTGAAATAATTCTTTTCACCACTTTTTTTGTGATTTTATTCACGGTAGTAATCCAATTGTACGATCATTCTATGTTGGATGCTTCAATTTCATCACTAGTGTTATTAAATACACATCTGTACAACTCCAAATTATAAAATAGGTATATATTCCAATATAAATATTTTAATAAATATGTGTGTAATCAACCACATAATTCAGAAGGTGTATGGAATAATATTGGAGGAAAACTAGCATTGTCATATCACAGTCAGCAAGAAGGGATGGTTTCAAAGTGTCTGTTGCATTTTAAATTTTACATTTTAATAAAAAACTGTGTTACTCACTAAAAACTAAGAACGAACACTCATATTGGTAGGAAAATTTTGGAAAGTGATTCATAAATAATTTGGGATGTGAAGGAATTAGTCTCATGTCGAACCGAAACATGATGCGACATATATAACTAAAATTTAATATTTGAATTTTAAAATAACAATTTATTAAAAAAAATGTGGCATAATAAAAACCAAGGAAATAAATTTTAATTGTTTTGATACTATAGAAAAAATACATAATTCATTTGAGATTTGTAGGAATTATCCACACCTAAATCTAATGCATGGTGTGACTAGTTTGAATCCAAGTGTGTCTTTTTATTCAAAATTATCATTTATTTTAGTGCAAAAAACTCACTCACTAATAAACCATGAAAACACATCATAATTGTTCTATTACTTTATCAAAAAGATCAATATGTCATTTTTTTCTCTGTAGAATTTAGTCTCACCTCAATCTGATACATGATTTGTCTGGTATGGATGAAAGTTTCATTAATTAGCTTAAAATTGACATTTAAAAAAAAATATACCACTCACCGAAAACATTCAAAATGCAATAATATTATATTTATAATTTATGAAAATGGTTAATATTTCATATATTATGTGTATAAAATAACCTGATATCAAAACCACGCATAATGCGGCCTATGTTACAGCCCATGTATTTACAAATAAATTTATTAAAGAATGTAATTCACAGAACACTGAGTCTCTGTGAAACAACACTTTTTTATTATAATTATTTATATAATATAGTTATAACCTATATATTAAAAATATTAATTTTAAAAATAATAACTACTATTAAATTTTATTTATAATGGGTTCACAAAAATCTAAAATATTTATAATGAAATGTATAATTTTTGGGAAAATATTTATATGTTTAGAAATACTATGTTTTGAAAATAACTACCTTTTATTTCCTTTTGAGAAAAATAATAAAATTAATTTTAGACACTCTTAGAAATTTCATTTGTTTAAATAAACATAATTTTTATATTCAGAATTTCAAAATTAATATAGGGTGAATTTTAAAGTATGTTTATGAGAGTTTTATTTTTTGATGAGTAGTGAAAAATACTTCATTGCACTTAAAAACTATGTTTTTTTAAATAATTATTACACATTAAATAATTTTTTCAAATCCTAGTAGATAAATTATACATATATTAATCCATTTAAGATCATTAAAATTATTTTTATAGTGAAATTAAATATAATGACTTATTGAACTTTTTAACATTCTTTTTACTCGCCTCCTCACCATACCTGTGGGGTTAGCATTAAATGTAATTTAATTAAATCTGTGAATTGAATTTCAAAAAACATACATAATCAATTATAATTAATAGTATATTTAGAGTCAGATAGGATCAATTTAATTTTTTGTGAATAATAACTTTACCCTTTAGAATAGTAATGTTACCCTAATAAATAGTAATATGACCCCTATGAATTGTAAATCATCCAACAGAATAGATACCTAGCCCATGAATATATAAATAATATTTAGACATCTCATAAATAAAATTATGATATAATTATATCGTATTATATAAAAATTAATAATGTAAAAATTTCTAATTAGGTGTAGGTATGTTTGTGAGTCATAAATATTTAATTAAAACTTTATAAATAATAAAATGATTTAAAAAAAAAATTATTTTCATAAAATGTATTTATAAATCAATATATTTTTATCTTATTATTTCTGAATAATTCAATGGTACCTCTATTAATTTTTTAGAATGTAACAAAACCTGTTATAATTTTTAAAACTGTATTTTTCAAGTAAATGATGATTTTAATTAGAAATTAAAATTATCATATTTAGAAATTTATTTTCATAAAATTTATTTCATTTATGAATGTTACAAGTTGAAAAATGCTTATGTTGATTTTTTTTGTATTTTTTCTAAAATACATTATTTTTTTATGAATAAAAAAACATGATAATTTTTTATAAATGCTAAATACCAAAATTCTTGGGTCAAAGGTAATATATGGAATATTTAAGACCATACTCTAAAACTATCATCATTATTTTAATGTATTTGATGATAATTATCAAACTATTCATATTCTTGTTCAAAAATAATAATAAAATGAATAAAAATTTTAAAAACACCCATCTCCTCAACTATAAATAGCACCCTTTATCCTCACACATTCCATGATTTGGTCAATTTCAATTTTCTTCTGTACACTCTTTCAAATCCTATACTCCATTTTTTGGATATATTGGTTTCATTAAAATACCAAAACAAAGGCACCTTAAGGATGTTCTTGAAGAGGATAATTCAAGATGTCAATCCACTTTTTTTCTTTTAATTTTTTTTTCAATTTCCTTTTTATTTTCTTACCATATACCAACCTATTCTATAAAAATGAGGTTGATAATTCCAATATCATCTATATAAAATAATTATATCATTTTAAAGTAATATCGTTAATCAAACTCTTTTTTTCTCTCTCTCTCCCTTTAAAAAATGAAATCATTATTAGTGAGGTGCCAATTTACAACCTTTGTGGATGACAAATTTTCATTTTTCAATTTATTCTTCAAGGGTGCTCATGAAACCATTTTTGTGGATAATAGGGACTATAATAAATGTATTACAACCTATTTATTTTTCTAAAACCTATATATATACATAATATTAATTCATATGACCAAACATGTTTATGATGGTCGAACAATTGCCAAAATAATCTAACCGATTATCACTATTTTCTTATCTAATTATTCATTCTCATACAATATAACCAAATTATAAATATAAAAATTTAATATTATGGATTTTCATTAATAAAATAGAATTCCAATTTTGGAGAATTATACAAATCTTACATGAACTGTATTACTTATAAACAAGTGTATCAATCCTGAAAACCCGGAAAAAGAATTTCCATAACAATGATGTTAAACTCAATAACCCAAAAATAAGCCTACAAATGAACTTAATAGAACTATAATGAGTCAATTACAGTTATATAAGGTTCTTAATTAATTAATTAATCGATTTAATTTTATTATCTAGGACATAATGGTCTAGTACAAAGCCCATTAGACATAAGTTATGGGTTTTCTCATCCAACATCCGTTTTTGTGAGATATTCATCATTCAACACAAATTATTGTGTATGGGGTTTGTGTACTCACCATTGATGTACTATATCATGAATATATTTATTTTAATGTTATTAAATTTATAATTTTATAATTATTAATTTTGGGTCATATGATTCGATTAAATACAAAGTGGTAAGGGATCCTTCATGAACTTCCCTTTTTCATTCAGCCTATGTTTTATCTCTCCTTGACCTAATGTAATAAATAAATACTTTTATATAATTATTCTAAATTATGTTTATATTTTCAAACACCATGTATCAATATCATTTCATCTTTTATTGGGTTTAAAATTCATGTTTTATAAGGCTTCCTTTTTCAATTCCCCTGAATAAGGAAGCCCGATTAAAGGGAATGTCCCAATTTCTTACACATTTTCACGTACCACCCTTAATATGTTTTATGATACAAATAATTTCAAAAAATAAATACTTTTATACTGAAAATTTTATTTTTTCATTTATAGTTTTATACATTCAATTATTCATTCTTCCATTTTAATAAATCTTTTATATTTTCTATGAACCACATTAAAGTGGCTCAATTATAATGTTTCATAAAAATTCTTTTTACATGTTTTCATTTTTGTTGGACTTCTTTTATACATAAATTTTAATGTAACTATAATTCCATTTTCTATTCTGGGATTTAATTCTTTACAATTTAATTTTATGAAAAATGCAAATGATTCTCTGAAATAACTCTTCTTTCCAAATTAAAAAAGGGGTTTTCTAATCTCACTTTTACTTCTATTAGATATATTATTTGTTAACCACTTATTCCATGCATGTAGTTTATCTAACCCTATATGATATTTCAAAAAATTATTCTTTGTATTCTTATGATATTATATGTATTAAGAATTAAATTTTTTGATGTGGCATGATACACTTTGGAATTTTTAACGATTATTTTCCTTAAGAATTTACCAATGGTGTTATTAGATTACTTTCATCTATGATTATGATTGAAATATTTCAATGTTGTAGGGGAAATTTTATTTAAATATATGTTTTATTATACATATAAGGAATTCATTGGACATAGTTGGAGATGGGTTGGCCCCTCTATAGCCCTTGAGGAATCGGTAAGACTCTTGATGCAAACTATACTGGGTTTTTTCCTCTTATGTATAATATCTTTTCCAAGGCATTAACGATATGTTTTTGATATCTATAGTAATGTATTATCTCATTATGAATATATTAATTTATATTCCATGTTATTATTTAACTAGTATAATATCTATGGTTATGTTATTTTATAAATTTATTTAACCATATTTTAATCCTGTCACATTATTGTCAATATTAGGTATTAATGGAATGTGTTATTATTTATTCATTATCGCTTATATTTTATGTTATATCTTCTTCTATATTTCATACCCTTACTGATAATATGATCTAATGCCTTTCATATTTATTTTTCTTAGGATTCCAAGAGGTATATTGTGAAAGACTTACAGGGTTAATCTAAGAGTTATGTTCTGTTATCAATAGAGTTACTATATTTTTTCCTTTTAATTTTTAATTTAAAGATCATGTATTTTGTTTGGTTTCCAAAACTGCTAAAATGTTTAGCCCTTTAGGATGTGATTTCATTTAATCAAACTAATGTAATAAAATAAGGCAAATACTCTAGGTTATCTGGGTCGGGGTCTTTATAGTTAGTATCAATTAATGTTTTGTATAAACCTTATAAACTAGATTTAGAAAACATATATCATGGAACATAAACCTATGATATAATTTTTGAACAAGTTCATTTTACTAGAATTATGTTAAGGTAGATAGTATGTGAATATTTCTTACAATAAATCTATGTCTAGATACTAAAACTAGATGTTTTATGGTACAAATGTACCTAGGCATAACAAATTTGACAAGATGTCCCAAGAATGACCCGGTGTAACTTGGTATATCAAAATGGGCCTTAAAGCAAACCTAGTTCGACACTCTCAATGGGAAATTCTAAGGATAATTCACAATTTCACTACCTAACATTATGAAGTATTTAAAAGTAAATATATCCCAATGAAACCATGTTTATGATTAGGATATTAGATATGCATAATTTTATTAATTTATGTTAAGTATTTCACTAGTATGGGGATTATACATTATGTTTCATAATATTATGATCTAATCTAGTGTATTAATTTTTTTAGAAATGGAACCTGCTATATGTAATGTGAATTATATCAATTCACATAATCCAAAGAGTAGTAATGACCATGTCACAACCCATCCTAGTGGGGCTCACGTCGTGACTCCCCAAGCCCACCTCCAATAGGCTAGGGCTGGTGACTAGCACCGAGGAGGAATATTACTAACATGGGAGGCATTGACTAAGAACCTGTACACACACACACATCTCAAAGCCCATAATCTCTTAAATGAAAAAAAATGTCGAGGAACAGAAAGCAGGCATACAACTAAACCCAACCACCAGAGTACAACAAAAGGTAAAGTGTTGAATGTAAACTGGGCCAAAATACAAGCCCACCAAAACAGGAGTCTGAAAACATCAAAGTCCAACCTGTGAAAAAAAAAGAGGTACTGGGACTACTGCTCGTAGTTGTAAGAAAACGTCAGCCGGTGAGGTACTCAGAAAGCTCGATCATGTCCTTGTCCACCCTGGACTCTGTCAAAAGACTGCTTGTCTGCACAAGACATGACATGTATGGGCAAAGCCCATGTAGGTGTGAGTATAACAATACTCAGTAGAGGACTCCGAAAACCACAAAGCAATGCAAAAAAGTAACGGTACAGTTAACTCTACACAATATATGTCTATAGAACATATAGAAAGTGAAACACAAACCAGATACACTCGAAACTAAGACCTGCAGTCTAGAGGCAAGTCACACAACTGCATACCCCCGCTAGGGATTCAGTTTGAATATTCCACGAATTACTCGTTTCGGGAGAACACACTCCATGAGTCTAGTTGCTCTGATGACATATGTCCAAGAAGTAATGTTCATTGGGAAAAGTCACGAGAGGTAGTTACACTCATTAAGGGAGACACACTCTTGAGTGGGTAGATCATGATAGATAGATACACTCATTACAAGAGACACACTCCTGAGTGATGGATATATACACTCATTATGGGAGACACACTCTTGAGTGATGGAAAGATCACAATACATAGATGAGGATCTCTGCCAGGGCCATGGAGGATACCGCGACTCATCCAGATTCACTAGCTAGGTGATTCACCAGCTAGGTAGAGGATTAACGCCTGGTAGAGTTGGTCACGTCGATGCCTGACTCTACCTAGGGTCAGGAATGGATAAAGGATCTTGCTTCGGGCCTCTCGGAGGGATGCCAACTCCATCAATGAATGTCTCGCTGAAGGGATCATACTTTTATAGAAGTAAATGATGTATGAACTTCAGTGGAATAAGGATAAGGGTAACTAACCCAAACGAAAGATGTACAATATATGGTGAACAAGAGGACCATGCACTTTTTCCAGAAAGTACACGGTGTGTAGAAAAGTTACATGCCGTGTTGTCTGACCCTGTTACTTCCCATGTACAATGGCCCATGTCATAAGGCTGGTCATGTAGAAAAGTTAGTTCACAGCATGTATTACGGTGTACACACCGTGTTAGAGTGAATAGGGTTGGCTTCGTGTACGCTATACATGTTCCCATACATGGTTATCAACTCATGTACTCCAACCTGTGAAAGAGGTACATAGGGTGACCCACATATCTGGCCTCACCTGGCTGAGTGATGGAGCACACGGTCGTGTACTCCATTTCGTGTCTGTGTATCCCTTGGATACATGCCGAGTCCCGCATAGCCGATTCTTTCATGCTGTGTAGAGAGTACACGCTGTGTCGTCTAAAGCTGCATAGTTCATCCCGTGTCTGTGTACATCCCAAAATACACGCCGAGAATCAGGGAAAGTTCAACACACTTTGGTACCAAGGTCATAGGTAGTGTGATTCCTCTTTAACCCCCAAAACCCTAGCCGCTACCAGTTCTACATGACATGTTATTAGAATGTACACACCGTGCATTCTGGAAATTTCCAAAAATGACACTCCTCACCGGTGCGCCTCCCTTGGTTCCCCAATCATCAATCTGACCATCTGATCACAATGAAACTCCCAGGTTTTGGTCACCCCAACACCACAAATCTGAATACATTGTTTTCGTACCTTCTATTAGCCTCGAAAATGTGCAACGATCCACCCGTGCGAAAAACGCTCGAAGAACAGCCTTTCCTGATCTAGTCCGATTCGTCATCTATTTTCATTACTGCACCCCTTCACGGTCATTATGGTGTCGAATATTCTATTTGAAATCATTGTTTCACAAAACTGATGTGCAAAGATTCTTTTTTATCACCCCACAAAGAACGTGAGGAACGTGCGATAGAAAAAGGGTGGAGGAAAATCAAATAAGAAAATAGAGGAACGAACCTCCGCTGCCATTCGCCATGGTGTTGATCTGCCCCCATTAGTAGGATTAAATGGATAAAAATCAAACAACAACAGTTCAACATGGATCAATTCCCTGAATCATCCCAGTAAAACCCTCCCACAAGAATTTATGAATATGCGGATCAACTTGTTCGTGGTTGTCCCGCGTTCATCGTTTAAACCCAAAATGGGGAAAGGATAATTGAAATAAAAACCCATAACTCACAAAGAGATCTATTTTGGATCAAGTGTCATGCTGCCATCATCATAGAGATCCTTCAACTTTGTTGGTGCAGTGATTCACCACTTTGATCCGTTGTCATTCGTTGCGGAGAGTTTTCTCTAAAATGCCACAGATTTACCCATAGTTTAATCTCAATCTTCCACCAACGATCGACGTTCAATTATCCAAAAAAAAGGGAAATGTGTTTGGAATTAAATTATGTTGTGGAATTAATGGGTCAGCGTTTCTGTTTCTGAGTCATTATGACTTGACATTTAATATTGAAACATCTTCCATGTCGCTGCGCTGCAGTGGATGTTCCAATATGAAATAAAATAATTAGTGTAAATTTATTTTATTTCATTTTACTAAAAATGTCCAAAAATAAACTTTTTCCCTTGACCTGCACCGATCGAGGTTAGAACTATTCTTAGGTAAAGTCATCATCCCGGATGCAACGACGCCCTCATATTTTTAATCTGGCCATCCATTTGGAAACATCCAAAACAGTGCACAAGTGCCAACTCACTTAACTTAAAAAGGTCCAAACCACCATTTCAGGCTCACCAGGCCTCAGAATAATGTGTCATCTCTGCGCCTGATCTCATAATAATTCTATAAAATATTGAAATAATACATGAAAAAATATGAGACATTACATTTTCCCCACCTTGGGGCTTTACGTCCTCGAAAATCCAAAAAAAGACTACTAAAAAAGATTGGGGTACTGGGCACAGATATGAGACTCCCACTCCCACTTGCTCTCCTGATGATTCTCATGATGCCAACAAACACACACCAAGGGAATAGATCACCCATGAAGGATCCTCTTTTTCCGATCCTCGATCTCCAATGGGTACTCACCAATGTTCAACCCATCCTCAATGTCCAGCTCGCCCCAGTCGATGACGTGTGATGGGTTATGCACGTACCTCCTAAGCAGGGACACATGGAAGACATCGTGTACTCGATACAACTGTGGTAGTATAGTTAGGCGGCACACCACCTCGCCAACTCTGCACAGTATCTGGAAAGGTCCAATGAACCTCGGAGATATATTTGCTGCCTTGGCCAAATCTCTGTAACCCTCAACGAGGTGAGACACGAAGAAAGATGTGGTCTCTATCCTCAAACTACAGGGGTCCCTATCGCCTGTCAGCATAAGACTTTTTCCTGCTCCGTTCAGTCCTCATCCGCTCCCAGATAATCTGCACCTTCTCTGTGGTAGCTCGCACCAACTCTAGACCCATGAGTGCTGACTCTCTGGGGTCGGTTCTGCAAAGTGGTGACCGACATGGTCTCCCATATAATGCGTCAAAAGGTGACATACCAATGGTGGAGTGGTAGCTGTTATTGTACGCAAACCCCACCAGTGGTAGGTGGTACTCACAACTGCGACCAAAGTTCAAGATACAGGCCCACAACATATCCTCCAGAACCGGAATAGTCATATCCGTCTGACCATCGGTCTAGGGATGGAACACCATGATCAAGCGCAGTTGTGTCCTTAAGGCCTCCTACAATCCCTTCCACAACTGGGATATAAAACGGGCACCTTGGTCTGAGAATATTATTGAAGGGATGTCATGAAGCTGAACTATCTCCTACACGTAAAGGTATCCCAAACTCTCTACGAAACTATGCTCCTTGACGGCTAGAATGTGGGCCGACTTGGTGAGTTGGTCGACGATCGACTAGATGGAATCATTCCCCTTGGATGTCTGTGGTAAGCATGTCATGAAGTCCACTGATATTCCATCCGGCTTCCACTCTGGACCCTCTAGGGGGTGAGATAATCCTACTGGAACATGGTGCTCAACCTTCACCTGCTGGAACGTAAGGCATCGAGAGGTGAACTCTGATACCACTCTGTCATGACCCGTCCTAGTGGGGCCCACCCCGTGACTCCCCAAGACCGCCTCTAATTGGCCATGGGATAGTGACTAGCACTGAGTAGGAATATTACTAACATGGGGGGAATTTCATAAGAACCTGTACACATGGACACATCTCCAAGCCCAAAATTGCTGAAATGAAAAATAATGCCGAGGAAAATAAAGCATGCATACAACTAAAACCAACCACCAGAGTACAATGAAAGGTAAAGTGTTGAAAGTAAACTAGGAAAAAATACAAGCCCACCAAAACAAGAGTCTGAAAACTTCAATTTCCAACTTGCGAACACAAAGAGATACAGGGACTGCAGCTCGTAGTCATAGGAACACCCTGACCAGTGAGGTACTCAGAAAGCTCGATCATGTCCCGGTCCGCCCTAGACTCTCTCAAAAGGCTGATCATCTGCACAAGACATGAAACATGTAGGCAAATCCTGTGTAGGTGAGAGTATAACAATACTCAGCAGAGGACCCCGAAAACCACAAAGCAATGCACAATGTAAAGGTAAAGTCATATCTACACAGTGTATGTCTAAAGAACATATAGCAAGTGAAACAAAATCCAGATATACTTGAATCCTAGACCCATGGTCTATAGGTATGTCACACAACCACATACCCATACTATGAATTTAGATCAAAGATTCCACGAAGTACTCATTACGGGAGAACACACTCCACGCGTCTCATAGATCTGATGAAGTCCGTCCGAGAAGTACTATTTGTCGGGAAATGTCCGGAGAGGTAGTTACACTCATTATGGGAGACACACTCCTAAGTCAGTAGATCACGATAGATATATACACTCATTATGGGAGGCACACTACTGAGTGATGGATAGATACACTCATTATAGCAGACACACTCTTGAGTGATGGAAAGATAATGTTACATAGATGAGGATCAATGCTATGGTCGTGGAAGATACCACGACTCATCTGGATTCACCATCAAGGTGATTCACCAGCTAGGTAGAGGATCAACGCCTAGTAGAGTTGGTCACATTGATGCCTGAATCTACCTAGGGTCATGAATGGATAGAGTATCTCGCTCCGGGCATCTTGGAGGGATGCCGAATCTATCACATAATGTCCAGCTGAAGCGATCATACTCCTGTATATTGAAATAATGCATGGCCTTCACAGGAACGAGGAGAAGGGTCACCAACCCAAATGAAAGATGTCCAAGATATGGTGAACAAGATGACCTTTCCATTTTCCACTAAGTACATAGTGTGTATTAAAGTTACACGCCTGGTTGTCTGACTCTAGTTACTGCCCATGTACAACAACCCATGTCATAAGGCTGGTCGTGTAGCAAATTTTGTACACGGTGTATAGTATGGTGTACACACCATGTCAGAGTAACTAGGGTTGGCTCCACGTACACTGGCCATGTGACCGTACATGGTTATCAACTCATGTACTCTAGCCCATGAAAGCAGTACACAGGGTTTCCCGCGTTACTGGCCTGGACTGGCCGTGTGATGGAGCACTGGATCGTGTACTCCATTCCGTGTCCGTGTATCCTTGGGATACACGTCGAGTTCTGCGTAGCCACTTCTGTCATGGTGCGTAGAGAGTACATTCCATGTATTCTGAAGATGTGTAGTCCATCATATGTTCGTGTACTTATCAAAATAAACAGTGAGCTTCGGGGAAAGTCAAACACGCTGTGTGACCACAGTCACATGTCGTGTGATTTCTCTCTGACCTCGAAACCATAGCCACCGCTTCAAGTACTACATGGCGTGTTCTTACTAAGTACATGTTGTGTATTATGGATATTTCCAGAAATTATGCTCCTTGCTGGCGCACCTCCCATGGTGCTCTGATCGTCAATCCGGCCATCCGATCACCATGAAACTTCCAGGTTTTGGTCACCCCAACACAACAAAGACAATTCCATTGTTTTTGGACCTCTGATCAGCCCTGAAAATGTGCAATGATCCACCCGCACGAAGAACGATCGAAGAAAAAACTTTCTTGATGAGGTCCAATTCATCGTCCGCTATCGTCGCTACACCTCTACAAGGTATTTTTGATGTCAAATCATCAATTTGGGATCGTTTCGTTACAAAATGCATGGACAAAGATCTGTTGTTTGTTTCCCCATGAAGATCACGAAGAACACGCAAAAGGAAAAGGGTGGAGGAAAATCCAATAAGAAAATCGAGGAGCGAACCTCTGTTGTCTTTCGATAAGGCGTTGATTTTATCCCTTTAGTAGGATTATACAACTATAATCAAAAAAAATTCAACATGGATCAATTCACCGAATCATCCCAGTAAAACCCTCCAGAAAGAATGTACGAATCCACAGATCAACTTGTTCGTGGTTGATCCGTGTTCGTTTTTTAATACCAAAATGGGGAAAGGAGAATTGATATAACAACCCCTAACTCACAAAGATATCGATTTTTGATGAAGGTTCATGATTTTTTCATCATCGAGATCCTTATAATTTGTTGGTGCATTGATTCGCAGCTTCGACCCGTCATTGTTCGTCACAGAGATTTTTTTCCAAAGTGCCACATATTTTCTCTAGATTTTTCTCTCAATCTTCCACCATCATTCGAAATTCGATTATCCCAATAAAAAGGGAAACATGTTTGTAATTCAATTACACTATGACATTAATGGGCCAGTATTGCTATTTCTAAGTCATTATGACATGAAATTTAATATTGAAATAGATGCCCTGTCAGTGCGCTGCAGCAAATGATTCCATATGAAATAAAATAAACATTGTCAATTTATTTTATTTCATTTTACTGAAAACGTTCAAAAATTAAATTTTTCCCTCGACCTGTGCCGGTCGAGGTTAGACCCATTCTTAGGTAAATTCGTCATCCCGGATGCAACAACGCCCTCATATTTTTAATCCGGCTATCCCGTTTGGAAACTACCACAACCGAGCACAAGTGCCAGCTCACATAACATAAAAAGTTCCAAAACAACATTCTGAGCTCCCCGGCCATTGGAATGATGTGTCCTCTTTGCACCTAGTCTCATAATAATTCCATATAATATTTAAATAATACACAAAAAATCGAAGACATTAATGACCATTTTTATGATGGGTTTATGCCATTATTTTTAATAGAACTGGCCTCTCAAACATTCTCATCATATAAAGAGGTAATATCATGTTATGACAAGAATAAAAAATAGGTTTATATGTATTGTGGATTTGGAAGGAAGTAAGATAAGAATATGAAAAATATGAAAATGATAGATAAATTGACGAAGAGAAATAATTATTTTCCCTCATGTGATAGTTGTGGAAATACACACACTAGCACTTCCTTGAATGAAATGAGATGTTTCTATAAGTGTTAAGTGAAATTCCAACATGCTAGTGATTTCATGGATAACGAAATTCCTTCCAAAATAAAATGCTTCAACAAAAATAATATGAGAAACTATACAAATCAATTTCTCAAGCATCAAATGAATTTAAACCAAAATAGGATAGTGGATCATGGCCATGCCTATGCTACCATCATATATAGAGATTAATGATTAAGATTCTTGTGTTTGGATTCAATAATTATTATTTTTGATTATTTTAATAATATTTAATTGTTTTAAATAATAATTAGATATTTAAGGATTGTATTAGAGTTTTTTTCATTAAGAATTTAAGAATTTATGATGGTATCAAGGAAAAATGACTCGGTGGAATGTTATTATCTTAGAGAAATTACATGGTTGAGGGAATGAAAACCCATAATATATTCCTAATAATAAGATATAGATTTCTTAATAAAGAGATGATTGATTTGTGTAATATAAATTGGATAGAACATACTATCTTAGATCTAAATAATGATTTTTTTGATAAAGTAGGTTTTGTTATCCTTGGTACAATAGACAAAAATTTTGATTTAGGTAATATATCCAATTTTATATGTTTCACACAAGGTATTAAGAATCATAATGGTATTAAATAAGGTCTTATAGTAATTCATGTTATTTCCTTTCTTCAAGAGAATACAAGGAGATTGCACTCAAAAGTTGTTTTTTGATTATTAATGGCCACTTCATGTTGATTAATATGTTCATTATGAAAACTCAGTGAACATTTTTGTAAAGTTTTGGATCATTTTATTTTAGAAATGTTAAACAATTTATGAAATGGTTTTTGTTTATCATATTAATTGGAGATAGATATTAATGTATTACTTCACCACATTACAAAACATGTTCTAAGAGATGAAGTATATGTTGTTCAAGGAGAAAACAAAGGATAAGATTGTTCTTATGAAGAAATGTATATTTATACACTTACAGAGTGTAATAATCCACCAACTCTGGGAAAAGAGTCATAAACAAAAAATTCTTCCTTTTATTATAATATTTTAAGATACAAATGACGTTTTTCATAAATTTAGTTTATGGTTTTGTGATGAATAACTTTTTAATGACTGATTCCTGTATAATTATCCATCCAAACGTGATTGTTATATTTATATTTCATGTACATGATTTTACTTCCCACAAATATTCTACAATTCAAAAGCATAATTTTTTTGTGACCACCTAATTTACCTCAACATGTTTTTAAAAGCATTTTCTATTAACCATATTTCTGTTGTGGTTTTCCCATAAGGGAATTTTCAAGTGTTAAACATTAACATTAGATGATTAATTTCAATTTTTTTGGAAGAAATTTATTTAAGGAGTATATAATATAAAACCAAAGTGATTTACAAATAAATTTAATATCGAATGTAATGCTTGAATTACTGAGTATCTGTGAAACTACACTTTGTTATTATTATTATTTAAACAACATAATAATAACCTATCATTTAAACACAGTAATATTGATGTTAATAAATAAAATTATTATTTTTATAATGTTTTCATATAAATAAAACATATTTATAATGAAATGTATAATTTTTTTAAAAATATTTATTTGATTAGAAATACTATTTCTTAATGGAACTTCTTTTTGTGTTCATATGTGAAGAATAATAAAATTGATTTAACACAGTCTTAGAAATTGAATTTTTTAAAATAAACATAATTTTTTTATTCAAAATGATAAAAATTAACATAGAGTGAATTTATTATATATATTTTTTGAAGTTTAATTATATTATAAATTTTGAAAAATATAGTATTGTAGTTTAAAAAAATGTTTTTTCATTTAAATAATTATTGCCCATTAAATTAATTTTAAGAATCATAATATATAAGTTATAAGTATATAAATACAATAATGATAATTGGTATCATTTTTATATTGAAATTATATATAATGAATTATTGATCTTTTTAATATTCTTTTTATCCACCTTCTCACCACACCTACAGGATTATAATTTAATGTAATTTTTCGTCTTAAGTTAATTTAAATTTTTAAAATTGAAATACAAAATTTTGATTAGTATGATTTTTAGAATCTAATAGGATAAAACTAATTTTCTGGTGAATTGTATGTTGGGCCTTTGGAATAGTAATTTTACCCTTATTAAAACTATTATGACCCGTATGAATTATATAGGTGGGGGGGGACTGTAGTATTGGAGACACTATTGCGGTTGTGTAAAATGTAGTGGAAATTGTAGCATGAGCAGCACTATAGTAAGTACTGTAGCACCCCAGGCACTATAGAACCACTGTTCACTATAGGGACTTTAGGAAAAAAAATTGGGACTTCTGGGCTATGTAATGTTATTTCATGCACACTAGGCTTACGAGACATATAATGGGATTGATGTCCACTGGGCCTTCGAGCCACGTACTGAATATAAAAATTCTTGGTGTGTGGGTTATCTTCTTTGTGGGGGCTATGGAATGTCTTTCCAGCTACTGTGTGTGGTGTGTGTTTTTTAAAATGAAATTTCACCAAAAAGAACCTAATATATATACATATATATTAGTAAATGTATATTTTAAAAATTATTAAGTGTTGGGATTTTTGTGAGTCATAAATATTTTATTATGATTTTATTATTAATAAAATTATTTAATATTAAATTAAATTTTAAAAAATGTATTCACAAATCAATATTTTTATGTCTTATGATTTTAAGATAATTTAATGGGACCTTTGTTTCTTTTTTAGAGTGTTATAAAACAAGTTATAAGTTTAAAAACTATATTTTTTGTGTAAATAATTATTTTAATTCAAAATTAAATTTCTATTATTTATAAAATTATATTCATAAAAGGTAGTTCATTTTTTAATTTGACACATAGAAAAATGTATAGGGTGAGGTTTTTTGGATTTTTTTAAAATAATTGAAATTTTATGAATAGTAAAATATGATTATTTAAGGTAAATGATAAATACATGAATTATTGATTCATAGATGATGTATGGATTATTTAATCCCAAAATATTGAAATGAAATTTATTATCATATTGTATTTTATGTTAAATATCAATATATTCATAGTCATGATCCAAAATAATAAATAAATTAAAAAAATATTCAAAAACACCCCTCTCCTCCACTATAAATACCACCTATCACCACCCCTTCCCCTCATACATTCCAAGAATTGGACCTTCTAAAATTTCTACTCAATAATCATCCCAAGAATCTAACTCATGTGAAGGAGCTCTTGGTCTCATCAAAGGAACAAAACTAAAGTTCCGTAAGGAGGTTCGTAAAGAGGATAATTGAAGATATAAATCCTCTTTTATTTTCTTTCAATTTTATTTCAATTTCCTTCTTCTTTTATTATCCTCTACTCACATCCACTATCCAGATGAGAACGATACCTACTGTATCATATATATAGGGTAATGTTTTCATGTTAATGGATTATCCTTCATCAAACATCCCTAACTCTCTCTTAATAAACAATATAATTGTTGTGAGGTGCCAATTTACAACTTTTATGGAAGAATAAATTTTTTTCATCAATTTATTCTTAAAGGATGATCATAAAATCATTCTTATGGATAATAAAGACTTAAATATATTTATTACAATCTATTTAATGTTTTGGGAACATTATATATACATAATATTAATTAATATATCAAAACTAGTTTGTGATGATCGAAATACCGCCAAAATATTCTAAATGGGTATCACTAATTTTTTATCTATTTATTATACCTCATTACATATAACCAAATGTAACACATAACCATTTAAAATTATGGATGTTTATTATTAGAATATAATTCATATTCTAGTGATTTATACACATCTAACGTATCATGAATATATTTGTTTTCATAATACTAAATATATCATTTTATGGTTATTAATTTTTGGTCAAATGATTTGATTGATTACAAAGTTGTAAGTGATTATCCCTGAACATTAATTTTTCATTTGGGTTATTCATTCTCTTTATTTACGCTAATTTAATCCTCAAATACTTTTATATAATTATTCTACATTCTGTTTATATGTTCTGAAAACATTTATCCATATTAGTTCATCTTTTTTATAGACAAATTCTTATCATATAAGGTTTAATTTTTAATTCCTCATATATACGAAGGCCTGATTAAAGGGAACATCCAAATTTCTTAACCATTTTAGTGTACCACCAACAATATTTTTTATGATATGAATATTTTTATAAAAAAATTAATTTTATCATGAAAATACTTCTTTTTCATTTTAGTTTTATAAAAACAAAAATTCCTTCTTCTGTTTTAAATACACTTTTATATTTTCAATAATCCACAATAAAGATGCTTATTTGTAAAGTTTTTGGAAAATAATTTTTTAAATGTTTTCACTTATGTGGGAAATAATTTACACATAAATTTTTATTTAATTTTACATCCATTTTATTTTCACTGATATACATTTATACAATATTATTTTATGGTGAATGTAAATGATTTTCAAAAAAACTTTTTTTTTCAAAAGTAAAATGTGAACTATTCTCATCTCACTTTTTCTTTTTTGAGATATGTTCCTTGTTTGCAACTTATTCCTTGCATGTTGTGTATTTAATATACTTTTATATATCAAATCATGAGTCTTCTTATTCCTTTTACATTATATGGAATAATCATTAAATGTTTCAAAGTGGTATGGGACACTTTGGAGTGATGAAAAATTATTTTCTGCAAGAATTTATCAATGATGTTTTTAGAGTATTTTCATCTATGATTATGATTGATATATTTAAAATTGTTATTTGACACTTTTATTTAAATATGTATTTTTATTACACATATGGGGAATGAATTAGAGTTAGTATTTGATGGGAGGGACCCACTATTTCCCTTCGATGCATCAGTTGGACTCATGGGACAAACTAAATCAGTGTTCTACCCATTACGTATGGTGTCTTGGATGAGGAATTGATGATATATTTATGATTTAAAAAATTATAAATTTCATCATTATGAATCTAGTAATTCATATTTCATGTGATTATTCAACAAGTATAATTTCCGTGGTTATGTTTTTAAATGGAATTATTTTATCATCTTTTATTCTTTCTATATTATGCTCATGATTATGTTTTAATGTAATGTGTTATTATTTGTTCATAAAAAAATATTATTTATGTTATAGAATCTACTATATTTTATACCAACATAAAGAATCTTAGGTCACCCCATTCATATGTGACTTTTCCCCCAAGATTATGAGAGGTGTGTTATGAATGACCTCTATGATTATTCTAAGAGATCTTTGGTCTTATCAATAGAATATATATATTTTTCTTCCATTCAATGTGTAATGTAATGTTAAGTCAGGTAATCTAGTTTATAGAACTCCTTAAATGATTGGTCTTTCAGGATGATATTCATTACCATCATAATAATGTAATAAAGTAAGGCACTCGATCCGGGATACAAGGATCAATGTCGTTACAGCATGTATGACTCAAAGTACATGTTTCCAGTTTAAAATGAAATTTTTGTACAAAAATAATTGTCTCAATACAATACAATTTAATTCATTTCGATTATCTTAATATTTTTTTAAATGATCCATATGTCAGTTGAGACATGTAAAAATAATACACACCTCAATCCAATGCACAATGTTACTAGTATGACTCCAAGTATGTCTTTTCATTCAAAATTTATATTAATTTTATTGAAAAAAACAACTGACATAAAAAAACTAATAAAACAAATTTGAATTGTTTTGTTAATTTAATAAAACAATCTATAAGTAATTTATGAAATGTAGGAATAATATTTGCTTCAATATGATACACAATGTGCTTGATATGACTCAAAGTGTCTGTTATCAGTTTAAAATTGACTTTTTAATAAAAAAAGTTTCACACACTAAAATTCAAGAAAACATAATTGAATTTAATTGATAATTTATAAAACGATTCTTAATTCATTTTTGACATGTACAAATTATTCTCTTGTTAAACCCACACACGATGCAACCAGTATGACTCAATGCTCTTGTTTCTAGTTTAAAATATCATTTTATTAAAAAACACAAGTGGAACACTCAAAAATGAAGATCCAGATTCATATTGTTTTGATAAATTATGATAAAAATTCCACAAGTCATTATGGATATGTAATGAAAAACAAAACCTTAATATAACATATGGTGTGTCCAGTATAACTCAAAGTGAGTCTTTTTATTCAATATTTACATTAATTTTTTAAATAAACAACTTACATACTCAAAACCAGGAAAACACATTTACATTTTTTGAAAAATTAGTAAAATGATACCTATGCCCTTTTTGATGTCTAGGTATTTGTTAAACCTTGATATGACTCATAATGTGACCGATAAAACTCAAATTGTCTATTATCAATTTAAAAATTACATTTTAATAGAAAAAAGTGTCACTCACTGTAAACTATGTGAAATCACTTGCATTACCTTGATAATTTAGAAAAATGATTAATAATTCATTTGGATGTGTATGAATTAGTCTCATATCAAACCCACGCACGATGCAACCTGTATGCCTCAAAGTTCATGTTTCTAGTTCAAAATGATGTTTTACTAAAAAACACATGTGACATACTCAAAAGCAAGGAAACACATTCAGATTGTATTGATACATTATAAAAATGATATATAAAAAATGGGTAAAGTATGAAATATTTTCACCACAATTCGATGCACGGTGTGATAGGTAATACTCCAAGTGTGTCTTTTTATTCAATGTTGAAGTTAATTTTAATAAAAAACTGACTTACTCAAAAACAAAAAATCACAATTGGATTTTTTAGTATATTTATAAAAATTATCCAGAAGTCATTGGTGATATATAAGAATCAGTCACACCTTAGTCTGACCCACTGTGTGAACAGTATTCCTACAATTGTATATTTTTATTCAAAATTGATTTTAATTTTAGTAAAAGAACTCATATACACTATAATTGTTTTTTTCTTTTTATTTTTGTTGGAAATATTTTTACATTAAATTTATTATTTTTATAGTATTTTTCAAATTTTTACAGTTGTCTATTGTCATACAGTCTGTTGTTACAACACAATACATGCCCTTCTTCTAGTGCTATAGTGTGTCGAAGACCCACACTACAATATTACCCATTACCAATGCACTTATTAACACTTATAAAGGTATCTTTTTACAGAATATTTGTCAGTACACAAAATGGGACCCTTTATCTAGGATTTTAAAAGCACTGATAAAGAATCCCTTTACCAATGCTAATTAAATGCATTGATAAATGGTGTAATTTTTAAACACTTCTAAAATAGATGATAAAAGTGTTATTTTCAACATTTATTTTGAGCTGATAAATTACCTCCTTATTCAGTGCATTTCTAGCCCTTATAAAATCATTGGCCATTTAACCGTGCTGTGATAGTTTTTGATTTTCTAGTACTGATAACTGCATATTTAAGAAATATTGAATACATCTTTTGTAGTAGTGCTTCTTGTGTGCGTGTGTCAATTAAACATGTTAAAACCCTATATTTATACTAATCATATGACTACTATTCAACATGTATATCATTAAGGTTTATGATGCTTAATGGTATTTTAAATTCAATAGTATATTTTAAAACCACGGAAGCACACACATTTTATAAAACCAGAACACAAAATAAGAAATTTAATTAAATCAAAAATGGAGTTTTATTTATAATAATTCGGGTCATTACAATGATAATTTTTGGGAGACTATTTTCCTTTAAAATATTGGATTAATACCATGAAATTTATGATCCTTCTTACTACTTTGATCATGTGAGTCGATGAGGTTCACATTACTTCTACTAGGCATCATTTCTAAATAACTATATACACTATGTTAGATCATATCATATTGTATAATCATTAAACAAGAAAAGAACATAACATAAATTAAAATATTTATTTGTATAAACTCCCATAATCATAAAAATAGTTGCATTGAGATGTTCTTTAAATTTTATCCTCCAACTCTACCTTTGGTTTATGTTCCCTAATCTATGTTTTATAAATCAAGTTTTCAAGGATATTGAAAAAAATTCACTTATACCAACTATAACAAACCCGAATTTAGTACCTTGAAGCTAGTGAATCAATTTATTTCATTGGACATATACAATATTGAAATCCCAAAAGAAAAATCTATTTAGAAATTATGGAAACCAAATTACATACATGAAACATGCATTATAATTGAAACTATAAATTACAAAATAGAGAATCCTTTGAGAACACCATTATTCCCCTAGATTAACCCTTTATATTATTCATATAACAAATCCAGGAATTCATGGAAAATATAACCCAATAATGGGGTGTGTTTAAAAGCACAGTAAGGGTAAGTGTACAATAGAAGGTATTATGAAAATATAAGCATAAACATTATGTCATGGTGTATAACAAAAAAATCCATATAAAACATAATATTTAGTGTAATATGGAAATAAGAAATGAAAATTAAATGATTACATATATATAAACCCATAGATATTATACTTGTTGAATAATAAAATGTAATATCAATAATTAATCTCATAAGGAGGGAATACAGAATCCCATACATTATAAACATAATGTGACAGTTACATCCAAGACACTGTGTATAAATTTTTAAATCCTCAACCAATACAAAAACTAGATTGTCTCATGAGATATACCAATGAATCAATGAGATATAGAAGGCCCCTCCAATCGATTAATATGTCCCATTCATTCCTTAATTGTAAATGGTGAAACATAATCAACATAAACATTCATATTGAGAAAAATGTATAAAAATTTTAATATTATAACCATAAACCATGAGTAGTATAAAAATATCACATCCAATATCAAAATCATCATAAAACCTTCAATAAAATATATTTTATTGTATCAAAAGAGATCAATGTCAATTAAGTATAAAATCTAACAATGGATGTTGACATAGATGAAGATAGTCTACAAAATTCCTTAAAATTTCATTGTGAAAAATTACACTTTTTTTTCTTATAAATTATTTATTTAAAAAGATGTTTAGTTATAAAATAAAAAAAATTATTTTAATTGAAACATGTAATGGAAGAATTAAAAAATTAAGTTTTCATGATGGTGGTAATATCTGATTCTTCAGTATAAGATAAAAAACAATACTTTTGTAATTTTCTCAAAAAGGTGATAAAGTACCTCATTTGGAAAATGAGAAAAAGATTCCATTCAAAAAAATTTATTAAAATTAAAACATGTGAAAAAGACTTTTAAAATTCATTGGATAATAGTGAAATTTTTTTTATTTTTTTTTGAAAACCTAAATATGGAAGAAAATATTCCCCAGTGGATACATAAATATAAATAATATCTCATAATAATGAGATTTTGAAATAACCCTTACATTATGCTTTCCATTATATAAATGTGATTTAACCTCTATTATAATGTATAAATCATGTTATTAATTTTTAATAGTACTATATACATATTTGTGATATCATATATGATCTTATCAAATTGTGTTGTAAATAATATTTTCTTATTATGCTGGTTTTGGGTGGAAAATGCTTCATTTTCCTATGAAAGTTTTATCATGTAAGACCTATTGATTACGAAAATGATATATTTATTTCATCTCAAGAATTATATTATTAATATATATATGTGTGTATATTAAACATTATAGACATTTTTATAATCATTCATGTATAGTTATAATGGAAAATGAATAACATATCATCATAAAGATAGTAGGTCATACGTACACAAGAATGACATTATCATTAAATTAATGATTAAAGTGTGAGGAATAGTATGTTATTTTAATTATAAATAATACAATTATTTTAGTACTTATTTTTTATATCAATTATATCCACCATTATACCCATCTAAATAATGTGGTGTTGAAAAACAAATTACACCACGACATGGAGACGACTGACCATACGTATGCCCATGCAGTGCTTTTATTTTTTATAAGATGGGTAAAAAATGAAATATGGTTGTCCCATAATTATAATAACATATAATTTTTTTTATATTATTCAAGATTTAATTATTTATCATGTAAAACACTCATGAGGAGGATGTTTAATAAAAAATGAATTTGAATGAGCTAGTAAAAAAATTACCTACTCTTTAGAGGAATAAATTTAGATTTGTTTTTAATTTGCATAGGGTTGATATTTTTGAGGTAATAGGACCTGAATTACATTTATAAATATATTTTCAGATTAAATTTGAAGGTTTTGTTCAATATTGAAGGCTCAATGTGGTCCAAGGATGTGGGTGAGTGGATTCCCTTTTATAACTTAGGTGAGGGACACTTCTAGAAACTATAAAACAATTAAATTAATATAAATTAATATTCCATTATAAATGTACCCAATGTGAGTAATTTTGAATATTATATTGGTATTGGTGTAAATACTATCAAACAATAATTTTTATACAAGTTTAGGTGTCATTCATTCCATTATATTGTGGTTATAACCGTTATTTACCCTCATTAACTCTTACAATCAAAACATCTCTTTTACTCTTTGATGGTTAGTATGATGACTATAAAATGAAAAAGTAACCTAAAATATTTTATGGATGACATTATAAACATTTTCCAAACTATTTTGACTAATTTTATATTTTAATTAATTGTATACATTTTAATAAAAAATATTATTTATTTTAATTGAACACTAACAACAATTTTGATAATATTCATTTAAAAAAATTCATCATAATTGTATAAGACATTAATGTATTTTTTTCATATATAATAAAAATAAATTATAATGATGTAGATAAAAAAGTTATATTTATGTTTATTGTTTATAGTTTAATCTATCCTTTGTATATCCCTATATTAAAAATCATATAGTTTTTAAAAATAAAAGTATGACATCTATAACTTCTTATTAAATAAAATATAATAATGATCATACACTCTTCTATGTCACATCCAGTAGTTTTAATCTTTTCCCAAGGATGGTTATGGTCCACATCCACTCATAAAATAATACTTTAATAAGTTTTAGGGTAATTTTATAATATTTAAAATATTATGTGTACCCATCATTACTCGATTTAACATTAGATGTGTTAATAAAAATTACTAAAATCCCTATTAATCAATTACAAAAAATTATTGAAACATATTTACAAAATTTTGACCTATTATTTCAAATATTTAATCCATTTTTGAAAAATCAAGACACATGAAATTTGGTAATTAATTTAAAATTAATCTCTTTGATGGAATGAGAAAACATGTTTTGAAAGAGAAAACATTCAAAAGATTAAATTTTTTTTATATCCAAATTCAATATTAATATTCAGCTATATTAGATAAAATTCTATAAAATGGATATAAATTTACTTCAAAAGTAATCAACAATATTATTCAACAATATAAATTATTTATATTAAAAAAAATTCTAATTAAAATAAAATATTTTATTACTAATCACCAAAACATAAGACTTATCAGAAAAATTCCAAAAGTAAAACCAAACTATATTTTTATATCCCACTTTTAAAAAATAATTTTATTTTTTAAATTAACTTTTATAATATTTTCAATAATTAGATTTAAAATATATTCTCAATTAAAATGCGATAAAACTGCATTTAGAAAAATTATAACTTTTTATACGTAAAATTGAGTTTCATCTTATCTTATGTCTATAAAATTTGTTGGATGAATATAAAAGTTATTTTATTGAATATATAAAATATATTTTTTAATAATATTATTCAATAATTTTAATTAATTTAATTTATCATGAAAAAATTATTTTGGGAGCATAAAAAACAAAAAAAAAATCCTTTATATTCAATATGTATTAATTAGTTACCAATGAAGTCATATTATCTTTCTATAAACCACATATTTTCATAAATAAATATTTACTATTAATAAAATCTAATTTTAATTCAAGTTATATATTATTATAATAAATATTTTAATAATATACAATTTTTTCTATAGAAACATGTTCTTCTGTGTAACATAAGCTATCAAGGAAAGTTATTCTTTTATATAACGCAAGATAACTCAATAATTTGTGAATTAATAACTATTTATCTAAAATATTAAATATATCATAGAGTATTGGGAATTTATATTCCTTTCTATGTTGGGTGTTTTTTTATAAATTATTTCAAATAAATTAAAATCTTTTAGAATTTTTGTGGCGTGAAAAAAACAATGTGGCACTTCCTAACTAATCGTGCATGCAATTTTTTATTCTTACAATAAATGTTTACAATTTTTCCAACCCTAATTTTTATTTCATCTGATCAACTCTAGATCACCGTATCTCAATTTTGAAGGTTTGGAGAGATATCAATGAACCATTTTTTCTCTTTCAAAGACTCCCCAAGGTATATTGAAGTTATGAAATTATTGTTAAATTCTTCACCAGTAAGAATTCTTCTCTCGTTATTTCACTCTGGAACTCTTCTTCGCTCCTCCATAGAGTTTTTTATATCATCTCATTATTTATGGATATAAAATATATTGTTTTGGATCTTGAATCTGGTTTTGATTGTTTGTTATCCATTATCAACATTCTTCCATGGACTTTCTCATTGTGGGAATTTTGTTACGTGATTCTATGAACTACAGTTAGTGGTTCTATATAGGTTTTTATAACTAATTTGAACTTTAATTTCATAATTTTAAATTATTTTGTTTTAATTTTTTTATAAAAAAATATAATTCAAATTTAATTTTGGTTTTCATTATATTTGGCATGAAACATTGGTAAAACCCCTAATTCTAGTGAGTTGGGGTGTGATTTGGATATGATGAAAAATGTGTAATTTTAATTTTGAAATTTAATTGTGATATTTATTTTATGAAAATGGATTAAATATTTTGGAAAAGAGAAATGCATGGTTTTTCCTTAAAAAATTCATGAATTGATTAAAAATAATTTTTCGTTTTAAAAGTGAAATTTGATATTGAAATGGTACATTAGGCATTTTTAGTTTAAACAAATTTGAAAAAAAATCACATTATTGATTATTGTTTGATTACAAGGAAGACTAGATAGTTAATAAGTTTTTAGGGGAAACACCCTTGTATGGTAATTACCTATAAATAGGTTTACAGATTACAACTCTAACAGAAATATATTGTAAGATCTCATCCCAATGGGTTTTGTTAAGTCCTCTATGGCTAGTGTCGAAGGACTATGTGTGCACATTTCCTTTATCCTTATATAAGTGTGTAATTATACCATAACCTTGAATTATTGTACCTCTTTAAATATGAACTTGTTTCTCATTTTTATTATTATTTTGATATATATTACATTGTTGGTAAAACTACTCAACACCTGACATAAGAATTTATACAAACCATTTTATAAAAAATGTATATTAAGACATTTTTTGTAATGTTTCTATCAATTGAAATAAAAACATTATTTTTTTAATGTTATCTTGAATTTTCATTCTTGTAAAATTAAAATTTATTGCATTATTTGGTTAATTTCTATGAAATATTATTATAGAACTCATGGTGAGACCCTAATTAGATTTTTCCTCACAACCTACATTTTCATTTTAGTGTTTATGGATTTCATTATACAATGTTCATGAATGAAAAAATCCCCACTTAAAGGTTGTAGTTTTTGTTGAATCCTTGGCCTTGGATTACTGTTTTCATTAGGACCTTGGGTTTTAAGCTATTTAATCTCATTTTTTCTGGGACACTCTGGTTGAACTATAAGATTATATACCAATTTTACTTTTAGTATTATTTTCATTTGTATAGTTTTCTCTTGATTATACAGACTTCTATTTGTTTCTTCTTTTATTTATGTAGAAAAAATGTTCCTTGTTTTGTCTTGTATAAATATAGGTTCTAGTCACCAAACAATGTGGATCGGAAATTCCCTTCATCCTATTTGACAATTTACTTTGGTGTTAGGCTATGACGATTTCCAAAAAAAAATTGATAATGTTTTATCGGAGTTGAAGGTTAAGAATCTTTCCTTGATTCTTGTATGTTGTTTGAGTAGTATTTTCGGGACATAGAAGGTATTATGAGTGAGTACCTAGACAAATCTCATCTTAATGGACCACAAGTCAAAAAATTTAGTTTGGTCAACAATTTTTGAGGATTATTTGAATTCTTTTCTATTCATTATATTTAGATGAGTTTAAATTTGAATCTTATTTTTTATGTAACGTGATTAATTTCCATGTTTCACTTGTTGAGTTGTTAATTTAAGCAAGCATTTAAACACATTTAATTTTGTCTTATTATTTTGTGTCGCATCGATTGTTTAGAATAATTTTGAATAGGATTTAAGATAAATCTTCCATGGAACCACAATGAGAAAAGCCTCATTTAGACTAGTATCTTGATGAGGTTATTATATGTGTTGTCCATGCTCCGGGAAAAGAACACACACAGGTTCCAATACATCTTCCAATTTTAGAACCATAGAAAGATGAATTTAGGAATCTTTCTCAATAATTCCTTATTTCTATTTCACCAGTGTTCCAAGACTCAAATGATCCTCAAGAAGATGTGGATTGGATGATGAGAGTTGAAATTTTATTTGAGTTCTTAGAGAATCGTAACTCAATCAAGGTGAATTGTAACATATTAAAGCTAGAGAGATATAGAATGAGGCAATGGGACATGATTATGATATTAAAGAATCATGAGGTTGTAGAGTGGAAGGAATTAAAATATATTTCCACAAAAAACTTCTCTATAGAATCAATTGTTTTGTCCAAGGCTATAATTTTTTCTCAAATTCGAGTAGGCTGAAAGGACCGTGAAGAATAAAAAAATTAATTTTCAAAACTTATGTAATTTTAACATGAGATTATTTAGAATGTTAAGATAACAAATCAAGGGTTTTATATGGGACTTATATATGAAATCCATTTTAATTTTTTCGTTTTCATTTTCTCTTTTTATAATGATGTAATAGATAGAGAATTGATTTTTTAGATTGACTTGTCTAGAAAGACAAGGTTTATAGAAGTCACTGTTACCCCAATGGAATCTCTATGAGTTCTTTCAATGGAATTATGAATCAGTAATATTTTCATTTTAATTCTTGATATAAGTGTTCTTATAGAATTTTTATAGTGACATGAATAGGCACTTGGATTTTCTACCAATGTGGCAGGAATGGTGACCCAAAATAGGTTTTCACTGAGGAACCCATGTTACAGGGCTCCTATGGATTCTCATGTCACTTTAAAAAGTTATTTCATGTCTATTATGCTCCCCATATTGGCACAATATCATCTTCTAAAGAAATTACTGTGGTGAAATATGATGCTTCATGAATATAGGGGTCCCAGCCAAAGACTCCCATAACAAATATTCGTCACCCAAAGGAAGAGTATCCATATGAAGTAGATTTGAATCTAGAAACACTAGAAGGTAATAACACTCTTTCTTCATCATTATTGACTACTTTAACTTATAATGGTTCATCCCATTAATTTATTTCATCATGTATCATTAGTTGGCTAGGTCATCCTATGTATATTTTATCTTAGGTGATGGATATTACAACACCCCTATGATCAAGGATAGAGAAGTGACTTCATTATCATGATTATGTTTTCTCTTTATTAGATATTGATATTACCTGGGATTTAATGGTTCTCTACATTAAACCTATTGATCTCATTTTCAGGATGGACTGGCTCATTTCAGATAAATTATTAATTGATTTTTATCTTTGGCATGGGTCCTTTAATACACATGAAGGGGTGTGTCATATATTATATTGATAATGGTAGCTGAGGTGTAGTAGAGATGGAATTTATTATCTAAATTTAGAGAATATAATATCATTTTTCACTGTAGATCTAGATAGATAATCCTTTAATGATGATCTCTCTCTAGTTTTCATTGGGTTTTAGTATTTTTTTCATTCAACTTCTCTGGTTTTCCATCAGTAAGCAAGGAAAGTTTTACTATAGATTTAGTATATGGTACTCAATACGTATCTATTTTTTCTTACGACATTACACTAGGTGAAATGAAATAGCAAAGGACATAGTTGGATGATATCTTAGAGAAAGTATTTGTACACTCGAGTGTGTCACCATGGGTGGGAATGTTCTAATTGCTATAAAAGCTGATGGGTCACTTGAATTTTGAGTTGATTGCAGAAAAATAAATCAAGTTTTGATATATAAAAAGTTTATATTTCCTTGTATTTATTACCTATATGATCAGTTTAAATAGGTGAGGTAGTTTTTTAGGATTTTTCATCGATATAGTAATCATCGGATGAGAATAAAATAATCTGAATTTTAGAAAACTGCATTATGAAGTAGGTATGTCTATTATGAGTAACTTGTCATTCCATTTGGTATAAACAATTCTACTAAAGTCTTAATATATACTTTTTAACATGATCTTACTTGATTATAATGATATGTTTTTGGTGGAATTTTTGTATAATATCATTATTTACACTATGTTTAAGGATATTTTTTTGAATATTTTTAGAGATGTTCTGTAATTGTTGAAAAATCCTCATCATTTATCCAAGCTATCAAAATGTGATTTCTGGATTACAGAAGTGATTTTCTTTGGTAATTTAGTGTTATAGTATGATATTTTAGTTGATCCTAAAATGGAAAAAGATTTCATGAAAAGGGCACAACCTCATTAAGTTTTCATGATTTATAGATTCTTTGGAATAATGGTATTTTATCACTTATTTGTAAATGATTTTTGAAAATTTGTTTCTCTAAAGACTTCCCCAACATGAAATGGAGAATTGTTTTTGTAGGATGATAAATTTTGGAGTTATTTTTTTGAGATGAAACATATTTTAAGTACTTTGCATGTGTTGAATCTTCCATAGTTTCGGAAGGGTTATGTGGTCTATTATGATGCAACATGTTTAGGAATCGGATGTGTTATTATGAATGGTGATAACATTATTTCATATGGCTCATGAATTCTTAGGCCACATGATAATTATTACCAGACCCATGACATTAGACTTATAAATGTGGTGAATTCACTTAACATTTGGAGGAATTAAATTTTGGGAGAATATATTACCATATATTCATGCAACAAGAGATTAAGTTATATATTCTCTAAATAATATTTCATTCTTTTCTGGAGGGTTTGGGTGGACTACATAAAATATTTTTGAATTGTCATTTATTCTACCATGTGGAAGGAATTTCATCACAAATTCTATGAGTGGGAATCTTCTGACTTGACCTTTGAAAAAATCATTAGAAGAGTGGAATCTCATGGATCTCATAGAAAAAATACATATACGAGATCATGAATTAGAGACCGAGGTTGTTTTTATAGTGTTTAGTTAGAATCTACTATTCTTGAGATGATTCTCCAGGAACTACAGCTTGATGCTGAGTTCTGTAGCATTAGACACTTTATTTATTGTGGGGAGACAACTGTTGATTGGAAATTATCTATGGAGACTGTTATATGTCATAAAAGTCACTCTGTTTTACCATTTCCAATGAGTAAATCCATTTTGGGGGATTCCAATAATTCCTATTAGGTAGTGAACATGTAAAGTAGAATAATTTCTATGATATGAAATGTAGATTATGGTTGGAAGGTATGAGATGTGGCGTAGTTGATTTTGTCTGTTATTGTTATAAGAACTAATAGGTCTTGATTGAGTAGCATAGTCTGTTGGATTTGATTCATCCAATTATAGTGAAAAATAAGAAGTGGGATAAGATCTATATATACTTTTTGGTTAGGTTACCACATTCCCAAAGAAAAAAGAATGTGATATGAATTGTGGTCGATAAGATGAATAAATTATATCACTTCTTACCCATTCATAATAAAACAAATGTTGAGTAGTTCATAAATATATATGTGAAATAGATTTTTCATTTTCATATATATATATATATATATCTGATTTAGTCTCTAATATAGATCCCCATTTGACTTCATATTTTTCAAAAGGCCTTTAGCATGCACTAGGATCTCTGGTTTTTTTACTATGACAAGAATTCCAATATCATATTGATATATAGAGTGAGATATAATAATGTTGAGGTTATTCTTCATTCGTGTTTCCTCTTTTTTTAGAGATTTGGATGACTATTTGGGGAAATTTGAGTTTACCTATAATAATAGTTACTAGTGTTCAATTACATTGGATCCTTTTGAGGCCTTGTGTGATTGAACAAATGAATCAACATTGTGTCGATAAAATATTTAAGAATGTTCCTCATTTGGACTGAGATTTTTTCAAGAGACAACAATAATGAATTATTTTATTATTTTGAGTTTTTTTATGTAATGGAGTGATTATAAGTCTTATCGTGATCATCATCATAGATTATTGGATATCTTAGTTTGTTATAATGGGTTCTGGAATTCTTCACCTCATTTGGGCCATAATTATATTAGGAGGAAATGAATGATTTATACACATTTTATGGGAACATTTATGGTTTTTTGGGTGGAAAAGTTGATTAATGTTTATCACTTCCTCCATATATGACGTCGGTACATAATAGGTTCCATGTATCCCATCAACGAATGTATCATTATAATCCATCTCATGTTATGGGATGGAGTTATCTTGATGATGATCTTGATATATCCAGGGATAATAATCCACTCAGTATAGTTGGTTCTAAAAGTATGTTATTTCATGGGTGGAATATACATTTAATTCAATTTCATTAGCATCACAATTATGATACTAATAAGACTTGGGAAAGAGATGCACTAATGAGAGAGTAATGCTTTCATATTTTTTTACATGGACACTTCTCGACATGATTTTGCAGGATAGATAGTTTCTATGGTGGGGAGGTTTTTTCATAATGATAATATTTTTAAAAACCCTAATACGATCATTTTTAGCAGTATTTAGTTGAGGTTCAACTTGTGTTGTTTTGGGAATAAATTAGAAAATTTTGGAATTTTTTTTACAATTCATGTTTGGAACCTGGTTTAGGAAAACCGCGCTCCAACCAATGGAAAATAGTGAAAACCAAGAAAGTAGAGGATTACATATTTGTCACAATATTTAAAAAAAATGCATACCCAGCAAGTAGAAATGATGCACCAAATCAAAGGGAAACATGACTAGGGTCCACAGTTTGACAAACCATGCTTCCCTACCTATCCAAGTGTGTGTGAAAGTTTATATTATTATGAAAAATGTTTAAAAATATCCCCGACCACATTTTTATCATCAATTATAACTCACCATATCATAATTGAAAAGGTTTGTATGGATCCCAAGGTCCCATTATATCTCCTTTGAACCCTCAACAAGGTTGATCAATGATAGGTGATCATAGTTCTAATCATATATGGTAAGAATTATTCCCATGTTCCTTCTCTCTCGATCTCTTAATCTCTCCTCCTTAGGGTTGGTTAGATCCCATTGTTTTTTATGGATATAAAATCTATTTTTTTGAAAGTGAATCATAGATTGATAATTTTTTCCCTGTTTCTGATGTTCTTCATTGGAGTTTCTTGTTTTGAGTGTTGTGTTACATAATTTTGTGGTCTATGTTAGGTGGTTTTGTATAATTTTGTCCAATTAATCTAACCATTAATTTATTGAGTTATATATAATTTATTTCTATTGGATTATAAAAAAAATTCATTGAATTTGTGTTTGGAATTTCCTTGCCATGAAATTTTTGGAAACCCCCAATTTCATGTTAATTGGGATCAGATTTGTATTTGATATAAAATATAGAATATGATTTATAAAATATAATTGAGAGATTGATTATGAAAATATTTATTAAATTGTTTTGAAAAGAGTAAATTTTATGTTTCATCTTGATAAATTAATTCATTTTTTGAAAACAATTATTTTTGTTTTTAATTAGGAATTGGCATATAGAAATTGGAAACTGGGTAATTGTATTTTAAACATTTTTAAAATAATTTTCCCATAATTTATTATTGTTTAAGAACATGCTAGGATGTCACGACCCGTCCTCGGGGCCCGTGCCATGACTACCCCAAGCCCGCCTTCCATAGGCCAGGGGCTGGCGACTAGCAACAAAGGTGTAAAATCCCGATAACTGGGAAGGCATTGCCTTTATAAAAGAAAACAAGCACCACAGAGTACAAGAGGAAGCAAAACACTAAGTACAAAAGAAAAGCTGAAAAGTAAATGGGCCAGAATACAAACCCAAAAGAAAGTACGACTACAACTGAACAAGGTACAACAAAAAAAACACAACAGCTGGAAGTAGGAAGCAGCTCCTGGTTCGTCCTCCTCGAATCCTACCTGAAGGATAGGTACATATAGCGCATCTCCTGGTCGTCCACCACGGATCCTACCTGAAGGGTAGGTACAGATAGCCTCCTCCACGCTCTCGTCCGCCAACATCCTCTGTGAGTCGTCACGTTGTGTAGTCCACCTCCGGGTACTGACTCGTCGTGTAGTCCTCCTCCAGGTACCGTCCAGTCCGCGAACAGTCGGCCTCCGTCAGCACTGACCGTCGTCTGCAACCAACACAACGAGGTGCGGGCATAGCCCGTGCAGGGGTGAGTATAACAATACTCAGTAGGGACCCCGAGACCCTCAAGGTCTCACTAAACCAACAAGGATAACCACAAGATGATCTCAACAGATAACCTCTACTTAGATATATGCCCATACATATACCTAAGTTATCAACTAACCCATCTTATTCATGAGGAAACACAAGGATTGTGAAATCAACGGATAACCACTACCCAGGTATATGCCCATACATATACCTAAGTTATCAAGTGACCCATCTCAATGATGAGGTAAACACAAGGATTGTAAAATCAATGGATAACCACTACCCAATTATATGCCCATACATATACCTAAGTTATCAAGTGACCCATCTCAATCATGAGGTAAACACAAAGGTCAAAAGTCTCAGCTCAAACCAGGATTTTCATTATCGAAACCGTAACTCCTGAAGAGCTCCGTCTCTGGAGTGTATAGTGGTCCTGTCACGACTCTGAGGTACTACTCACTAACCTAAGACTACTAAGGTGCTCCTCCTGTCGAGTACCGCGGGTCTGCGGCCGACTACCGGGTGCTCCGTCCGCTGTGGGTATGTCGCCAAATACCGGGTGCTCCCCCCAATAGCCTACAGAGGTACTCCTCCTTTCGAGTATCGCGGGTCTGCGGCCAACTACCGGGCGCTCCGTCCGCCGTGGGTCTGTCGCCAAATATCGGGCGCTCCGTCCACTGGGCTAGTTGACTCACTCCAAGTCGAGTCGGTCAAGAAGTCGTCAGGTCTCAGCCGGCTACACGGTCTCCGTACTCCGCACGCTCGTCTCCGGGAGGGTCCGCTCCACGAGCTATTGGTCGATACTCCAAGTATCACAAAGTCCCGCAAAGAAGTATCTCAAAGGACCACCTCGTCATAGGGGTCTCAACGCAATAGATGGTGCGTCAATCGGACGCCCGGTCTGTGAGTTATTAGCCTTTTCGTCCCAGGGGCCCGGTTGGTTTCGTGTGCGAACCAATCCGGCCGTAACTCAACTATAACCCGAACACTCATAGGGTATACTCATAGGGACCATTTTTCAACGAGATCACCAACACCGCTGACGGTTCGTCAAATGGACGTTATGTCACAAAGGTATCAACTTTTCTGTTCCAGGGGCCCGGTAGGATTTTGGGTACAATCCAACCCGGCTATAACCCAACTGCATCCAAAACACGGGTGGAGGATTCCAAAATTTCTGTATCATCAACAGGAACGCAACGCAACAGACGGCGCGTCAATCGGACGCCCAGTCTGGAAGTTATTGGCTTTTTCATCCCGGGGGCCCGGTTGGTTTTTAAGTTAAAACACACTCGACCATACTCCAACTGCGTCCAAACCTCAAGCAGAGTAAGCCAAAAGATCCGTCTCACTTAGAGGAATTCAACAAAGTTGACGGCACATCAATCAGACGTCCATAGCTCAAGATATGAGTGTTTCCGCTCCGAGGGCCCGGTTGGTTTCGTGTACGAACCAACCCGGCCGAACCCAAAGTATTCCGAAAACTTGAGTGCGATATAACGAAATGACCGTCTCGCTCCAAGGATCGCGTTGCCGCTGACGGCGCGTCGTTCGGAGGCCCGTAGCTCAAGTTACGGACATTTGACCGAAAACGGTCCGAAGACGGGGGGTCCGGGCCCGGGCCGACCCGGCCCGACCCCCCCCCCCCCCCCCCCCCGGGGTCGGCCGAACCGGGTCGACCCGACTCGGTCCGACCCGGCTGGCCTGGTCCGGTCCGGCGAGGGCACGGCCTGGTTCGGCCGGCCGGTCTGGCTCGGCTCGGCCGAACGGCCGAGCGCGGAAGCCGCGGGGGCGCGCTGCCCCGGCGTGAGGAACCCACGGCCCCGGTTGGGGCCGCCTTGCCAGCGGACGCGGCGGCCGGGCCGCGTCCCTCCACCGGTTCCGCGCAGCTGCGGAACCGCGGCTGGTTTTGTCGGCGGCGCGCCGGGCGCCGCCGCCTCTGACCGCCGGTGGGAGTTTCCGCGGGCCACCGGACGCGCTCCGGTGGTCCGTTTTGTGTGCGGTCTTCGCCAGTGGTCCTCTCGAGACACGATCTTCACTGCGAGGCCCTCAAAATGTCTTCGTGGCCCGCTTCACCATCGATCGTCGATCCGCACTTCAACATCAAACCGCGGGGTCTTCAAAATACCTCTGCGGCCCCGACTCCGCCCGCGGTTTCGCTCGGCTTCAATGGCGCGACGCGATGGCGCCGCCCTCCTTTGCCGCATTCTACCTCGTGTCCGCACGGTGTCGCTGCACTGTTCTGCCTTTGTTTATGCCGCAACTATCTCAAACAACAAGGGGGGAAAGAGGGTCGGCCGTGTTCGTGCAGTCCGACCTTCCCCCGTTAGTATGATAACAGGCGGCCCAAAAAAAAGAAGGAAGAAAGGCAATATATCAGATGACGATCAAAAATAAAAAAGAAATCCCCCATAACTTCTTACAACCAAAATTTCCAACCCGCAAGGAAAACATTCGCGGATCAACTAGGTAATAAGTTGATCCATGTTCATTGTTTTCTTGAGAATGAATAAAGAAAGAAAGAAAGAATTTAAGGGAATAAAATTATTCTCAACATGACAATCCCCTACCTCGTCGAAGTCGTCGAGTGAGGGTTCGTCGCGGATTTTCTCATCGTGGAAGAAACGTCGCGGAAGGAGAGTAGACGGCGTCACGTCGTCGATCTCCGGGGGTTTGGCTTTCTTCGTCGGAGGTCGGAGCGTTCTTCACGTTCTTCGCGTTCTTTGTCGAAGAACGAAGAATTCTCTCTCTGCTCTCCCGAAGGTTTAACACAACACAAACCTCCTCAACAAAAATAAAATAAGTCCTCAACTTATTTTATTATCAACTTAAGAATTGAAAAAAAAAGATAAGAAACGAACAATTAAATTTGAAGAATTAATTGTAAAACATAACTGCCGAATTAATTGGTGCGTTAAGAAAATAAGAAAACACGTCAGTTGACTTTCTTAATGATCGGTTTTCGCGGGTGCGTTAATTTGCGGAAAAGAAACGGTGGGGCTCATGCGCGTCCCACCTCGCAAATATCCTACAAAGAGGGTAGGATATTTTTGGATAGAACCCTATCCGCTTAAACCCAGCTTAAGCTGCTTTAAGTGGCTTCAAGTGGCTTCCAAGCGGCTTAAGTGAAATAAAATAAATTTTGTCGTACAATTATTTTATTTCTTAACTTTAAGCCCGAAAATTAAAAACCACACCCGAGTAAATGCAACTCCAGAAGAGGCGTTTCTAAGCAATTACTGGCGCTGCGATTCCATCAGTGCCCTCAGAATTCGATTCCGAGCACCGGTTCAAAAGTTAGAAAAACCCGCTCGTTCGTTCACTGAACGTACCCGAGCCAAACTTCGGAAATTGATTCCGGGCACACCGGGCCTCGGAATCAGGCGCCGTCAGAAAAGTAGTTCTTGTAAAATTCCAAATAGAATAAGAAAAAAAATTCCTTGGAATTTACGGGTCTTTAAATTACTCCCACCACAGGGCTTTACGTCCCCGTAAAGCTTCACCACAAACTTAGGGATACAAAGGCGGTACTGAGCACGCATCTGAGCCTTCAGCTCCCATGTGCTCACCTGGAGGTTCCTGTGCTGCCAAAGAAACTGCACAAGAGGAATCGACTGTCCTCCTAGGATCTGCTCCTATCGATTCTCGATCCCCACAGGAACCTCCGTAGAAGTCACCTCATCGCCACCGTTCAGCTCATCATGGTCGATGATATGCGGAGGGTTGAGCACGTATCTCCTCAGTTGAGATACTTGGAAAACTCCGTGCACCTAGTGCAACTGAGGTGGATGGGTCAAGCGGTAAACCACCTCGTCTACCCAGCTGAGGACCTAGAAAGGTCTATTGAACCTCGGAGATAACATGCCACCCAGGCCACATCTCCATAAACCTCGTCGAGGTGAGACCCGTAAGAAGATGTGGTCGTCATCCTCGAACTCCAGAGGTCTCCATTTTCTATTACAACTGAAACTCAAAATGACTTCTGCTATGAGGGTAAGGTTGACCGACTCAAGAGTGATCGGTCACACCCTCATGTGCAAGAGTTACCCGGCGCTGCCTAGGGTTTCCTTTTTTGCTGACCAAGGAAAACTCATCCCGACGTCGTAGTTAAACTACAACATTTTTGCCTAATACCGTCAATTTGTGTATGAACTGTGATTGCCTAGTCCATACTCAAACCAACGTCGTAAGGCCTCGACGCTGCCACCAAGAGATTCCAACCGAAACTCTCGCCTCGATGATCTGACCACACCGTCGGTGTAAGTGTGATTATCGAGTCTCCTCCCAAGGTATCTCGAGACATGAGGGTCAAGTCCACGGCTTACCAGAAACTCTAGGTCTGGAACAAGATTTGTGAAAGTAAGGAATAATTCAAATCGACATCCGTTACTACAGAAGCTAGTAGTGGACACAGACTGTCCCTTGAATCATTTCTAGAGCCATTGGGTCACACTCCTTGACTACAAGCAGCCACACTCTTCCAACGCCCTCCAGCTCCCTGAGCCTGGCAGGGATAACTAAGGCGGGTGGTTGTAGCATGATAAGATGTACACCACCCCATACTGCTCTCCTACCTCTGCCTCCACGTCTACTGCTTCGCAGACTCATCTATCTTAATGTTTCCACTTCTTCAAACATTTAACACGCCCGAGTCTCTATGACTGGCACCAGTTTCTTGTTTCTTACTGCACTGTGCAGTCTTCATCCTCTCTTGGATGACCTGGACCTCCTTTAGTCTCACAAGAGCTTCTATGATTTCTTCTTTTCCGATAAGAGAAATCTGGTCTCATCCCCTGGATTAACCACATTCGTTGCCTAATACAGTCAATCCTGACATGAATGATGTATTCATGAAATGGATGACGTCGTAAGGCCTCGACGTAACTACCGAGAGATCCAACTGTCACTCTCGCCTCCAAGGGTCGAGTCACACTGTCGGTATCAGTGTGAGGTCACTGGGTCTCCTCCAGTAGAAATTTCGAAAGTGAGGGTCAAGTCAACAGTTTCTACCGGGACCACTCAGTATCAACCCATCAAAAAGGACAGGAAAGCAAACAAAGATAAGTGTCTTATTTTTATTATTGCAGCTCATAGTAAAAAGACACGAATAAAACAGAAAAAAAAAGAACTAGAAGTACAAGGGATGTATCCACTAGTTCCTCTCCTGTCCACCATCTCTCAGAGCTCTACTGCCTTTTCCACTGCTCGGCTATTGCTCAAACACCAGCCACTGCTTCTGTCTCAGTGGCTCCTCCAACACCCGCTGATCAACCGTACGAGGATTCGGACAGTCACATGCCAGGTGACCCTTTCCGCCACATGAGTAACACAACCTGCTTCTGGCACGCCTAGCTCTGTTCCCACCCCGGGCGCCCCGCACCACCGGTCCTAAAACTCGAGATCGTCCAACTGATGGTCTGGTCCTCCTGGGCCTCTTCATCATCTGTCTACTGCCCACAGATGATTCAGAAACAGATCGAAAACCTTGCGGCAAAGGCAGATGATCCTGTACACAATCGGGGTGTAGAGCTACTGGCACAAACTCCACCCTAAAGAAGGTCTCGAAGTCTTCCCATGCGAAGGTCATCCCATCGCAAAACTGGAACAAGTGGCTCCACCACCTGTCTACTGCTGCCTGAAGGAGGCTGGCAGCAAAGATCACCATGAAGTCTCTCGGCGTTCCCACCAGCCTGAAGACTCTCACCACAGCCTCCATCCAATCCTCAGCCGCCTGCGGGTCCATTTCTCCCCGGAACCTGGGTGGCATCTGGCGCTGGAACTCGTGCAGCGCACTCAAGTAGCGTGCATCACCTACTGCTGGGGCTGGTGGCATCGGTGGCCCAACGTATGGTAGTACTGCTGGTGCCTCCGCTGGTGCATCAACTGCAAGAGGGCCATGTACTGAAGCCTCATCGCTCGACAGGCTGTCATCACGCACATCCCTCCGGGCTCTAGCTGGTCTTCCATGAAAAGGCATCCTGAAAGAAACATCGTGACACAGTCAAATGTTTATACCTGGTGAGCTGACCTGGTTTGAGCTGACATTTAAAATCTTCTGGAAACACACACACAATCAGTGTTTTCCTGCACAAAGTCAGAAATCAGTTGTCAGTGTCCTGGTGTATGGATACGTCGGCCGCCCGCACCAACACTGGACTCCCTGAACTGAAAACCACACTCGGTACTCTTAACACTATTGCTTCACAGAAAGAAAATATCAGAGTTATAAGTTCTGCAGTAGAACCGAACTCCTCTGATACCAATTTGTCACGACCCGTCCTCGGGGACCGTGCCGTGACTACCCCAAGCCCGCCTTCCAAAGGCCAGGGGCTGGCGACTAGCACCAAAGGCGTAAAATCCGGATAACTGGGAAGGAATTGCCTTTATAAAAGAAAACAAGCACCACAGAGTAGAAGCGGAAGCAAAACACTAAGTACAAAAGAAAATCTGAACAGTAAATGGGCCAGAATACAAACCCAAAAGAAAGTATGACTACAACGGAACAAGGTACAATAGTAAAAAAGACAACAGCTGGAAGTAGGAAGCAGCTCCTGGGTCGTCCTCCTCGGATCCTACCTGAAGGGTAGGTATAGATAGTGCAGCTCCTGGTCGTCCACCACAGATCCTACCTGAAGGGTAGGTAAAGATAGGCTCCTCCACACTCTCGTCCGTCAACCTCCTTTGTGAGTCGTAACGTCGTGTAGTCCACCTCCGGGTACTGACTCGTCATGTAGTCCACCTCTGAGTACTGTCTAGTCCTCAAACACTCGGCCTCCGTCAGCACTGCCCGTCGTCTGCAACCAACACAACGAGGTGCGGGCATAGCCCGTGCAGGGGTGAGTATAATGATACTCAGTAGGGACCCCGAGACCCTCAAGGTCTCACTAAACCAACATGGATAACCCCAAGAAGATCTCAACAGATAACCTCTACTTAGATATATGCCCATACATATACCAAAGTTATCAAATAACCCATCTCAATCAAGAGAAACACAAGGATTGTGAAATCAACAGATAACCACTACCCAAGTATATGCCCATACATAAACCTAAGTTATCAAGTGACCCTTCTGAATCATGAGGTAAACACAAGGATTGTAAAATCAACAGATAACCACTACCCAGGTATATTCCCATACATATGCCTAATTTATCAAGTGACCCATCTCAATCATGAGGTAAACACAAAGGTCAAAAGTCTCATCTCAAACCAGGATTTTCATTATCGAAATCGTAACAGCTGAAGAGCTTCGTCTCTGGAGTGTAAAATGGTCCTATCATGACTCCGAGGTACTACTCACTATCCTAAGACTGCTGAGGTGCTCCTCCTGTCGAGTACCGCGGGTCTGCGGCCAACTACTGGGCGCTCCGTCCGCTATGGGTCTGTCGCCAAATATCGGGCGCTCCCCCCAATAGCCTACAGAGGTACACCTCCTGTCGAGTACCGCAGGTCTGCGGCCAACTACCGGGCGCTCCGTCCATCGTGGGTCTGTCTCCAAATACCGGGCGCTCCGTCCACTGGGCTAGACGACTCACTCCAAGTCGAGTCGGTCACGCAGTCGTCAGGTCTCAGCTGGCTACACGGTCTCCGTACTCCGCACGCTCGTCTCCGGGAGGGTCCACTCCACGAGCTACTGGTCGATACTCCAAGTATCACAAATTCCCGCAAAGAAGTATCTCCAAGGACCACCTCGTCATAGGGGTATCAACGCAATAGACGGCGCGTCAATCGGACGCCCGGTCTGTGAGTTATTAGCCTTTTCGTCCCAGGGGCCCGATTGGTTTCGTGTGCGAACCAATCCGGCCGTAACTCAACTATACCCCGAACACTCATAGGGTATACTCATAGGGACCGTTTCTCAACGAGCTATCTAACGCTGCTGACGGTTCGTCAAACGGACGTTCTGTCAGAAAGGTATCAGCTTTTCTGTTCCAGGGGCCCGGTTAGACTTCGGGTACAATCCAACCCGGCTGTAACCCAACTGAATTCAAAACTCGGGCAGAGGATGCCAAAAGTTCTGTATCGTCAACAGGAATGCAACGCAGTAGACGGCACGTCAATCGGACGCCCGGTCTGGAAGTTATTGGGTTTTTCGTCCCAGGGGCCAGGTTGGTTTTTATGTTAAAACCCACCCTCCCGTACTCCAACTGCGTCCAAACCTCGAGAGGAGTAATCCAAAAGATCCGTCTCACTTAGAAGAATTCAACAAAGCTGACGGCACGTCAATCAGACGACCGTAGCTCAAGATATGAGCATTTCTGCTCCGAGGATCCGGTTGGTTTCCTGTACGAACCAATCCGGCCGAACCAAAAGTATTTCGAAACCATGAGTACGATATACCGAAAATACCGCCTCGATCCAAGGATCGTGTTGCCACTGACGGAGAGTCGTTCGGAGGCCCGTAGCTCAAGTTACGGGCATTTGACCGAAAACGGTCCGAAGACGGGGGGTCCAAGCCCTGGCCGACCCCCCCCCCCCCCTACCCCCCCGGGGTCGGCCGAACTGGGTCGACCCGACCCGGTCCGACTCGGCTGGCCTGGTCCGGTCCGGCCAGGGTGTGGCCTGGCTCGGCCGGCCGGTCCGGCTCGGCTCGGCCGAACAACCGAGCGCGGAAGCCGCGGGGCCACGCTACCCCCGCTTGAGGAACCCGCGGCCCCGGTTGGGGCCGCCTTGCTAGCGGACGCGGCGGCCGGGCCGTGTCCCTCCACCGGTTCCGCGCAGCCGCGGAACCGTATCGCCATCGCGGCTTCAGCCACGGCAGGTTTTGCCGGTGGCGCGTCGGGTGCCGCCGCCTCTGACCGCCGGCGCTGCTGCGCCGGCGGGAGTTTCCGCGGGCCACCGGACGCGCTCCGGTGGTCCATTTTGTGTGCAGTCTTCGCCAGTGGTCCTCCCGGGACCCGATCTTCACTTCGAGGCCCTCAAAATTTCTTCACGGCCCGCTTCACCATCGATCGTCGATCCGCACTTCGACAGAAAACCGCAGGGTCTTCAAAATGCCTCCGCGGCCCCAACTCTGCCCGCTGTTTCGCTCGGCTTCAACGGCGAGGCGCGATGGTGTCGCACTCCTTCGTCGCGTTCTTCCTCGTGTCCGCACAGTGTCGTTGCACTGTTCCACCTTTGTTCGTGCCGCAACGATATCCAACAACAAGGGGGGAAAGAGGGTCGGTCGTGTTCGTGCGGTCCGACCTTCCCCCGTTAGTATGATAATAGGCGGCCCAAAAAAAAGAAGGAAGAAAGGCGATAGATGAGATGATGATCAAAAATAAAAAAATCCCCCATAACTTCCTGCAACAGAAATTCCCAACCCGGAAGGAAAACGTTCACGGATCAACTAGGTAATAAGTTGATCCGTGTTCATCGTTTTCTTGAGAATGAAGAAATAAAGAAAGAAATAATTTAAGGGAATAAAATTATTCTGAACATGACAATCCCCTACCTCGTCGTAGTCGTCGAGTGAGGGTTCGTCGCGGATTTTCTTGTCGCGGAAGAAACGTCGCGGAAGGAGAGTCGTCGGCGTCATGTCGTCGATCTCCGGGGGTTTGTCTTTCTTCATCGGAGGTCGGAGCGTTCTTCGCGTTCTTCGCATTCTTCGTCGAAGAACGAAGAATTCTCTCTCTTCTCTCCCGAAGGTTTAACACAACACAAACCCCATCAACAAAAATAAAATAAGTCCTCAACTTATTTTATTATCAACATAAGAATTTAAAAACAATAGATAAGAAACGAACAATTAAATTCGAAGAATTAGTTGTAAAGCCTAACTGCCCAATTAATTGGTGCGTTATGAAAATAAGAAAATGCGTCAGTTGACTTTCATAATGACGGGTTTTTGCGGGTGCGTTACTTAGCGGAAAAGAAACAGTGGCGCTCGTGCGGGTCCCACCTCACAAATATCCTACCAAGAGGGTAGGATATTTTTGGATAGTACCCTATTTGCTTCAACCCAGCTTAAGCTGCATTAAGTGGCTTCAAGTGGCTTCCAAGCGGCTTAAGTGAAATAAAATAAATTTTGTCGTTAAAATTATTTTATTTCTTAACTTTAAGCCCACAAAATTAAAAACCACACCCGAGTAAACGCAACTCTGGAAGAGGCGTTTCTAAGCAATTACTGGCGCTGCGATTCCATCGGTGCCCTCAAAATTCGATTCCGAGCACCGGTTCAAAAGTTAGAAAAACCCGCTTGTTTGTTCACTGAATGTACCCGAGCCAAACTTCAGAAATTGATTCCGGGCACACCGGGCCTCGAAATCAGGCGCCGTCAGAAACTGCGTTCTTGTAAAATTCCAAAGAAAATTAAGAAAATTTTTTTTTTGGAATTTACGGGTCTTTACATAGGATATGTAGTTAAAAATTCATTAGGGATAAAAATTCATAGATCAGAATTCTTGAGTAATAGATATACACTTTACTACTCTAACATATACCTTTTGGGAGATCTTATCCCATGTGGGATATTGGTTTGTCCTATTTGGACAGTGTTGGAGGGGAAGGTGTAATCATTTCCATTATCATTATATAAGTTTGTAAGGATCTTGTAACCTATAAATTTTCATAATTCGTAGAATATTACCATGTTACTAATTTTTTATTTTTTTGATATATATTCTATTTTTTAAAAACTGATTTAAACATGCCTTGTGAATTTATATAAACTATTTTTTATAAAATTATAATGATGAAATTGTTTAAAAAATCTATTATATGAAATTAAAATAATTATATTTTAAATATGATCTATTATTTACATGTATAATTTACTAAAATTAAATAATCAATTATTTAATTATTTTGGAATCTTATTATAGTACAGTTGGTGAAACCCTTCATGTATTTTAGGACACACCCTACCTTTTCCTACATATCATTTTTATATTTCCTCCTACAATATTTGATCATGGGTAAAACATCACTTGGAGGTGGTAGTTGTTGTTTAATCATTGGTCATAGGGCACTGTGTATGTTATAACCTTCATTTGTTCGTCAATTTTATCCCATTCTTTCTAGTTATATGTGGTTGTACTCTATGATTATATAATTTTTTTAATTCTATTACAATTATATCTCTTGAGTTTCTTATTGGGAATACAAAATTTTTTATTCCACTTTGTACGTGGAAAACCCATTCCCAGTTGTATCTTGTACGATGACTAGTGCTAGTATCAAACTTGTGAAGATTCGGAATTGCCTTCATGCTATGTTTAGATCAACGTGAGATGTTAGGGTAACTGATTATTCGGGCCGGTTCATGATAAAGTTGTATTAGAGGTGTGGGTTAATAATTTTCTCCATATGTTATCATGTACTTTGAGTTATTTTTTATGGACATAAGAGATAGTTATGAGAGAGTTTCAGACCATCTCTCATCATAATGAAAATCATGTATGCATGGGTAGTTTAATAAAATGTCTTCAGGATTAATTATAGCCTTTTACATGCTTCATATTTGAATGAGTAGAAATAAAAATATTGTTTTCTATTTTTTTGGATTAATTATCCCATTTCAATTGTTGGGTTGTTAATATGAGTAATCTATATGACTCTTTCCTTGTTGTTTACTAATGTTTTGTAGCACCATACCTCTATGAAGATGTGTGAATGGGATCTAGAAGGAAAGTACTAAGGAACCATAATGAGTAAATCCTTTTTTAGAAGAGTTTTGTTGAGGTTATTGTGTGTTCTTTAAAATAATTTGGATAAGCACCTGCATCTATTCTTGTATAATCTCCAGTTGAGTATCCTCTAAGTGATTAATTCACGATTCTTGATTACGAATTTCATTTATATAATCCTCTGGTATTCGAAGGCTCAAACGATCCCCAATAGGTTGAGTATTTGATGAGAAGATTTGAACATTTATTTTAATTATTGGAGATTCCTAATTTAATCATAGTGAAATGTGGCATATTCGAGATAGATGGACCTACAAAGAGATGGTGGGATGTGATGGTGATGGAGAAGAATCATTAAGACATTGTGTGGAAGGGCATGAAATATATTTTCACTAACTATTTATATCTATAGTAGATGGTATTGGACAAGGATATAGAGTTTTTCAAACTCAATCAGGCTTACATGACCATGGAAGAATATGAAAATCACATTTTTAAGCCTATGAAGTTTGCACCTAAGATTTATTCAAATGTTAATATGGAGACTTAGTGGTTCGGTATGGGAATTCGATGTGATATTCATTCTTAGTATTCCTTTATGAGGCTCTTTTCTAATGAAGATGTATTGGATATATATTTGATGGTAGAGATAGACCCGGATGGTAATTCGACATAGATGGGAATTCTACTTTCTCTAAGTGGAATCTCTATGAGTTCCATTAAATTAAACCAGTAGCGTGATGATTCTTATGATGGTTCTCGATAGAAGGGTTCTGATAGAACTCCTACAATACTTGGAAGAGTCCCTCTGATTAGATAATAGTTTGTAACTCGTATACACTCAAAATTGTTTTTCACTGAGTCACTCAAGATATGTGGATCATGAGGATGCTCAGAGAACTTGAAGAAGCACTACCATATCTATTCTACCGACCTTAGTGTCATGAGTTTACCTAAAGAAAAAATTACTACTATTTAATCATATGGATCATGAAAAATGGGTATCCAACCATTGGAATCTGGAAAGAATCTTCTTCATTTGTGTAATAGTCTTTAGAGGATGTAGATATAAGTCATGAAAATTTAAGAGGTACCATCACAATAGCTTCATAGTTAGTGGATTGATTTTTGGATATTGGTGAATCACATTCATTTATTTCAACTAGTATCATGATTCATCTAAATATTCTTAGGAATAATTTTTATTTTGTGATGGATATTACTACGCCCCTTGGAGTGAATAGAGAGTAGGTTCTCTTGTTTTCCATATTGTGTTGTATCATTATAAGATATTGATCATTCTAGGGATTTTTTGGTTCTCGACATCAAACCTCTTGATGGAATATTTTGGATGATTTGGGTAAGTTCTAATAAATACTAGATTGATTTTCACCTTTCATGGGTCTCCCTTACCAAAACCTAAAGAGGTGTGGTGTATCATTTAGGGAGAATGGGTCATGAGGTTGAGTAAAGCTAGAACCTTTTACCCATATTTAAGGAATGCAATATCTATGTTCACTTTTTTACCACGAGTGAGAATCCTTGATTGATGATCTCTCTATAATTGAATTTGAGTAACCTAATGTTTCTCCTGTTTATTTATATAGTTTTCCACTGGTAAGAGAGGTGTGGTTTTCTATTAATATAGTACATTTTAATCAACCTATATATCTTCTTTCAAACAATATGAAACCATCTGAAATGAAATAGTTGAATACTTCTTTAGATGATCTTTTAAAGAATCTATTTATACACCCATGTGTGCACCTTGTGTGGCACATGTTCTCATTGCTAAGAAAGATAATGGGTTATTTTTCCTTAGTTTTGATTATCATAATCTCAATAAATTTATGGTAATGAACATGTATACATTTCATTATATAGATGAAACATTTTATTAATTTAATGGGGTCAATAATTGTAAGGGGTATTATTAGTTGATAGTAACAGAATATGATGTTTAGAAAACTTCCTTCTTATGATGGTATGACAATTATGAGTAAATATTCTTTCCATTAGGTCTAACCAATGATCATTTTGTCTTCATGTGTTTTATGTACATCATCTAAAATATGTATCTTGATATGATTGTGGAGTTTTTTATGAATAGAATTCTTGTATATTCTATGTCTGAAGAGGATCAAGTGCGTCTTTGTAGATTAGTTTTGAAATTTTTTAGAAATCTCACACTTTATACCAATCTATATAAAAATAATTTTTGGATTTGAGAAGTGAATTTCTTAGGGAAATGTGGTGAAAAAATAGTATTTTATTTGATATTAAAAAGTTGAAAATTTCATTACACTAAAATAACCAGAATTATTTTTTTAGATTCAGAGATTATTGGGATTAGTTTGAAATTATCACCAGTTTGTTATAGATTTCCCAAAATTGGATTCTTCAATTATACCTATAACTTAGAGGATAGAAATATTTTCTTGGGAAGATAAATTTCAGAGTTATTATTTTAATAGAAATAACTTTTAACTAATGTGATCATTCATAATCTTCCAAATACCGTGCAAGAATATGTTTTCTTTTTCTATGAATCTTTTTTAGGATTGGTCTTTGTTTTATAATGGGTGATCATGTTGTTACTTCAGGATCACAGATGCATAGGCCATGCAAGACGAATTACCCAACCCATTTCCTTGAACAATCATCCATGATGAATTAACTTAAGAGTTGGAGGAATAACCTTTTCACAGATTGGTTTACCATGTATTTTGACCCAAACAGCTTGAGTTATACCTTCCCTAAAAAATATTTGAATCTCTTCTGGATAAATTAGGTGGAATAACTACAATATTTTGACGTGGACATCAACTATTACTAAAGGAAAGGGAATTTAAATATATATTATCTAAATATGAAAGTCTTAAAATAGTCCATGAATGAATTATCAGTAGAGTGGGATCTAATGTTTCCCTTTTCACAGCTTTATATAGGAGTTCAGGAATCAAGGGCCAATGTTATTTTGACTCGTTTTTAGGTTACCTCTACTCATCCTGAGATGGTTATTTAAGACCACAATCTTTATTATGAATTTTTTATCATTAGATACTCTATTTATGGTGGGGATATAATAGTTCATTGGTATTTCTCCATAGAGGCTATTCTATGTTATGGGAATCAATTTGGTTTACTATCACTAGTGAGGATTCCTATTACTGTATATTACTATAATTACTGGTGTTTAGTCCACCCAGGAACTAAAAAATGAATTTATAATTATATTAAGTGATGATTTTGGACACTTATAATGAGATAAGGCATATCCAATTCTATATCTTATTATTATACGTCCCAATAGGTCGAGACCAAGCACCAGAGGCATTTGAGTTTACTTCTGCGTTGTCCAATGCAATCTTAGAAGTGAGTTGAGATCTCTATGAACTTTTTGGTTGGATTTACACATACCCAAGGAGTGCATAATGTGATAAGTTTTGTGATTTATATAATCACTAAATCAGATCTCTATATAATAATTTGTGAAACAACCATATTTGAGGAGTTTAGAAATTGCTATGTGAATGAAATTATTTTTTTCAGGGAGATTCATCATCTATAGAATCTAATAGAGATACTCATTTTACATCATTTTTAGAGGACCTCAGAAGGAACATTTTTCTTAGGTTCATTTGAGTAATACATGTTATCCATATCGGGTTGATAGACATGGAGATAAATAAATATTTTTAACTATCTGATTCCTTCTTAAATCATTAATTTGGGTGGATCATGGGATGGATATTTGAGGATTTTTGGGTTTTATTATAAAAATAGTTACTCATCTGTTATTAGAATGGATCCTTTTGAGGTCTTGTAAATAGACCTTATAAATCTCTACTGTGTTGCTTGGGGATTAATGAAATATCCTAGGTTTGATCAAAATTATTCTAAGAGATGACAAAAAATATTTAGTTGATTCGTCAGAGAATATTTATGGAACATATATAGTATATTTCTTAAGTTAATTATCATTGTAGACAGCTGGAATTTTTAGTTGGTGATCTAGTGTTATTGAATATTTCAATTATTTTGTGTAAATGATAGCATGGGTAGAAAGGAATGATTTCTCCCCATTTTTTGGGACCTTTTTAGGATGTTTATAGGGTGGGGGAAAGTGGCTTGCTAATTTTAACTTATTTTACAGTTGACGTCAAAACATAATGTGTTACTTGTATGGAAGCTGTGAAAGTATCTTTCTGATCCATATCATCTTCTAAGAGGGAGTGATCTTGATGTTGAGCATGATTTATCTATTATATGGTATCTAGTAAGCATATTTGATTGTGAAATCAAGGCATTTCTTAGTAGGAAGATACCTCTGGTCTAAGTTCTATGGAAACACATTTATGATAATCATGAGACGTAAGATAAAGAGGCACTGATAAAAGAGTTGTGCCCACATCTTTTTGGCAAGGATTCACCCTTAAATTTATTCAAGGGAAAGAATTGTTATATGGACTGGAGGCTTCAACATTATGTTATGGTTTTCATGTACCCATACTCCCTCATTTTTTATAACAATTTTTTTTTGGGTTTACCTTGGGTTATTTTGGGAAGAAATATTAAAATTTTGTAATTTCTAGGGATGTGGAAAGTTGACGCATGGTTTGACGATACCATGAACCCACTCAGGGAAAACCATGAAAACTCAGGAAATGTGGGTTTTCATGGTTTGTGCATGGTATGAAAAACATTATTCCCACCTAGTAGAAACTAGGTACCCCCTTAGTGGGGTGCATGTCTAGGGAACAACATTTTATATACCAGTTAGCCCTGCCTAGCTAACTATTGAAGTGGGTTATCATATTAATAAGAATGCATAAAAATTTCTCAAAACCCATTTCATTCATGCTCCCAATCCTAACACACCATATCACCATTAACATGGTTGGGAGGTCTATAAAGGACCCACTTTGGCTTCTTCAAAGCCCCTCTAAAGAGAATCAAAGCTAGGCGGACATTGTTTGATTATTCTCTGGTAACAATTCTTCTCTCTTTCCTTATCCATTTCACTAATATATTGATTTATTTATGGTTGTTTAGATCCTATCATTATTGATGGCTCTAAACTCTATTTTTTTAGATCTTGAATCTAGTTTGGATTCATGTATCCCTATTGAATACATTCTTTATTAAAGATTCCTATTCCAAGTGTTGTGATTTGTGATCTCGTGATCTATGGTAGATGACTGCATATAGTTTTTTCCTATTAATATAAAATTGAATCTATTAAATTTAATTTAATTTTTCTAAATTTGATATTGAAAAACAAACTTCAATTTGAATTAGTGTGTTTATTTTCATTTGCATTAAATTTATGGAAAACCCCTCAAATATATTGAATTGGTTTGAGATTTTTATTGGATAGAAATTTGTAATATGATTTGTAAAATTGAATTGTGAAATTTATTTCCAGAAAATAGAATAAATTTTCTTGATAAGAACCAATGTATGTTTTATATTGAAAGATTAATTAATTGATTAATAACCATTTTTTGGTTTCTAAATAGTTATTGGCATATTGAAATGGGAAATGGGGAAATTTCATTTTAAATGGTTTTGAAATAATTTTCCTATTATTGATTATTGTTCGAGCACTTAAAATCCAAGAATATTAGTGAGTTATTAGGGACAAAAAAACAAGGATGAGAATTCCCTAATAATGGATTGATGCTTTAGAACTCTAAAATAAACCTATGGGATGATCTTATCCCTAGTGGGATTTTGGTTAGTCCTCCATGTTGGATGGATAAATGTGCACATTTACATTATAATTTTATATGATTGTGAGGATAATATAAAATAGAACTATCGTACCTCTTGGAAGAATAATATGTCTCTCATTTATAATTATTTGGATATATATGCCATTTTTTGAAAAAACATCTCTACAAATTCTTTGAGAATTTATATAAACCATTTATATTAAATATTATTAATGCAATTAGTAAACTTCTTTCAATAATTGAAATGGAAATAATGATTTGTGAAAAATATAGTCTTCTAATTACATTCCCCTTTAATTAATTTTGAAAAAATTAATTTGTATATTATTATGTAATCTTAATATGGAAAAATAGTGAGACCCCACTGGGATTTTTTCTCAGACCATACCATTTCTTTTTGGCATTTTTTGATTTCCACTTTCTAGTTTTGAGGAAATCGAAATTTCCACTTAGATGTGGTAGTTGTTGTTAACTCTTTGGGCTTGGAATACTATTTCCATTTTGACTTTCTTTTTAAAATATATTTTATATAATTAATTTAACTAATTTTTTGGTTCAATCCTGTTTAAATACCTGTTTTACATATGGAACTATTATCCATATCGAGTTTTCTCTTGAGCATACAGACTTGTATTTGTTTTTTCTATATTTTTCATGGAAAAATCATTACCATTTTTACCTTTTTTGATTCTAGGTGATAATATCTAACCCATGGGTTTCAGAAATGACCATAGAGTTATGTCAAGATTGGCTCGGGTGTTAGCGTATAAGGGAACATGGGATGTTTCATGACAAAAAATGTATAACATTTTTATTTATAGATCATTTTCCTAGAGTTTAGTGATTCTTGTACTAACATGTTAGAGAATATGAGAAAATATACATACTTCATACCATTCCATTTTGTAAGAAAATTTTCATACTTTTGATATGATTTAATCAATTTTCAATTCTTTATCATCTCTTACACCATGAAATGAATATTCAAGATGAAATTTTCATTTCTAAATAAAAAAATTACTTTTAATGGATCATAAGATAAATAAGATAATGGTAAATTATTCCTTATGTTTCTCTCTATTAACCCAAACTAAAATAGTTATCATAAGATAAAATAATAAACAACTTGAATAAACCATCATATGGGAAAAATAGTATATTAATAGAAAAATCCTCAAAAATAACACCCCATGATCAACATTACACATTTTATCCGTAAATATCCTTAAAACTATTTAAAATAATTTATATACATGTTAAAAAATAGAAATTTCAACGATTTGATAACATATTCCTCAGAGATTAATTTAGAAATTATCTCCAAACAACATTAATCTCTCAAGCCATAATTTATATATTCTAATCCTAAATTATAAAATATAAATTAATCATTTCTATAAATAACATGAATCCCAAAAAATCTAAAACTATATTATTCCAAAATTTATCTTAACCATTATTCCTCAAAAAATAACATTGTTATCTGTATGATAAAACATATAATGAAAAAATGTGATAACTCTTTTATCCCAATTATCCATTAGAGATCATATTTTACCTCTAGTTTATCAATACCAATCACATAATGTCTTCAAAATATTAAAGTGTTCTTCCTCAAATTAACTTTTACCAACAAAAATTATTATACATAAGGGTTTCATATACCTAAAACATTTATTAAAACACAATAAATGTCTCCAATGTATTTGAATCACATAAAACCTAATAATTGGAATATATTCCTTGAATATCATGATCCACAGTAGACTTATTTACCCATAAATGTATCCATAAATCATAAACTACCCTTATTTGAAATATTAACTACAACAACCCTAAACACCAACTCCAAAATCAAATACTAAAACAAATTCCTATAATTTATGAATTTGAAACCGATAAGCATTACCCAATTACAAATTTTCAAAATATATAAAAAATATTTAAAATATTGTATTACTTATATACCCAAGGACCTTTATGGTTTATACATTTTGAAAATTAGTAAAACAATTATACGATAAACATAGATAAATAAAAAACTTGTTCATAAAAATATACATCATATTTAATAAGTTAATCACATATAGTAACCATATTACGAATAAAATACTTAAAAACTTTCTTCATAATTTTTGGAAAATGAATCACAGGAATGGTGAGCTAAAATTCTTAGTAAGGTTTCAAATAGTCATTAATAATTGAATTTCACTAGTAAAAATAAGATGTGAATAAGGGTATGGTTACATAATTAAAAACAATAGGCCTAACATAAGATAATTCATTCCCATAAAAATCGATATCATAAATCATGAATAATGGAATATAAATTTTATATTAGAAAAATGCATATAAATCAATAATAATGATCCTAGTGAAATCAATCCTTAAAAAAGAATACATCATAATTTGATGCAATCATAAAGAAAATATATTGGTAGTTTGGAACATCATTGTCATATCACTCTTGTAATCACACTTATAAATGGAATACCCTACCAGGTAAACATTAATAATATCTTAGGAGAAACCTATAATAGATTAAATCTATACCTTTATAGAATTATTAGAGACCTGTATCATTATAAAAAATCATCATGATCTATATGAGGCTCACCCATCATCATAATTAATTTCTATGAACCCTAACAAAAACATAGCACATGAAATATTATTATTTTTTAATATAATAATAACAATTTTTGATTTATAGCATGATTTACCCATGGAAAATAAAGGGGTTCCATGAAAGTCACCTTGAAATAATCATAATCAATCTAGATAAATATGAATAATTGTATCATTATAACTTCTATCTAGAAGAGAATAAGTAAAACAAAGGGCCATTTTCATTTATGAATAGAAATAGCATAAAATATTATTAAAAAAATCTTGAGAAAAATAATTGTTCTATTTTGAAACAAATTTCTAAAAACTAAAAAAATTCATAATATAAGGGAAAAACTTCATTGAAAATAACCTTGTATAATTATAAAGGATTCATAAATGAATCTAGATGTTATGATGTTGGTAAATTCCGTACATACCATTATTATTTTAAAAAATAGTTTCTTCAAATTTTTTATAAAAGTACCATAATGTGAAAATTTATAAAAATATTCCATTAAAATAATTATAAATGTAGAAAAATATACTTTAAAGTAACATTATGAAATCATTGAGTTATAAATAATAAAATCTTCAAAACATTTTATAATATATTTATATAAAGATAAATCTTCATAATTCAAATAAATACATAAGATCAATATCAATTAAAAATAAATTTCTTTTAGTCTCTTATGCCAATAAGGGATAAAATAGAGATCAAACTTACAATCTATATCCATAACTAAATGAGAATAAAATAGATGTGGTTTAAGAAAGTAAGATCATATAATATTCCCATCATTAACATGAATATACAAATTATATTAAATAAATGATATTGTAATATAAAGCATTTACGGATTCAATAACATTTTAAATGAAAATTAATTTATAAAAATCATATTATATGGCTATGTAAATACTAATAATTTTATGAATTAATATGTAAAAATTCATTCATGTGATAGAAATTTATCTTCTTTATGAATCATGGTGTATGAAATGAAACTTTACTTTGAAAAATGAGATTAACATTATGGGGATATAAATACAATATATAAAATAAATTAGTTAAATAACATTGAAATATTCTTTGATAAAGGATAATTGATACAAAATATCTTATTGCTTTTGAAATATTGTAATTAATACCACATGTATAAAAAATATTATTTTAACATAAAATAACATGATGAATTTATTACACATTATATAAAAATTTAAATTAAAATATATAAACAAAATAAGATAAATTAGGTGTATAATATTAAAATATTCCTTAATAAATGGAAATTGAGTTGAAATACTTTATATGGATAGTTGAATCCCAATGTTTTTCATTTAAAATTGGTATAATGATATTATTTATATTTTTTTATTTCTTAAATTCTATATACTTTTTTAATCAATTACCATTAAACCATTTATTTCATTTCATTTAAGGAAATATTAAATTAATTAACTTGTTAATTCTACTACAGCCTTTCTGAGGCTGTTTGGTTCATAATAAAAAAATGAATTTGGTATATTAACAAGGTAAAATTTATATATGTTATATCATCCCAAAAATAATATTCATTAAATAATTATAATTTTTTTAAATTATTTAAATATTTTAAAAAAACTGTTACATATGGTTTTGAAAAATGAAATACATTTATATTATAAAAATAGTAGTTCGTATGAACACATGAGAAATTTATTAGTTTTTTCAGATAGAATGATGGAAAGAAGTAAATATATTTTTTTTAGTAAATTATTATAATATCATAAGTATCATAATATATCTCAAAATAAACATATATATACTAGCTATGTGTTGTTATGATGAAAAAAGAATCACATTTCTTCATGGAGGTGGTATCCTACATGTACACATGAATGGTGTTATAATTTTTCAATGGATTTAATGATTGGATAATTGATGATATATTATATTTCTAGATTTATAATTATTTCATGAATATCATATACATATGTACAATAAATCCATAATTATAACTAACCATGAGAGACAATGATGGAAAATTAATAGTATCAATTTGTTAGGAGGTAGGGTGTCATAAAAAAGAATGATGGTTCCATTTCCCATATGAAAGAATAAGATATGGGTATTGGTTATTTCATTAACTTAATAAAATATTAGTATCTATAAGTTGATAATTTAATAATTTCATCTTTTTTGTTTCACTCATAAATGTGTGGGGCCTGGTATTAGGAGACAAGGTGCCTAATGCCTACGATGATTTAACAATTCTATAATTACCTGCCTCCATATTGGGTGTAACATTTATTTTTCATTTTTTGAGGTTTTATTATGGGGTTTGAAGTATTGTTTAACAAAAATTCAATCATATTTCAGAAAATCCATCACATATAAACTATCAATGGATCCCTCATACATAAAAAGGTGTATAACTCCTTTCTAAAGGGAGGAAATCATTTGGTGTTTCAGCCCCAATGAAACCTTGGATGGCACATTAGAAGGGATCATTATAGTTTGGTCTCATCACCCCATTTTGGGTGGAATTATTTCTGACTCTAGGATAAATTCCATATATGTTATAGAATATCTTTTAATTTTGATATGTGACTAGTTACCATAATAAAATGATTGGGTGTTGAATCATTTATTAGAGCGCGGGGGGGGGGGGGGTATTAATGATTACATCTATGTGTAATTGGGGTTATTCATTTTTTATCATTATTAATTAGAATAGGGAAGCTCATAATATTTTGAATTAATTTAACTATAAAACATATAGATTACTTTCATCCAAGGAGTTGATTGATATTTCAAGGATAGGATTGAACCTTTATAAGGTACCATATGTATCCTATTTTTAAAATGTATAAATATCAACATAGTTCATTTAAACTTTGTAGTTTAACATCATGTGTAAAATACATATATGTGGTCACATAGGCACTGGGAATGAAGCTTGATCCTTAGGAAGGTGTCCACATATATTATTTATAACAAGAATTATATTTATCATTGTTCGATGTTCCTTCAGTCCGATTAAGGGTGGTGATAGAAAATTTCTTCCCATGAGGGTTATTTAGTCAAGGTTTATCAATAAGGGATTTCCTTTGTTGTTTTCACCCTGGTAATGGATATTTTATGTGTAAAATAGTATCATGTCACTGAATAGTGATTTCAAATTTTGGTTTTACTAGATGGGAATGATCTATGACGGGAGTGACCAGATCATTGAAAATCCATAATTTCATCTTATCCATACACTATGTGAGAAACAGAGGAAAAAAAGTGATTATTCTCATCACATATGAATTTTAGACATATGGAATTGGTTATCCCTTATAGGTTGTTTTATATAGAGATTGATGCTTTGAGAGGTTCCCTAAAAATCCCACATATAGAAAGAATTAGAGTCATCATAATTTAATTAGATTCGTATTCTATTGATAGATTGCATAGAAAAATTAACCCATAAGAGTGTCAGGATCTTACAAATTAGATTGTTTAAGATATGGTGGGACTTATACAGAGGTGGATTTCCATTGGTGCTATGGATTGGAAATGAAAACTAGATATCATTTTTCAAAAAGAATCAAATTTCACTTAGTTATGTTTGGGTTATGTCCGAATATGTATAATAGAGAAGGATATCATATCTCAGGGATATAAATCATATGTCCTGAGTGCCTTAATAATATTTCATGAGTTCCAATCTAACAAGGTTGGTATGTGTCAGGTTGCTTCACATTATTGAAGTGTGCATATTAGAGGTCTATCACATGATCTCCCTAGAATGATTAAAGGACTATCACATGACTCAGTTGAAAAACTTGTGGGTCTTCATGTGATTAATGAAGACATGGAAAAGGGTCTGACATGATCATGGTTGAAATATCCGGTAGAAATCTCTTGACCTGGACTATATTCATAGAGTTATTAACATTACACGAGAGACATGTTGAGAGGGACTCATAAGACTTGGGTAACATGTTTAGGGGAATTCTCAATAATTGTGAGACAAGTCCAAAAAACACTATAATGGTTGGTTGGCATTTTCTGAGTACATCAGATGAATTGGTTGACATGTATTAGAGACATGGATAGACATGGATAATATACCATTAGGACTCCACATGACTTTGGAGACATGTATATATTACTTAACAGGGCTTGGGACACATATAGAGGAGAATTAACAAGTATTGAGAGATATGTTCAGAGGTCTCTGTATACTTGTCTTACTTGTCATGAGGACGTAACATGACTTTGGAGACTTGTCTATGGGACATCACAAGACATGAATGACACGTTCAAAGGACTTTTCAATACATGGGTTACAGAAAATGAGGAATTAGAAAGAATTGATTGAGTTGAACTAGGGACTTCACATATCTCAGTTTACATGTCCTAGGGACTTCACAAGACATTGGGGACATGTATGTAGGACTCAATAATACATGGTTGACATTTCATCAGGACATCATAAGAATTAGTTGACAAGTATTAGGGACATCTTAAGACTTGGTTTACAAGTCTTGGGTACTTTTCAAGACATGGTTGACATGTCCTGGTGTTGTCTCATATAGGGTGAAATATTCTTCCACATGGATGTTAGCATATCCATCTTTGAAAAATTCTAAAAAAATTCTTCATTATTTAATATGTTCCTCATTTTGTTCCAAGCATTATATTTTTGAGGGTCCCCATGACAAAATCAAGATGCAGAAAACACTATTTCATAATTTGGATGGATTTATAGAAGTCCTTTATATGATTTATAAGGAGATCATGCCAAGAAAATATTCATGGAATGTGATCCCTTAGGTTTTCAAATAGATTTTACATAGTGTAAGACCATTGCAATGGAGTGGGTTTCCACTCAGAGAAGTCTTATATTCTAAAATTTAGTGCAATAGTGTGTGATGTTATGTCAATAGAGATGAATTCTGAAGCCCTAATAATCTAGTTATATGCCTCCATCTATAACATTTATATTTTAGATTTTATATGTAGTTATTTGAAAGAACACTTGCATCAACCACATCACGTGATGTTGCCATGGGTCTTCCACGGTGTCACATAATTGTTAAACTGATGTGTTCTCAAAGGTATTTATTATGGTCATATTTACATTTACAATAGACATTTTTGGATTAAACCAACATGTATAATAGTCTTTGAGAGACAAATACATGTGTGAAAAAGATATCACATGATCAAAGAGTACTTTTTGGTGTCATAGTGAAATTAAGAGAGGTTTTCAAGGACCTTTTGGGAGGTCCAGATAGTTTGTTAGAGAAATTTTGTGAGACTAAGATGGCTTTTTTGAGGCCACTCATGAGAACATGTTGTCTCATCGAAGGGTCTTCTCATGATCAATGGTTATCACATAAGGTGCCTAACCCATCGTCAAGAAAATCAATGTATATTCTCTCTAGGAGAGTCTTCCAACCTTTTAAAACATTCATTGAATATTTTCCATGACCTTTGGAGTTTAGATATTGTTTTACCATTATTGAATAATATGATCAATATAGCATATCATGATGGAACATGATCTCTGTCATAAGTAATCACTCAACTTGTCTATGATACATCTTGTGATCAATGATGAATCTCATGATATTGTGTGATACATTTCATGTAAAATCCTTCCCCTTTTATATAGATCTAAATTGGAATCACATGATCAAATGGATGTGTACATGGTCCTTCAAACGATGAAGGTGACATGACACATGGCCTCACTTGACTAGGTCAATATGTCCCTAGGGGTCTTCATAGGATCTTTCAAAATCACATTAGAACATTGCATGAAAATATGTGTAACTATATATTGCATGAAGCTTATTCCTTTTCATATTTTTATTTTAGTATGGTATTTCAGTGATTTTCATTAATCAGAATCATGGTATGTCGCAGTATCATGGCCTCTAATCGACCACCCTTCATATAATCATCTGTGTTTTTTTTGGAAACCTTCACATGTACATGAGTGGTTTATATAAGGGCTTCAATTTACAATAAATATATCTTACACACTGGATGATCTATTTTTATACACTTTATAGGGTCATGCTATCACATATCCTTCTAGATGTTATGTGATCTATATTATTCATCCACCTAGAATTCATGTATTAATGTTACTCCTTCAATTGATTTTGTGGAGAAAATAATACTTATTATTCATATATTTTTTTAATTTTATAGTTTTTTATGATCATTTGGGGTGTTTCAACAAATTAATCCCCTCATCAGCGAGGTCCATAGGGAAAGTGACTCAATTTCGAGAAGAGTAATGGCTTGCCTGAGTCCATCTGGACTCTTCCGATCAGTATCGTAGAAATTGATTGGAATTTTAGGTGACCTTTGGAATTCTCTAGGACTTTCTATAAATAGGATAGGATGGGGATAAATGATTTCCCTAGTGAATTCAAACTCCATACACCATTATATTTCTCTTGTCACATGATTTCATTTCATGACTTCTTTACAAGATCCATTTGTCAAAATTTCTTCATAAGTAGTGATAAAAAGACTATTCTACAAGATCTCAATGTGTGAATTAATTTTCTCTGTACTTTTTCAAATGAATCACAAAATATATATTGATAACCTTTTTGAACCATGACCTATTTAGTAGTTCTCAAGGATCTTTTCAGGAATGTAAAGATATATTGACTCAGTCACGTGATCTGTTGATTGTCTTGTGGTTTTCGTGACTATCTCAGGGTCATGAGATCACATGTCTTACAAGGGATTAAGAATTAATGAGACATTAAATGGGTCTTGTGATTCAAGAGACCCAGATGAGGTCAAAAAATTATGAATCCCTTTAGGGTTCATGTGATTGGCATGATGTTGTCCATGTTGTGAAACTCTTCTATAAGAGTTCCCGACTCATCATATATGTTATACATTTCTTTTAATAGATGGATTCTAGTTATCATAAGTCTTTGAAGTATGTGGTCATAGTATTGGTGTCTTATCATAATTCTATTGTCTCATGTGTGGATTCCTAAAATTGTTTCATTGAGGAATCATCATATAAAAACCTCATAGAAATGTTCAGGTTAACTCTTATGGAATATTATTTCATTTAATTTTTATCACATTATGCATTTAGACATAAAACTTATTCTCATATACTTCCACCACAGTCATAAACTGTGCATCCCTCTTGGATTCTGGATAGACAAAATACCTTTCTGTAAAATACCTCCCATATGGACCATTTAATCACCGTGGAAATTTCTCAGATGGGTATATGATTAAATTTATGAATGAAATATTTGGAAATAATTTTCATAAAACCATTTGGAACATCAACATGTATTTATCCATAATGTGGAAATCTAACAGAAATCATAGGTTCTGATGGTTTCCTTATAATACCCTTGAATAGGAGTGAGATTTAGAATAGAATGGGGTTTGCACTTTTGTTTGCATTATATAGCCTTTTAAATTTCCAATGACATGAAAAGGATCATTATGTATGATGTTTTTTGGATCTACCAAACCATCACCTACTATAAAAATGGCTTGATGGAAGACATAGTGATCGAATGGATTCCAGATACAAAAACATTCCACATGAAGCATGGAAAAGTTTTCATCAGTCTACGAGATATCAAGAAGATTTGAGGCACACCAATTTTTGGAATGATACATGTTGGCTTTCTTCCAACCATATTCATGAGATAACATGGAGATAAACCCTCCCATATTCAAGGATTTTATTTAGATAGAAAAAATAGTATTTGAGATAGACTCCAATCCTGGGTTAGAAATCCATTTGGGCAATGGGTAGGTTATTTAATCATGAATGTTCATTCTAAACTCAAAACCAAAAGTCTAAAGGCACATCAATAACTATATTATGATAGTGATGATGATGTATATTGGAACACAATTAATGAAAGTTCCATTACCAACTAGGAGTGGGAGGATAATCATGAAATTTAATAGACTATTCAGTTATCCATTTTTCATTCCATGTAACTATTATAATACCTTCTACAAATTATTGAATTTGATTAGGGGGGACCAGATTGTCTTGTATTATTTTCTACCACCTTAATCGTGTATGTTCTACCCATGTGATGATGGGGTTTCTTATATAAAAAAATACACCATTGGGGAGGGTCCCTTCTACCAACAAAAGAGATGGGTGGATTCAATGTTTCCACCTTTATGATAGAGGAATATATGTTAGGATTGAGGCTCATTTACTATCTATTATTCTTTTGAATAAAATATATCATGTCCTGAAACAAATTTAAAGGGGAATATCTTGACAAAAAAATTATAGTCACTTTTAGGTACTAGTTTGTTGGATTGGGGCTCGTTTGAGATACTGCGACCAGTATATCTCCAACGTTCATTTCAAAATAATTTCTTAGTGCATTAGAGGTATTAGGAATGTCACATTAATGATCTATGAAATCATGGGCTACATGGAGTGTCATTAGTAATTTTCTTTCAGACCTTATGATCCAATTTCCAATTGTAGTATTTTGGACAGTTGTGGGGGTATCCTTGAGGCTGAAGCCTATATGATGTAATTTTTTTGGGTTTCCTTTTTACCAAAAAGGATGGGATCATTATTTTTGAATATTATTCAACTTGTCAGTTCAACCATCAATTTCAGTGCATTCAGACAGAATTCCCCACCCCTCTTTATGTTTGTTCTGAAAATCATCTAATGGTGGCTCAAATTTTTTGGTTGATGTGATCTAGGAAGGATTCAAATGTTTAATGGAATTACATTAAAATTATTATGAGACTAGTTAGTTGTTGAAATAATCAAATATTTGGATCTAATCATATTATAATTGGAAAAAATTGGCATCCTTGCATTAGGATTCAATGTTTTAACTGATTATTAAAGCTACTATGTGGACAGAAAAGAAACCCTCTTCAAGAATACTGACAACCCCCACAATTATATATAAGTGAAAAATTTACCATATGTTTTTTACATGTAGAAGTGTCGACTAGAATGACTTCAGTGAGTGAGGAACCAATGACTAAAATCATACCTTTAGTAATATTTCCTGATGTATTTAATTGATATAGGATTTGGAGGGATTAAAATTCTGATTTTGAGCTCTAAAGAATATTATGTTACGAAGATATGCATTTAGAAGACTCTTCCCATGTTACTATTCTCATAGATATCACTTTAAAATACCATCCCAATATGGTCAAGGATTACTTTTGAAACCTTGATGTGATTAGGGAACATGTGAAGGGTTGGATCCACTACATGGATTTGGTGAAGTGGATGGTGGTTAGGGGTATGTTGGAGGTTTCCATGGATGAAAAGGAACATCCCATCATCATGGTAGTGGTGAAACTAATATTTCAATATTATTAAATGTTTATTGAATTTTTCCCTCTATACTAAGTTATTTTTAACTCCTTCGGACAAGAAAAAATGTTACAAGAGAATAGACACTCACTTCATCCCCTGTATTTTCTCTAGTGGTACATCTGCTAGAGATGGCTATAGATGTGACACAAGAATAGATGTAGTGGTTTCCTCATGTTAACTAAATCAGATTAATGAGAAAATTACCTTTCCTAGTTCATCACAATCAATAATTCTATCAATTCCATCCACAAGGTATTTATCTTGGACACCTTTTGGGGACCCTTAAATAGAGAGGAAAGGGAAAAGGAAGTTATATAAACTACCAGACACCTATCAACCAAAATCATCAAGTAAGAATTTAACATTAATTTTCCCTATTTTGGACCATTCTTGTAACTCATTATGTGCTTTAAATAAATTTACCCCCCACTAAGTTCTCCTAGAAGAAAATATAGCTATTCCTAAAGACATGGGTGAGAAACTATTCTAATCTAGCTGAATCTATTATACTAGGACCAACACATTATGAAATAGATATGGTTGAAGTAATAAATTGGTTAGGTTTTATTCCTTCTATAGACATTAATAGTGGTCCTTCCATTTTACAGAACATAGGTAGATAAACTTCTGGAAAAATTAGATTATTGTAGCTAATCTGCTGCTAATTTACCCTTTATAATGGCACATTTAAAAGATGCTGAGAACTTATTCCAAAACTCAACACATGGTTTTTTTTTGTTTTAAGTATTCTAGAATTCCATTCACTCTTGAATCCCATATATGTGTTGAATGAAGTATATCTATAGAAAATACAATTGGGGGTTCTACTAGGTCTCCCATCAAAATTGGTAGTTACCTCATTACCTAATGATGAGGTCGGGGAAATAAATGTTTTGCAGTGATGAAATTGTGAAAGGTATGTTTCCAACATCAAGAACATTATTTAGTTTTCTGATGGTATCACACAATCTATCCACATACAAATATATTTTTTTCTTTTTTTATAGTTCCTTTACCCTAGAGATCAATTGTTTTAGTCCCTTCTTCCTACTAAATTATTTCGACAGATTCAACCAATGAAAATTCAGGATTTATACCAACATCATAAAAGAATAATATAAATAGTCATAAAATATATTCATATCCCCAGTTTGGGCTTCAGTTAAGTCTTAGAGTATGTGATACTCTATCAACTATTGCAGAAGAAAATGTGGAAGAAGATTTGAGCATTAATTTTAGATGACCCTTCAGAAGATCGTAAGGAAATTTTGGGTATTATTAGGTTTATTCATTCCAACATTGATCATGAGGGTTTTAACTAAACACATCTTCATGCACAGGTGAATGAAGAAATAATGCTATGGGAGAAAAATAAGGAATTTTTATTATGACTAGTAGCAGTATATGCTTCATAGTCATCAATATGAATCCATGGTGGCGGCCTAAACGAGGTTTTCCAGTGCATGGTAGAGGAGATAGCTCACCAAGACATGGTTAACAGTAGGGATATTGAAATCTATTGATTATAGCTTGAAATTAGACATCTCTAGGACCATCTATCTTGGGTTATCATGCTCTAAAAATATCATATAAAACTATATCAATGAAATAAGGGATCCCTGACCAAGATGTGAAGTCTAGACATGATTTTTTGTCTAGGGTAGATTATTTGTAGTAGATTGAGAAGGGGTGGAATGAATTTATTGGTAAATTGATCCAATATACTTCCTCTATAGAGAATAAGTCAAAAGATATCAAGGAATCCTTTGAACATATGTTAGGATAGTCTTTCAATTTATTGATTCTCTATTTACATTTTAATTGATAGGAAAAACTTTGGTATGCATTGGTTCCTCCTTTTTCGTGATATAAATGTATATATATTATGAACATTACATGTCATTGTCAAATTTAACATTCATTCAGGATGTCCATTAAATTTCACAAATATGGTGTCTTATATATAATTAATGATACCCATCCTTTATATAATAGAAAGTAAAGTTATCATATGGATTGGAATTCTTAAATCACAATAGATTTCTCTTGAGAATTTCTCTTGAATGACCACCAACATGAGATTCTTCTTTGATGTATCTATGTTGGTTGTCTTGATATCACCTGGTTTAAAATGAATATGTGGTTATGATATATTTCCCATATGGAGAATTCTATATTTTTTATGAATTCAATGCAAATAGAGACCAAAAAATTATTTTTTTCATTGGTAAAATTCTGATCCCTTCAAAATTTCATATTTTGTTATTTCTCTATAATTTTCTAATGTTTCACATAGGGAAATATTAGTGGTTGTAGACCTGAAGTTTTCTCTAGATGGCCTATTATATGTTTTCAACCCGATATTTTCTTTAACAATTTCTCAATTTATAACTTCTAAATATTGTTAGGGCCACACAAGGTTCTAGTTTATTGATCTAAAACTTGTAATTTTTCCCAGGATCCCTTTTTAGGATTTCAAATTGTTGATAATTATGTCCCTTTCAAACAAACTTTCTATGTTACTGTAAATCATATCATTGGTGTGATATAGATTAGGTTCTTAAAACTAAGAACTTATGGTATTGGTAATATACCATTCAAAAATTAATGTTCCACGTGTTGTTTAACATTATTTGGTAAGGACATCGTCCATGCAGTTTAATATCACATTGTAAATAAATCTTTCATGTGGTTTAACATCTTGTGATAAGGTCATATTATATGTAGTTTAATGTCATGCATAACAGAATTATTATATGATGTTTAAGGAAATGTGGTAAGGATATATAATAATATAAATCTTATAGTATTGATTCCAGGAAAATATCAATTAATATAGAATGGTCCATACATGTTCAGGATGAACCAAACACCATATGGTGATGAGTTTTGACACAGTGTTTTCAGGGATCATGATAGTTGGAATTACTTTTCAATAATGAGGAGATACCTATAGATTATAGGTTAAAGTCCATTAAGTATCATTTAACAAGTCTTATATGAATTTTCAAGTTAATGGGAGACCTACTATTTCTCATGGTCCATGGATGATTTTGTGAAAACCGTATTGCATGATTGTAAAATTTTAGGGAACCCATGTTTACCTAGATTTTTGAAATATGTTTGGTTCAAATTATATCCCAAATTTTTAATCAATGACTATGGACTAGGGAAGAAATACATGGGATGAACCAAAACATTCTAAGGTGACCAGTTCAGCCATAATGTTACTAGGGATCATGAGGATTAGAGTTAATTTTATAAAATGAGGAAATTACTCTATTTGGTAGGTCAAAATCTCTTATGAATGATACCATAGGTATTACATTCATGGTATTATAGAGGGGTCCCTATAATCTTCCAAGGGCCATGAAACATTTATGAGGACTCAAATGTCTAGACTATAAAGAGGGGAATAGGGAAAACACTATACAAGTAGGGTTGTGGGAACCCATGGTAGTTTTTCATTAGTTGAGTATATCATACCCTATCCCTTGAGGTTCTTAGTCAAGTGGTGTAGTCCATAAATAGGATTCAAAAATATTTTTTGAATTTCTACTTTGAGAATGGGTATAATACATTGTGTTGTAACATTCAGGATTTCAAATCCACTTGAATAGTCTAGTCATGAGGATTTCAAAACATGGTCTAGGAATATCTGAGTTATCTATAGGTGGGAAGCGTTGGGTAAAAATCCATCATCAGTAATGTTAGGATCCTATAATGTTCCATGTGGATAGGATAATAACTTCTGAATTTAAGAATTTTTCATTCTTGGGATCCAAGGGTCTATTTGGATAAACTAGTCCATAATATCATTTTTCAATAGGGACGTTTACAGGGAAATGAATCCCAAGGTCCACGGGGATCCATGAGACGGATATCAACTTAAGGAACTTGTTTTTTCATCTCATATATCAAAGAAAATAATGTGTTTTACAAAAAATGTAAGATTTAGTAAGGGTTAAAGAGTCCAAAAAGTTGTGTCTCCACCTAATGAACATATTATCATTGATATAGGTCTTATCAATTGTTTACCCTCAATTTTTCCTAGACCAGGGGGTCCATCTAGAATTGATAAAATATTAATATGGATATAATGTGGTCCTTATGAATTATATGACATATTTATTTACAAATTAAATTTTTATTAATCTCTAGGGAGGAGAATATTACCGAGTTGGGACATGATGTTTTATCAGGATGCACGTTACGGTTTTTATACTGAAAAGCTTTACAAAAAATGGTATGGGACAATAATGCATGGGATAAACCAAAACACTATAATGTGACGAGTTTCAACCTGGTGACATGCTGGCTCATAATGATCCTAATTCTCTTCTTGTAGAGAAAATATTCTTCTGAACGGTAGGTTAGAACCCTTATATATATCCAATTATATCATGGTCTAACATAGTTATATATTTTCCATTACAAGGGTTATAAAAAGTTTGCAACAACCCAAGGAACTCAAGACATGAACTGTGTTTTATGACTGATGTTCTTAAAATATAGTAGAAGAACCCCATACTCTTGTTGACCAAGAATAGTTTCTTCTATTTCTTTGATAAGGAATGACGTTGGGTGATGAGCACAAATAATATCATTTGGTAGTGTAGGATTATCTTTTGTGTCATTTAATGTTTTGTGATAATGAAATTTTCCTTGCTATCTCAGACCATGCATCCAGGATGTGGGAACCAATGTGAAATTTTTTAGTATATCACTAGGGACAAATTTCAATTGTTGAGGAAATTTAGATATTGGAAAAAAAATTATCCATGAATATTATTCTTGAAGATTATCTATAAGTTGGATAAATTTGTGTGTATATTTATCTCACGTGCAAGAAAGTCATGTTTAAATCTAAATCATGAAAAGGATGAATGATCTTTTTTGACTCATACCTCTTTAAAAATTGGTATATTTAATTTTTATGGTTGGGCTTCCCAAGGATTACAAATGTACATTGTAAGGGATGGAATCCTTCCAAAATAATCCCCTTTAAGGTGATCCCTCTATGTAGATCTGAAAATCATGTAGAATATATGATTTGGAGTGATAATGAACAATAGATGGTCTCAAAATAGAGGATCCAGACATCACTACATATCCTCTAATAGAAAGAATCAATTCACATGAGGTTTTTCATGAAATTATAATTGCACAGGACTAACCCATACATAGGGTGGGGAAACATTTATATTTTGGATGGAACAAGTATTGGATATATGGGCATCACTACATATATCATGATAATAATAATAAAGAAATATGTAGATCTTGTATGGGTAACACTCTATGTAGGTCTGAAACATATACAGAGGGGGCGGATTATTTTTACTACTTATTGTAGCAAGACCAATGATTGGATATCATAATCTCACTATGTATACTATATTGAAATAAATCAATACAGACATAGTTCTTGAATGGGAAACTCCCCACTTAGGTCTGACCCATACAATAAAGGGGGATGTATTCCCATTTATTATAGTGGATAATCCCATAATTAGTGATCTCGATGTAACTATGTACCAGGATATGATAGGAATCCATCCACACATAGTTATTTTTTGAGAAACTCTCTATGTAATTTTGATCCATAGTAATCGGAGGTTTCATCTAGTTGGTTGTTATATCTGGACCCATGATTATATGTCTCAGCATCACTATGTATCCAACATTGATAGGATTAAATCAACATGTAGTTTTTAAATGGGAAAATCTACACATATATCTCACCAAAACACAAATGGGGGTATTGATCTCCATGATTGTTGTAGCTAGAGTAAGTATTGGAGATCATGGGGTCACTACATATCCTATAGTTATAGGAATCAATCCCCTCATAGTTATTTTAGGAAGGTGAGGTGGAGTACATACCCCAATTATATTGGTCCACTATAAAGATGTCCATATTAATTTTCAATTTTATGTCATGTTATAGAGTTGAATCATGTAGTTTAATATAATGTGGTAAGGATGTATGTCATACCTTTTAAGGTCTTTCATCGTAAACCATGTTAAACATGATGTGAACTGATATGTGATAATCATATTAGGAAGCCCTTATAAAAATTCCTAGGACCACCTGAGCTATACTCAGTGTGAGAAATAAGGAATGGAAAAGGTCTATTTCACAAAAAGGAGGAGATTAAAATAATGTACATGGGAATTTCCCTTGTGTGGTGACTGGGCCATGATATTGGAACATTGAATCTCTATGTTTCTCATTGGAATAAGAATAAATTTATACATAGATATGGGAAAATATGTAGTGTAAAATCATGTGGCATGGATATAAAATACATGACGGGAAACTAATGAATGGAATGATAAGATGTATTATACATGCACATGGGAAATCATCTCACATGAGGCATCTTGTGTTTTTAACATGACGCTTTGTGAGTAAGTTTGACAAGGAATACCATGCATTGTTCATTGGTTTATACATTGGGTTGAAAATGTATCCCTATATTCTAATTTATTGTGAAAGGGATAAATATATTATGGTTGGACCTAGGATTTGATATCTATAGACCCTACGAATCCTATTATTTAAGGAATGAAGAAACACATAGTTCTTAAATTGGGAAATCATCTATACACATCTAAATCACACATATGGATATAAAAAATTTATTTTTATTTCACCTATATATAGATCTTTAGTATTGAATAGTTTGTGATGTGATTCTCTTCATTTAGTTTAAAATCATGTGGTAAGGATGTGACATTCTTTTCAATTTAAATTCTAGCTTATAAAACTTATGATGATATGTATATTGGAGTATTACATCAAGAAGTACTTCTATTTAGATTAATGTCGTGCAATAAGGGCATATTGTACAATTTAACATCGTGAAAATAAGATCAATCATTTAGTTTAATGTCCTGTGACCATGATGTTCTATGCTTGATGGAAGGTATGGAAATTTTTTCTTAATAAATATCACATTGGTGGGGGGGTGTGATGTGTTCCCCATCCATTGTACCCAATAAGTATGATTTATTAGAATAGAAGTAAGGTGTGATGTCATTCCACTACCAGTTTGGCTCCATCGTGTAGGATTCCTCCATGGTATTAATGGTTATCTAGGATCCAGTAGAAGGTATTCTTAAATTAATGTGTAGGGAATAACCATTTTATTAAAGGATTATGTGATTCGATTATGATGAACATTAAGGGTGTGTAGTTGATGCGACCTTTTCTCATCTAGTCATTCCAACTCATCCAACCTCATTTTCAAATTCTCATATTCTCAGATATTTCAACAAATATTTATTATATGGGATAGAAACTATACATTTATAGTAAAAAAAATTAGTTACGTACACTAATGAAAATAGAGTACCTTGGGTAGTAGTGTACATGGTGGTACAGTAGTTATAGAAACCGTGATGGTTCTTGTTTGGCCAGGACTTATTTTCTTTTTCTATAATATTATGGAGTATAGTAGATAATGTCTTATTAAATTCCTTTATCTATCCATTTTTAATTTTATAATTATTTGATAAATTGTCACAAAAAATGTTTTACACCTAGTATAACTTCTTTAACTCAATAGAATAAAATTTTGTTTCATTTCCAATCAATATCATGTGAGGGACTACAAATATTTTTATTATGTTCGATTTTATAATGTTAATGATATTATTCATCCTAAATTCCATGTGGGATGTTTTTTATCCCATTTGGATAATAATTTGATAGTATTAAGTTTGTACTTAAATTGATTAGCCGTGGATAGAGGATATCGTCCCACAACATCCATTACCCATATAAAAATTGACTATGAATATTTATTGATAACTAGAACATTTCAGGGTTGATGGATAAAGTTTTCATTGATTTTGAATTACTTAAATTTCATGGTAAACTACACATTTTAATGTAACATTTTAATCTAATATTATCTAACAATCATAATTTTGTGGAGGAGAGACTGGTCTTGGACCTATGAGAATAGTTACAGCATTCATGGAATTCATCCATTATAGAGGGAATCTCTATTTCTACTATTAATATTAGGATTATTCTATCAAATACTCATTTGTATAAGGAATTTTATCATTTGAACCATCCTAAAGGTTAATGTTTACTACATGACATCGATACTTCTCCCTTTTAGTATGGACTATTGGGAGTGTCCCATTCTACAGATAATCAATTAAATAAACCATTTATTAAGGGGTGGATATTAATTCATCATGATTCTTAGAACTTATGACCCGATTGATTTCCACCATTATACAGATAATGACCCCTAAGACCATCAATTATTATTTGATTTCGAAAATCACTTTATCTGGATCAGGCTAGGCTATGACTATGGCTTCCTTGGCTAGTGTGTTAGCACAATCAGTTTTCGATCAAGGGGAATGATGCGATGTGAGCTCAAAAGCCAACTCTTCCATTAGTAATGTGAAATAAAGGATGACTGGGGATTGTTTTTCATTTTTTGCATCATTCTAATTATTGATCAATTTTATTACTATCTCTGAATCCCATTTTATTTTTAAGTAGTTTTTCTTATGTTGTAGGGCTAGTTCTAAGCCTCTAATCCGGGAATGATATTCTGTATCGTTATTATTTCTTCCTTTAAAGAGTGATAATGAGAAAGGAAAATTTTATTTGTTATGATAAAAAATATAATACCAAAATCAACATGATTAAGATTTATGATTTATAGCCTTTTTCCTATAGAACGTCATGAGGCACCATCAAAATACCTCTCCTGTGTATGGGGAGAATCATAGGAATATAAAACAATTTCATATAGGATTTCATTATCTACTATAATTCTTTCTTGGATGGTATGTGCCACATGGAAATCATCCATGTAATACGCTTTCACAATCTTCATTGACATGAACTGGATGTCATATTTTTTCAGAATAATGGCCCATCAGGACAAATTCCCAGTGAACACAAGGTTTACAGGGATATACATGAGTGGGTTAATAAAATAAACCATATAGACTTCATTTTATTCATGTAAAGACTCACATTTTTAATTCAAAGATGAGTGCGATGTAATTAGTATCTATATCAAAAAACCAGGTCTTAATACATAGAATCATTTGACATGGTTAATAAATACTATTATAATTTCATACATTGTTCTTATATTTGAGGAGAGCATTGAGTGATCACTCCCTGGTGGCCACATATAAGATGATAGGATTTCTTTTTATTGGAAGCATCAAGGACAATCTATGAAATAAGTAACTCTTGAGACTCTCAATGGCTTCTTCACTGTCCTTGTTCTCTTGGTAGGTTACTCCCTTCTTCCTTAACATGGTAAAGTGAAGTGATTTTCCATCAAATATAGCTATAAAATGCTGAATATAAGCGATGTTCCCATAGTGATCCCTCATTTCACTAACATTAATAGGGATGAAATTTCATGTAATACACAATTATTTTTTGGTTCAACCTCAATTCCATTGTAGCATTCCACCATGACAATAAATTTCCCTAATTTTATAATGAAATTGAATTTATTCAGGTTCACAATCAATCCATACAACCAAAACATATAATGATTGTGTGAAAATCTATGATGTTATCATGTATCTATTGAAATTTGATTTCAAATTTATCAAAATAAAGTCAAACTATTCATTTATATTAAGGCTTAATGTTATTATGCATGGAAATTTGGTATGTCAAAATGAAATTATTTTATACAAAGGATATAACCTGATAAAAAATCTCCCCTAAAGTTCTATAAGTTATTAGATTCCTCATCTTTAGGGAGAATTATTACTTTATTGTACAGACAAAACCCATCCATTAAGAAAAGGGATTTGAATCCTTTAGTTTCCTTCGGAAAGATTTCCATGATAGAAAATGGTAAATCATCCTTTGGGTAGTGTTGATTAAGGTATTTGAAATAGATGTAGACACTAATATGCCTATTATTTTCTATACAAGGATGATGTTGGTGTTCCAATTTTGGTATTTTGATTCCTCAAAAAATTTATATTTGATCAATTTATCTAATTATGATTCTATATTTGTATAATTTTATGGTTTCATTCTCTTGGATTCTTAGTTTATTCCTCGATGGTCATCAGGTATGTCTAGATGGTGCATATCCACATCGGGGTTCAACCCTTTAATTTATATATATTTTCAAGTGAACAATTAATTATGTATATCAAGAAATGAATTATAAATATCCATCTCCTCAAGATACATGGTAGAACCAATCAACATAGTTTATAGGTGTTCTTTTTTCTTAGCTTCACTTATCTATTCTCATCGATGGTGGTGGAGATTCCTTCCTCAAATGATATATTGGAATTCCTAATGTCATCAATTCTTATTCCACCAATGAATATGTAACTATATTATAGTAATGATGAGTAATATTAAATAATCATTATCATTGTCAAGTTAAGGCAGACCTTGTTAAAAGATATTGTCATCCCAAAGTACCAGAGTTATCATAGATAAATTCTCAAACTTATTTTATCCATTCATGTTGTCACTGAGTATAAGTGGATCTTGGACATCTAGGATTCATTCTAATTTATCAATTAGTTTTATGGGTATCATGTAATCACTATCAAGTATACAAAAGGGATTCCCAGGGGTTCCCCCAAGCCATTTGGTGATGTAACTAGTATATTTCCATCCATCATTTGTTGTTTTAACTAAATTTTGTAGAAGCCTGCCTTAAAATATATGGATTCACATGACTCACATTGAGAATTTTCCTTATGTAGTATGAAAACATTCCCAACAATTGTTTAATTCAATCACGGATGAAATTCTAATAGTACTACTATATGGAAATGAAAAATTGGTCATCAGACAAGTAAATTATACGTTGTGTCTTTATATATATCTATAAAATCACTATTAAATATGATATCCCGAAACAAATCTTTAATCTTTATCTTCTTAACATGATTTTTCCCTCACATATCATACCCTTAAATTGTTATCTTTTAAGATATAAATACCTATCTCTATAACCCAAATGACAAAGGGTCAAAATTAGGATGTGGTTGACCCAGCACAATTGAAAATCATAGACCTTTAGATTTCAACATTTTTTAGTTTCCCAAAAACTTATAGGGTTATGATATGTCCATAGAAAACATCCTCTTCTTCATATTATATAAAAATAATTGTTAAATTCCATTATAATGGAATAGTCTCCAGTCGATAAACATCTTCTATAGTTACATCTATATCGAACTCTGGTTGGGAATGGAGGGATTCAATGTGTTCCCCATTAAATTCCTATGAAATTTGAAGATAATCAACGTCTAAGAGTTCATCTAGGACAACCGCACTTTTTTTAGAACATCCTATTCTTATTACATAGTTTTCTATAACCCAATTTGGGGATTATCACTGTTAAGTAGATAATGATATGAGGTGTTCATGGTGGATGATTTTGGTGCTTGAGTAGAGTCTGAACCAATATATTTTTCATATGGTGTAGTTTGTGCCCACATTTCCCCTTGTTTGGACTGATTAGACAATTTTACTAGTCCTAGATGGTCATTTAAGGTGAATGAGCTTGGAATACCACTGGAAGGATCTAGGAGACCGTCCATGTTTTTATTGCCCTTGCTGGAGTTCCCACCCATGGTTCATGGCTGCATATATTTCCTCTTAGTGGTTGTGATAAATATATTTGGTTTGACCATGCTCGTGTTGTCCCCTCTACCTTTGGATCACATTCCTTTGACCTCCAGATCCACAATCTAGTATGTGGAACTCGTAGTTGAAGAAGTATTCATCATCATATAAGTGGTTTTTAGGTTTTCAACATTAATAGAACCAAAAAATATATATTCATATGATTATGATTCTGTTTTGTGGAGTGGTGTCTATTCTCCAAATGTTTAATGAAGAATTATGTAGTTATTAAATATTTTATTGGAGCCTAATATGATTCATAATCTTTAGACTCTTTTAATATATGTCTATTGGATCTACCTCCAGGATGTGTTCTCAATTTTTCCTCCCAATGTGGTGGTATCATTATTGGTTTGATAAGAAATTCTCTCTTGGTGGCTTGGGCCATGTCAACTATGTTTTGTGTCATCTATTTATCGACCTTCTTTCCATGTCTAGAAAAAACTTATTTCCAATCAATCTATTCTTATGATTTGGTATTGGTTACATTAGTCACTTATGTTGGTGAATTCTCATGGGTCACCTTTCTAGAATCAACCATTATTTTCAGAATGAATTTGAAGATGATGAAATCCTATACTGTTTGACCCAACCTCATATAGAAAGGGATATAGTTGTCTGACCATAAGGGATTACCTCATTGAGTTTTCTAGTCTAGGGTATATTGAGAAGGTTATTTTGGGATGAAATAATATATATAAGAACTTGATCATTTTTTATGAAGTATTTTCTATTCATCCATTCCTCAAATATTGGGTATCCCTAATCACCTTTTTCATCTAGATGCGGGATATTTTTTTGTTTCCTCCACTCAGCAAGAGGTACCGGGTGATCTTGTACCTTTCTGGGTGACTGAATGGGCACTACTACTGGTTTGATTTTAACATTGATAGTCTGTACCTTACAAAACAATTTACCATATTCCAAGGGAATGGGTTGAGATTCCACTCGGGACCACTGAGTAAATTATTCTATGTGTTGTTCTATTTCTACAAACTCATAGAATCCTCCAGGATACATCATCAAAATAAAAGATGTTTTCAACTCAATATGATGATTTTGTACAACCAATTCCAATAATTACTGTAACAGTTGAGGAATTCTATGTGAATAGCATGAACTTTTCCAACTTGAGATGAAGTAATAAACCCTATCAATTCATAGTTTTTTCTATTTTTTAGGTAAAAAATTATCAATATATTTAGTGTAGAGATATAAATATAATGTAATTTATGATATATATCTTCTTATCCGTAAATTGATATTGATGGGAGGCTTCTAGACAAAATTAACTCTCCCCCCATGAGAGTTTGTATAAAACATCTCTTCTTGGTTATCTCATACTAATCACATGTTCCAATCATCAAAATAAATATAGACATAAAGTCTGTGGGAAATTTTTCTATATCTCCCACATTGTAAATGGTCAATAAGGTTTGATTTCCTAAATTGGGTTTGTAAAAGTTTCATCAACAAATTCATGATGTAAATTATTCTCAAGGTATATGGTTTAATTTCACCCATCCATTGATTCTTTTAGAGATGTTGGGGATTAATTGGAATTGAGATTTCTCAGATGTACCACTATATGGGCCACCTCCAGTCGGTAGAGAGTGGAAGGGACTTTATGAGGTATCCCCATTTTCATTTCCCACTAAATCATGAATTGTTATAATATTGAAAGATATTCTTAGTGGGGGAGTGCTTATCACCAAAATAGAGGGAAGTATCGACCGTCTATGAATTTCTCATTTATATTGGCCAGTTTCCTCAATTAGGATATTGTTTGACTCTCAAATGTCACACTTTTAGGAATATTAGATCCTTTCCGATTTGTGGGAGGATGAATATATTTCTTTTTCTGACAATGATACCCATTGGGATTGTTTCCCTTGGTTTTCTACTCATTGAGTTATATGAGATTTTTTATCTCATTCTCATATTGTTTTAGTAATTACACCATCATGGTCCTAAAATATCTTATGCATATCAAGTGGAATATAGCAACTCCAATACCATTATATTCATTGGTTTTCCTCTATATGGGAGGAAATTAACTATTATAGGGTTTCAAATTATATCTATTCCATAGATTCCACGTACATGAATCCTAATTTAGTGCATCCAATGAATCATCCACTCAAGGAAAGTTTTTTTTTACACATCCCTCCACATTTATTTCATGTTTCAAATCATCTATAATATTTTTGGGGAAGAAATTCACAAGTGTTTATAGGGAAATGGTACTTATCACATTAATCTCAACCCAATGGGGTTATTCTACACAATTCACTCCCCATTCGAGGGTTGCATCAGGGTCATTTCTCAATCCATTTTCTGTGTTGAATAATTTTTTTCTTATGAACCCTATATGGTTTTAAAAGATTTAATATATATTCCTCTTATATCTATAAGTTATTATTGGACATGAGGGAATTTATGGAAACATTTTTTGAATGGAAAATAAATAAAAACATCTTTTATTTTGGAAGGGGGAACATATGGGATATCGATTATTAATATTTAAATCCAAACCATGAGAAATCATATTCCTTTTTAGGTGATGATAATGAAAAAAATGACCCAATCCTGACATTATAGGGGGGATTTAGGTCCACTATTGGCACTTTTTGATCCTATTTTTGAGGATTTTGTGATTCTAGTCGACGATTTGTTGAATCATGTGATATAAATTCGCATATAACATTGATAAATTTTTTGGGATGGGGATGAAATTTAAATTCTTATAATTTATCTATTACCCTCTTGGGGATTTATGAACATAGTGATGGTTATTGAGATAAAAATACATCCAGTACTGTGGTATGGGGTTGTTTTTAGCTTCCAATGATATTTCTTTGATCCTTCCAGGGATTGATTAACTGATGGTTGTAGGTAGTGGTAAATATTATTATATACCAATAATATAGGTTCAATATTGGATGGTTTCTATGGAAGAATTTATTTTGAAAAATTAAATTTCACCAAAATATTCTCATCTACAAGATGTAGGCAATGGAAGCTCGTGATGGGAGTCATTTTCTACATGATGTTTCTGGGTTTGCTAAAAATTCAATATTTGTGTTTTAAATGTGTTCCCATTATTTTATTCGGCATATATTAAAGTTATTTTGGTTCCCACTACCTCTTTTTAATATGTCTTTCCATATTTAATGTAAGGGTGTTCCAGTGTATTGATGAAGCGGCTCATTCGTTACCTAGTCTTCTGATTTCACCCAAGTCTACAAAATAAAAAGATTTGTCATCTAGGGTGTTATAATATTCTAGGTATTATGTAAAGTTAAATTAACCATACATTCTTTATCCTAGGATACAGATACCTGATGAGGATTATATGATCAGTTGATGAAGGGTTTTGGTGTAATGATGGAAAGCATGATATAGATTTACATTGTGATTTTTCGATATTTCATACCAAACCATTGAGATAGGATCTAGGTCTACATTACATTGTTTTAGGTTTATAGTATAATGGTCATCCTCATACTATGGATAGGGGATATTTTTAGCATTTAACTAATGGTTTGTTGCCCAAATATTTTTTCTTAGGTATGGCATGCAATCCTTTTATAACTCATTTGGGATCTCATTGTTAGAAGTGTGGATGGGAAATTACATGGCTGGGAGGTGGTTTCTTGTTAAAAATATCCATATGACTGATCAGTCTAACTATTAATTATATTAATATTCCTCCACCTGGTCAAAACAATGATATTTCTTCTTTGGGTTAGCTGCTATCCATGGTGAAGTGTAGTTGATAGTTGAAGCGGCATTATATACGGTTACCCTAGTGTTTTGATAACTAATATATAAAAAGGTTTTAGTGTTTTGAAAACCTATATATATGATGGTATCTGGGTGGTTTCTTATTTGAGGGAGATATCACTATATGGTGGTTGATTATGTAGGATGTCCAGAATTGATTCCATGTGACCTATCTTCACAATACAATAAAATTGACTATTGATGTACTAACTAAATTCTACATCACTAAATGATTTGGAATGAAATTATGGTTTTGTGGATATGCTTTGAAAAACCTCAAGGACACTGGCATTGAGTAGATCAGGGTTATGAGCCTCATTTTTTGTCTATTCCAAAATATATTGACCTTCCATTTGGGGCTGCGCTGGGATATGTGGCTTCTTTTTGTTTCTTCAGTACATGTTGATTACCATATGGTGATATCGGAATATGAGACCATTGATAAGAATCTTCTAGTGTATTCTAGTGAGATTTTATATTATTATTAGGAATATTATCCCAACTATAGGGGTTTTTATCAATATTGTAGTTAATCCTAGATGATGCGGGGATATGATCCCAATCCAAACATTTATTCCCAATTGGTATGTGATGATAGACCCTAAAAATGGGATAGGGAATATGGGAATCCTTATATATATCCTCTAATGGATGCTAGTGTTGTTGTTCCTTGGTGGATGTACGGATATGAACCTGGTTTTCATGAGATTCTTGAATATACAAAATATTTTCACTGGTAAAGATATCAACCTACACAAAGGCATGTTCATATCTCACATGGTGATCTGTAGTTAAAAATGGTATCTGAGCCCAGTTCTATGACTTTAGAGTATGCTAGTTTTCTTTTTCTATAGTAATATGAGCTTATCCTGAGGAAAGTTTTTCACTCCCTTGGAAACATATTTTTTGTATGAGAATATCAGACAGGTCTTGTGCCACATAATTTACAAAAATTTCTTGATAATCCTCCTAGATGGGAGCAATAATGTTCTCTTTCTCTAGGGTAGCCACCTATTTTTATTGATCATGGTGCTGTGTTTTTTTGGATATAGGTATGGTAATATGTTCCTATACATTTATTTGTACCATTTCTAGAATATATCAGCAGAGTTCATTTGATGCAGCTAGAATGTAGTGGCACATTAATAATGTGCTTTATGGAAGGTAGACCTGAAAATTTCAGTCTCTAATATGTACTAGAATATATATTTGATTGAAGTGAGAATATAATCACACTTAATTCCACTGTATTGTATTATAATATGTTGATGGGATTCATGTGTGGGTGTAGAGATATGTGCCTACCCTAAACATTCTTTAGGAATATATATGTGGACCTGATCTAATGGGGCACAGATATGAGCATGCACACTGGCTATAGCTAGAATATGTTGATGAGATTCATCAGTAGATGTGGGAATATGAGCCCACTCTAATTAATCCATATATTTACATGCCCAATGAATCTTATTTAGTATGCATACATCATCATCAATGGTGGAAATGTTTCTGATGGTTCCCTCAGTAGGATATCGAGGGGAACTGATAGGATGACACTTCTGATAGTGGTGGGTAAGATCCCTCCTTAATGGATCTTGAACCAGAATTGAGTCATAGTCATATCCTTGATCTACCATACACAAATATATAAAGTGTTGATCTCCACACTGTAGTTATACACTACTAATGTGATTGGAATTGGAAAAAAGATAAACCGGCTTCATTATGTCCTTTTTTGGAAGAGGTGGACATTATAGATTCACATTCTGGAAAAAATTACATGTAACCTCATGGGTCGGAATCATACCATGTTGATGGTATTCCTAATGCATTTTATTCGCCACCAGAATCATTAGGTGTTTGGTGGGTGAGGTTTTTATATGATCCACAGGGGGTTCAACAGTAGATGATATTCAATAACATTCACATAGTGAAGACATGATCGTAGGTAGGGGTGTTATTTTGGTATTGAAGTATTTTATCTCATAAAGAAAATTGTAAATATGGTCAAAAATTTGTGCATCATCATAAGTGTGAAACACGATTAATTATCTATGAACAGGTAAAAAATTGTTCGTTCTTCTCAGTTAGACTCATCAAATCATGAATGTAATTACATCATGGTAACCCAAACTATGTAGTATATGACATCCAACATACCATTTTTGTTTTTATAAGAGACAAGAAATGTAATGGCCTAATGCATGATAAATCAATAATTTTATACAATTGAAAGATTCATGTTGGTTTCACTATTTATTCCATAGGATACCCAAAAATGGCTTAAAACATGGTCAAATAATCATTTATTTTTATTATTTCAATTCATGTCTGGATTAGTATTTTCATTTTTATCAAAAATGCATGGTACCATGGATTTAGTACACAGTTTTGTTGATGCCTATAATGATTTAATCATTGTATCATTACATAGAATCACACCAATATTACCATTTTTGTTTCATTGTGATGGATTATTATGGGTGTCCAAGTATGGTTGTACAATCATTCTCACTCAGTTCACCATATTCAACCCTTAAAAACAGCCAACAGATCCAACATCCAAATTAAGGTACACACCTCCATTATAAAGGGTGGTGTTCATTTAGGGTTTCAGAACCAATGGAACATAGAAACCCATATTGGTTAAGGGGATGGGAGGTAAATTTCATCCTACCATTTTGGGTAGAATTATTTCATATTATGGACTCTAGTATACAGTTAAGATACTTTTGAGAATCTCTTATTAAACCCCATACATGTTGGATTATCCTAATAAATGGATTGTGTGTCGAATCCTTTTGAATGAAATTGGGGATCTATTAATGAATCATCTATTTGTATTCGATTTTTGTCATCCTTTTAAAATTATATCTTATTAATGGGTAGTTGATTTAATTTTGAAGCCTTATAACTATAAACTCTATATTTTACTACCATATGGGGACGTGATTGATATTTAAAGGATGATATTGAACCTTGATGATGTATTATATATATCATGTGTATAGTAGGAATCAAAACCCACAGAGTTCGTTTAAATTGTATAATTTGACATCATCAGGAAATAAAATATATGAGGTCACATTGGCTTTGAGTGTGGGTATCAAGCCTTTGTAATGTTTCCAATATATATTATTTATAACTAGAATCAGATTATTTATAGTTTATTGTGATCTCAACCAACTAATTTTATGTAGCAAATAATTCATTCCCATGTTGGTTATTTACCTAAGGATTTCCAATATAGAAATTTCATCAGGAAAACACTAAGGTGAGTTCTCTTGTTTGGGGAAATTCATTCATGTCACTAAATTGGTTTTACTCACTGAGGTTACCCTAGTCGGAAAATATTTATGATGTTAGTGATACACTCATTACAAACACTAAATCCCAAAGAAACCATTAGCAGTTTGAGAAACAAGTGATTGCATGTTATTACCTGATCACATATGAGGTTAGGACTTATGCATTAGGGAATCCATTATGGGGCGTCTGAGATAGAGATTGGTCCATATAAAGGAAACATATATGTTATAATTATAGTATGAATTAGGTTCCTCATTGCAAAATTTTCATCTCAATTTTTTGATGGATTGTGATGTATAAAGAACCCATAAGATAGTATAGATCTTCTAGGATAGAGTGTTTGAGACATAGAGGGATGTACAAAAATTAAAATACCCATTAATGATTTAAACTTAGAGATGAATCCAATATATTCTATGTGAACATGAATCAGAGTTCTCGTAGTTCAGTTTAGGGAATGTTTAAATATATCTAATAGTAAAGGTTATCATGTCTTGGGGTATCTTCCTAATGGTTCATCAGTGCCTTCTAGGAATGTCACAAGTGTCTATTTAACAAGGTTGTAATGTATCAAGGTGATTTTAATTATTGAAGAATAAATTTCAGAGGTTTTATGATGATCTAAGTGGCATACCTTGTGAGACTATCTCAAGAACCAGTTGACACATTTGAGGGTCTTCATTTGATCAATGAAAACATTTCCATGGGTGTCAAGTGATCCCGGATGACATGTTTAAGGACTTTGTATGACATATAAGTCATA